>OY821755.1:55146573-55791367 GCA_963682095.1 Potentilla sterilis
GTGTATCGCTTCATACCTTCTTGTTTATTTTCTAGAATTTTTATTTCTAAATTCAAGTTAATGTTATTTCAATTATATATATGCAATATCATACCAATATTATGTACAATCTTAAGACAACTATTATATTGATATTGCTTATATAATTTGTGAATACTCGTTACGTTCGAGTTTCAAGATTCTTACAACTTGTGTGTGTGTTTCAGTTTGAGAAAACATGAATAACGGAGAAAATTCTGATGCTGTGATTGCTGGCAAGGGATCAGCTCAAATTCCAATCATGCATGCACCTGCCGCGCCTGTACCTGTCTCAGTTTCCCATGGGGAAAAGCCTGAGAAGTTCAACGGGCTGCACTTCAAGAGATGGCAACAAAAGATGATGTTCTATCTTACCACTCTTGGCCTGGCTAAGTTTCTCACTGAGAATGCTCCTGAATTCAACGATGGAGACCAAGCTGATCAAGCAAAGATTGCTGCTGTGAATGCATGGAATAGTTCTGACTATCTGTGCAGGAACTACATCATGAACGGTCTGGCTGACTCATTGTACAATGTGTACATCAACATGGGAACGGCCAATGAGCTATGGGAATCCCTTGAAAAGAAATATAAAACAGAGGATACCGGCGCCAAGAAATTCATCGTGGGCCGCTTCCTTGATTATAAGATGGTGGATTCCAAGACTGTGATGAGTCAATTCTCAGAAATCCAGCTGATCCTGCATGAGATTCATGCTGAAGGGATGGTGCTTAGTGAGAGCTTTCAAGTGGCTTGTGCCATTGAGAAGCTGCCACCCGCTTGGAAAGACTTCAAGAACTACTTGAAGCACAAGCGAAAGGCAAATGTCATGGAACATGGCCAGAGTTCCAAGAACAAGAAGTTCAAGAATCAACGGTTCAAACTAGGACCAAAAGGTGGTGTCTCCAAGAAACCAAGGTTTGAAGGCAAGTGCTTCAACTGTGACAAGGCTGGTCACAAGTCTGTTGATTGCAACAAACCAAGGAGGTACAAGAAAAAGGAAGCCAACTTGGCTGATGATGTCACTCAAGAAGTTGCTGAGATGAACCTCTGTGCTATGATATCTGAGCTGAACATGGTGGATTCAAACCCCAAGGAATGGTAGATGGACACTGGAGCCACCAAACATGTTTATGCTGACAAGAAGATGTTCTCCACCTTCGAACCATCTGAGGAAGGGGAGATCCTGTACATGGGGAATTCTGCCACCTCTACCATCAAGGGGAAAGGGAAGGTGATTTTGAAGATGACCTCTGGGAAGGAGCTGACTCTGAACAATGTTCTGTATGTTCCAGAGATCCGGAAGAATCTGATTTCTGGTGCACTACTGAACACTCATGGGTTCCGCATAGTGATAGAGTCTGACAAGCTCGTTTTGTCCAAAAATGGAATGTTTGTGGGTAAGGGTTATGTAACCGGTGGAATGATCAAAATGAATGTAATGACTATAGTTAAGAAAATGAATGAAGCTTCATCTTCCACTTATATGCTTGAGTCTTCCAATTTATGGCATGGTAGACTAGGACATGTTAATTACGATACTTTGCGGAAATTAATTAACATGGACCACTTACCAAAATTCCAAATTGACACAAAACATAAGTGTGAAACTTGTGTAGAGGCAAAATTAACGAGATCATCATTCCAAAATGTTGAAAGAAATAATGAACCCCTTGATCTGATTCATTCAGATGTGTGTGATTTGAAATCAACACAATCGAGAGGCGGTAATAAGTACTTTATCACATTTATTGATGATAGTACGAAGTACTGCTATGTGTACTTGCTAAAGAGCAAAGATGAGGCTATAGAGAAATTTGTGCTCTATAAGAATGAGGTTGAGAATCAACTCAACAAGAAAATAAAAGTATTGAGAAGTGATCGTGGAGGTGAGTATGAATCGCCATTTGCTGATATTTGTGCTCAGCATGAGATTATACATCAAAGAACTGCACCTTACTCACCACAATCCAATGGTGTGGCAGAACGGAAAAATCGTACCTTAAAGGATATGATGAATGCCATGCTACTCAGTTCTGGGATGCCCCCCAACATGTGGGGAGACGCAATTCTCACGGCTAATTACCTTTTAAATAAGGTGCCCAAAAAGAAAGAGGAGAAAACTCCATATGAATTATGGAAAGGGAAAAAGCCATCCTATAAATACTTGCGAGTATGGGGATGTTTAGCTAAAGTGGAAATTCCTAAACCCAAAAGGGTAAAGAATGGGCCTAAAACAGTTGATTGCATTTTTATTGGATATGCACATAACAGTTCGGCTTATCGTTTTCTTGTACATGAATAAAAAATTCTTGATATTCATAAGGACACGATAATGGAATCGAGAAATGCATCATTTTTCAAAAATGTATTTCCAAGAAAGTCCATAGATGAATCTAATTCTTCTAAACGGACACGTGAAGACAGTCAAGCTATTACTGATAATGATCAGGATCAACAAGCCGAGTCTGAGGTTGAGATTGAACCTAGACGAAGCAAAAGGGCAAGGATAGAAAAATCCTTTGGTTCCGACTTTTTGACTTATGTGGTTGAAGGTGAACCGCGTACGTTTAAAGAGGCAGTAAGCTCTACTGATAGTCCTCTGTGGAAAGATGCAATCAAAAGTGAAATTGATTCCATTCTGCAAAATCACACTTGGGAACTTGTGGATCTGCCACCAGGTTGTAAACCTTTGACGTCCAAGTGGATTTTCAAAAGGAAGTTGAAAGCAGATGGATCAATAGACAAGTACAAAGCAAGACTTGTTATTAGAGGCTATAGGCAAAAAGAAGGTGTGGATTACTTTGACACCTATTCTCCTGTGACGAGAATAACGTCTATCCGGATGGTACTTGCAATTGCAGCTTTACGCAATCTTGAATTGAAGTACATCAAATGGATGTGAAAACGGCATTTTTGAATGGTGATGTAGATGAAGAAATCTACATGGAACAACCTGAGGGTTTCTCAGCTCCTGGACAAGACAGGAAAGTGTGCAAATTGGTAAAGTCATTATATGGCTTAAAACAAGCACCAAAGCAATGGCATCAAAAATTTGACAACGCCATGATCACCAATGGTTTCAAAATTAATGAATGTGATAAGTGCGTATACGTCAAAGATACGGAAAATGGATATGTCATTTTGTGCTTATATGTGGATGGTATGCTTATCGTCGGGAGTAATGATAAAATGATCAACTCCACTAAAAACATGTTAAATTCAAGATTTGACATGAAGGATATGGGCCTTGCTGATGTGATCTTAGGGATAAAAATCACAAGAACATCAGAAGGACTTGTACTGGATCAAACACATTATGTGGACAATATCCTGGAGAAATTTGACAAGGAAGGATCTGGAATTTCCAGAACTCCGGTAGACATGACTCTGCACCTATCGAAGAATAAAGGAGAAAGTGTTTCTCAATTAGAATATTCGAGAGTCATTGGAAGTCTAATGTACTTAATGAGTTGTACAAGACCAGATATAGCTTATGCAGTGAGTAAGCTAAGCAGGTATACGAGTAATCCTGGAGCTGTGCATTGGCAAGCAATTGCAAGAGTACTAAAGTACTTAAGGTATACTCGTACCTATGGGCTGCACTACACGACATATCCAGCTGTTATAGAAGAATTCAGTGATGCAAACTGGATATCTGACATGAAAGACTCAATGTCTATTAGTGGATATGTATTCACCCTGGGAGGTGCAGCGGTGTCCTGGAAGTCCTCAAAGCAAACGATCATAACTAGATCCACGATGGAATCTGAGTTTGTTGCACTAGACAAATGTGGGGAGGAAGCAGAATGGCTACGCCAATTCATAGAGGATATTCCTAGATGGACAAGACCTGTGCCTGCAATTTGCATACATTGTAATAGTCAATCTGCGATTGGCAGGGCACAGAGCAAGATGTACAATGGTAAGTCTAGACACATTCGTCGAAGACATAATACCATTAAACAACTACTCTCTACTGGAGTTATCTCTATAGACTATGTGAGGTCTAAGGATAATATTGCGGATCCGCTAACCAAAGGGTTAAACAGAGAGTTGGTTGATAAATCATCGAGGGGAATGGGATTAAAGCCCATTGGAAAATAAATTTCTACAGTGGATACCCAACCTAGTAGACTGGAGATCCCAAGAGCTAGGTTCAAATGGGAAAACTAAATTGTGGAAATGAAATTGGATCACTGTGGGGAGAACCCAAATCCATTCCTATGATGAAAAACAGTGATACCCGTAAGAGTAAGGTTAAGCCAAGCTTTTAATGATTCTTATGCGTCGGGTAAAACCGAGCGGAGTAATGCGGGTTACTCTTATATAAGAGATCACCTATGCAAGAGAGAAGTGGGGCCGCTTCTAGGGGAGTTATTTAGGGCATAACTCTTATCAAACTACTTGCAGAACCAGGCGTGTGTCCATGGCCAAAACGGGCACAATAGTGAGAACTGGAATGTACCAGGAAGACTCCTGTGTGAGGTATGCTATCAGTTACACAAAATAACGAATAGTTCAAGGACATCGCGTCTACTGTTTAGTTAGTAACGTAATCATACTTTCACAAGGGAATGTTCAAAGGGTAAAACCTACCTATCCTATGCAGGTTTCGACCATAGAAATCTATCACCAATTCTATCGAGTTATTGGTGGCCAATTTTATTCATGTGGGGAATTGTTGGAAAAATGGGTTAAAACCCATTTATAAAACTAAATTTAAATGGATTAATTAAAGTGTGTTACACTTATGATTAATGAGAAATGAACTTGGATTTGTATTCTCCATAATGAGGACTACAAGATCATGTGTTCATATGCCTAATTTGGTTTTGGGATGAATGAAAAATTGTCATCCAAAGTTGGCTATTTGAAATGGGGAAAACAAAGTTTGTCCCACATTGGATAAAGGGAAAAGTAAAGAGGGTTTATATAGAATCATCCTCCTATGAGGTATAGTTGTGTTAACACAAACTATACACTCTCACGCGCAGGGGGGGGGGGGTGCAAATATCGGCTTGGAGCACCAAAAACTTGGGTGTGCCCGCGCGACCTGCGGACACGAATGCAACACCGATTTGGGCTCCAAAACGCAGGCTCCTTTTGCACCCAGCCCAGATTCTTTTTGGACTCTTCAGCTGCTGGAAACCTGTTGAAATTCCAACATTATAACACCTAATTATTCAGCCATTCATGGTGATTAATTTTTGTGTTGTTACTTGGCCATTGAGTTCCCTCTATTCATTGCTGACTTTAAAAGCCAAAGCATTCCTCACACTATATAAAGGGCCTCTTATTCCTTAGTTAGACACACCAACAAAAAGCATCATCTCTTCTCCTCTCAAACTCTCTCTTCTGCTCTTGTGTTCTTGTTTCGCTTTCTGGTGATAGAAAGAGGTACTTGTTCCGGTTCGCAGACTTTCTTGCAGCAGTGCAGCTACAAGAATTTAGTAGTCATTGTATCCTGGGAGACGAGCGCCAACAAGCCTTTTGCACCCGTAGAGGCGGCGTAGTTGTCTTAGGCCCAGTTTGGGATTGATTCTCAAGCTGCTTTTGGGGTCAAAAGTGATTCTGGGCATAATCTTAAGTGTTTGGTAACAACTATAAAACTGATTTTAGAAGAATTGATTCTCTTAAAAGTGGATTTTGGAGAAGCAGGGTAAGAGATGCTTTTGCAGGAATCAGTTATATTTGTAACAAATTGTAATATTTGTTTTTTCTTAGATTGTGATATATTAATTTAATTAAATCATAATCAATCATTTACTATGGTGTTAAGAAATCTTATGTAATATTGTGGATTAACTTTATAATTACATACAAAAGAAACAATTATTTATTTTAATATCAATTTATAAAATGTCTATTTTTGTCATTATACCCATCCAAAATAATTTTTACTTATAACTCACCAAACACACGAAATTGCTTTTTGGTTCTCACAGCACTTTTAAAAACAGTTTACCAAACACCTCAGCTGATTCTACTCACAGCAGATTCAAAAGCAATTCTGCTCACTGCAAATTCAAAAGCAATTCTACTCACAGCACAGCAATCCCAAACTGGGCCTTAAGGAGAGTGTGTGACACATACGACTTGACTTGTGCAATTCCACCTTGAAAACTCGTTCGGTATTGGTTGTGTATCGCTTCATACCTTCTTGTTTATTTTCTAGAATTTTCAAGTTAATGTTATTTCAATTATATATATGCAATATCATACCAATATTATCTACACCCTCTTCATAAGGATCGACAACCTTAGTGGTAATGTTTTTAATCTTTTAACAGAAATTCTCGATTGACTACTAACTTTATTCTTTGCTCTGTATATCGTATTTATTGCCCTTCATATGTGACTTGCTATATTGTTCTTTACTATCATCTCTCTGCACGTATGGTATTCTTTTTATTTGAATGTTACAGGTCATTGCAAGAACTGTTTTAAACCCTTCAGTGATTTTCTTTGCTCCCTACTGTTCTGAGAATTTGTAAGTGTCAGTTATTTTTTGTTGGAATGTATCTTCACATTGAATTAGGATAATCTGCTAGAATATTTGTTGTACATATTTGATTTCATTCTTTGCTCCCTACTGGCACACATCACAATACTTTGATCATTACAAAAACTAGGGAACAAAACAGACAAGATTTTGTCTGATGGATGAGCTAGTCTCTTGTGCCAAAGAGAGAAATCTGAATGCACTTTTGCAGAAGCTTGACATGCCACAGACCCAGAAGTCTCCACTAAGAAGTAATAGAGATCATCCCTAAACATCCCTTCATCAATCATCTTCTTGGTGGCAATATCCTGGAAGAAAATCTTATCAGGAGTGAATATGACAAAACACTGTAGTAAACTCGTGATCTTCCCTACTGAAAGAAGTTTACATGGGAAAGTTGGCACAAAGAGAGCATCCGACATTATTTTTCAGACAAAATTTTGATCTTTCCCTTCCCACAGACAGTTTCTCCCTTTCCATTGGCAACAGACACACTAGAAGTCATAAACTCAAAATTTTTGAGGGTGTCTAACTGGTTTGTCATATGGTCAGTAGCTCCAGAGTCAACAATTCAACAATCCTTAGAGTTCATGTTCATGGCAGTTGAAAAAGCTCGAAATATACCTGAAGTATCAGAAGTGACCCCATGATCTCCCTCTGTTAGAAACCCAGCAAAGTGTCCAAGAAGGGCTGTATTGTTTCCAGCAATAAGCCCAGATTCACCACTTTGTTGTTTCTGTTGCAGGTACATTGTAAAATCATTGAGTAGAGCTGAAGAATTAGTATAGAAATCTATCTGATCACTTGGCTCTGAAGTTGTAACTATTTTTGCCTTGAACTGACTACCAAGAGGAAAATTTGCTTTGTTTTTCATCTCTCTTTCCTGCTTGAACTTGACTTTCAATTCTGGGTGAAGAATCCAACAAGTTTCAACAACATGAGTGGTAGCACTATAGTGGTTACACTTTAGACTTGGCCTTCTCCCCTTAGAGAACTTGGCCTCAGTTCTGTGATGACTAGTTGTACATGCTCGGATTTCAGGATTAGGAGTCTTGACTTCCAAGGTCATAACTTTTCTTCTTGTTTCTTCTCTCTGAATTGTGGCATAGACACTAGTGAAGGAGGGAAGTTCAGAATTCATGAGAATGATACTTATGAGATCTTCATAGTCTGAGTTCAGGCTAGCCAAGAGCTGAAATACCTTGTCTTCTTCCGCACGCTTGAGCAAGGTGGCCGCATCAACTGTATGTGGTCTGAATTGGTTGAGTTCGTTCCACAAAGCAGTGAGTGAGCCTAAGTGCATTGAGAAGGAGTTTTCTTCTTGTTGGATTTCAGCTATTTCTTTCTTCAGTTGGAATACTCTGGCTGCATTGTTGACATTCCCATACATCTCCTTCAGAGCTTTCCACAGAGCAGCAACAGACTCAGAGTAGTTGAATATTTGCGCAATGTGCGGCACCATTGAGTTACATAGCCATGACATAACCTGATGATCCTTTGCAAGCCAAACTTCATATCCCTCTGTAAGAGGTTGAGGCATAGTTACAGATCCATTGATGTATCCGAGTCTTGATTTCCCACCAAGAGCAAGAATGATGTCCATTGACCATGAATGATAGTTGTTACCATTGAACAAGGTCAGGGTTAATCGCTGATTGGTGTTGATGTCGGAATCAGAGGTCGCAGTATTGAGGTTGCGAGAGTTATTCATAGACGAGCTTTCAAATTCAGCCATGATGAAGCTGAGTTAAAGATGTCGTTGTGAATACAGAATTGTGATATGCAGAGGCAGGCGATTACTCGACCTGCTCTGATACCATGAAGAATTTGTGATCAAGGAGAAAGAGAGTTTGGAGAAAGATTTTCTCTTTACAGATTTTGATAACTTACAATATGTGTGGAATAAAGTATATATAAGCTAGCTTTACAAGACTAGGACTTATTACCAACTAAAAGAGATAAAGATCTGTTGCTAAGAATAAGGCAACATATCTACTACCACGAGATATGAACATTTGAACAAGTAAAAATTATGTCTTGGTCCTAAGAAAAGGAATTTGTCCACTTTTCGGGGTCTCGAAGGGGCGTGGAAACACATAAGAACTCTTGAATGAAAATGGAAAAAAGATGTAACTCAAGATTTCAGAATCCATGTTTCCTGGAACTGTAGCAACAGTAACTGTAGAAGTTCCAGGAAACAGGGCAACCAAACCAGAACCAGACTGAACCAGAACAGGAAGCATTCTTCAACACCAACAAGATACAAGTAAAGGAACGGTGTATGGTTTTCAGTTATTTGCGGGTCAATTTTGGCTTTCTGAGGGCTTCATAAATCATAATGCATTTGCAAATGGTTTGACATCTATTGGAGACCCCATCATGGCTAATGTGGTTCGAAGTCTCAAAGCTTGAAGCCAATGCCAAAAGGAAATAACATCTGAAAATCAAATCATATCTCTTGAAGCAAAGTTGTACTATATATACCAGTAGACTGTTCCTGTATTCAAGTTTCATCTTACATTAAATTCTCATACTATTATTGAACATGGCACCACTTTATCTGTTAATTGATGCTCACTTGTTGATCGATACAAATGAATTACTATGTAGTTGATTGTTGATCAATACGCTTGTTCCTTCTACAATGAAAAGGACTTTGAATCTAGATAGCTAGGCAGCTACTGATGTCTCCACTGCTAATATATCCGAGAATTTTTGAATGTTCGTCTTCTTTTCTTCAACTTTGAAAAGGCCTGGAAGTGCTTCTCTTATGTTATGAATACTCTCTATTGCATAATCAGCACCTTTAGTTACTTGTGAACTGCCCACCTATGAATGGTATGTGCTCATTTTGGTGAGAATATGTTTCAAGTAGTTATTCAAGTACTGAAAGATTTACTGTACTTCTTTTACACTTACCCATACAGTATGAAGACCCATATCCTTCCCCGCTTGTATGTTACGGATGCTATCATCAAAGAGCAGCTGCAAAAAAGGAGTCATTATGAATTTATAAGGACCATTGGGAATGACATTGCTAAACAAAGGAACAAGTGTATTGGTGCCAGATTAATTGTCTTACAGTTCTTTGGGGGTTAATGTTGGCTTGCTGAAAGGCTTCTAAATATGCATTTGAGAATGGTTTGCAAATTATTGGAGACACCGGAAGCTCTGGTACAGCATCAAATAATTTCGAATGGTCAAAATATTCTCTGCAGCCTGATCTGAACTGTGATTTTTCATTGTTGTTAATTGGATTCAAAGTCTCGAAGCATATAACTCCTTCAAAGCAGTCCTTCAATCCAAGCTTACCAAGAGTTTCAGCTACATGGACCTTATCCCCATTTGAAAAAATCTGCATAAAGCAAAAACATCATTAGTGAAATCAAAGCCGGAAGAAAATTAGTACTTAGACCATCAAACTGTTCCTTTTTGCAATTTGCAGCTTACAAGTTTCCGATATGGGAGGCTCAGCAGTAGACTCCTTAGTAAATGGTCAGGTCTTAGTACCTCATAGGGTAATCTTCCATGAACAAAACTGTAATATTGGACATTTGTGAGGCTGCATATATCCTTTAGTACACTATATGTAATGTGTTTACCCAACACTGTAGTATATTCTGTTTCAAAATTGTCAATATGTCTTGACGAATGAATAGAACGGGAAAACAAAGGAGAAAATTTGATACCTGTGATAGTCATCATTGTCAAAATTATAACCAATGGCCTGGACAGAGAATAAGTATTAAGTCATGGATTGTCATAGTGTGTTTGATAAACATCTTACAGAATGTTGTGACGAGAATCTATATATACCTTTAGACCGGCCATTGATGTCCCATAATTCTTGTATAGTAGTTGATTCACATCTCTGACTCTGGCTTCCTCAATGCCTAGTCTTTGAACCATGTATTCTGAGAATAAGACACCAGATCGGATAACCAATTTAATAATTCCTGTAGATATTTGATGAAGCTTTCAGAATGATGGATCAAAATAGTACCTTCAATGTTCTTGGTGCATTGTTTGGACATACCAGAACTCAAGGGATAGAGGGTATCATCTAAATCTGCAACAGAATGTAGCATATATTTACCCACAAGCTATACTGTGAATTTAGTTTGTATATGTATATGAGCACACTGTTCGTGGCGGGTTCAGCACCCGGCGAACAGTCAGCACGGTGTTGTGTTTCTGTGTTGTGCTTAGGCGTGCCAGCACCCTTGGAGCGGTGCCACTCGATTGCGCGCGACCCCCTGAGCGAGTCGCTTCGTCTGCTCCCAATTCGACTCTGACTTCCTGGTCAAGCGACTGTTACGCGGGCGCTGACTAAGCCGGCGTACAGGGCTCGAACAAGACCTGAATAGAACTCTCTACCAGGATTTTCTTCCCAACCCCTTGAGGATTGAGGATCTTACTCTGATCCGGAGAAGCAAAGCAGAGCTGTTCCAAGACCACGGGTGTGTCACCGGAGTGACGACTCGATTGCCACCAGGGGTAGCGGACTGACAGACTCGATTGCTACCGGGGTAGCGGACCGACTCGATAGACTCAGCAAACGCTCGGCACAAGTACGAGAGCGGATCAATCGTAGGAGGGCGGAGGAGGGTTGCGTGAGGCTCAGCAAATGCTCGGCGCAAGTACGAGATTAGATCGATCGTAAGAGGGCGGAGGAGGGTTGCGTGAGGCTCAGCAAATGCTCGGCGCAAGTACGAGGTTGAATCCGTCGTAGGGCGGAGGCGAGTTGCGTGAGTTGACCCAGCAAAGCGCTCGGCACAAGCACGAGATTAGATCGATCGTGGGGCGGAGGCGGGTTGCGTGAGTTGCTCCGGAGAGGCTTTGGCAAGTTAGCGTTGCGCTAGAACTTGTGGTTGTTTGTTTTTGGTTGAGAACCTCTTCCTAGATGCCGGCAGATTCATATTTATATGACTCAAGGACCCCTAGGGCTGTCAACTCCAGCCCGGCGGATCCTTGAGATTCATTAGGAATGTCCTCCCCTACCCTGCTTCCCATCAAATCAGCGAAGATATTATCAGAGGTATAGTTGGTATTGAAGCTTCGAAGATCGGAGCAACACGTCTTGACCTTGCTTGTTATGCTGCTGTTACTGTTCATCACTCATCATTGCGCGGTATGGCCGGTTCCTCTAACAACCTCCCTAAAGCATGGTGCAGCGTGGCTTATAGTTGTTAGTGATTGATAGCCCAGCGTAGGTAGTGAAATCATTGCTACATTGCTTCTAAATCTTAACAAATATTTTCACTGATGGATTGTTACGAAACAACCCCAATCGGATTAGGAAGCAACCACGCTCTCCCTCGAACTCAACCTCTTTGGTTGAAGCGGGAAAGCCCGATTTCCAAGGGTTTGAATCTGATCAACACCCCTACTGGGCCTTGGGGCGGAAGCCCAATTGAAATAAATTCAATTGTGGCCCAAACACACACAAACTCTGGGACTTAAAAAGATCAAAATGCAGAAAGGCTTACCGAAAAGTAGACACTCATATTTTGGCATCTGAGGCTGCTGGTACTGGTTTTGAAATTCCATTGTACTCGTTCTACAAACTAAAACTTCAAATATGGTGGGAGTGAACGAGGGATGAATTTATGCAGAGAAGAGTAGAGAGAATATATATATATATATATATATATATATATATATATATATATATATATATATATATATATATGATTGAGAGAAAAAATATTGAAGGACATAAAATCCACATGAACATTGGTGCCAGTCACCCTCTTTTGACGCTGGTCCAAAGTTCAAACGCAATGTCTAGAAACAATATGATGCGACCGGACTGGCCAACTTCCAAACAATTCAAAAGTATACAGCTAGAATAAAGAAACAAAAAGACCAGGCTAAATGCTTTTGAAGTTTTGAGTCCCGACTTTCTTTGTACATTCTTATTGGGTGTCCACATGAATTTTCTGTCAAAAGAAGTTTTGAGTCTGTATCATAACAGATATTTTAAGGTGCAATTCAAGATGAAAAACGGGGTCATAAATATTAAGAAAATGTTCTTTGGCGTCAATCACCATCATACATAGTCCTGTAGACTGGAGTCATAAAATAGGGATTGTCGTATGATACAAATTTCTTCCGTACAAGAAATATGCCTAGTTAGCACAAAAGTTTGTGATTAAAATGGCAAAAAGAAGGGAATACCAATTACAATGTACAACTTAAAAACAACTTCTCCAATAAACTTAAGTAGGGAGAACCTGAGGCTCTAGAGGTGAAGAGCCGTCTTCCTCAGGCCCGACACTAACAGGGGCCTCGACAGTTTTCTCATCTTTATCTTCAAAACCTTGCTTAAATCTATCATAATTGCTCACTTCACTTGACTTGTATGGTCTCTCTCCCAAAACCTTGAGAAGGTCCTCTTGGTGAAGAACTTCCTTTTCGAGCAACAATTCTGCTATTTGAGCCACTTGATCTTTGTGTTCTTCTAGAAGGGCAACTGTATGTGCATAAGCCTTGCCAACCCATTCGCGTACTTCACCGTCAATAAGCGCAGCAGTCTTGCTGCTGTAGGGCTTTGACATCTCAAACCCGTCATCTCTTTGAGGGAAAGAAAGAAGACCTACCTTGTCACTAAAACCATAAACTGCAACTTGGGCATAAGTCATCTTTGTTACCTTTTCCAAATCATTTTGGGCTCCCGTAGAGATTTTTCCCAACAGAACCTACAAAAAAAATACATATTCAGCATCACTATTAGCTCAGTAATGAGTTGAAAAAACATGTATCATGAAGCATTCCAGTACTAGTGTTTATCATTCCACAAAAAAAACAAAAGAATTGATGCAGTTCCATAGCTACCTGTTCAGCTGCTCTACCACCAAGGGTCATGCAAGTCATATCAAAAAGCTGCTCCTTGGTCATGAGGAGGTTTTCACTTGGAACATACTGGGCAAACCCAAGTGCTGCTGTACCTCGAGGAACAATCGTCACTTTTAGCAATGGTTCTGCATGCTCTAAGAACCATCCCGCAACAGCATGCCCTGACTCATGGTAGGCAACAGTGCGGCGTTCAAGCTTGCTAATAACCTGCATGACAAGTAATGATGTCAAGATGATACAGGACAAATCAGAATATAGTTGAAGGCTAGATATTTCTTTTGCATGCTGGGAATAGTGAGATTTGCTTGAGGATTGTAAGTAAAATTAAATATGTTAAAAAGCTAGCAAAAATAAAGAGAAAAGAACGTAACTGTGAGAGTGTGAGGTAAAGCCTTAGGAATAGCCTATTTATATTGGTGAAGGTAGGAATCAAACTTTCTTCTTACGAGGGAGGATGTGGACTCTATTGATCACTGAGCATGCAAACTGACTCCACTAAAGATTAATACTCAAAACTTTTCGTGTAAAACATATACCCCTTCATGCAGCACATCTGAAATTATTACTATCACAACCTCCTTCATCGAAAGTCCAATTTGACCCAAGGTAAAGGCGCACATTAATATAGCTACTGAATACGACGAAGTCCCAACTGTAACAAGTAAGTCTTGGAGTTAACATGAATTAATTCTTCCCTCAGTATGTAACGATCAGTACCATCAAAATTCTAGGCGCAAGGGACATTACACAGATGTCCCAAGTCCTAACAAGGATGGAAAGAGTTGGTTTTTCTTTCTTTCTTTCTTAGAAGGAATCTCAACGAAAAGAGTTAAATTACTTTGAATTGAAGAAAAATTGAAAAGGAACAACGAACAGAAAAAAGTTACCTTGTTCTTCTTTTCCAGACCACCAATTATCCTATCTATAGCAGACTCAAAATGCTGCATCGTGATTAGCGGACTGTCATTCCTGGCAGCAATTAAAGCACCTTCATTGCATACATTGGCAATGTCTGCTCCAGCAAATCCTGGAGTAAGAGCTGCAAGCCTTTGAGAGTAATATGATGGCTGTTGATCAAGTTTGAGTTTTTTCAAGTATATCTGAAATATCTGATCACGACCTTTAATATCCGGTTTATCAATGCTAATCTGACGATCAAATCGACCAGGCCTTAACAAGGCTTTGTCCAAAATGTCAGGCCTATTGGTGCCAGCAAGCACAACTACGCCAGCAGTTGTTCCAAAACCATCCATTTCTACCAGCAATTGATTTAGAGTGCTTTCACGCTCATCATTGGACCCTGAGAATCCCCCACGTCCCCTTGCTCGACCAATTGCATCAATCTCATCAATAAATATAATACTAGGAGCACATTGCCTTGCTTCTTGAAACAAGTTTCTCACTCTGGAAGGTCCAACACCAACAAACATCTCCATGAAATCTGATCCAGATATAGATAGGAAAGGTACACCAGATTCCCCTGCAGTTGCTTTTGCTAGAAGAGTCTTTCCTGTGCCTGGAGGACCAACCAATAGAGCACCTTTGGGTATTTTGGCTCCCAAATCCTCATACTTTTTAGGGTTCTTCAGAAAATGCACAAATTCCATGATCTCTTGCTTTGCTTCATCGCAACCAGCGACATCTCTAAAGTAGATCTGGGTCAACAAACAATATAAGGCACTAACAAATGGTTTGCTAAATAAATTGAACTATAACTATTGGAAAGGATCACTTTAGAACTATACAAAAACTATACAAAAACAAAAAAAGAGCAGTAGCATTTGAACTGCAAAACAGATAACTAACCTTATTCTTTGCATTTTTATCTACTTTCGTAACATGGGCTTTTCCTATGTTGAATATTCCACGACCACTCCGGCCACCAGAACCGCCACCAATGCCTAGTCCACCCTGCATTCTCCTCCCCATATACAAGAGGGTTCCCAGAAGGACTATTGTTGGTGCAAACCTCATCAATTCTTGATACCAAACCATTTCAGAGACATATGTAACAGGAACATAAGCATGAGAATCTATCCCCATAGCTTCCTGGGCATCCTCCAACTTTTCCTCGAAATTGTCAACACTTCCAATATTGAAGAAGTATTTATACTCACCCCCTTTTCCACGAGCAGCGGTACCATTAATAGTTCCTTCGACAACTTCATCACTTGATTGACTGCGTGGTGAGCTACGTACAAATACTTTCGCAACTGATTTATTAGAAACAACTATATGATCAACCAAACCTGGTTCCAGAAGTTTGTTCTTAAACTCTTGGAAACTTATCTGCAAACAAAAGACTCCAGAACATGAGTACAAAAAAAAAAACCAATTATCACAAAGTAATCTATACAGGACCTTGTCCATGACCTGACCCATAAACAACTCCATCTTAATGATATATCATTCTTTATGTGAAATGATATAAGGTAACAAAGCTAGACGGTTTAGCAAGCTGAAGACCAGCTTAGCATCAACTCCTATAGGACATAGAGGTTGTCATGTCAAATATAGACAAGGTAGAAAGAGAGCTGGAGAAAAGGAAAATGCTGGACTCTAAGGTGTTTTCCTCGGTTTTATATATGTGCATTTTAACTTGCAAGTTGCCACTAGACTAGGCTTTATATTTCCAAAAAGAGAAAGACAAATACAACATGCCACTCGAGTCACAGAACCCTATGAATTATATTCAAATGAAATAGTAAACAAAATTATAGAAAAAATACCTGTTTCTGTTCACTGGAGCCAAAAGAAAAGGAAGAGAAAAATAGCCCAATCATTAATAAAGGGACTAAATTCTGGAACTGCTTTAAGAAAGTTTCCTGGAAACTGCCCTGACCATCTGTGCTCGACTCGTCTGAAATTTAAAGAAAAACCCAAGGTTATATAATTGAAAGATATTTTAGGTACATAATTTGCCATGAAGCTAAAAGCATACTCTTGAACTTATAATGAGGATTGAGAATATTAAGCTAGGGGAGAGAAATAATGAGAGAGGGATATTGGATATATACAAACAAAAATTCTGATCAATACGGAAAGATCCCCAGAAGCCATAACAATACCAACTAAATCTCTAACATTAATGTTCAGGAATACTGGCAAGAATCATATGTGGTCAAGTTAAGATATACAGGATTGAAGTCACTTACATAATTATAACAGAACCCCACAACATACAATCTTCAGTATACAATGAAATTGATGGCATTATTGGACTCTTGACATGGGCGTAGGGTTATGTATCCTATGACTGGAAGCAGGAGTTACCATAGAAAGAAAGAAAGAAAAAAAAGAAGAAAAAAGAAGAAGAAGGTTTTAACCAACAATTAACTCATAGAGGTACCGTTTAAAACTCCCCCAAAATATTGCTCATTTGATGATAAGAGATAAACTAAAGTCTAAAACAGCCTCTCCCTTGTTTTACACAAAACAAAACCAGCTATATAGAGATGAATAAGGAACTTGAACTAATCTAGCACCGGTTGACGTTTCAATTAGATAAAATACAACATCAAATGGGAATAACAACAAATCCTAATGTGAGCAAATGCAATCCAATGGTCACATGAGCAAAGATAAACACCATTACAGCTATAAAAATAAAATTAAAAAAGACAGAAACTTTACCTTTGGACTCGGATTTCTGATCATTCCCTTTCGGAATTTCTTTCTTTTCCTTGGGATAGAAGTTTTCAAAATCTGCAACACCAACACAACACAACCCATCATTTACTTTCCACTAATTGTAAAAGCAATTGCATTCACTGAGCTCAAATAACCTAACCTAAACAAAACAAAGCAAATACTTAAAAATGTAAACTTGCTTACTCTTTTTCTTTGGGGTCTCACTGGAAAACAGCCTCAGAAATTTAGGGTTCCCTAGAATGCAACTCAAATCAGAAACATGGGTCTTATGTGCTCCTATTGCCGAAGCAATATAGGACCTCATAAGCCCTAAATCCCCATCAACCCGACCCAAATACGAACCCGAACCCGGAACTCCCAACACCCCTTCATTACAGTTCAGAGCCGTCGCCGCCGCCGCCGATCGCCCATTCCGACCAATCAAATTCTAAACCCACAAAACAACACCAAAAACCAAATTAAACAAAAACCCAGAAAAAATATGGTACAAAAATCAAATTAAAATTTGAACAAGCTTACTTTGGAGCGTGAGGATCGAGATAAGGAGCGACCAATTCTTGAAAAAATCATCACTTTGAGAATGAAAGGGGAGTTAGTGAGATCCCAAATATGATAAAGCTTGTGTCTTTTTAATTTTATGAACTAAAGCTTGAGTCTTTGAGGCTGAATCGATTATCCCATTTGGGAAATTTTGATTCTTTGTGGGTTTTTTCTCAGAGACAAAATTGAAACAACAATGATTTTTAGGAGACTGAGAAAGACAAGAGACAGAGAGAGAGAGATAAATAAGAAGTGTCTTGGGTTCTGAGATATTTGGTTGAGGTGAGCAGACACGTCACAGTTTTTTTTCAACTTTAATTTTTTCTTTTTCTTTTTTCTAACTAAGGCAAACTTTGGCTTGGGAAACAAGAATCAGCTTCGAGATTTGAGAGAGTAGTTTGTGCATGACCAAAAGAAACAGGTTTTGGTTAGTTTGGTGTGGTCAATCCACAAATCTCTCTTTAAATTTGGAACGGATGAGCAGATAAGTAAGTAGGATCATTCCTTGTAAGTACAAGGGCTTAGCTACATGTACGTGTAATAACGAGTACCATGACCAGGTCGATTTTTGTAATTGTGTGGCTTTATAACTAAACGAGTGATTTATATGGTGGATGTGAGGCTAGATGAAGTCACATTCTCCACAAGTTAGGGCACCCCTGCTAATTATAGGTTAGGCAGCAATTAGCAAACAAAATCAAATACTTGATTAAGTTTGGGCTATTTCTAAAACCAGTCTCGGCCCAATCAACCCACAAGTTTGATGCAACAACAGAACACTTGAGCCGCTTCCAGTTTATCTCAACTCCCATAGACTAGAAAGTCGCAGCTTTCTTGTCTCACCCAAACCATGGAAGCCAAGTCAGTGTTTCTCCACTCCAAAACACTCCCTCTCTGTTACACCGTTACTGATAGACCCAACATCTCTCTCCGGCATTTCACCAAGCACCTTCATCTCAATTCCCTAAACCCCAATTCTCACTTTTACCATACCCTTAAACCCCTCAAAACCCAATCAAGATCATATCTTTCACAAAACCCACTTCTCTTATCATCACCAAGATCAAGAACCCACTTGTTAACTCCTCTGAAATGCTCATATTCCAGCACCACAAGCCCAGAATCTCAGAACCCATTTCTAAAACCCTTCAAGAACTTATCTTTTGATTCATTGAGAGCTACCCTTTTCAAATTGACCCCCTTTGATGTCATAAAGTGGTCTGGGATCTTATCAATTGCAATTGCAGCCACAAAATGGACCTCCAATTTGGTGTTGAGCCCCTTTTTCTGGATGTACTTCAGTTGGACTTGGTTGTTCTGGCCTTGGTTTGTGGCTGTTTCGATTGGCCTTTTCGGGTTGTACTGTTTTCGAAAGCATGTACTTGGTGAAGCAAGCATTTTTGAGCAGCTTGCTGTTGTTACTTCAGTGTTCACTTGGCTCACACTTGTCCCACCTGCCCATTTCAATGGCTTCCTTGAAGGTTGGCCCTATGTGTTCTTCCTTGTGTACCATTATTTCTTTTTCTTCAATGTTAGTGTGAGGAAGCGTTTGTATGGAGATTACTATGCTCGCCCACATGACCCCAAGTGGGATGTGAGCCCTCCGAGGTGGTGCCGCCTTTTGTTCAGTGTTGGAGTCATGATTGGGCACTGGCTAGCTGCATTTGAAGGGCCTGAGCTGCACCGCATTCCTGGCGGTTGGAGCAATGTGGGCATTTGGGGATTGATAGTTGTCACTCTGCTAATGCAGTATAACTCGACATTGTATCTTGCAAAGTATTCTGAGAAAGTGGTGGTGCCAACGGCTGTTGTGCACTTTGGACCATACCGGTGGGTGCGGCATCCTATATATGCATCTACAATGCTTCTGTTTGCCACTTATTGTGTTGCGCTTAGGGCACCTTTGAGCCTGCTATTTGTCGTAGCAGTTTGTGTGTTGTACTATGATCAGAAGGCAAAACTGGAGGAGTCTTTGATGATTGAGACTTTTGGGGAGAGATATATGGAGTATGCCAGTAAGGTTAGGTACAAGTTCATTCCTTTTATCTATTAGTTAGTCACAATGTATGCTGTTATTGATTCTGTATTCTGAATGATATGATGTGTTATTTAAGCACTGAGTTTTGAAATGAACATGAGACATGTTAAACTACTTAGAGAAGAGGTGCATCTATGCTTTCGGATCAAATTATTTTTTTGAAATTCTATCCTTGTTCTGTATTATTTCGCCACTTTTTTTGTGTTCTCTGCTGAAAATCAAGTATGAATTGATCACCCACATAGGAAAGTTGAACATTGAGTGTGGATTAACATACATGGATGGAGTGGATACAAATCATTGAAGAAAATCTAGATACATGATGTTGAAGTAGAAGGCTGGTGACTGGATTAGTCGATCCCATCCTGGTATTGGGTTGAGGTTACCCATTAGAAACTGTTAGTTAATTCTAAGGTGAAGACTGGGGACTGATTATTTTACCATTATAGTCGGTTGAGATAGGAATTTTTTTCTATTTTTTTGGGCTGAAAAAGAATGTTAAGATAGCTTGAAGTAAATCCAGTGCGAAATTTTAAGATAGCTTTAGCTGGTTACAAAAGAACTAATTGTCATAAAAGAAGACTGTGAAGGCTAATTCAGTTTAACTGAAGAAATTGCAAGGGCATGAGGGAAGACTAAGCATTATTTTGATCGAGTTCCTCCTTTCCAAATTAATCTATACTTTAGGGAAGAGAAAATTGAAATTTGGTTGAACTTGTCTGCAATGAAAGTTGGTTCGTTGTCCATTTGATGCTTTCATATACTGTAGATATGACTTGATTTTTCAAGTCATTTACTTCTTTCTTATAAGAGATTCTTCTCAATTTATGTCAACACTGTAGAATTATTTACGGACAGTTATATGCTCATCAATGGTCTTTATTGAGATGCTCAGGCATGCATGCACATGTGAGCTAAGTAAGTGACATTGTCTCTGCAGTTTGTGGTTAGTTTGCAAAACTAGGTTCTTAACTCTAAACCATAAGACCTTGATAAGTATGGGAGTTTGTTATGTTTCTGCTTTGTTAAGATGCTAGGTAACTCAGCTTGTCTCTTGAACCAACTAGTTCTCGTTCTACGCTTGGATCTCTAAACATCCTTATCTGTTTAAATGCTCCCTCCTTCCAGATGGTGTCTACTGATTACTATAAATCTGATTAGCAGAACACTAGCCCTCTCTTTGGAATGAATCAAAGCATTGATTAAGAAATGTCTGGTTCCCACCAAAGTGAAGGAGTTGATTTTAAGAAATCCTGATACCTTATCTTGTTTGGAACAAACCAAGTTTTTGAATCTCCATATGAAGCAGGATTAAACTTTTTGCTAAATTGTAGTAGTAATACCGCTATATTACAAATGCCCCTGGTGTCCCCTGGTGTTCATGCGGTATCATTAAAATGGCTGTTTACTATCTGGAAGTGCAACATAAGCTGTGGCATTCACCCACCAGTTTTTTATGTGTTTTCTGGTGACCCAAATTTAGAATGTTTGAGAAGTTGTATAGGCTGGCACTACGAAGTGCAAACTCTGTGTCTAGGATACCAAATTAGAAACTATCTCGTGAACATAACAGAAAAATCGTAATTTGAAAATACATAAAACTTCTGCCTTTGTATATCAAATAAAATATATCAACACTTATCTCTGATAACCATATATGTACTCAACTGCACAGGAAAGTTGATATCCAGCATTACAACACTTAAACGAACCAAACAATTTCCTGTTGGAATCAACCAACTCAATTTGTTTTAGTTTCTATATTTTTCCATTGTACATAACACTGAGAACAGTTTTGGCCTTCTATGGCTATTGTGATTTATTTCCCTGTAATCTCCTGTTTTTCCTTTTTATAAGTTATGTGTGTAGTTCGGGCAGCATGAAGAATGTTACTTGTGTTCAGGTCAGGGTGGTTGGGAATTTACGATTTACCTGTTCCTACTCCACTTGGATTAATTTGTAACCCAAGCTTTTGGCGTGATAAAGAATTTGTTAACTGTTGTACAGCTTTTGACTTGTAACATAAGATGTATGCTTATAGAAATTATGTTTAGGACATGGAAACAGAATTAACCGATTTTGATGCAATGCTTGAAAGGTCATGTATTGCTCATTATCCTCACGGAAGTCAGAACCATGTTAACTGTGCAACTGGGCATGCTTCTATTTTGCCAGACTTGAGGGGATGGAACTTTGATTTGATAATCTAAAAACTGAAGCAAGATTTCACATTAAATGTGTTGGATGTCAAGTTTCCTTTTTTCTTTCTTTCTTTTCTTGTTTTTCCTTTTTGTGAGTGTCTGCGCATGACAACAACCGGTCGTGTAAAGTTCATGTTTAGTTGTGAAACATATGAGCCACTTCCCTTTATGTGCGAACATCTTAATTAGCATTTCATTTCAGATTCTTTGATTGGAAGCAGGAAGCAACATTATGTGGGAAGTAACCACTCTTGTACAAGAGTGAATTAGAGGGATTGAAGTTTTGATTTCACAATTGTATGACTGATACACTCGTGCAGATATCACATCATAAAGACGTTAGTTTTTTGTATGAACATGAGATATCCCACCCTAAGAACCACTTTGTTGTATGAGCATGGAATTTTCTACCCTAAGAACACTAATTTACACGCAGTTTGCTGTTCTTGTTCTTTGATTTAGTATTAGTATTTAACTATGTGTATTAGTATTTCTAGGTGTGTATAAAAGATCTGGTGTTTCTTTGAGGATGGGAAAACTTTCTTCACAGAGTAATTCCTCCCGCAGGTGCTGTATTGTATCTGAAACGGACTTGAGCTTCTCTTAACCATCTTTCAATTCTCCTTGATACTGAATTCTCTTACGTAGCTGCCCTTTATTTGATAAGGATGCTTATTTGCAGTTGATACTCTTTCGGGAAGCTGCTTTTCTCTACCTTGAACTATTTTCAAGTAGAAGAGTTTCATCCCATCTTTGGTTTTGGATTATAGTAAAACAACATGAGTAAAGGTTATCAAAAAATTTAGTGAAGAGAATACCAATCTTGTCATTGTCACTAGCTAGCTACCCCCATGGCACCATCACCAACTTCGCATGTTATCACTGCCGCAGTCACCGCCTGTATCACTATCCATCATCGGTGGAGCCAACTAAGGAATAGTTGTGGTTGTCGTCCCCCTTGTGCATAAGATAAAGCAACCTAGCTATGTTAATTTACAGAGCTAAAATTGGCAGAGTAGTGAGATTATCCAACATCCATTGTTATACCTTAATTTCGTTACTGAAGGTATACTTTCAAAATATATATAATGTAGCTTCAATGCGTTCAATCAGTTCAATGCCTACAATCCTACATTAGATTACGGCTGAAGTGACATCCTTTAAACTCTGAAGCTAGCCTAGTGCATTCTTATTGTTCCCTCTTTAAAATTTTATCATCAGCACAACCACCACCCCTCCACCACGCCGCCATCGCTAGTATAAAGTGTGGTTATCATTCTAACAAGAAAATAGTAATAGATTCAAAGTTTCATACCTTTTTGTTATGTATCATGATGTGAATGCAGCTCATTCTCTGTACCCGTTAGTATCGTAGAAGAATCTTCCAATGAGATGTGGAACTGCCATCTAAAACTGTCGGTAACACTGTGATGTTCCAAACTGATTTTCGATTAATCAGAGCAAAACCTTCACGCAAGCCAGAAGACTAGCCCGATAAGGTTGAACATCCCTGCCTATCATTTTCTTGGTCTCAACCTCGATCTAGTTTCCTCAAATATATAACATTTTGATTAATTGGACATGTTTAGTAACCCACGTATGCTACAATGTTGCGCTGACACATTCCCCTACGTGGAATTCTAGAGTGCACACCCAACATATATATCTATTCATGAAATTCATGCACAGCCTTGTGACTCCATCAGTATTTGTCATTTCTGTTATAATTATAATTAGGAGGTTTACATAAGGAGACAGAATTCCCGGTTGGCCTAGGTTGTCTGTCAACTCTTTAATTTCTACGCCCAAGTTAAAGAAAAATCTCAGAAAACTGAAAGTTACTTCATCCACGATCAAAACCACACAGATTTGATCCCCAGGCCAAGAGAACAAAACTCTGCCATTCACACATTCAAACCTGTGTTTTTGCTCTTAATGGAACGAAACTTGCATTTCATTGATTATTCTTCTGCATATTACATTAAGCTGACATGGACTGATAGACTGAACTGACTGACTGAAGCTTACCCTATGCTAATAAGGAACTTGACATAGGATGCCCAACGACAAACTCGCCAAAGAAAAAACTCAGATCGATGGAAGAGGATGAGGAAGAGCTAGAGTCTCAATGGGGTCTGCTTGCTGGCTTTTTGTCCCCATTGGAAAAGTTTTGGATGGTCGTCAAGAATCTGAGAGCTAGGAGACCTGGATGTCATTTGGATCAGGTCCTATTCTTGTTCCTTAGAGACACTTTGATGGGTAATCCCTGTTTGGGAACTGGGAAAGGGCCATACTCAATCCCATTGTCGTCGCTCAACAATTGCCACCTAAAATTGCCATTCATGGAAATTACAAGTCAGTTGGAAACGATCACCATCACTAATATACATCAGTGTTATCATCAGAAACAGTGTCGAACTTATCTGCGTAGCAAAAACACACATAAAACTAGGACACTAACAAAATAGTGAGGCTAATTATCCATTCATCATGCATGGTTTCTGTGATATATTTGATGATGTAGACAAGTGTGTTGTGGTGTAGATTATGCAGAATGAGATGGCTGTGGTGACTGGCGACCACCCTTGCCTACATGCAGCTGGCAAACATTAATTAATGCATTTCATAGCGATTCCATCTTAATTAGTAAATGACAGTCTGATATATTATGCAGCCGTATATATAACTACTACTGATTTGAAACAGATTGGGATAGTGCATTATTCTTATGACAGAAAGTGGATCTGATGCCCTGGAATGAGAGAACAGAATCTAAATCTCTGGGAAGTTGTCTCTGCATGTCCTACTCATAGCTAGTTGTTAATTAGGGTTAAGGGAAAGTTCTTTGGTTCTTTTTCTTGGAGATAAGTACGTACTTTACCACACTCCTGCCGGAAGAACATGGTGCATGTATGCCATGTTTTATTCAGTTGGGGTGTATATGTCATGATGGAATGTTCTTAACTCGATGGAAACCCTACATATGCCACTAACCCTCGAGAAGATCGAGGACCACTTCCATGAGTTCCATAGCCTAAGGACCAGTTCGGGACCAGCAATCATTTCCCGGTCACTCCCCCTCCAATCAACTAAATGCCGACAAAGGCGAGAATCAAACGGATTCCTAAGTACATGTATTACACTAAATGATCGATCAATAACATGTTCTCACATAGATATCGATACATACGCACCGACATCGATCCTTACACTGAGTTTCATCTTAGGGAGGATATATGATGTCATTAGGGAGGATATATGATCAATAATGTGAATATGCGATCGGTAAATGAGTCTTGGAGAGATGAGTAATACACTTGTAAGCAGTAAGCATATATAACTAATACAGAAACTAAATTATGTTTATCAACCAGACTACCAGAGAGAGATGACTAATCTACCTGTAAGAAGTTGTGAGGTGGTGAACGAGGATCAGCATCTCAAGCTTGGCCAGCTCACTGCCGGGACAGGAATGCACGCCATTACCAAAGGGCAAGTAAGTGTTGGGTCGAGGTGGAACCTGCAACATCACACATACATCACAAACTAACCAAAACCAAGAATCATTCTAGCTAGTTAGTAAAACCAGGCAAGGAAGTAGTATACTGCTATCCTACAAGACTAGGTCACGTGACCTGAGATACTGGGGAAGATATCCCCCGCGCCGATCGAGTACCAGATCACATATAGTGGAAGAAGATTCATATAGGAAGGAAAAGGACATGACTGAGATAATGATCCAACCATTGATCATAACCTTATATTTTTTTTTGGCCAGAACAATAAGATAGAGTGTTAACAGTACAGGGTCTCAAATATGCATGACCCACTTGATGAATCACATGTAAACAAGGAAGCTGGGGATATTCTTCATTATCGTGAGGATTAATTTTATCTGGCTAAGGTTGGATTTGGGTACCTCAAATCTTGAAGGGTCAAACTTCTCAGGCTGGGGGAAGAAATCTGCACAGTGATGAATGCTTCTGAAAAGAGGCAGCACCTTCCAACCTCTAGGGATAAAGTAACCCTCAAACTCCACGTCTTCCACTGCCTCCCTGAATGTGAACGACAGTATACTTGCTGTTCTTAGAGTCTCTTGAATCACCTGAAACATTTTTCATTTCACTTTATTAATCAGAATATGCATGTACAGTAAAAGGTCATATATATAAGATTATAAGTTCTAAGCCAGCTAGGTTTTACTTGATCAGTGGCCGGTCATAATCGATGGTTTTAAAACATAGCAAGAGTCCATGCATGATTCCATGTTATTAGATATATGAGCGTAATACCTATTAACTAGAGTTTCATTCAAACAGTTAGATAGTTTCACAGCATAGTTTCATTAGTACGTATTAATCAAAATGATTATCATACCTGATTAGTCAAAGGCATGCGTCTGGTATCATCCCACGTAAACCCCCGTTTCTCATTCAATATTTTTCGTTGAATACCTTCTTGTTCCCTCTGAAACATCAGCTTGTCAACATCATTATTATGTATACTTATAAATTAAAAAACAACGATGTTAGGAAGATGAAGAGAGTAACTATTCTCTACCACAGGCTGTTTCCAAGCGATAAAAGCGAGAAAAATGCAGAATCGGATAAGAAATTCACCGTAACACGCTCCAGGAGGTCGTCATTGTCATGGAGATACTTAAGAAGCCATGTTAGAACACTAGCAGTGGTGTCATGAGCAGCAAAGATAACCCCAATAATATTATCAGCAATTTGAGAATCACTGAGGTTCAGATTAAGTTTCTGATGATCTTTTGCTCTCAACAGTTCTTGCAGCAATCCACCACTTTGCACATCACCACTCTCCCTTCTCTTCTGTATCAGTTCTCTCAGTGTCTTATTCAGGCGCTTCCTTGCCTACGCAGTTATCAAAAGAATCATCGGAAATTACTTGCAAAAATTGACAGAACACCAAAGAGAAGCTTAAGAATTAGGACCATACTAGTCTAGTATATTAGTAGTATGGTCCAATTTATGCATGTGCTTCAAGACCAAGTTATGGCTTAGATATTTAAGTTTTAGAAATTTGGATGGACCACAATAGTGTATATAATAGAAGATACCTACCTTCATGGCTTTGTGAAAGGGAGTTCCAGGTAGATCAAGCGCCATGGAATTATAGCCCTTCTCAATGCAATGATACAGATGTTTAATCCCTTCCACTTCAATGTCCCTTTTGTTGCCTAAAACTGAATTCATTGCCACATCGAAAGCATACTGGCATGGCACACCAAAACCAAACAAAAAAAGAGAAACAAACTATTAGATTCCTTTCTGAAATGCACACAGAGTCCAGCTGCACTAAAAAAGTCCAAAAAATATTCCAATAAACTGACAGATTTACCCTCTTCATCTCTTGCAAAGTGTTAATGGTCTTGTTCTTCCATGTGGGCAGTAGCTTTAGAGCAATTTGCTCAATCTCTGAGACTGAACCTTTTATTGCTGAGGGCAGAAGTGAACCCTGCACAAGCTTCTTTAGCTTTGAGTGATAGGCTCCTTGGTGGAAGAATATAGCTTCCGGCCCTATCATCCTCTCTTTGCCTCTCGGGTAAGTCGGCTTAAAGAGATGAGCTCGAGTCACTAGAACCATTTTGACTGCTTCTGGGCTCGTTATCATCACACAGGGGCACCCCAAAACATGGCTCTTGAATATACTCCCATACCTACAGTAAATGCATTATCAAAAACTCGTGTACCACAGCAAAAGGTCTTTACAAATGACAACCTCTGGCAATGTTTGCTAGAGATCAGATATATACAACAGTCAAACACAAGAATTTCACTCGACACGAGAGCACTTGGTTCATATATATAATGATTTAGAAATTCTTGCATACAAGCGCTGTAATCAATCCCTTGCAAACTGAGCAACAGATTGATATAAGAGAGGTGTTGTCGTTCCATACAATAGTGGTAAGCAAGATGTTTTTTTTTTTTTTTTTTTTTCTTTTTCTTTTTGCTTTTTCCGATATGAAGAATATAAGAAGAGGAGCTGGGATCAGCTAGGAAATGAAAACCAAAGAGTCCATTGTGGATACCGTTTTTGCCGGACTGAGAAGAAGGAATTCGGGTTTTCATTGTAGAGCTCGAAAGACTCTCCGAAGAACGGCCACCCCATTGAACCCGGGGGGAGGCGCCTGTAGAATCTCGGGTGCTGCCATTGGAGCAGAAACAAGCCCAAGAGCAGAAGAACTGGTATCAGGAAGAGACCAAAGTCTGAGTGCAGAGCAGCACAGAAAGGAGGTGATGATGAGAAAAGTTGCATGGTGGTGAAGACTGAGGGCAGAAGTGCAGAAGTGCGAGAGGGATTGATGATTTGGTGTGAAGAGGTGGACTTGGCCCGAATTAGTGGTGAGTGAAGGTGAATGGGGTTGTGGGGGTTTTATAGTTGGGTTTGGGGGACACACGTCATCACGTTTATGGCAACACCTTGCTATGCATTTTTTTTCTTTAGGGTCCATCCCCCACCATCCTTTACCCCCACCATAACCATATTAGACATTGATAGGACACGTTATTATAAAATTTGGTTACAAAGGATTCAAGCTGATTATGAGCCCTTGTTTACTCTAAAAAGACCCATCTAATAACACTTGTTAGGACCTAAAAGGGTAAACTGCTTCATTTTTTAAAGGAAAAAATCAATAAAGTTGATCGTGTGGATGCATGATTCTTCTTCTTTCAAATAAGATATGTCGAGAAATTACCGACTCGAAAAGATGCACAAATGACACAAATGTTATCAAGTAAATACAACATAATAAACAAGCTTTTAATTTTACTTACTGAAACATTTCATCGAGCATCTCTTCATGTTAGAAATTTATACACTGATAAATACAAAAAGATTATGGTAAAAAAAGAGTTACTACTGACCTGGCTGATATCGTCGACTGAGCACCAGTGTTTACGTGATGGAACTCGTGGCCTGCCTCACTCTTCCGTTTTGTATGCGTTGGCCAAGTCTGCAGTTTTTCGGCTCTCTCTAGGAAGACTCGTATGCCGTAACCCCTTGATACGTGTAGGACTCTCATGTTGGTTCGTGAGACTGAGCCTTCAGTCCGTACGTTTTCAGCATGCAAAGTGCGGGGCCATCAAAGAGACTTTGGATCTTTGCTGGTCATGGCCAACCTTATTTTCTGGTTCTTCTTTATGCCATTTTAGGGAAAAGGCTCAAGTCCCTAGCCCGAGGCTAGCTGAAGAACTCCCACCGGCCCTGACGCCAAATTTGATCGACATGCATGTCATTGTTATCTTTCCAGCTCTAACAACCCTATTCCCCATTCCATTTGGTTGATGCTTGAAAATGTAATATATGCCACAGTACGTCGTGCTAGGTGAACTTTTCCTTCAAGAGAAAGAATGGTTATCTTGATTTGTGACAACATTGTTGAGGATACATTAGTGCAACTTGAAAGATTATATGCATCCAACTTTGTATGAAACTCTCTTCACTAAGTAAGTGATAGTGAATATCAAGTCAAGGTAGTTGCCACCCTTGTGTAATACTAGGGGTGTCTAAATGACAAAATTTAACTACTATATCAACATATATAGGTATCTAAATGGAGTAAAGTTGTGCGTGTTATCTGCCAATGATAAAATGTAAAACAACTCATATTTTAAAGATCTAATCTCTTGCCAAGTGTCAGATTTTATACATCAGAGGTAGTAATAGACATCCTCCTGTAAGATTAGTGGTGCCTAAGAGCATTTGCACCGCCGAGCAGTTCGCTTCCATCTGCTCGAGCAAGAGGTGGGACCCGGCCAGAGTTCCTCGAGCAACCCAGAATCGAGCTCGCACCGGCGGAGCCCACAGCAGGTGGGTGACGTCAATTTTTATTTATTTATTATTATTACCACTCCTGAAAGAGGGACAAGGACGACTGGAAGAAGGTTGCCTCGAGGTAGGCTTCGCCAGAGATGACGACGAGCGCCGCCCTCGAAGGTGGCGGTCGCTCCCTAGCTTTGCTGCACCTCCCACGTCGAGCGGCTCCGCTTGGGTATTGGTTCAAACGAAAGAGGGGGTCGAGCTCGTCATTTCGGTGGGTGGCACGACGGCTGGCATAGCCGGACGACGGAGAACGACGGGCGGGAAGGGCCGGACTCGAGGAAGAAGATGATGAACAGTATTGTATAAATGATGGACCAATGACATGCTGCCACGTGTCAGTTTGACCGGGTCATTAAAGTCCAACGGTTGAATCGATCTGGGCCTTCCATTTGAATCAGAAATTTTGATCAAACGGTCAGAATTCAAAGACAACGGCTACTATTTAAAAGAAACCCAAAAAATAGTAAAAAAATCCCAAAAATTTCAAAACTCTCCCAAAAATTTGTTAATTATCTATCGAAAATTATATATTAGTCGGAAATCTTATCGAAAATCTTGAATAATATAGAGTCAATAATGATACATGGCACACTATTATTAGTGGTAAATCTATCCGGTAAAAAAATTTAATCATTTCATAACAAGACAAAATTGAATTGCTCAAGCAAATTGTTAATGAGTGTGTGAAAAAATCGATTTGGTTGAGCAAAATTTGAATTTCATTTACTTGAAGCAAATTTTGCTTCTGGACCCACCAGTTGCTTGAGCAAGACCATTTCATGGGTGCGGATGCTCTAAGTGACAATATAATTAATATATCATGCGAGGACATCCAATAGGCATGAGGTCGTCCACACTATTAGTAAGTAATAACGTGTATAACAATTACTCATAATAAAGATGCAATATGTAATTACCATAAGTCTGATATTCTTCATGCGAATGTGACACCACCATCTCTTTTTATTTTTACTATAAGTTAGTAGCTAGTACAGAGTGATAGATCAACAACTTGATGCACAAAAACAGTGACATATACACAAACAAACTTGTTAGAGACCTTTCTTCTATGGATTCAGATCCGTTTCTAACATTTTCTTTCACTTTACATTCCTTACTTTTCATTTAATGACTCACAATTCTTATCCTTCTTCTATAGGCGGGTTTCTCGCTCGCTCGCTCTACTGGTTAGTCTCTATGCTAGACATAAGTTTTCCCTCGATTCTTTATATAAAATATTGATCTGAAATTGTGGATATGATATATATGGTGATAGTGGCTGACACACTAACTGTAGATTGAGAAGTGGTTGGCCAAAGATAGCAAAGAGTTAAGGAGCCGAAACAGACTTGAGAAGAGGGCCTTCCCAAGAATAAGAGAACTTCACGTGGGAGTGGCTGTCTCGACTCGACTCCATCGAGAGGGATCTCTGGCCTTATTTGTTGCAGGTAACTTACGTACCTCAGGCGTCCTTAAACTAAGTGCCTCCTATATATTGCGCAGCGCAGAGCGACGATCTGGGTTTGCTGCCAAGGACGGACCTGGCACATCGCTCACGTATTCACGTTGGTCATGCTTCTTCTAATTTGACGCTGTCCTGACGTGTCAAGCAGCTTCACACCTAGCCATGGCTCTCATTTAGTCATCTCATCTTCCTCTCTACTCATCCATCCATGTTTCATCCATCATTATTCTTTTAAATAATGGAGTAAATTCTGCTTACTACCATGTATTTTTCGGGTTTCATCAATTCAGTCCTTAAACTTCTAATTTAATCAAAAAAGTCATCGTACTTTCCAATTTCATCAAATCGATCCATTCCGTTACCAATCCGTCAAGACACACAAATCCGTCAAGTGTCTTGGATTTGGTTTCTGGAGTTGTTGGCAAATGATTTAGATCCATTAAGTTCTTGACACTTGATCTGTCAGGTTTGCACTTGACAGATTGGTAACGGAATGGATCGATTTGATGAGATTGGAGAGTAAGAGGACTTTTTTGATTAAATTAGAAGTTCAATGACTGAATTGATGAAACCCCAAAAGTACAGGGCAGTAAGCAGAATTTACTCCTTAAATAATTGTATGTTTTTCTTTCTACTTTATTATGGTCCTTCATGTAAATTATTACTTATCTTTCAAGTCTATTAAGCATTTTTAAAATATTTCTAGTTAGAGCATCTCCAACAGTTCTAATAAAAATGGAATTTTTTCTATTTTACAAGAAAAACACCATTTTTTGCTCCAACAGCTCTTTTAAACGAATCTCTATAATACAAAAAAAATATAAAATCTCTATATCTATAGAATTCTCAAAATTTGTTCACTTCTTTTCTCTATAAAACAAAATCAAATACTTTTTTTTATTTACTTTTTTCCTTTTTTGAGGAGAGAGAGAAAATGAATTTTAAAAGGTAAGCAATAAAGTTTGGCTCAAATAAATATATAATATTTATATAAATTCATTAAATTATACAGAAAAATATTTAATTTTGTATGATAAAATAAAAGAGATGTTAGAGTTGAGTCCTTTTTATTTTAGAGATTTTGTGATTTCCTCCTCTATAATAGAAAATTTATACAACTGTTGGAGATGTTTTTAATATTTGTACCACAATTGTGTTTAACAAATTAGACTAGAGCAAGATTAGTATTGCTAAGTTTGGCATGTTCTTTAGCGATCGTCCAATTAGACCTTATTGAGTTTAATTGTGACTTAGATAGGTTATCCGGTTAGTCCTACAATTTCTTTCAGGCCCTGGCTCCATTATTGGCTCAATTATATTTATTGCAATCAATCCTTTTTAAAAATAAAAAATTAAATTAAATTAAAACTAATCAAAGTGATTAGAGCATCTTCAGCAATATTAGCCATATTTTAGTTAAATTTTAGCCAAAATAGCTAAAAAGTTATTTTGGCTAGCTACTTTAGAAATACGTATGCATAAGTTCTCTCTACTTTAGCTTGATTTGAATTTAAAATACTTATTAAATGAATAAAAAGTGGTTTAAATGCATATATAAATTATATATAATTACATATAAGGAATGTATTAAATTTAAATATTTTAACTTTTAGCTATCACGCTCTCCAAATTTGGCTAGCGAGATAGCTAAAAGTTATCATAGAGTTATAATAGAGAGTCTGGTATAGCTGCTATTTTTTACAAAAAACTAAATAGGCTCTCTAAAATAAGTAAGGAGTTATAATACAAAGTCTGCTAAAGATGTTCTTATGATTCTATATATGAAGTAACTCACTAATGATTGAAACTACACCGGTGTTTAGCTTATTAATCTAGTTAATTACTTAGTTAATTTATCAAAGGCATTTGGAAAAAATATTAATGATATTCTTTCAAATAAAAATTTGTTGGTTGTCAAATCCTGTTAGGGTATGAAAAATCTATTGGCCAGAGACCGTTAGTTCCGATTTTAAATCGTCATGTTTTGTTTGAATTGTAAACGCCGAGAAGCCTTTAACAACGTTGTTATTTTTTAAATGACTAGTTTGTCGTTTATCGTATAGAGTATTTTGATTGGAGACATTTAGCATCCAAAAGTATCGAATTTGCATCAAGATGATTTTTTCGCTAAATTTTTTTTATTGTTAGAATACACTTGCTAGACTTTGTCGATTCTAATGGGAGATAACTTGTAATAAACCTACTTAACTGGGATGCAACTGGTTCTCCAGTCATTATTCTCTTATATTTTATATATCGACTATCATTGATGTGACATATTTTAGTTAGGAATTTGTCATTTGTCGAAGGAAGGAACTTGGCTGACCAAGACTAGTCAGCTAGAGTTGACAAAACCCAATGAGGAGAGGCCACGTGGCGTTTTTAGTAAAATAAAGGACATAACAGGGACTGAGTAGGTATTTAAAGAGGCTGAATGGGTATTTACATTATTATTTAAGTCATTTTAAAGACCACGTGACCTATCTTCATTGGTTTTTATCAGCTCTAACTGACTAGCCCTGGTCAGCCAAATTCCTTCTTTTGTCGAATTCAAATCTATTTAATGTGAATCATCCTCATTGTATATCACTTAACATTGAAATTTTGTCGTTTTGAGATTTAGCCAGTGTTTGACAGTCTAGTGAGGACAAAATTTATCAAAATTATTCGATTGAATGTCTTCATCCTCTAGTACGTACTTAACTTACCATTTATCTTTTTTACATGCATTTATGGTGGCGTTGTGTTATAAAATGACTAATTTTGTCATTTATCATGTATAATATGAGTGAGTGATAATTTAGTTATAAACAACTAGGGCTGGGCATGGGTCGGGATTCGCCTGATCCTGGTCCCGTCCCGTGAGAATTTAAACGGGACGGGATGGGACGGGACGATGTTAGGCTTTTTGAAAATTGATCCCGCAGGCCCAGTATCCCGTACGGGACCGGGACTAAAACGAGATCCTTGTTCATCAATTTAAGCAATAAGTTCAATTGTTCATAAATAAAACTAAACTCTTGCAATTCAAAAGCAAATGTCCACAAGTCCACAACATAACAAATCACATATTGAATTACATAGCAAATCTCATACTGAACAACATAGCAAAATTAATGTCCAAATAACATAACAATTAACAAGTTAATGTCCAGGTAACGTAACATAACAATTGCCTAGACTATAGACAAGGTTGCTTTAACATATCTGTTATATTACAAGGTAAATGATAGAACATGTAATGTAAACTTCAGAGAAGAACTCAAGAAAGCATCCAGAAGGCCTGAACAATCAGCAATTGTACCAGGCTACCAGCCAGAGCCCTGCTGCCCCTGTTGTCCCTGCTGAGTGCTGCCCCTGCTGATCTGCAAGCAACAAAGCACACCAAATAGGCATATCAACAGAGCACACCAAATTTGAAGGGGATCAGAGGGCGGAGACGGTGATGTTGTTGAGAAGGTGGTGTCGTTTTAATCTTCAAGGCCTGAAGCTTCTTGATTTCGCCGAGCAACAAGGTTCTTTCCTCTAGCCATCAATCGCTGAGCAACAAGCTTCTTCTCCAATTAACCTTCGTTTTCTGCAATTAGTATTGCAATTCAGTTAGTATAACTGATATAAAATTCAAAACAATATCACATGATGCAAACTCATTTAATAGCATAGATCCAACAAGGATAACAATCATAGCATACCAGCACAGGCGACCCATTCCTTGCAACAATCAGTCTATCACTTAATCTGTGAACTCCGGCCGATTTGGGGCTTCGGGCGAACGCCGACCGGGAGAGGAACAAGACTTGGGTCGGAGACGGGAGAGGAACAAGACGGGCTGGGAGATGGGAGAGGAGACGACGATGGCTCGAGGTGCGATTTGGGGCTTCGGGCGAGCGCCGACCGGGAGAGGAACAGAGATCGGAGACGGGAGAGGAGACGACGATGGAGCGAGGTGATGGACTGCCGGACTGGTCGAGCCGTCGAGGAGAGTCAAGAGATGAAGTGTTCCCCGAGGGACGAGAGTGAGATACAGAGAGCAGAGAGTCAAGAGAAACAGAGAGTCAAGAGATACAGAGAGTGAGATACAGTGAGAATGTGAGATAGGGAATTAGGGATTAATCTAACGGTCTAATATTTTTTAGTTTTTTATTCAACGGTTGAGATTAAGTATATATATATATATATATATATATATATATATAATATAATTATTTTTTTATTTTTTTCTGCGGGACGAGACGAGATTTATTTAGCTAATCCCAGTCCCATCCCGTCGTTTTAGAACGGGATCGGGACGGGACGGGACGGGATTAGCATTTTTCAAACTTCAATCCCGTCCCGTCCCGTCCCATTTAGAAACGGGATCGGGACGAGATCGGGAATACGGGACCAAATGTCCACCCTTATAAACAACTAGCATCCGAAATTATTAAATTTCTATGAAACGTATAGTTTCTATAGGCATATAGCCCAAAACATGTAGCCCACCCACTCCCCACATCTAGATCTACTACTGCAGACGAAGTCTGAAGTGGGTTGGCTAGAGATCTCACCTTAGAGACCACAATCACCACCACTATTCCACCAACAACATTTATGTACACTACCGATCTCTCTTGGTTCGTGATTTTGGATTTTCTTATATAAAGTGTTACATTTATCAAAAAAGAAAAAAGACACAACATTTATTTTGTAATTTCAAACCTTAATATTTATAGTTATTTTTTAATAACCAAAATTATATATTTAATGTGAACCAACCAACCATGTAAGTATGTTGGTGTAAGTGCACCTCGGTGCTTAGTTTCCCATCATAATAATTTTTTCCTTAGTTTTGTATGTTTTGCTTTTAGTTTGTAGGTGTGTTTTTAATTAGGCCTCGTCCCTCCCCCATCCTTTTGGTATTGGCATTCTTTCTTTCTAATAAATGGAGTTTTACACCTTTCAATAAATGAAAAATGTGTTTAAGGAGAATTGTAATAATAGATAGAGAGATAGAATGAGATATTTTTATTGATCAATACGTGCCTCTATTTATAGAGGATTACATAGTAAACCTATTGCTAAGAGGAATAGTATATCTAATACTACATGAAACTATGGTTCCTATTCCTATACTGTTTCTGTCTAAACCCGGGGGTCTAGTAGATACATGACAATAAAGATATAATAAGAACACAACGATGTATAGTGGTTCACCGTGCCATCGGAGGGCACGGCTACGTCCACTTGGAATTCACTATAGCCGGCTAATAAGCCATCGGTGGTACAAGGGTGGAATGCCCAGGAACCAAAAGTCCTTAACACTAAGGGGGAAGCCTCCTATTTATAGAGAAGGAAGGCTTCCTCCTTCACCATGTTTCCAATGTGGGACACAAACCCACACTATTACACATTTCCCTACCCACGAAGCTACTTCGGGAGCCCGGTGGCACGCCCTCCGGGTGCGGCACCGGTGATCTCCGACATTGGGAATGTAGACGGGGTTGCGGTCTACCCGCCGGATGCCGGAACTAGGACCCATGACACCGGTTGCACGGTCCACGAGGTCGCCGAACATGCTTGGCGGTGCACCATATATATCACCAACATATACTGAATAGACCAAGGCACACATATGCGGAATATCCTAAAACACTCCCCCTTGTGCCACGCTTCTATCGATGATGCTTACGGTATTGCCTCGTTAAAAACCTTTCACTAAGTAACAGTAAAAACCCGTAGAACAAATAAACCTTAATAAAGAAAAAGAGCGCAACGCATCAAGATGTGGGATAGACTCTCCCTGATGTCTACATCTCCTCTTGATCATTACATTAATCAAAAGAGACACTATTTAAACATAAATGGTGCACACAATGTTGTCTCGTTTAAAACCTTGCCAAGTAACAAAAACTAATTGATGAAAAATAACCTTGGTCGAAAGACAAAAAGAGTACAACGCACCCTTCACATTTGAAAGTGACATGTAATGTGCTACACTCCCTCAGATATCTACACTTCCCCCTGATTCTTACCTTAATCATGGGAGCTTCGAAAACTATAGCATATCAATGCTTTGACATGTATTCCAAATGTGACATTAGGCAATGATTGAGTAAATCTTGCCATATATCCTCAAGTCTGATTGATTTCACTTTGATCTTGAGGAGAAAGCTGCTTGAGAACTCATAATCTAAGTTCGCGCTAAAAATCAGATTAACTCGCAGCATGCCCTTCGTGCACTTAAATAATCATAACTTTGTCTAGAAAAACTATATGGATGCACCGTAAGATGATTTGAAAACTACACAACCTTATCTTTCCATCAGTAAATGATTCATGATCTAGCTCGTCCCAAGCTGATCACAAAGCTCTGTAGAAGTTGACTGATGTGCAATTCTCGGATAAATTCGTCATACTTTGCTAAAATAGTCATAACTCACTCGATATGATAGATATAGTCGAACAGTTGGTTTCTGTGGATGGAGGACACAGTCCTTTCCAATAGTATCAATTTTACCATTTTCTAATGAGTGAGCTGCCTGGTAGGTTCTGTCAAACGTGACCTATAAAACTGGATAGATTTTCTGATTTCGCGTTTGTGATTGAATAAGCCCAATTCTTTCATACCTTTTGGAAGAATACTTTTATGCCACTCCATTGGCGTTGCGTGGGTGCAGAGATACACCTAGCTTCACATCGAATGAGAGGTCGAGTCTTATGTATAGGGGTAAGTATAATAATACCCAAGACCTTTCTCATTCTTAACTTCGGATTTCTGATACATAGTGACATCTCTTAGTTCCATCAAGAGTCTATGTAAATTCGGAATAAACACACAAGGGCATAATTCACTATATCCATTTCCCAATCAAGTAGTCACTTAGTAAGCGTTTCAAAACCTTATGCAAACGCGCTTCGTGGTCTAGAGCCACTTGATTCGGGATGAAGTCCTTTTAGGACCTCCATGTATATCTCTTGATTTAGATCCATAAGAGATATTTTATGACCACATTCATATGTTGCAAGGTCAATTTTTTGGAAACTACCAAACTGACAAAATAGTGGAGTGCAACGACATCCATTATGAGAGCCTATCTTACCGTAGTTTATACCAGGGCGTTTTGTGAGAGACATTGTGCCATAACGTGAGTCTAAACTCTTTTTCTCACTATGTTTTCTAACAAAGACATATTTGATAGGGTTTACACTTGCGGTGTCGGCGTCACCTGCCCAAAGACCTATCTCTTTGTTTAAACTAGATCGCCTTCTTTCCATTAGGCCAATTTACTACGTTGTTATTTTCAACGAACTACGGTTCGATATTAGACTCATTATTTCACGTCCTCATGTACATGCACTAGTGTAATTTGTAGAGATCTCTATATTCTTTAAGGATTGATCAAGGCGTCTCCCATTGATCATAATCCAGAATTATCTCATGAGACGGATTTGAGTATCATTGATCTATGGATCAAGTTGTGCCAAACTCGCTTTCTTCCTTGGCGAGTAGTTATCAAACCTATGGACCTCCCTCATTCCCTTGAGGAGCCACGGCCTGTGATGTCATGTTGCCACTTTTATGGCGTCACTGTGCCACCATACATGGCGGCGGCGCAATGCCCAATTCCTTTTGGGTAGCGCCATGTTCTCTTGATATAATATTAATCTTTGCAGGCATGTTTGCAGCAGGTTTATATGATCTCGTCACTTTCCCAATATCCATGAATGAGTCAGGCATCGAATCTGTTACATTCAGGAGATTGAGTATTTCACATTTACCTTGTGATGTGTGAGGATCATAATGAGACGGAGTGGGAACAAACCACGTCAATTCCCAATACCCTAACGACAGGGAGACTATCTTATTTAAGTGACAATCCGCAAATATAGCGGTAAAGAGATCGTCTGTCAAGGTTTTTACATAAGTGAACATAGTTGGAAGTTCCTATCCAACATAGATACTTATTCATCGTAAAATATCCATCATTTTGCGCTATGGCGGCGCAATTTGGCACATCTAGCATAGCTCAAGGATTGTAGATCCGTTTCAATCCTGATTAGCTCAAGGATTGCAAGTCCTTTTGAATCCTTACACATAATTTCACTAAATTTTAGTGAAAAGTTCAATGATGGTGGGCATAGGCGAATAAGTAACGCTGCATGCACAATTTGCATAACCCTAAAGGAAGTACTGGTGCGCATTACCAAAATCAAGACTATTAACGTAGTCGTATTCCGTGAGACCAATTGGGTTTGTATATGGATATGATGCCCATCTTAAATCTCATATAATATGCTTCAAATCATCTCTCCTACGTGTTTTGATCATCTTAGCATAAGCAACATAAGTAATGGATGATGGTGGAACACGTGACCAGCGTGTCTACATATCAACCAACACCATAAAACATTTAAGGTGCCCGCAAGTTGGTTGAAACAATCCACAAAATCCCTTTTGGATTCAATGTAAGAATGAGATATTTTCTTATGTATCTTTAGCGTAGGAGGGTCTCGCTCCTAATTTGGCTAAAGACTAGGCTTTGCAAAAAGAACGATGCGTATTGGAGATTGCCAAAGAAGCATTATGGGGAGGCCAAGACGTCACCCCAGCTATTGGTGACGTCGGCTTGAGCTTGAGGAAGCCGTGGCCGGTGCAATGCTTGGCACTAAGGTGGTGCCACTCCCCTTTGTGGCGGCACGACTATGTCCCCGGGACACAGTTCGGCCAAATTTGTTCTTTGAAGATCGAAAGAACGAATGTCCATATGAAATTCTAAGAATTTGGATCATCATGTTTCTGCCGGGATGACCAAATGATCATAACAAAGCATATACGAGTCGGTGTCCCAAATTTCCTTAATGACAACAACGTAGGGGTTCAACAGCCCTAATCATAGTGAGATATAAATCCACTAAAATGACTCGGTAGCGCCTCTAAGATGCGTTTACGTCCACATTCATTAGAGGTAATGTTGACAGTAGATATGGTGCACCGCCAAGCATATCCAACTACCTCGTAGACCGGCCAACCGGGGAGATAGGTCCTGCTTCCGGCATGCATCAGGTAGCCTGACACCTTGGCTGCATCTCCATTGTGGAAGACCACCGGTGCTGCATCCGGAAGCCATGCTTCCGGACTCCGCAAGAAGCTTCGTGAGTAGGAAAAGTGTAACTGCATCCCACATCGTAAACATTGTAAATGAGAGAGCCTTCCTTGCGTATAGATAGTAGGCTTCCCCCTTAGATATAAGTGAGTTGGATACTTGCTATTCTACGCTTGTAACCACCCCAATGACTTATTGGCCGATCATAGTATATTCCTAAGTGGACGTAGCCATTCCCGCCGTAGGCATGGTGAACTACTATAAATCCTTGTGTCGAACTATCTTTATTGTGCTTTTGTTAGAGTCTCCGGATTCTGACAGAAACATTTGGCGCCATCTGTGGGAAACGTTTTAAAAAGTTCATAATGCTCTGCTAGTTGAGCCACCAGGTCAAATGGTCAGCGGGTCAGCCCAGCCAGGCACGCGCGTCTCCCGTCGTCTCTCTCTCCCTTGCCTCCCTCTCCGGTTGCTGGCTTTTCCTCCATCCGATGGGTTTTCCACTCCGGGCTGGGCGAGCGGCATCTCCAGGCAGTCGGGTCTTTCATCTCCGGGTCGCCTCCCTCTCCGGTACGGTCCTGTCTAGCCGGTCATCTCCTCCGGTACGGTGTCATCTCCACCGGTACGGTCCTTCGGTGTCGACTCCTCCGGTGTACCTCTGGTACGGTGTCGTCTTCTCCGCTGTACCTCCAGTACTGTGTCGTCTCCTCCGGTGCGGTTGTCTCCTCCAGACATGACGAGAGAAGAGGGAGAGAATAGAAATGAAGGGAGGCAGAAAGCCTGCAGGAGCTGCAAGGGCTGCAGGAGCTGCACCTGTAGCAGAGAAGAAAGAAAAGAAAGAAAGGAGAGAAAAAGAGCGGGAAAGAAAGAGAAGCCAGGAGAGAGAAACCCCGCTGGAAAAAGAAAAAAAAAAAGTCAGCAGGTCATCAATCTGATCAACGGGCCCAGCGGGTTTGGGTTTGGTTTGGGTACGGGTCAACGCTGGTTTGACCGGAAGCCATCTTCTCTGGACACCCACTAATCTCCTTTGGGCACCCGATACTTTCCACAGTTCAACAAGTGGGCAGTGGCACTGCTCCGAGCGGCAAATCAAACTGCATCACTTCCAGTAAAGCTAAGTCTTTAACTCTCACAATTATGTTTGCTCTACCTTTATGCAAGTACTGTGCTCTATATTTATTTGGCAAGCACGTTCAAAATAGAGAGTTCCCACTGCAATATAACCATATAAGCATGTTGTACCATGCTAAATACATGGTTATTTTTGTATCGGCTAATGAATGTGCATGATTACCTGATAGACCAGTAAACCTTAGCTTGTTGGTGCATAGCATATAGTCTTTCGTGTGCGACTGGCCTAGTTATATCCTCCATGATTTTTCCTCCAGGAAATGGTAAGCCAATAACAACGGCGAAGACATTCCAACGGTAGAGCCAGTAACAACAGCTGGGGCATTCCAACGGGTAAGCCAACACCAACGAAAGATTATGCATGACATCTTCAAGCAATGCACGCCTTCATTCGATACATGATCATATATGTGTTCAATTAATGTTCATAAGCATGGCATTGGTATCACCGGGCACCCAAATTGGTCGCACGAACTCAGACTTCTTGCGATGAAGCCGGTCTATTCAAAAGTTTATGCGATGTGCAAGGTGAATGGTGTGTTATTTCGATGTGAAGAGAGAGACATCAGACTGAAAACACAAAATTCAGGGGTTATGGCACATGGTGGGGATGATGTAGTTGACTATTACGGTGTTCACCATTCAGTTGTGGAACTGCATTATGGGGAAGACATGAAAGTGCACCTTTTCAAGTGTAGATGGTTTGACACACGGCCGCAGAGCATGAAAACCGATCAATACGGCATAACTTCTGTGAAGACTAGTACATCATGGTATGAGGATGACCCGTTCGTTTTAGCCACATGGGTGAAACAAGTGTTTTATCTTAATGATCTCGCCAAGGGTGACCCGTGGAAAGTAGTCAACACTATCCACCATCGCAACATTTACCGAGCGTCTACACTTGGAGTGGCTGAAGAGAACGAGGAAGGTGGCACCGCGTATCAAGAGCCCAACTCAAACGGTATTCCTGACTCCTCTTTTATTCGCCTAGACACGCCGGTGCGAATTCGACGTGAAGAGCCACTGCTTGTTGATGTTGATCCAAATGAAGAAACTAACGAGGACTCTAGTGGTGAGGAAAGACATAGATTACCCCAATCGAGCAATTCAGAAACTGAAGAATACTCATCCGATGATTCCGATTACAATCCGGCGGATTAAGTAATTTAGATGATGTAATCCTTTCATTTTTAATCCACTAATTTCTAATGAACGGGCATGGGGATGAGCCTCCCAGCTAGGCTGGGTTCCAAACCCCTTAAAAAAAAAATTTGAAATATGTTGACTGCTGGGTTTCTGTTTTCTTGATGTTCAATTTTGGTTATATATGAACAAGAAATAGGAATACGAGAGGTGTAAACCTACTGATTTTTTTTACCTTTTTCATATAATAGCCGACGAAAAACACGTTATTTCATCGGCTATACTCATAATAGCCGACGAAAAATGCATTATTTCGTCGGCCATAACTATATTGAAAAACACATATTTTATTTTAGACAGAAAAAGACAAAAGAATAGCCGACGAGTACGAGGTTGTCTCTCGTCGGCTATGATTTAAAACAAAAAATGACCAGATTCCATTTTCTATCACTAACAATAAACCATTGCTTCATCCTTCAAACAGAAAAAAGTCGTGAAATAAGATATGACCAAAATGATAAAATATGTTTACAGTTGAAAAATGACAAGATTCCGATAAAATCTGTGTGTTGAAAGATGCGGTTAAAGGTTTTATTCCTTCGTTTCCCTAATGGTAGCGTTACCTTCGGTAAATATTTTGAGGAAAATTTTTATACGATTAGTTGCATCTCATCGATTTGAAACTATTATCTGTTGAAGGTTAGGCAAAAAAACGTCATTTAGACAATCCAATTACCATTTCTAAGCGTTTAGAGGTTTGACTTACCCGGTTAACCGTTCCGATCGAGCCTTTAACGTTGTCAGCTGAAGTTGGATTTTTTTTCATACATGTATTTAATCTTAACGGTGATATCTGACGGTTGGAATAGATTTTCTAAACTTTTAGATTCAAAATCAGAACATATGTACTAATGTTCCTTAACTTGTTTACTAAGTGTTTAAGTGAATGTATAGTTTCAAATAGTTACTATACGTAGACTCTTCAAATGTAAAAATATTGTGAAATAAGATATGACCGAAATAATGAAATACGTCTACGGTTGAAAAATGACAAGGTTCTGATAAAATCTGTGTGTCGAATGTTGCGGTTAACTGTTTTTTACTTTCGTTTTCCTATGGGTAGCCTGACGTTCGTTAAATCAATTTTGTAAAATTTTTATATGATTAGTTGCGTCTCATTGATTTGAAACTATTATCTGTTGAAGGTGAGGCCAGAAACCGTCGTTTAACTAGACTAATTTCCGTTTTTAAGCGTTTAGAGGTTTGACTTAGTGGTTTGACCTATAGTTTAGCCGACGAAAATTATATTTCGTCGGCTAAACTCTTGCGATCCGCGCCTTTTTATTGTCCGCCGTTGGATGGCTCAGATCCGACGGCTGTTGATCTTCCAAAGTATAGCCGACGAAATATTTTAAGTCGTCGACTAAACTCTTGCGATCCGCGCCTTTTTATTGTCCGCCGTTGGGTGGCTCAGATCCGACGGCTGTTGATCTTCCAAAGTATAGCCGACGACATTCCAAGAATAGCCGACGAAATATTTTAAATCGTCGGCTATTCTCTTGCGATCCGCGCCTTTTTATTGTCCGCCGTTGGATGACTCAGATCCGACGGCTGTTGATCTTCCAAAGTATAGCCGACGACATTCAAAGAATAGCCGACGAAATCTTTTAAATCGTCGGCTATTCTCTCTGCTATAAAATCTGAAAGTCGCAGACAACCCGACTTTCTCTCCTAAACCCTAAAACATCTCCTCCTCCTCCTCCTCCGGCCTCCTCCTCCTCCTTCCCCTCCTCTTTCGGCCTCCTCCTCCGGCCTCCTTCCCCTCCTCCTCAGGCCTCCTCCTCCTCCTTCTCCTCCTCGATCCGTAGGTAATTTTTTTTTTTTTTTACAATTTATTTTAATTGTATAACTTAGGTATATAATTTAGATATTTAAGTATGTGTTAAATTGTTATATATATTGGTTATATATATAAATTGTTAGATTAATTATATATATAAATTTGTAGATTAGTTATATAAATTGTTATATATTTGTTAATATATACACATATTTGTATATATATATATATATATATATTAATGTATATTTTAATTTTTATATATAAATTGTTAAATGAATTATATATATAAATTGGTAGCCTAATTATATAAATGGTTATATTTATGTTAATATATAAATGGTTATTTGTATGTATATATATGATAATGATTAAATATAGTTATATTTGTGTATAAATGGTTATATTTATGTTAATGGTTAGTATTATTTAAAATTAGTTAAATTATAATATTAATTTGTTAGTGTTGGTGGCATATATGGTACACCGCCAAGCATGTTCGGCGACCTCGTGGACCGTGCAACCGGTGTCATGGGTTCTAGTTCCGGCATCCGGCGGGTAGACCACAACCCAGGCTACGTTCCCAATGTCAGAGATCACCGGTGCCGCACCCGGAGGGCGTGCCACCGGGCTCCCGAAGTAGCTTCGTGGGTAGGGAAATGTGTAGTAATGTGGGTTTGTGTCCCACATTGGAGAAGTTGTAGAGGAGGGAGCCTTCCTTCTCTATAAATAGGAGGCTTCCCCCTTAGTATTAAGGATCTTGGTTCCAAGGCATTCCACCCTTGTACCACCGATGGCTTATTAGCCGGCTATAGTGAATTCCAAGTGGACGTAGCCGTGCCCTCCGATGGCACGGTGAACCACTATACATCGTTGTGTTCATGTTATATCTTTATTATTCTGTATCTACTAGACCCTCGGGTTTAGGCAGAAACAATTGGCGCCGTCTGTGGGAATCAATTCAAAAATTTGTGTTGCTCTGCCAGCGAGCAGAGATCGGTTAGTTGTGTTTATTCCATCGAGAAAAAAAAAAGGGTGTGGAGAGATGCAGCCCTGCTGCAGCCCAGTTCATGTTGGCAGCCCGGCCCGGTTAGCAGGTCAGCCCGGTCAACCCTGCCCGGTCAGCAGGACCAGGCCTGCCCGGTCAACCTAGCATGCTCCGTTGCGGCAGCCACGGTGCGCCAATTGTTGCTCCTGCCAGCGTCTTCCGGTGCGGTTGGTCTGCCGGCCAGCATCCCCGAGCAGTCTCTCCACCCCCCGAGCGCCCCTCCGGTGCAGCATCGCCGGCCCAGCAGCAAGCCTCCCGGCGTGCAGCCCGTGCGGCCCATGCAGCCCAGCAGGCCCGGCTTCGTCCTCCGGTGCGGCAGCTCCAGTGCAGTGGCTTCCAGCAGACCCCAGGGTCCGGTGCGGTGCAGCATCTCCCGGTCCGGCATGCAACCTAGTCAGCATCACCGGCCAGCAAGTCAGTCCTCCCGGCTTCGCCTTCCGGTGCACGTCGTCCCCGGTGCATGGTCCGAACCCCGGACGAGGAGAGAGTCCGGCCGCGTGAGCCACCGGCCGAGCGGAGATGCCGAGAGAGAGGATACCGGGAGAAGGGGTACCGGCCGAGATGCAGAGCACCGGCCGAGGAGCCACACGGCCGAGCAGAGGTTCCGGCCGAGGAGGGTGCCGGTCGAACGGTGGTGCCGGCCAGGAGAGTCCCCGAGCGGTTCCGGTCAAGGAAGCAGCAACCGGAAGCAGAGCCCGAAGCGGAGAGAGGAAGAGAAAATGGCGGGAAAGCAGGAGAGTTCAAAAATTGTTACCCACCCGGTCAACCGGGTTAGCCGATCCGCATCTTGGGCCGAGCCGGGTCTTCAACAGCTACGGGACTACATCAGCAGTCCGGGCTTGTAGCAATCCTGCTCAGTTTTCAGCAGCTTGGACACCCAGAAATCTTCTCTGGGCACCCACTGCTCCAAACAGCAAATCAACCTGCAGCAGCTTCCAGCAAAGCTAAGTTCTTTAATTCTTATAATTATATTTACTCCATCCTTATGCGAGTACTGCGCTATATATTTGGCAAGCATGTGAATTGTTTTTCCCGCATGATAATGAATGTGCATGATTACCTGCTACATCGGTAATTGTTAGCTTTGTGGTGCATTGCATATAGTCTTTCATGTGTGGCTGGCCGGGATCTTTTCCTCCGGGAAACAGTAAGCCAGTAACAACGGCTGAGGCATTCTAACTGGGGGACTCGTCTCGAAATGGCATTATGTCCGGGCACCGGTCGAGGTCCGCCCGCCCGGTACCATGGGCATCCCGACGGCTAAGCCAACACTAAACGAAAGACTTTGCATGACATCTTCAAGCTACACATGCCTTCATTTTATACGTGATCATGATTTATGTGTTCCATTGATATTTGTGTACATATCATTGGTAACCCCGGGCAGTATTCGTATCACCGAGCGGTAACGAATAACTACCCGGTGCTTGATTCCTGTATGTGGCTTAAAATCTGATCACTTGTTTATTTCTATTTTTGTTTTATTAGGTACATATCATCCAGAGACAAAAGGCGATCGCCTCGAGAAGAGCCCAATCTTACTTAGGGACTTGGGGGACTGGAGGTAGTAGGGGTGACTCGGTCACCGCCTATGCTTGGAAACGCATGATGATTAACTCCCCAAGTAAGATTGCACTCTTACTCGGGAACTTGGGAGACTTGTTGGTGGCATATATGGTACACCGCCAAGCATGTTCGGCGACCTCGTGGACCGTGCAACCGGTGTCATGGGTCCTAGTTCCGGCATCCGGCGGGTAGACCACAACCCAGGCTACGTTCCCAATGTCAGAGATCACCGGTGCCGCACCCGGAGGGCGTGCCACCGGGCTCCCGAAGTAGCTTCGTGGGTAGGGAAATGTGTAGTAATGTGGGTTTGTGTCCCACATTGGAGAAGTTGTAGAGGAGGGAGTCTTCCTTCTCTATAAATAGGAGGCTTCCCCCTTAGTATTAAGGATCTCGGTTCCAAAGCATTCCACCCTTGTACCACCGATGGCTTATTAGCCGGCTATAGTGAATTCCAAGTGGACGTAGCCGTGCCCTCCGATGGCACGGTGAACCACTATACATCGTTGTGTTCATGTTATATCTTTATTATTCTGTATCTACTAGACCCCCGGGTTTAGGCAGAAAAAATTGGCGCCGTCTGTGGGAATCAGTTCAAAAATTTGTGTTGCTCTACCAGCGAGCAGAGATCGGTTAGTTGTGTTTATTCCATCGAAAAAAAAAAAAGGGTGTGGAGAGATGCAGCCCTGCTGCAGCCCAGTTCGTGTTGGCAGCCCGGCCCGATTAGCAGGTCAGCCCGGTCAACCCTGCCCGGTCAACCTAGCATGCTCCGTTGCGGCAGTCACAGTGCGCCAATTGTTGCTCCTGCCAGCGTCTTCCGGTGCGGTTGGTCTGCCGGCCAGCATCCCCGAGCAGTCTCTCCACCCCCCGAGCGCCCCTCTGGTGCAGCATCGCCGGCCCAGGAGCAAGCCTCCCGGCATGCAGCCCGTGCGGCCCATGCAGCCCAGCAGGCCCGGCTTCGTCCTCCGGTGCGGCAGCTCTAGTGCGGCAGCTCCAGTGCAGTGGCTTCCAGCAGACCCCAGGGTCCGGTGCGGTGCAGCATCTCCCGGTCCGGCATGCAACCCAGTCAGCATCACCGGCCAGCAAGTCAGTCCTCCCGGCTTCGCCTTCCGGTGCACGTCATCCCCGGTGCATGGTCCGAACCCCGGACGAGGAGAGAGTTCGGCCGCGTGAGCCACCGGCCGAGCGGAGATGCCGAGAGAGAGGATACCGGGAGAAGGGTTACCGGCCGAGATGCAGAGCACCGGCCGAGGAGCCACCGGCCGAGCAGAGGTTCCGGCCGAGGAGGGTGCCGGTCGAACGGTGGTGCCGGCCAGGAGAGTCCCCGAGCGGTTCCGGTCAAGGAAGCAGCAACCGGAAGCAGAGCCCGAAGCGGAGAGAGGAAGAGAAAATGGCGGGAAAGCAGGAGAGTTCAAAAATTGTTACCCACCCGGTCAACCGGGTTAGCCGATCCGCATCTTGGGCCGAGCCGGGTCTTCAACAGCAACGGGACTACATCAGCAGTCCGGGCTTGTAGCAATCCTGCTCAGTTTTCAGTAGCTTGGACACCCAGAAATCTTCTCTGGGCACCCACTGCTCCAAACAGCAAATCAACCTGCAGCAGCTTCCAGCAAAGCTAAGTTCTTTAATTCTTATAATTATATTTACTCCATCCTTATGCGAGTACTGCGCTATATATTTGGCAAGCATGTGAATTGTTTTTCCCGCATGATAATGAATGTGCATGATTACCTGCTACATCGGTAATTGTTAGCTTTGTGGTGCATTGCATATGACTTTTCATGTGTGGCTGGCCGGGATCTTTTCCTCCGGGAAATAGTAATCCAGTAACAACGGCTGAGGCATTCTAACTGGGGGACTCGTCTCGAAATGGCATTATGTCCGGGCACCGGTCGAGGTCCGCCCGCCCGGTACCATGGGCATCCCGACGGCTAAGCCAACACTAAACGAAAGACTTTGCATGACATCTTCAAGCTACACATGCCTTCATTTTATACATGATCATGATTTATGTGTTCCATTGATATTTGTGTACATATCATTGATAACCCCGGGCAGTATTCGTATCACCGAGCGGTAACGAATAACTACCCGGTGCTTGATTCCTGTATGTGGCTTAAAATCTGATCACTTGTTTATTTCTATTTTTGTTTTATTAGGTACATATCATCCAGAGACAAAAGGCGATCGCCTCGAGAAGAGCCCAATCTTACTTAGGGACTTGAGGGACTGGAGGTAGTAGGGGTGACTCGGTCACCGCCTATGCTTGGAAACGCATGATGATTAACTCCCCAAGTAAGATTGCACTCTTACTCGGGAACTTGGGAGACTTGTTGGTGGCATATATGGTACACCGCCAAGCATGTTCGGCGACCTCGTGGACCGTGCAACCGGTGTCATGGGTCCTAGTTCCGGCATCCGGCGGGTAGACCACAACCCAGGCTACGTTCCCAATGTCAGAGATCACCGGTGCCGCACCCGGAGGGCGTGCCACCGGGCTCCCGAAGTAGCTTCGTGGGTAGGGAAATGTGTAGTAATGTGGGTTTGTGTCCCACATTGGAGAAGTTGTAGAGGAGGGAGTCTTCCTTCTCTATAAATAGGAGGCTTCCCCCTTAGTATTAAGGATCTCGGTTCCAAAGCATTCCACCCTTGTACCACCGATGGCTTATTAGCCGGCTATAGTGAATTCCAAGTGGACGTAGCCGTGCCCTCCGATGGCACGGTGAACCACTATACATCGTTGTGTTCATGTTATATCTTTATTATTCTGTATCTACTAGACCCCCGGGTTTAGGCAGAAACAGTTAGTATGTTTTAAAATATGTTAGTATTATTGGTTATTATATTAATTAGAATTTGTTATTTAATGTAATATAATTTAATATTAATTAATGTATTAATTTATTTGTTTCCAGATGGCCGATGCATTTAGACAGCTATTCGGAGGCCGTCGTTCCAGATCTAGGGGTTCTGGAAGTTCTGGCGGATCCGGAGACTCCGAGAGGACCCCTAGCCAGCCTGAAAGGACCACCAGCCAGCCTAAGAGGATCAATTCATCCCAGCCGCGGAGGAGTGTGAGCAACCGGCACTAGACCCTTTTATCGGCGGGGCGATTCATTAATGAAAAACGATTCATTCCAGGACCGACACCTGTTATATTAATTAGAATTTGTTATTTAATGTAATATAATTTTGATGGAACAAATTAAATAATTAATGAAAAACGTGTTTCTTGTTGGATTGTCATTGTGAATTGCAGGTTGCTTCGAATGGTAATTTAGAAATTAATTTAATTTTTTTTCCCCAAAATGTAAGAACAGCCGACGATATTGACATTATTTCGTCAGCTATCACTGCTATAGCCGACGATTTTTACCAAATTTCGTCGGCTATAACTGTTATAACCGACGAAAATGACGGTTTCGTCGGCTATAACTAATTAATGCCTCTTAAAAAATTAATATATTCCGACGAAATTTTTTTCGTCGGCTATATTTCAGAACAAATAACCGACGAAACAGAAGAGATCGTCGGCTATATTTTACGATATCGTCGGCCATATGTGAAAATATCCGACGAATTTCGTCGGGCATTATGCCAAGGTTTGGTCGACGAAATGTATTTTCGTCGGTGATAATGGCCGACGATTTCGTTATTTCGTCTGGCATATGTGAAAATGGCCGTCGATTTCGTTATTGTCGTCGGTTTTCGTTATTACCGACTCCGTTTTATCGACGAATAATAGCCGACGAAAGTTTCGTCAGTAGAAGGAATACCCGACGAAAATTTTGAATAGTAGACGAAATTTTTTTCGTCGGCTATTCTGTCCGATCTGGTAATGTCACCAACCACAGCCCAACAAACAGGAGATCTACACGGTCTCCCATAAAGAGCCTCATATGGCGCCGTGCCAATACTAGAGTGATAGTTGTTGTTGTAGGTAAATTCAATCAACTGTAGGTGGTCATCCCAACTTCCCTTAAAGTCCAAGACACAGGCTCTCAGCATATCCTCCATCACCTGGTTCACCCGCTCAGTCGAGTTATGAATGTGTTGGAAATGTGATTTTCAATCGTTGTTTTAAGGGTAAATTTCAGTATACTACCCAATACTTTGGGTCAGGTTTCAATTTCGTCCTTATTCTTTTAATTTAATCACGTGTGCCCTCCTACTTCTAATTTTCTATCAACCCGAGACAAAAATTCAATTTCACTTCGAACATGACGTCATCATCTGACGTGGACGAGACATGCTGGCGCCAAAAATAAAAGGTATGCCCTTTGAAAAGGGTTGGAAACTGAAAAGTGGGTCAGCATGTCTCGTCCACGTCAGATGATGACGTCATGTTCGAAGTGAAATTGAATTTTTGTCTCGGGTTGATAGAAAATTAGAAGTAGGAGGGCACACGTGATTAAATTAAAAGAATAAGGACGAAACTGAAACCTGACCCAAAGTTTTGGGTAGTAAACTGAAATTAATCCTTGTTTTAATTATATTATCCTGAACTTGTTGTTTTATTCACACGAGCTTTGAAAGCTTACCGGGTTCGTTGTTTACAACTCAGTGCACCAATTGATGGTGTAGGGGTTAGACATGCAGGTGGGGATCAGCAGTCAGGAGGCGGCATCTGAGTTGCGGGGGTAGTAGGTGATCCATGATCTAGCTTGTATTTATTTTTGGGTTAGCAAGTATAGCGTGAGACTCTATTTTACATCTATGTTTTATTAATGTAATATTTTGAGTGTTTCGAGCCACGCACTTGAACTATGTTGTTGTACGTAGTTATTTGTATAATAACTTTTAAGTATTTGAGTTTATTTGTGAATTTTCACATTGTCGAATTTAGATTTTTACTATCCTAAATTTCGAGATGTGACAAGCACAATGCCCCGGATGTATTCTAAAGTTTCATTAATGGACATGGTTGGAGGACAACCATAATAGCTCTTGTTTCTTTTTTTTTTTGAAAAAAGTAATGCATGCTTTGGCGTCAAGTTATCATCTTATCGCTATCAAATTTAGCAAACAATAGATATGATGAGTCTTATCGGCCTATCGGTATGAAGTTATTTTTTTCTTTCTAAACATTTGATGCAGCACATAAATGTTGTGTCATTGACACCTTGTTGCATAGAAGAATTGTCACACAATGACTAATCCAGAGTAAGATGATAGAATGAGTCTCGCCTAAATAACGGCTATAACTTATGATATGAAATTCATTTCTAAATTCATGGCAATTAAAGTAGTAGCTTGATTTTCCCCCTATATAAAGAGCGACCTATTCTTTTGTTCAATCATATCGAGAAATACAAACATACCGAGAGCACTCGGCATTCTCATCTTCTCAAAATCGTTCTCTTTCTCTCTCGTGTCGTTTCTTCTGGTGACAGATAGAAGGTACTAGCAGTTCGTAGGTGTTCTTGTAGCAGTGCAGCCACAAGACCTCGAAAGGTCGTTGTATCCTGGGAGAAGAACGCTAATGAGTCCTTTTGCACCGATAGAGGCGGTGTAATTGTCTTAAGGAAAGTGTGTGATACACACGACTCGACTTCAACAATTTCAACTTTCCTTATCTTTTTAACATCCGTAGGTAACTGTTGGTATCATATATTTATGATTATTATTTTAATTATAAATCAATTATGGGTAATCATATTTGTAAAATCAAAACCCCACTTTTTATTTACAAGCTTAAGATAATTATTGACCATTTGATTTTTCTTGTATGATGCAAGGATCATATCGGTTGCCTAAACGGATTTAAGTTTCTTTTGAAACTTATTGTTACCCTACGGAAGGGTTGCTTAAACGGAATTGGTTGCCTATACCGATATTGTTGTCTTACGGAATTTATAGCTTACGTATACATTGAATTGAGAAATAAGTGGTTATATTAATTAACACTTATGGGTGTGTTTCAGAATTAAAAAATTGCTGAAACAACCAAGAGTCGATCAAGGTGTCAACCATGGATGTGATTGCCTGAATACCTGTCTCAGTCTCACAAAGAGAAAAATATGAAAAGTTGAATGGGCTTCACTTGAAACACTTGATGAGAATATGTCCAACGAACAGGGTATGGATGAAGTCAATGATTATGACTGTGAAATAAAAGACTTGGAGCTGTGGTATGACCAAGCCAAGTTTATATAAAGAAGTGTATGTTCCTGAGGTCTATATGAGTATAAACTCAGTGACGACAAATTTATTTTGTCTAAAATAAAATAAGACCATGAGTGGATGATTATTTAATTCTTGTAATGACATTGTCAAAGAATGAATAAAGTTTTTTTTTCACTTATTGGTTGAGTCATCCAAATGTATGGCATGGTAGACCAAGATATATGTTAATTATGATGCTTTATGAAGACTAATTAACATGAATAAGTGTGAAACTCATTATGAAAGCAAGTGGATATGTCATAGACATGCTTCTCGTTGAAAGTAATAATAAGATGATCAAATCCACTTGAGATATGTTAAATTTCATAATTGACATAAAAAATATGGATATTGCTTTATGTGATATACGAGTAATACTGGAGTTGTGTTGTCCTAGAAGGATACAATGATGAAAACTGGATATCTAACATGATAGACTTAAAGTGTACTAGTGGTTATGTGTTCACACTAAAAGGTGGAACATTGTTATAGAAATCCTCCAAACAAACCATTATAACTTGATCCACAAAGAAGTCTGAGTTTATGGTACTAGACAAATGTGGGGAAGAAGCACAATGGTTACACAATTTCTTGAGGATATTCCAAAATAGAGAAAAACTTGTGTCTGCAATTTGCATGCATTGTGACAATCAATCTGCAATCAGTAGGGCACAAAGCAATAGTAAGTCTAGACACATCCTTCGAGGACATAATACCAATTGACTACTCTCTATTGGAATTTCTATTGGAATTATCTTGATTGCCTATGTTAAGTCAAAAGATAATATTGCGGATCCGCTAACCAAAGGGTTAACAAGAGAGTTAGTTGATAAATCATCAAGAGGAATGAGACTAAAGCCCATGAATTAAAAATATTTACAGTGGATACCCAACCTAGCTGACTGGAGATCTCAAGATCTAGGTTCAAAGAGACAACTTGATACGCCCCGAACCGTGTTTAGCTTCTCAGTAATTTCATTTTATTTTTACGTTCCCGGGAGTTGTTTTACAGTTACGAAATTCCTAAAAGTTGACTTTTTATAATTTGAGTCTATCGAGAATTTTTTTGCTACGTTGAGATACCACACGTTAAAACGAGTTCGTGGACGCGTAGCACACTAAATTCGGAGTTCGGATGAAAAAGTTACGAGTAACTTTCCAAATTTGGTCGAGTATAAATAGTCGGAAAAGAAATTTCCGAAAACGGAAAATTTTTCATTTTCTTTCTTTTCCCTTTTCTTCTTCTTTTTCTCTCTCTTCCTTCTCTCTTCCTCCCCGACGCGCGACCCACCGACACCACCACCGCCTCCACGCATCTTCGCCGTCCGGTGACTTTTGGGAAGGAGACCCGTCGCATCAAGCTCGCCTCTTCCTCCTCTACCTCCCTATCCCAGCCCCAGCTCGTGTCGTGGCCCGAGGAGGACGTAGCTGCCAACTTTTAGTCCGGCCTTGGACCGATCGGAGCTCCAGTTTCCGGCCACGAAACGGTGCAATCCATACGTCTTCTTGAAGCTGGAGAGACGTACATCAAACCCTCCAAAGGATTGAATCCAATTTGGAACAGGTAAGGAGAAATTCGAATTGGAATTTCTAGGGTTTTGGAGTTTTCGGATTTGGGCCATTTTAATGATGAAATTGTTGTAATTGAAGGTTGGAATTGAGTTTAGGATGTTGTATGGGACTGAAATTGTGTAATCTGATGTGTGAATTGTGGAAATTTGGAGAAATTTCAGTTTGGGGATTTTTGGGCCGCCGTTCGTGACGGCTGCATGGGTTTCGTGCGGCCGAGGTGGTGGGGGATGACTTCTTGAGGTTTTGGTGGTTGTTTTAGTTGAAATTGGGATGAATTTGGCCGGCGGCGGAGCTGCTGCAGCGGCGGCGGCGCTGCTGCTGTGGCGGCGGAGGGGTAAAAAGGGTAGTTTGTTTGGTAAAAAGGTTAAATGGTAAATGGTAACTCAGTAAATAGTAAATGGTAAAAGTGAGACAGTAACAGTAAAAAGGTAAATTGTAAATTTTAAAGTTACTGTCAGGATTATGAGTTACTATCTAACACGCGATAAATGAAGAATAAATACGAGTAAATGGGCATTACGACGAAATGACCAGTAAATGATTAAACAGTCGTAAACTGGTTTAAGCGGACGCGTAAAGTTTAACCGAGAGTTTCGTACGAGTGAGGTCCTGTAAATTAAGTTTTTATAATTCGATTTCCGAGTCCGGAATATTCTAAATATATATTTTTACAGATCGAGAGGAGACTCGACGTGAGGAGAGCTCGGATCAGCGACAGACCTAATCGTAAAGTGAGTGGACTTTTGTTTTAAACTGATGCATACATAAATCTTTTAATATCGTTGAGATTTATATATTCATGGATTTATTTTGAAAGTGATATAGATTATCGAAGGTCGATAATCTATTTTAATTGCTGATTTCCTTTTTATCGAATTTGAATCGGTTTACATTTTAAGTCAATTAATTTGATATTATCAAAATCTATATGTATATGGATATTTAGCTGGAAATGAGATTTCCGATGATTATATGATTTCATTATTTTCTACGAGGCTATGATTGTGTTTAAGTATATTTATAAGCCTAAAAAGTGCAGTCGGGGACCGTACTGATTTACGATGTATTAGGGGAATTGTACTTTGATTTTGTTTTCGGATTTTCACCATACCAGGGTCCAGATATGTTTATTGATGCTCGCTAGCTTAGTCACCTGAGCCCACGCGAGGTGACGACTTAACCACATATGTCAGATTCATGCTCGGTGGTCGACGTATATAGGTTTAGCGTTGGACGTTATAGAAAGTCTTAGAGACTGACCCTTAGCCTTGGAGGCTCAGTATAATATGGTGGTTGACATTCCCCTATATTTTATGTGATTTCTTTAAACAGCCAATGGGATTGGCTTACTGATATATATGTTTCTTAATCAACGGGGCTGAGGTTTTTATATTATCGATATATGATATAAATTGTTTTCGTTGAAGCATGCATCATGGTTTTTATTCATGAAAATAAGGAAAGTAATATATAGTTATATTTATTGATTTTTGTCCACTCAAGCTAATGTTTTAAATTACTTTCCCTGGGCTCTTTGTTTTAAATTGCCCAGTTTGCAGAGTCGTTCGGTACTAGAAGGACGCAAAACATATAGTTCCTCTTCCGCTTTCAGAAATCGTAGGTTACTTGATTAACCTACTTGTAGTATATTTCTTTTGCATAGTCGCTCTGATACATTTGCGAGTTGTAGTAAAATAAAGTTTGTTTACTTATGGGTTATGACCCAAATATGCTAATCGTGTGTTGTTATAAATTTTAATGTTTATTATTAGAAGTTGAATTTCTTATTCTTATGTTGGGAGTTATTGTGATTTGGGGAGCAGATGGCTCCAGGCGTTGAGGTTGGAAATTACTTTAGAAGTGTTTTTGTTTGTTACAGGTTTTAGGGTTATCCATTTTAAGATTTGCTTTACCGATTTATCGATAGAGTTAGTCTTGAAGTGGTCCCTGCAGGACCTTATCCGGATTTCAGGGTGAAATCTGGTTCGGGTCCTGTCAGTTTGGTATCAGAGCATTAGGTTCTTTCTTTGAGTCATGCTACCTTTTATATTGGATGACACTAGTATCATTGAGTTGTGATTCGACCGCGGCGGACCATACACTCTTTGTTATTAGGCGTACGTTAAATATATAAGTTAGCTATTCTGGTGTGCTTATGTACACTATTTTGAAATTTGTTCGTTTCTTCAGGAACTATGCGTCCTAGGCGCCGAACACGTGACGAAAACTCCCCGGAAGGGGGGGAGAGTAGTACAATTGGAGGTCTAACTGGTACCTTAGAACGACTTTTGAGTCGAATGGCAGAGTTTGTACCGGCCCTTGATGACCGTCAGGTTACTAGAAGAAAGGTTGTTAAGGAAGCCGGAGCAATTGAATTTAAAGGTGGTAAGGAAGCATTAGATGCTCATAATTGGATATCACGGATGGAGAGAGCATTCAATGATACAAGGGTTTCAGGGGACCAAAAAGTGAGTTTGGCAGTGACCTTTTTAGATGAGGCTGCTTATCATTGGTGGCAGGGTGTTATACACCAGTATGGAGAGGTTGGAGATATGACTTGGGAACAGTTCAAGACCCACTTCAATGCTCGGTATTTTACACCAGCCCACCTTAACAAGTTACATTGGGATTTTCTGAAATTGAGGAAAGGGAACGAAGAAAGTGTTTTAGAGTTTGAGCATCGGTTTACTACCATGGCCTACCATGTACCACATCTGGTCCCTAATGAATTGAGCAAGATTGAGATGTTTGCTCAAGGACTTGGTGAACCCTTTTTTGGATAAGATGATAGGTGTCTTGTACACTACCTTTGGTGATGCAGTTGGTGCCGCAATTGCAATTGAGAATCGCTTGACATCAGGTTCTCGACCTCGGGAGTATGGTGGTCCTAGCCAAGGTCCCTCCAAAAGAGCAGCTTCTTCCTCAGGTTCTGGATCATCAGTTAGTAGCAGTCGTGGTAGCAGTGTTGGTTGTGGTGCTAACTTCAGAGCTAGATGGAGAGGCCATTTTAGGGGTATCTCAAGAGGCCCATTTGGTAGACGTCGGTCTGATTCATTTAGGAGTACTGGGAGCACTCAGAGTGGACAGTCAAGTAGCCGACCCTTTCAGTATGGACGAAGCCAATCACAGCCATGGGTGTGCTTTCAGTATGGTCAGCCAGGTCATTCCAAGAGGGATTGTCTTTATCCTGCTGGGGGTGCTACGTCTGCAGTTGATCAGTCATTAGCTGGTACTTCTAGTAGCGGTGTTCGCCCAAATGCTCCAGCTAGAGGCAGAGGTCGTCCCACTACCCATGCAAGACTTCATGTCATGACACAACATGAGGGTCGTGCATCACCTGACGTAGTTATTGGTACGTTGTTTATTTTTGGTCAACCAGCTTTTAGTTTATTTGATCCCGGAGCGACGCATTCTTTTATATCTAGTAGATTTGCACTTTATGCCAATGTACCATCATCGCCTCTTCCAGGCAAATGGTACGTATCACTACCTCCGGGTGGTATGTTTAAGATTAAGTGGGTTTTCAAGGATTGTGATGTTTTAGTAGGGGGTTATAACTTGGCAGCGGATTTAATTCCGTTGGAATTGGTAGACTTTGATGTGATTTTGGGAATGGATTTCTTGGAAACTCATTATGCTTTGGTGGATTGTTTCCACAAAACTGTAGTATTTCACAGTCTAGGACTTCCTGAGATTAAGTTTCAAGGTGAACGAAATATTCTTCCATCTTGTTTAATCTCACCAGTGAGAGCTGGGAAATTATTGAGTCAGGGTTGCCAGGCATTTTTAGCTCATGTTGTAGATTCCAGTGTGGGAATTCCAGAAATTGAGAACATCACAGTGGTGAATGAGTTTTCAGATGTTTTTCCTGATGAATTACCGGGTTTACCTCCCGTTCGAGAGGTTGATTTCGCTATTGACCTACTTCCCGGTATAGCACCTACTTTTCAAGCACCCTATAGGATGGCCCCAGCTGAATTGAAAGAATTAAAAACTCAGTTGCAAGAGTTGGTGGATAAAGGATTTATTCGGCCTAGTGTGTCTCCATGGGGCGCTCCAGTGCTGTTTGTTAAGAAGAAAGATGGTACGTTGAGCCTCTGTATTGATTATAGGAAGCTAAATCAAGTAACTGTGCAGAACAAATATCCTTTACCTCGCATCGACGATTTGATCAACTACGAGGTGCCTCAGTCTTTTCTAAAATTGACTTGAGGTCAGGATATCATCAGTTACGTATTAGGGAGCCTGATATAATTAAGACTGCTTTCCGATCACGATATGGTCATTATGAGTTTCTGGTAATGCCTTTTGGATTGACTAATATACCCACAGCTTTTATGGATCTTATGACTAGGGTGTTTCGTCCATATCTTGACCGTTTCGTGATTGTGTTTATTGATGATATTTTGGTATACTTTAAAAATATGAAGTTACATGCTAGGCATTTGTGATATGTCCTTCAGACCTTGAGGAATAATCAGTTGTATGCCAAATTTAGTAAGTGTGAATTTTGGCTTAATAGCATGGGGTTCTTAGGCCATGTTATTTCAGCTGAAGGAGTTAGTGTGGATCCTCAAAAAGTAGAGGCTATAACTCAATGGAGTAGACCTACCAATATAACAGAAATTCGTAGTTTCGTGGGCCTGGCAGGCTATTATTGACGTTTTGTGCAGGACTTCTCGAGAATTGCAGCTCCTCTCACAAGGTTAACCAGAAAGGGAGTTAAATTTGAGTGGTCAGATAAATGTGAGCAGAGTTTCCAAGAACTCAAGATCCGATTAACTAGTGCCCCGGTTTTGACCTTACCAGATGATAGTGGGGAGTATGTGATTTTCAGTGATGCTTCCAAACAAGGTTTGGGTTGTATGTTAATGTAAAATTGTAAAGTAATTTCTTATGCTTCTAGACAACTAAAATCACATGAGTTGAATTACCCCACCCATGATTTGGAGCTAGCAGCTGTAATTCTAGCACTTAAGCTGTGGAGGCATTATCTGTACAGAGCCAAATGTCAAATTTTTACTGACCAAAAGAGCTTGCAGTATGTGTTTTCTCAAAAAGAGTTAAACTTGCGACAACAGAGGTGGATGGAGTTGATTAAAGATTATGATTGCACTATAGAATATCATCCAGGAAAGGCTAATGTGGTAGCAGATGCACTTAGTCGGAAACCCTCCACTAGTTTATCACATTTATGGGTAGTTCAAGTTCCACTCCTTTGTGAGTTGCGAGCTACAGGAGTTGAATTATCCACGGATGAGGTAGGTACTTTGGTAGCCAGCTTCCATGTGAGACCAATCCTAATAGATAAAGTGCGAGAAGCGCAGTTTGAGGACCCATCCCTAGAGCCAATAAGAGTTAAATCTCTGAGTGGCTCACCTGAAAGTTTTTCCAGTAAAAGTGATGGGACATTATTGTTTAAGAACAGGCTTATTGTTCCAAATGATCATATACTTAAACAAGAGATTCTGGAAGAAGCCCATAGCTCTGCTTATGCCATACATCCTGGTAGTACAAAGATGATCGAACTTTGAGAGAATTCTATTGGTGGCCAAATATGAAAAGGGAGATCGAGGCCTTTGTGAATAGATGTTTGAGTTGTCAACAAGTGAAAGCTGAGAGGCAGAGACCCGCAGGTTTGCAGCAACCTTTGCAGATACCTGTATGGAAGTGGGATCATATCACCATGGATTTTGTTTATGGTCTACCTCGTACCCAAAATGGGCATGATGGTATTTGGGTGATTATAGATAGGTTGACTAAGTCAGCCCATTTTCTTCCAGTTCGGAAAACTTTCAAGTTGGAGAAATTGGCAGAATTGTACGTGAACGAGATAGTAAGACTCCATGGTGTACCTGAATCCATTATATCCGATCGGGAACCTCGTTTTGTTTCTAGATTCTGAAAAGAGTTGCAGTCTGCTTTGGGAACCCGATTGCATTTTAGTACTGCCTTTCACCCTCAAACTGATGGTCAATCAGAGAGGACCATCCATACCTTGGAAGATCTGTTAAGGTCTTGTGTAATGCAGTTTAGAGGTAATTGGGATGAGAAACTAGCCTTGATAGAGTTTGCTTATAATAATAGTTACCATTCCAGTATTGATATGGCACCATTTGAAGCCCTATATGGAAAGCAGTGCCGCACACCTCTTTGCTGGAATGAAGTGGGAGAGAAAGAACTTGCTGCTCCAAATATCATTCACACCACAAATGAGAATGTCAAAGTTATTAGAGATAAGCTCAAAACACTACCAGCTACGGACGAATAGCCGACGAAAAAATTTTCGTCGGCCTTTTTTTTTTTTCGTCGGCTATACCCTCTGCCGACGAAAATTTCGTCGGCCATAAGTCGTCGGTAATACGCCGTCGGTAATACCAATGGCCGACGAAAAAAAAAATTTCGTCGGCTATAGTTAAGTATGGCCGACGAGTCAAAAAATTCGTCGGGCAAAGGTCGGTAAAATAGCCGACGACTTTCGTCGGGTATTTTTGAGTATGGCCGACGAAATCCATTAAGTATGGCCGACGATTTACTAAAATTTCGTCGGCTATGGTGTTTTAACTATAGCCGACGATTTACCAAAATTTCGTCGGCTATGATGTTTTAACTATAGCCGACGATTTAATAAAATTTCGTCGGCTATGCTGGTTGAACTATAGCCGACGATTTAATAAAATTTCGTCGGCTATGGTGTTTTAACTATAGCCGACGATTTAATAAAAGTTCGTCGGCTATGGTATTTTTACTATAGCCGACGATTTAATAAAATTTCGTCGGCTATTTACTCGAAATATATTACTATTTTATAGGTATTAATTAGTTATAGCCGACGAAATAAGGCACTTTTCGTCGGCTATACAAGTTATAGCCGACGAAAATTGGTAAAATTCGTCGGCTATACTTGTTATAGCCGACGAAATAATGCAAAAATCGTCGGCTATTCTTGCATTTGGAAAAAAAAAATTAAATTATTTTCTAAATTACCATTCCAAGCAAGCTGCAAATCACAAAAACAATTCATGCATTTGCACCAACAAGAAACACGTCTAAACACCATTTTTATTAAATTCTTTCCAATATACATAAAATATAATCCTAATTATCTCCTAAACTACTAAAGTCTAGGATATCATCTACAGCATCAGGCGCATCATCCTGCTGACCGAACTCGGGAGGTTGAGGCATTGGAGGCTCCACTAACTGCTGAAACGGGAGCGGGGGTGGACGGCCTTCTTGTTGTGCCGCGAACATCTCATAAATCCACTGTTGCTGGCCGTGGTTGTTGTATTGCCGAATTCTGGCGCACTCAGCATTCCAACGGACCATATCCAACTGATACTGCTGGGACTGATATTGTCTGCGGCGCAGCTCCTCTACTGTCTGGGACGAGGTCGCCAATTCTGCGGCCAATCGCTGCACTTCCCCCCTCATATGTTGGGTCTGGCCGCCTCCCTTCTTCTGACCTCCCTTAGTGGTCTTCAGGAGCCCTTGTCCAGAACCTCCTAAACCCCGGCAGTAGTACTCGTTGGACTGGTGTGGGAAGGCTGCGTTGAACATCCTCGCCGCCGTTTGGATATTGGTGCGGTCGACCTGGCGCACGGCTTCCTCCAAATCTGCCTCTGAGATGTCCGGTTGTGTCTCCCGAACTATTTGCTGGAGCACCTCTTGTTCGGCCTGGGTCACCCGCTCCTAATTGGACGGGGAAAAAAAATTAATATTCTAACAAATGGATAGTTAAGTAAAATTAATAATTTAAATTTTAAAATCATAATGAACGACTTACGAGATCGTCTGTCGCTTGTGGATAAGCGATCTTGAACGTCTCCACGTAGGGGTTGCAATCAGGATGATCTCTTAGCGCCTCCTCCTGATATTGTGCAAACGGCCTTGAACCGCCGTGATGGAGGATTGTGTTACGGCGGCGGTTCTCCGAGTTTATCCGAGACCGTTCCTTCAAACAAATAATAAAATATTAGAAAAATTCATCAAAAAATATAACTGAAATAATTATAAAATATTTAAACTAATAATTAAAATTTTAATAAAATAAACATTTATAATGAAGTTTAATATTTACCATCATAGCCGGGTTGTCGAAGACTACGGTCCTCAACCAACGCCACTCGTACTCCCTGAACATGAACTCTCTGGGAGTACCCATACGACCACGGTTGCCGTACTCATTATAGTGGGAACGGAGCTCGTTCTTCCACTCTTTGAACCTACGAAGAAAACAAAAGTGCATTAGAAATATTATTAATATCATAAAATATTTCTAATTATCAAATAAGACATTCCCAACGTACCTCGAGCTCTGTTGGGAGTCCGCCCAACCCCGCTTGTGTTCCGCAACCACAAAGTATGTCTGAAAGATAATATTTTATTAGTTTTATAATTATAAAAATACCGAAAATTTTTAAATATTACGATAACTAAATTAAATTTTTTTATTTACTCACCGACGCGGCGTTGTTCAACTCCATCTTGATTTCTTCGGGCACATCAGCCCACCGAGCCCACAACATAGGGACTCTGTCCCTAATGAGTGCACCCACGCAACCCGAGTAGTCGCGTTTCTTTTTCGCCCCAACCTCCTGATCAGGAGCTTCGTCAATCTGGATCCTCCCGCTCCGTTCAACCGTTCTCCTGAGCGTCTCAAAACTGATGACACCTCTGGTATTCCTCTGGGTTGAACTGCTAGCGCCTGTCCATATCACATAAACGACGATTGGTTAATAAAATTAAATATTAGTGCGTTAATTTTAATAAAATATTTAATTAATAAAATCGAATGTTACCTGAACCCGATGATTCGGTTGCCGTCGACTTTCCTTTTCTCCTCGCCGAAATCAGGAGGTCAGGGCTCTCCCATGGCTGCTGCTGGTATGCCTCCGCAGCACTCACGAACTGAGGCATATCAGGCCACTGGGGCCGACCCTGATAGTCGACCTCGGGTATCGCAGGAATGTTGTATGGGAGGAAGAGCTGGTTTGGGAGAGTAGGCCCCTCAGTCGAGTCACCAGCAGACTGAGTCGGACTCGGCATCGGCATCGGCTCCCGATGAACCTCAGGCATACGAACCTGAGGAACGTCGGCAGCTATCTCCTCGTGAAACAGCTGCCGACTAAACCTCGGCGCCACAGAGGGACCGACATTCGGAAGTGAAGTGCTCGACGGCCGCCCCGCCTGGAGAAGGGTCTGGTGCCGAGCACTCACACTCCGCCGCGGCTGGGCTGCATCCACACTCCTCCGCGGCTGGCTGGTGGTCCTCTCAGGCTGGCTAGCCGTCCTCTCGGAGTCTGGGGAACCCGCGGCATTTCCAGAACGGGCGGCATTTCCAGAACCTCTAGATCTAGAACGACGACCTCCGAACAACTGCCTAAATGCATCGGCCATCTAAAGCCAGACGCATTAATACATTAATTAATATTAAATTATATTATATTAAATAACAAATTCTAATTAATATAATACCCAATAATACTAACATATTTTAATATTTACCGATTTATATAATAACCAATTTATACATATAAATTATACAATTACACCTAAATTATATACAATTAAAATAAATTTTACAAAAATTACCTAAATTAACATAAAAACCTAAAAACTACATACATTAACATAAAAACCTAAATTATAACTAAATTAACATAAATACATAAATTATACCTAAATTAACATAAATACATAAATTCTACCTAAATTAACATAAATACATAAATTATAACTAAATTAACATAAATACATAAATTATATCTAAATTAATATAAAAACATAAATTATACCTAAATTAACATAAATACATAAATTAACATAAATACATAAATTATACACAAATTAACATATAAATACATAAATTATACCTAAATTAACATAAATACATAAATTAACATAAATACATAAATTATATACAAATTAACATATAAATACATAAATTATACCTAAATTAACATAAATACATAAATTAACATAAATACATAAATTATATACAAATTAACATATAAATACATAAATTATACCTAAATTAACAATTATATCTAAATTAACAATTATATATAATTTATTAACCATAATTTAATTTATTAATAATTAAATAACAAAAAAAAAAAAAAAAAAGGGGCCGGCCGGTACCGAATCGGGGAGGAGGAGGAGGGGGAGGCGGCCGGAACAGAGAGGAGGAGGAGGAGGGTCGGCCGGGGCTGGCGGAACAGGGAGGAGGAGGAGGAGGAGGGGCGGCGGATCGAACCAAGGAGGAGGAGGAGGAGTCGCCGGGCTGCCGAACCAAGGAGGAGGAGGAGGAGGCGCCGGGCTGCCGGAATAGGGAGGAGGATCGACGGATGAAGGAGGGCCGGATTCGAGGAGGATAGGGAAAATCGGGCAAATGGAGGCTAGGGTTCGGCTGCATTTTACTTATACCCGATAGTATAGCCGACGAAATCGCTTTATTTCGTCGGCCATGATATAGTATAGCCGACGAAATAAAGCAATTTCGTCGGCCATGATATAGTATAGCCGACGAATACAGTGATTTCGTCGGGCATACTATGTCATAGCCGACGAAATTATTTTCGTCGGCCATGGTATGGCATAGCCGACGAAATTCCATAATTCGTCGGCTATAGTCTTCGTCCCTCAGAATCCGTCCGATCTCCCCCATCCAACGGTGGATAATGGGAAGGCGCGGATCACCAGACTTTAGCCGACGAAATATAACTTCGTCGGCTATACTTTTGGTCAAACTACAAAGTCAAACCTCTAAACGCTGTAAAACGGAAATTGGGCCGTCTAAATGACGTTTTTTGGCCTGACCTTCAACAGAGAATAGTTTCAGATCGATGCGACGCATCTAATCGTATAAAAATTTCCCCCAAAATATTTACCGACCGTCAGGCTACCCATAGGAAAACGGGAGTGAAAAACAGCAAACCGCAACATTCGGGACACAGATTTTGTCGGAATCTTCCCATTTTTCAACCGTAGCCGTATTTCAATATTTCGGTCATGTCTTATTTCACGACACATTTGCATTTGAAGGGTCTACGTATAGTAGGTATTTGAAACTGTACATTCAATTAAACACTTAGTAAACAAGTTAAGGAACATTAGTGCATATATTCCGATTTTGAATCTCAAAGTTTGGAAAATCTATTCCAACCGTCAGATATCACCGTTAAGGTTAAATACATGTATGAAAAAAAATCCAACTACATCTGACAAAGTTGAAGGCTCGATCGGGACGGTCAAACCGCAAAGTCAAACCTCTAAACGCTTTAAAACGGAAATTGGGCCGTCTAAATGACGTTTTTTGGCCTGACCTTCAACAGAGAATAGTTTCAGATCGATGCGACGCATCTAATCATATAAAAATTTCCCCCAAAATATTTACCGCCCGTCAGGCTACCCATAGGAAAACGGGAGTGAAAAACAGCAAACCGCAACATTCGGGACACAGATTTTGTCGGAATCTTCCCATTTTTCAACCGTAGCCGTATTTCAATATTTCGGTCATGTCTTATTTCACGACACATTTGCATTTGAAGGGTCTACGTATAGTAGGTATTTGAAACTATACATTCAATTAAACACTTAGTAAACAAGTTAAGGAACATTAGTGCATATGTTCCGATTTTGAATCTCAAAGTTTGGAAAATCTATTCCAACCGTCAGATATCACCGTTAAGGTTAAATACATGTATGAAAAAAAATCCAACTACATCTGACAAAGTTGAAGGCTCGATCGGGACGGTCAAACCGCAAAGTCAAACCTCTAAACGCTTTAAAACGGAAATTGGGCCGTCTAAATGACGTTTTTTGGCCTGACCTTCAACAGAGAATAGTTTCAGATCGATGCGACGCATCTAATCATATAAAAATTTCCCCCAAAATATTTACCGACCGTCAGGCTACCCATAGGAAAACGGAAGTAAAAAACAGCTAACCGCAACATTCGGCACACAGATTTTGTCGGAATCTTCCCATTTTTCAACCGTAGCCGTATTTCAATATTTTGGTCATGTCTTATTTCACGACACATTTGCATTTGAACGATGAAGCAATGGTTTGTCGATAGTGATAGAAAATGGAAACAGCTCTTTTTTTGTTTTTTTTTTAATCATAGCCGACGAAATCAAACCTAGTATTCGTCGGCTATTGTTTTGTCGTTTTCTGTTAAAAACTTATGGCCGACGAAATAGTTATTTTTCGTCGGCCATTGTTCGTAAATAATTATTTTTAAATAACTTATGGCCGACGAAATAGTTAGTTTTCGTCGGGCATTGTTCGTAAATAATTATTTTTATATAACTTATGGCCGACGAAATAGTTAGTTTTCGTCGGGCATTGTTCGTAAATAATTATTTTTAAATAACTTATGGCCGACGAAATAGTTAGTTTTCGTCGGCCATTGGTCGTAAATAATTATTTTAAATAACTTATGGCCGACGAAATAATGCATTTTTCGTCGGCCATTGTTCGTAAATAATTATTTTTATATAACTTATGGCCGACGAAATAGTTAGTTTTCGTCGGCCATTGTTCGTAAAATATTTTTTTTTTAATAAATTATGGCCGACGAAATAATGCATTTTTCGTCGGCCATTCTCTGTTTAGCCGACGAAATAATGCATTTTTCGTCGGCCATTCTCTAAAAAAAAAACCAAAAAAATCAGTGGTTTTACACCTCTCCTATTCCGATGTCCTGTTCACATATAACCAAAATTGAACATAAAAAATCAGAAACCCAACAGTCAACATATTTCAAATTTTTGTTTAAGGGGTTTGGAACCCAGCCTAGCTGGGAGGCTCATCCCCACGCCTGGTCATTAGAAATGAGTTGATTACAAATGAAAGGATTACATCATTTAAATTACTTAATCCGTCGGATTGTAATCGGAATCATCGGATGAGTCTTCTTCGGTTTCTGAATTGCTCGATAGGGGTAATCTATGTCTTTCCTCACCACTAGAGTCCTCGTTAGTTTCTTCAATTGGATCAACATCAACAAGCAGTGGCTCTTCACGTCGAATTCGCACCGGCGTGTCTAGACGAATAAAAGAGGAGTCAGGAATACCGTTTGAGTTGGGCTCTTGATACGCGGTGCCCCCTTCCTCGTTCTCTTCGGCCACTCCAAGTGTAGACGCCCGGTAAATGTTGCGATGGTGGATAGTGTTGACTACTTTCCACGGTTCACCCTTGGCGAGATCATCAAGATAAAACACTTGTTTCACCCATGTGGCTAAAACGAACGGGTCGTCCTCATACCATGATGTACTAGTGTTCACAGAACTTACGCCGTATTGATCGGTTTTCATGCTCTGCGGCCGTGTGTCAAACCATCTACACTTGAAAAGGTGCACTTTCATGCCTTCCCCGTAATGCAGTTCCACAACCGAATGGAGAACACCGTAATAGTCAACTCCACCATCCCCACCATGTGCCATAACCCCTGAATTTTGTGTTTTCAGTCTGAGGTCTCTGTCTTCACATCGAAATAACACACCATTCACCTTGCACGTCGCATAAACTTTTGAATAGACCGGCCTCCTCGCTAAAAGTCTGAGTTCGTGCGACCAATTTGGGTGATTATCATTTGCAATAAGGTCCATCTGCAACCATCAGAATCAACTATAAATATGAATAAATATACACAATAATATATGAACACGTATAAAATAGTGTTAAAGGTACGTACCCAGCGGCCGAAATACTCTGCGAATGTCTGGTTGTGGTAATCGCGATCACCTGCTACTCCTTCACAGCGTAGATGTTTGTCCTTCCAAAACTGAACTTCTGGACAGTTGATTAGTACCCACCAATGTGCAATGGCTACCTCATAATCTTTCAACTTATAGGAAACTGGCATGTTTCCACCGAGTACAACATCGTCAGAGAGTATGGAAAGATTGAACTGTGAAGGTACATCTTCCGGTATGCTTTCCTGTAACGCTCCGAAATACAGCTTCATGTAGGTAACGCACTCGTGCGCAATATATGCTTCAGCTATACATCCTTCAGGTGCGGATCTGTTTTGGACAAAACCACCGTATTGTCCAAGTTGCCTATAAATCAAGTTTTTAAAGTGTTATGATAATACATTAACACTATATCACATATATTGATGAGGAAATTAACATAAGGTATAAAATACGTACCTTTCCATCGGATACATCCAAGTGAAGTGCACAGGACCGGTAAGCAACAACTGCCGAGGAAGATGGATCATGAGGTGAGGCATGATGTCGAAAAAATTTGGAGGAAATATCATCTCAAATTTACACATGATATGAACGATGTCTTGTTGCATTTCCCGGAGGTCAGATTTTCTCACTTCCCGTGTGCATACCTTCTGGAAAAATCTTGCCAACGCTACTAACGGCTGCACAACGTGACGGGGAAGGAACGGTCGAATGAAAACAGGGAAGAGACGTTGTAGCAGGATATGATTGTCATGACTTTTCAACCCGTACAGATTGTTGCATTGTCTGTTGACACACTTGGCTATATTTCCAGCAAAGCCTGAAGGATACTTGGCCTCACTTATCCAATGCAAAATTTCTGATTTATGCTCAGGCTTGACGGTGTAAGGAGCTTGAGGCATTTTTCTCTTCCCTTGTTTCAACCATAGTGGTTTTCTGATATTCATGTTTTGCAGATCAGTGCGAGCCTTAGGACCGTCTTTCGTCTTCCCCTCCAAGTTCAGCGTTGTGCCCACCACACTTTCAGAAACATTTTTTTCTATGTGCATAACGTCTAGGAAGTGACGGATCAGCAACTCACACCAGTACGGGAGTTCCCACAATATGCTCCTATGTGTCCAGAATTTGTACTCCTCAGGCCTTTCAGGTATTTCCGCTACAATATCGGGATGATTGCTGAGGGGCCCAAAATCGTACTGATTAAGTCTTGCTAAAATTTCTCTTCCTGTCCATCTTCTGGGAGCACGGCCGTGTTCTTCGGTTCCATCAAATGCGGCGGACTCGTAACGCCAGTGGTGATCCGCCGGAAGGAACACACGATGACCCATTCGGCATATCTTGTTGCAATGAGGGGTGCTCCCATAATCGCTGAGGCACTCTGGACAAGCCTTGTATCCCCTAACAACGCTGCCCGACAACATCCCATAAGCAGGAAAATCACTGATGGTACCAATAACCATGGCATGCATCTGGAACGTCTCCTGCTTGTACTTGTCAAAAGTGGGATGACCAACGTCCCACAATACCTTAAGCTCTTCAATCAATGGTCTCATATACACATCGAGACATTTCCCTGGGTAACCAGGCCCCGGAATCAACAACGTCAACATATTATATTCCTTCTTCATGCACATCCACGGAGGAAGGTTGTAAGGTACCAAAACCACCGGCCATATACTGTATGAAAGACTCATGGTGCCGAAAGGGTTGAACCCGTCGGTTGAGAGCCCGAGCCTGACGTTTCTGACATCTGACGCAAAATGAGGAAACTCATTGTTTATATGCTTCCAAGCCGCTCCGTCAGAGATGTGTGTCATGATATCTGCGTCTCCCGCGTCCCGCTCACCGTGCCACCTCATAGCTTTTGCGGTGGTTTCTGACATGTACAACCGCTCAAGCCTATCTCTCAACGGAAAATACCGAAGTACTTTCACAGGTTTCCTATTGCCTGCTCCCGTCAACTTATATCGGTCAGACTGACATATCGGACATGCGTCAAGGCTAGCAAGGTCATTCCCTTCTGCATCTTCACCCCAGAAGAGAACGCAGTCAAATGCGCATGCATGGATCTTAATGTAGGAAAGCCCTAGATCTTTGAGGATACTTCGGACCTGACGGTGATTGGTAGGATTACGATGACCCTCCTCCAACAACGAAGAAGTGTACTGTAGATATTCATCCACTTGCCTGATGCTCCCTTTTGTCTCGACTTTAATCCTCATTACCTCCATCACACTTTGAAGAACTGTCTTCTCAGAACTTGAAGACACAGGGGTCTGTTGCAATGCAATCAGTTTGTTGTACTTGTCAAAGGCAGCAGTGTTGACAACTTGTGGGAACGGCTGCACCGGGTCCTGCATATATTGTTCCCCACGTACACCGCTTTCAAAAGGAAACACGTCGTTGACGAATGCCATTGTTGGATCGTTGGATGTACTACTACTGCCCGCCTCAAAATACTGCCCATGATCATGCGATCCATCTAATGATGGCTCACCGTGATATATCCAACGTGTGTACTTCGGCCAAAACCCATTACTCTTTAGGTGCTCCCATACTGTCCTAATCGGAAATCGACACATATCACTGCGACACTTACATTTCTTGCACGGGCAATAATGGTAATTCCCCTTTGCATTTTCCTCGACGAACTGCATAAAATCCACAACTCCTGTAGTGTATCGTCGGTCATGCCTTGGAAGCGAAATCCAACTCTTATCTCGATCCATATATAGCCTGATAATAATATATATGGATAACTTTAATTAATAATAAATTAATTAACACATATATATTACAATATATATTATTATCAACATCAACTCATATATATATATACCATTAATTAACAACCATTATTTAAGTTCATTACACTATCAACAACCATTAATTAACATATTTATATATATTTTAACACTAATTAAAATAACATCAAATTAAAACACATAATTAAACTCTAACTGAAAATTAACTCAACTACAACTCAAAATCAACATATATACATACATTCTAACACTAAAACAACAACAAAACAAAAAATCACTTACTATATCAAAATCACTAAAACTCAAAATCAACTCAACTAAAACTCAAAATCAACATATATACACATATACGTACCTATATATAGCTCCACAATGTAAGAGAGGACGGATTTCAACAATACCCACAGATTTCTCACTCTTTTTCCCGTTTTTTTTTAAATGAGCAGCTTCTGCCCAGATCTGAAAATATAAAGACTTATAGCCGACGAAATTACCAACTTCGTCGGCCATACTCATTTTCAGAGTATAGCCGACGAAAACTTTAAATCGTCGGCCATTCTTGTAGAATAGCCGACGATTTGCCACAAAATTTTTCGTCGGCTATTCTATTCAGAGTATAGCCGACGACAACTTTAAATCGTCGGCCATTCTCGAAGAATAGCCGACGATTTTTAATTTTTACCGACGGAAAAAAAATTCGTCGGCCATTCTATTGGAATAGCCGACGAAATTTTTTTTTGCCCGACGAAAAAAATTGTCGTCGGCTTTTCTTCGATATAGCCGACGAAAAAACAGTTTCGTCGGCCGTTTTTTTTTTTTTCGTCGGTAAATCCCTTTGTTTTTGTAGTGAAACTGCCCAAAGCAGGCAGAAAAGTTATGCTGATAACCGCCGAAGAGATCTTGAGTTTCAAGTGGGTGATTGGGTATTTTTAAAGTTATCCCCTTGGAAAGGTGTGGTTCGCTTTGGAAAGCGTGGCAAGCTCAGTCCAAGGTATATTGGCCCATATGAGATTACGGAGCGTATTGGCCCAGTTGCTTATCGGTTAGAGTTATCTCTTGAATTATCTAAGATACATGATGTCTTTCATGTCTCTATGTTTCGTAAATATATTGCCGATCCGTCGCATATCTTGGAAGAGCAGCCTATTAGTTTAAAGAAAGATTTGACTTATGAAGAACAACCGGTTAAAATTCTAGATCGAAAGGAGCAAGAGCTTAGGAACAAAACCATACCACTTGTGAAAGTGCTTTGGAGGAGTCATGACATTGAAGAAGCTACTTGGGAACTGGAGGAACAAATGAGACATCAATACCCCTATCTCTTCTTTTGACAGGTACGTAAATTTCGGAGTCGAAATTTTTATAAGGAGGGGAGAATTGATACTCCCCGAACCGTGTTTAACTTCTCAGTAATTTTATTTTATTTTTACGTTCCCGGGAGTTGTTTTACAGTTACGAAATTCCTAAAAGTTAACTTTTTATAATTTGAGTCTATCGAGAATTTTCTTGCTACGTTGGGATAGCACACGTTAAAACGAGTTCATGGACACGTAGCACACTAAATTCGGAGTTCGGATGAAAAAGTTACGACTAACTTTCCAAATTTGGTCGAGTATAAATAGTCGGAAAAGAAATTTCCGAAAACGGAAAATTTTTCCTTTTCTTTCTTTTCCCTTTTCTTCTTCTTTTTCTCTCTCTTCCTTCTCTCTTCCTCCCCGACGCGCGACCCACCGACACCACCACCGCCTCCACGCATCTTCGCCGTCCGGTGACTTTCGGGAAGGAGACCCGTCGCATCAAGCTCGCCTCTTCCTCCTCTACCTCCCTATCCCAGCCGCAGCTCGTGTCATGGCCTGAGGAGGACATAGCGGCCAACTTTCAGTCAGGCCTTGGACTGATCGGAGCTCCAGTTTCCGGCCACGAAAGGGTGCAATCCATACGTCTTCTTGAAGCTGGAGAGACGTACATCAAACCCTCCAAAGGATTGAATCCAATTTGGAACAGGTAAGGAGAAATTCGAATTGGAATTTCTAGGGTTTTGGGGTTTTCGGATTTGGGCCATTTTAATGATGAAATTGTTGTAATTGAAGGTTGGAATTGGGTTTAGGATGTTGTATGGGACTGAAATTGTGTAATTTGATGTGTGAATTGTTGAAATTTGGAGAAATTTCAGTTTGGGGATTTTTGGGCCGCCCTTCGTGGCGGCTGCATGAGTTTCGTGCGGCCGAGGTGGTGGGGGATGACTTCTTGAGGTTTTGGTGGTTGTTTTAGTTGAAATTGGGATGAATTTGGCCGGTGGCGGAGCTGCTGCAGCGGCGGCGGCGCTGCTGCTGTGGCGGCGGAGGGGTAAAAAGGGTAAATTGTTTGGTAAAAAGGTTAAATGGTAAATGGTAAATGGTAAACAGTAAATCAGTAAATAGTAAATGATAAAAGTGAGACAGTAACAGTAAAAAGGTAAATTGTAAATTTTAAAGTTACTGTCAGGATTATGAGTTACTATTTAACACGCGATAAATGAAGAATAAATACGAGAAAATGGGCATTACGACGAAATGACCAGTAAATGATTAAACAGTCGTAAACTGGTTTAAGCGGACGCGTAAAGTTTAACCGAGAGTTTCGTACGAGTGAGGTCCTGTAAATTAAGTTTTTATAATTCGATTTCCGAGCCCGGAATATTCTAAATATATATTTTTACAGATCGATAGGAGACTCGACGTGAGGAGAGCTCGGATCAGCGACAGACCTAATCGTACAGTGAGTGGACTTTTGTTTTAAACTAATGCATGCATAAATCTTTTAATATCGTTGAGATTTATATATTCATAGATTTATTTTGAAAGTGATATAGATTATCGAAGGTCGATAATCTATTTTAATTGCTGATTTCCGTTTTATCGAATTTGAATCGGTTTACATTTTAAGTCAATTAATTTGATATTATCAAAATCTATATGTATAAGGATATTTAGCTGGAAATGAGATTTCCGATGATTATATGATTTCATTATTTTCTACGAGGCTATGATTGTGTTTAAGTATATTTATAAGCCTAAAAAGTGTGGTCGGGGACCGTACTGATTTACGATGTATTAGGGGAATTGTACTTTGATTTTGTTTTCGGATTTTCACCATACCAGGGTCCAGATATGTTTATTGATGCTAGCTAGCTTAGTCACCTGAGCCCACGCGAGGTGACGACTTGACCACGTAGGTCAGATTCACGCTCGGTGGTCGACGTGTACAGGTTTAGCGTTGGACGCCATAAAAAGTCTTAGAGACTAACCCTTAGCCCTGGAGCCTCAGTATAATATGGTGGTTGACATTCTCCTATATTTTATGTGATTTCTTTAAACAGCTAATGGGATTGGCTCACTGATATATATGTTTCTTAACCAGCAGGGCTGAGGTTTTTATATTATCGATATATGATATAAATTGTTTTCGTTGAAGCATGCATCATGATTTTTATTCATGAAAATAAGGAAAGTAATATATAGTTATATTTATTGATTTTTGTCCACTCACGCTAATGTTTTAAATTACTTTCCCTAGGCTCTTTGTTTTAAATTGTCCAGTTTGCAGAGTCGTTCGGTACTAGAAGGACGCAAAACATATAGTTCTTCTTCCGCTATTAGAAATCGTAGGTTACTTGATTAACCTACTTGTAGTATATTTCCTTTGTATAGTTGCTCTGATACGTTTGTGAGTTGTAGTAAAATAAAGTTTGTTTACTTATAGGTTATGACCCAAATACGGTAATCGTGTATTGTTTTAAATTTCAATATATATTATAGAAGTTGAATTTCTTATTCTTGTGTTGGGAGTTGTTGTGATTTGGGGAGCAGATGGCTCCAAGAGTTGAGGTTGGAAATTAAATTAGAAGTGTTTTTGTTTGATACAGGTTTTAGGGTTGTCCATTTTAAGATTTGCTTTATCGATTTATCGATAGAGTTAGTCTTAAAGTGGTTCTCGCAGGACCTTATCTGGGTTTCAAGGTGAAATCTGGTTCGGGTCTTTTCACAACTAAATTGTAAAGATCATGTCGAATCACTGTGGGGAGTTTTCCCATGTCCATTCATATGAGGAAAAACAGTGATGCCCGTGAAGAATGAGGTTAAGCTAAAGTTTTAATGATTCTTATGCGTCGGAAATTCGAGCAGAGTAATGCGGGTTACTCTTAATTAAGAGATCACATATGTAAGAGAGAAGTGGGGCCGCTTCTAAGAGAATTGTTGGGGCACAATTCTTATCAAACTCTTACAGAACCAGGCGCGTGTCCAGGGCCAAAATGGACACAATTGTGAGAACTATAGAGTACCAGGAAGATTCCTGTGTGAAGTATGTCAGCATTTACACAAATGACAAATAGTTCAAAGACATCACGTCTACTATTTAGTTAGTAAAGTAAGCATACTCTCACAAGAGAAGGTTCAAAGGGTCAAACCTACCTATCATAAGCAGGTTTCAACCGTATAAATCTATCACCATGTCTATCGAGTCTTTGGTAGTCAATTTCATTCATGTGGGGGATTGTTGGAAAATGGTGAAAATCACCGTTTATTTTAACCAATTTAATTTGAAGAATTTAAGTGACGCACGTAATATTCGTTAATGATAAAATATGAATTTGTATTCTCCGGTATGAGGGTTACAAATTCATGTAATCATCTGCTTAAATTGGTTATGGTGTGAATAAGAAATTGTCACCCAAAACGTGCTCACTACTTGAATTCTGGAATGTGTAACAACATAACCGCTTTGAATTTTGTAACAGCAGATTCAATGAGATTAAATATTGTACCGAATTCATTGTGTAACTATTGTAAAGTATGAAATGGAATTCATTGAGGAAATAGTTATGACATATGAATTAGAATTTATTTCTGAATTCATTATGTAACACCTATAACTTATGATATGAAATTCATTTCTGAATTCATGGCAATTAAAGTAGTAGCTTGATTTTTTCCTATATAAATAGCGACCTATTCTTTTGTTCAATCATATCGAGAAATACAAACATACCGAGAGCACTCGACTTTCTCATCTTAAAATCGTTCTCTTTCTCTCTCGTGTCGTTTCTTTTGGTGATAGATAGAATGTACTAGCAGTTCGTAGGTGTTCTTGTAGCAATGCAACCACAAGAGCTCGAAAAGTCGTTGTATCCTGGGACACGAACGCTAAAGAGTCATTTTGCACCGATAGAGGCGGTATAATTGTCTTAAGGAAAGTGTGTGATACACACGAGTTGACTTCAACAATTTCAACTTTCCATATTTTTTTAACATCCGTCGGTAACTGTTGGTATCCTATATTTATGATTATTATTTAAATTATAAATCGATTATGGGTAATCATATTTACAAAATCAAAACCCCTCTTTTTATTTACAGTTATAACTATGCCAAGGAAACTGAACTAATTATAGCTAGACGACCTTGTAGATGGTATTCTCTGGCCATTTATACATGGAACGGCAATTCACAAAATTCGAAGGATTCAGAACTATGCCTTCACCGGCGCAACCCTAGCAGGGCTAGCACACTCCATCACCTTCGGCCTAATTAAAATCTAACCGGCCACCTCATTTAACCAATTAGATCGAAGTAACCTCTGGCCAGCAGCAACTTCCCAATGACGGCCCTCATTGGACCAACAGCTATCGGAGACACCAATTTTGCCGCCACCTTGAGTACCGGCCATCAGCGAGTTAAATGCAACTCAAGCTGGGACCTAAAGATGTAAAGTCGAAGCATCCGAAACGAGGTAAAGAAATATAGTCGAAGCATCTGAATAAGAATAAGACTAGCTCATAATATAACTAGAGCAGAGTGAGAGGGCTACCGATTGTTTAATTAGCTTGAGATCGACGTCGACAGTATAATTAAGGGTCTAGGGTGCAGGGCTTCAGGCAGCCCCTATTCATCTGAAGTATTGTTTTTCAGATTGGTCAAGTTTTGAGTTAGTACACGAAGGCATCTCTATAGAATTAGAACCCTAAGAAGCGCCTGTCATAATAATTAGTAAGCTCGATCGATCTGCAAGGAGCAATTAAACCATGCATGGTTCCTCCAAGCCATGCACCAACTCGATCTGGCCTTTGAACTAGTGAACGTACGCCATGTTTTCTTCCATTAAGTTTATACCATCATCACCATCGACAACTAACTTAGTTTATATATACAACGTACAGATATGATCGATGTTATAACTTTCGGTAATGAAATTGTTAGTTTATAGATATTGATAGCTTATGAAGTCAATACCAGCTCGATCACCATGTATAATATCTTGAGGATGTTATAAATTTGTGGAATCCACTTCTGAATCCAACAATTAAACATCCAAGCTAGTGAGAATTTAAGAAGAACAGGTGACTTTTCGACCACAGCTGTACGGTCCCCGATCTCTCTTTACGTGTCATTCGCTGGTTCGTTACTTGTTTCATAGAAGAGATTGCCCGCCTTCCCTCGCTAGCTATGGATGTCAACTGACACGAGGCGGCAAAAGATGAGACGCCTCTCCTTTTAAATTGTGACGCGACGCAGAGGATCACAAATACCATATTATGCAGCTTCGAATTGAGACATCGATGTACATGTGTCAAACTAGGGTGCTCGGTGGTGGGGACCACAATATCTCCTTTGATGCCTCAATCAAATCGATAGAAGTGGACGGCCGTGATCGGTCATAATCATTGGACAAAGTACACATATTTTCAGAATAAAATATGGATAACTAGTTTCCTATTTTCCAAACATTCGATGTTTTTCTCGAGTTTTTATCATCTAAGAAAAAAGGAAATTTTCTACAGTTATAAATTCGAATAGACAAGCATCTTATTTTCTTCTAGCAAATAGAATAGTCAATGATGTACATCATGCACTCTTTACTAAATGATGTTTGTTCGAATACATAACAGGTTATATAGAGTCGACCTAATATTATTTTGGGATGTTCTTACAATCATGGGGTTCAATATCAATATTTTTATTTGTATTTTACAGTTTCATTAATGGTTATGGTGTGAGAGCAGCCGAGTTAGGCCGATTCAAAAAAAAAAAGTGTAAATGTATTTCAAATTTAAAAAACAATGCAGCAATACAAGTTATGTAGTGATTGTTTTTCTAAAACCGGATTAGAGTTATGTATTGGTTGTTTCATTGTTAAGAAAAATAATAATACGAGTCATATTTTTAAAAGATTATGAGAGATATTGCACGACAAAATGACAATTTCGATTATCCAAATGAAGAAGAACTTCTAGTCATGTATTCTTATCTATATGTACACACACACACATATATATATACATATAGTCAACTAAATGATTTGCAAATATCTCAAACTTAAATTTCTTGGACCTAAATAACCGTTTCAAAATTGTACACGATGATTGATGCATGTTTCTACTGAATTTTGGATTTCTATGCTATATGCTTAGTCCTAATTTGACAATCTGTTTTCAGCTGCGAGCACGTTGGAATATACATGACAGAGACAATGTAGCTAAAGATGATCTATTGGGTTCGTTTTTTCTTTCAAGTTGGATGAACGAATATTCTTGAATCATTTGCTTGATATATTTTGTGTTCGTTGTAAGAATTTCATCCACATTTTCCATTCAGATTGCTGATTGATCCACATGTATTTTACACCATCCTTGAAAACATGTTAAAGAGATCGAGGAAGTAATCATTCGAGTACAGAGTGGCGCATATCATCATATATATTTGATACAAGATCAACTAATCATATGATGCAAGATCAACTGATCATATATGAAGTTTGATCACTATTATCCATAACTGGAATTAATCTATCCAGTGCCATTTATATAAAATTAGAAGATATGTACCCAAATTTTTGGGAAGGACAGTTGTGGGATGATGTTAATAAACACTTAATTCACTTGAAGATGATTGATTCCAAACTTCTTAGTGATTGTCAATTTCTCATCTCTTCTCAGGCTACCATTGATCTAGCAGTTGATTTGTTAAAACAAAGTAGATAGTAACCATGATTTATCAATGTTAATACCAATTAAGTTGGTTATATAGTGCAATAGTTGAGCGGGGTCACGAGTTTGAATCTTCATTCTCAAAGATGGAAGAAAAACTAGAATCATATATAGTACGCGCGTATCAATTAACTCTTTTTCAGTATCATATATATATATATATATATATATATATATATATATAGGTGATTATATATGATTACTTTTGGACAGGACATCATCGGCCACACACGCTGGATTCCGTTATTTAGTTTGCTTAAGAAACGGTTAGGCAGTAGCCATTGCCGGAGAGCCAACCTATAGTTATTGGCCCGTAGAGTGCACGATATGGGCACACTACCTCTAAATGGTAAATGGGGGAGCTTGCGTACAACAAGTGCATTAATCTCTCCAAGTGAGAGTGTGCCAAGTCCCACGTTGGCGCGACCTCGATCAAAGAAATCTCTTACATCCCAAAATAAGTCAGTTCAATGTTCTAAAACTCGGCCACCTAGTTTGACAAGGTGCTGGGTGGCGGAAGACTTCAGAGAGAGGAATACCTATCGGAGGTTTTAGGGTTCTGCAGTCAAAGCGGGCCTAGGTCGACATGTGGACGTGCCTAAGTGGTGCAACTCGGGTTTTAACATTGAGCCATATTCTGGTTTTGTAGCTTTCGTTGGGTTTTACACACTTGGGCCTTACCAATCACTAGCACCTTAGGTTGAAACCCGATGATTCAGATGCATGCTTTCAATAACACTTTCTCTAATTCTAAAGAATTTTATACAAATGTTTTTCCTCTGTCAGTCAAGCCGGAGTTTGAAAAGCCCCAACTGTCTTGTTCGAGTTCATCAGGTACACTATAATCTTTCTCATATTAGGAGATATCGATTTTGTCCATGACTTCATGAGCTCGATTCTCATGTTGATTCCAGGTCTTAAGCCAAATCATTTCTCCACATGTTTGGCAAAAGAAGAATCGCTTCCCTTGCAGGACAACAGCTTTGTACAATTGTACTGTTTAGTATGAGTGAATGGACTAATATTGGTTTTGATTGTTAGGGTTCCTTTTTGAACCTCAAGTATCTCTATCTTCCACCTGAGCACTTAATCTTCATATGTTTTGCTTTAGGTGCAGCTGTTGTTACTGGAACAGGGTACCCAAAATGGTGGGAATGAAGTGTTCTAACTATGACTCACAAAAAATCCCACTCGAGAATTGTCAAGCGTTCCAGGTCAACCTGGAGATAGATTAGTTATTGTGGAATTCTACTTAAGATGTTGTCTCTGGATTTTGGGCAATGAAAGAACTCTATGCAGTAGTGATTCTGTTTGGAAGGTCTTGGTTCTTGGTGCCAAAAATTGCGAATGTTTTTGAATTGCGGATGCGACTCACATATTTTGTTGAGAATGAACAGCACACATATTTTGGAAACAAAGAGACTGAAAAAAACCCCGGAGAATCAGCATGATAAGTCACCTTACCGATTATTTGCCTTAGTAGTGCTTGTACTACTTGTTATAGCTAATAGATACATCCATGCGTATCTACCATTTACCAAACATATGATACCAAGAAAAAAATATTCAGAAGTGACGGGCGAAACTGAACAGCGTGGAGCTATAGAACCATAACACCAGTTCAGAGATCCTGATATCTATCAAGGAATTTACATGTAAGGACCGGAAATTGGTTACTTGAATCAGCTAGACAACCAAATGCGTAACAATATAGATGGCAATTGAGAAGAATAAAGCATAGACGTGCGAACACCGGAATTCGTACAGGAAAATTTGAGAACTGTTGAGAAAATTTAGTGAACTATTACAATACGAAGTCTCAAAACTACAAGAACAAATGAAAACTGCAACTGACAATGTTGACAGTAAACAAACTACATGACCAATCGAAACTTGTAACAGATACTTCCAAACTTTAATGAAATTAGAAATTCACTATTCATGCAGATGAGAAGCAGCAGATCCATACCGATCCCACGCCATTGTAGAACACCAGCAAATTAGAGGATATTACTGCTCTACAGATCTGCAACCAAATACAAATATCTTACTCGATGCACATTTGAGTCGGTATGTTATTGCACTATAAGTCCACAGATGAAAACAACACAATGTACTTTTGGGAGATAGTGTAGATCGAATGTACTATTAAACAATTCAAGACCTGAAAATAAACTATGCTATCAATAGTTCAATATAAAAACTAGGTTAGATCCAACAGTTCCACACTCCACTGTTCAAAGCCATACCAAGTAGTTTACATGCATTTATAAAGCACCAGTCTATTAACGTTTATTACTACTCAGTTTTAATCAACTGCTTTTCTGAACATCTACTTATCCATGAGTATTACTGTTCTGTTTTTATTTTGAACTAAGCTTTCACCGCTCTGAGTTAGATCTAGTGACAAACTTATGTTTCAAGGCAACAAAAAGAAAAGCAAAAAAAAAAAAATTATTCAGCAGTTGGGAAGAACACCCAAAATGTAGGCACAGAATGTAAGCACCGGACTAACCCAACAACAAAAGCAAAATATAGAGATCAAACTTAGTTAAGCACATATCCTGAACAAATATCACTTAGCTATAAGTTGTAAATCATCATTTAGATCAAACAATGTTGAAGATGCAGAAACTGATGGTGATGTAGGATAAGATGAAAGGAAAGCAAATAAATGCACATAAAATCAGCATCTAAATCACCTTACCTATTCTTTGCCTCAGTAGGAAACCGCATCGTCCATGTCCAGTAAGACAAGGCTCTTTTCATAAGAATTGACAGTGTAATAACTATATCCACAAATCCCAAGACTTTTACATTGATGGTTCCCAAGGTGTATCGCAAATAGTTCATCCCCAGGACAACAAGAGGGTCTGGAACAGACAGATATATGACTTCGTTTGGACACTACTACTTCATTGCTTTTCCTGAAACATAATGCTTCGGGGAGCAAACTACTCAAGGAGAGACCTTCCTGTTCTGGCCCAAGGGGACGGAGTTGAATCAATTTGGTCCAGGACTCATGGATGCAATAGCCATTCATTACCCAGATATCACAAAAAGGATCGCGACAAAAATGACTAGTGTACAGGCTGAACAGAGCAATGGACTTCCCATCTCCAGAAACAGACAATTGCAATGTTAATTTCGAATCCCATTTCAAAGTCTCTGGCATCATGATCTCCAAAAATAAACCCCTGCCCACATCAAATAGCAAAATGAAATTGTGCGGACCATCTTCTTTCCACCTTTTTGCAGGCCAGTGAAGAGCCCCATTAACAAAAGCCTGGGAAGTGCGTGCATCAACTTCAAACCGAGGAGCAACATCAGGAAGCATACTCCAAGAGCCTGTGGCTAGTGAAAAAACCTCAGCTACAGTTCGACAATTGGTATCATTTGAGTATTCACCTTCATCCAAAAGAGTGGCAAGCCTCACAACCTTATAGTCGTTGGTCATAGCATCATAACCAAACCCAATCGAAGCTTGATATCCACCATGACTCGAATACATAACATTAGGCAGGGGCGGCCTTAAAAACTTTTTTATAAATGGGTTTAATAGTATGTATGTGTTGCTATATGACATCATATCATCGGAAAGGCACACCAGCCCATTACAACTGCCAACCACACGAAAGTAGCCATTTGCCAACTGAACACTTGGAACTTCAATATCGCTGTGCTTATCAAAAGCAGGGTTATCATAATGCAAAGAGTAAAGCTCCAATATCTTTGCCTCACGATAGCTGTGATCATCACTATCACTATCACTCTCATAAAAGGTATATTGTTTTTTACTAACAGCATGGATCAACAATAAATGAGTGTCATTCTGGTCATCAGATTCGAGTGTTCGGCGGGGGTGGGTGCTTATAAAGCTCGGGTTTCTTATGACTGATCTCCATGCCTTGCGCACGCGGTGCATCTGATCAAAGACTTGATGGGTAGTCTATGAAAGATATCCAGGCGAATTTCCAAAGGAAAAGTCTCAAACTTTGGTTCAGATTCCAATTTCTTTCTGCAATTTCCACACATACATACATACATACATAGAGTGAAAAAGAGATAATCTCTGTGTTCTTGTTTTTAATTTCATTGCATTCAAAATCAAATCAATTAGCAACTTCCTTCGTCTTGGGTATATGCAAATGATCACAGACTAGTAAACCCATAAACCTTAAAACCCTAAAATTGAGCAACATTTCTAAAGATTATATGTGATTCTCTATCATGCGAGACATTGTTGTATCATTTAAGACAAAGATTTCAATTCAGCGATGTCGAAATAGAGAGAGAGAGTGACCTCGACATTTCTGACGTCACCCAGTAGTCGTCGTCGTCTTCTTCTTCAGTGATGGTAAAGGTGGCAGAAAACCCTTGCGGAGCCGAAGACTCGATTTACACGGTGAGCAAAGAAATGAAGTGACTGTGAACGGGTAAAGAGTATTGGTTGGGTTGATTAATAGTAACGGCCCAGCAACAACAAACGAATTTAGCCCATTGGGCTTCAAAGTAGGCACTTTGTGATTTGAAGGTAAACTAGTTCATTGTATTTTGTAATTTATGATTTTTCCAAAAAAAAATTCGATTGCATCAAATTAATCTTGATCACTTGAGGCATGATTCTTAAGATAACACCATTATTTTGAAAGGAAAATTATAACAATTTTAAATTGTATAACTTTTTAGTAGTCACAGTTTCTCTTGTGTGAACATGACTCGTATCCTCATTCTTAGAAAAGAAAAAAAAAAAAAAAAATTGAATCTAGCAAGAGTTTTCTTTCCTAAAATCCATAATTGAAACACACTTCTAAACGTACGAGACTATGAGCTAGCAACTTAATAATCAAGGGCAACTTTTTGTATTAATATTATATGGTTCTTCTAGCAAGAGTTTTCTTCGTAAATTACATAATTGAAACTGGCACTGCTAAATGTATGAGCTAGCTACTTAATCTTCAAGGGCAAACCTTATTTTTGGTATTTTTATTCTATGGTTTTCATAAGTCATAACACTCGTTTTGTCTTCAGAAACCTAGCTAGCTAGTACCTTCCAAATTGTATTCCAAAAAAAAAAAAAAAAGTAGTCGTGTGTGGTTGAGATTGAAAGTTTGAAACTAGTGATTCATCTAGGTTATGTCTCCAGTTTCCCGCGCTTTCAAAACCCTAGCTTGGGGACAGGTGGCACAAACTGGTACAGTAAAATTGATCAGATCGACGACACGTGGACGTCAAACCCGCTGAGGTGTCCACAAATTAGATAAAGCCCCCCCAAAGCAAGTAGCTCCTACCAGAAGACGCTTTCATTTACCTAAAAAGCAACTTCCAGAGTAAGCCAAAGCCACTAGTACTACTACTTCTTCATAAAGCACCCTTTTCCCTCGATCTCAGCTTCTCTTGTACCTTTGTACCCGATCGAATCCTTCTTCTTAAAATTATTACTTGGAGCTTCACCGAATTTCAAAGCAGTAGTAGGCAAAATGGTGGTGATCATGATAGAGATGGAAGGAGAAGCGGGTTATACCACACCCAAGCGCATGAGGAAAGAAGAGGCGGCCGGTTACTCTACTCCCAAACGCCGTGAGTGTAGGATTCCAGAGCGGTCGCTGCCACCTCCGCCGCCGAGGAAGAAGCCGTACTGTGTGGGGGAGAAGAAGCCGGAGCACCCCAAAGATGGTTTTTTCGACTCGCCGGATATTGAAGTTTTCTTCTCAGCAATGACTCCCAGAAGCCAAACTAGCTTGGCTTAGTTGAGAAGCTAGCTAATTCCTCCGTCTCTTTTTTTGGGTAGTTTTTAGGAGGTTTTTTGGGCCTTTTTCTATGTAGAATATGTATGTACATATGGTGGTATTGCTGATTGACTTGTTTTGTTTTGGGTCATGTAAACTTGATTCTAGGGAAGCTTTATTTCCCATCAACCCAAAAAAATGCTTGTAGTTTGGAATCAATGTTATAATTTCTGTTTCCTCTTTATTTTTCTTTGATTTTATGACAATGAAAATAGTATTTGGGTGGTTTGGGCCTCCTGAAACAAGGGAGCTGGGCTTGGACCAGCAAGAAGTCTCAATTTGGTAATTCTGGATTTTGGGGTTTAAAGATCTAATCAATTTTACTTAACCGTGGGAGAATTAAAGATGGTGAAGGTGGTAACTCTGCATTAGCTTCGTCAGGTTTACTTGGATATTTGATATGGTTTAGGGGTTCAAAAAGTAAATAAATTTTAATTTTAATTTCGATTAAAAGTTTGTAATAACAACAGTGTTGTGTTTTGGCTTCTGTTTCTTGCACTCGACTCGAGAGAAGCATTACGATACAAACTGCATTCGTGCATATATATAAAATTGATCCCGTTAGCGTGAGAAACTTGAGGGTTCCAATTTCATCCTTCCAGAATTTGTATATTCATCAATAGTTTACACACAATATATACACAAGAACGAACAAAGTCGATCAAACTAGAATGCCAGATGTTTTTTGGTTACTAATTTTTGGTATCGTTGGTACTAAGTGCGCGCCTTCCTCTTGAAACTGGTTGGCACCGACCTTATCCAAGCATTGGCATCAATCACGTCCTTAGTCAGGAAGCGTTCGACTTCTTCGCTCGTAAGGTCGCGTGCCCATTCTACTCTTTTCGATGTAGTTGCTCCCCGTCCAGAACATTTGTATTGCCCGTAGTACACAGTGCTACAAAACCAAGAACAAGAGAGAAGAATTTTAGATATTGATCCTCATTTTAAGAATGCAATTCTATGAGCTTCAGTTTTTTGATCGAACACTAACGTACATCTACAAATTGAGTACCTTAATTGGTCGGCTGAGTTTCCCCAATCATCCCAACCTTGTGGCAGTATGGCGCTAGTCATGTAACTGAAGGCAAAGACCACTCTTGAATATGTTCCCCAAGGCCTTCCCAACACCGCCGTTTTGACGCCGGAGACCTTGCAGCCGAAGAACATGAACCCCGTGTCCTCAGCCGGGGACATTCTCCGTTGGGCCGTTACGGCCCCGGCTCCTCCAGAAAGAGAATGCAAATGACACTTCTCATAGAAAGAAGCAGCATTTCCACATATGAAGTCGACATCTCCTTCAATGTAACAGTTGTTGTAGTAGTGCCTCCCAGTATCATCAAGGAGGGTGTCTTGATGAGACAAAATTCTGCACCCATAGAATGCTGCTTTATCCCCAGAAACCCTTAATGCCACCGCTTTCGCACCAGCTCCATAAGTATTCTGTTGAACGACGATCAATAAAAGCTAGAAACTAACTTAATTGTTTATACAAGTATTAAAGAGCATGCATGAACATGCACATATGTGTAACATAAAATGGTATCAATCAGTACCTGAATTGTGAGGAAACGCCCTACAAAATCAGAAGCCAAAACAGAGAACGTCGGAGACTCGAATATCACCCCACTATCGTTCCATGTTATAACTGTGTCAGCTGCCTTTGTGCCGCTTATTGTTATAAACGGCTTGTCTGCCGGAACCGTAACTTTTTCTTCGTATATTCCGGGGTTAACCTTAATAAACACGAGCTCTGCGTTGTTAGACGCCACTGAATCAATGGCTTCTTGTATTTTCTTGTAATCACCTTTTCCCGATTGGTCAACGGTTATGAGAATAGCTGAAGTATTCGTGTTTATTCCTTCGGCTTGAGAATATGAAATAGCCATGAAAGCATACAAAGCAATGAAAACAGAGTTGATCATAAAATCACCACGAACCATCTTGTAGAACTGTAAATCTAGTAGCTAGCTGGAGAGAGTCTCAAATGAATGAATGAATCAAAGAATCAAAGAATAAATGAAGAATGTTTTGCAGCACTGAATGACAATGACGAGTGTTGTTTAGAGATTATATGTAATAGTCGTCCCAGGTGAATGTCAAGGAAGAATTGGCAGCTTTCTTGCGGGTAAAGCTTTGACAAGTTATTGAAGCAGTTTCGACGTAAACGAGTGGAGGCCAGGCAGGAGGAGGAAGACAGTGACTTAGAGATCGAGTAGGGGTATAGAAGCAGCAAGAGATTTGTACTTGAGGGTGAAGAAACAGATTGATGTTTGGAAAACGAACTTGGTTTGGCATAGTTTAGTATGTAAATCCTTATTAGAGAGGCGGCGATAGTGGATTATTGTTGTTACACACAAGTCTTGCGGTAGCTTAAGAACCAGGTTTAGGTATGTCATTTGTGTGCGATATATTGTTGCTCACCCATCAAGTTATATACTGATCGGGCAGCTAGCTGCTACGTTCCTTGGATTGGGGCTTGCCCTTGCCCATGACTGCCGCCGTTGGACTAGATACGACTTTTTATCAGATAAGGAAGAAAAGAATGCAGTTCCTTCACTTCCTTGCTACCTGTATAGCTATATAGACACACACATTTTGGTCGAAATGTGTGGTAAAAATATATATTATATTTATATAGATACACACATTTTTTAATATTGTTGGGGGGTGTTCTATTTGCAACTCTAGTCACAATTGTTATGTATACTTCCCCAATTTTTTGTAAAAAATTCTTTCTCTATTTTCACATATAAAAGACTAAAAACTATTAGTAAAATCCACAGTTATTCCCTCCCTCCCATCTTTATCTTATTTATATTTATCTATTTGAACAAGTTTAACAGAGTTTGACATGAACAACAAGGTGACTTAAATTGAGTTATCTTCATGAATATAATCTTGTTTGGGTCTGAGATTTCAAGGATTTCTGGAAATAATATAAAGTGATCAAAGTGGGAATCAACTTAGGCACACTACCAGAAAAGGGATCATAGCCGACGACGCCATCTCGTCGGCCGTTTTCATTAAATCGTCGGCTATAGTCATAGCCGACGAAGTATCGTCGGCTATTCTCTCGTCGGGAATGCTCCGTCGGCTATAGTATAGCCGACGACACCGAGGGTAAGTCGTCGACTGATAAACCACAAAGTATAGCCGACGAATAAAGCGTCGTCAGCTATACTTCGAACATTGCTGACGATTCTACGAATAAAGCGTCGTCGGCTATACTTCGAACATTGCCGACTAGAACCGTCGGCTTCAACTCTCCCCTAATGGGAAGTATAGCCGACGACGCTATCGTCGGCTATAAGTCAGGCATAGCCGACGAATTAATTGTCGGCCATAACATTCGCCGGCGAGGGTATAGCCGACGAAATATGGTCCATTTCGTCGGCTATAACCCCTAAATATTTAAAAAAAATTAAAAATTTTGTTCGGGCCCAATTTCACTTCGTCTTCGGTTTGGCTGCAGAAAATTCACAAACAAACATCCAAATATCCAACAAATATCCACATCAATCCATCCGTAATATCCTACGTACTGTACAAATTAACCCCCTAACTAGTCATCTACTCATCAACCCCTAAACGCGTAGCGTCGTCGACGGGATCGTTCGAGTTCCGGTGGCTGTGGCTATCCTGATCGCCTGGCGTACTCCGATGCGGGGGGGGGAGTGGGGACGACGAACTTGGGCATCTGTGGCGGAGGCGGGGGCTTCTGTCCAGCTCGCTGGGCCTCCCAAGATTGCTGCATCCATCGGTACATCTCCGCCACAGACGCGTCTCTGGCCTGCTGCACCGAAGCCTGCTGCTGGAGCGCCTCCACCGCCCTCGCCAACTCCGCCTGCGTCCTCTGCAGCTGTGTCTGCAAGTCTCTGCTCGTCGAAGCCGCACGCTGCGTGCTGGGATTGGCCGGCGTGTACTTCAGAACCCCATCTCCCGCCACGCCTAGGCCTCTCTGGTAGAAGTAGTTGTTGCCAGTCCCTACCGCCGCGTGCATGATCTGAGAGGCCAAGCGCGGCTCAAGGGTGTCGATCGTGGAGGCAAACTCCGCGATCGCCTCGTCGGACGCCCCTTCCCCCAGCGTCTCTCGCGCGATCCCCAAGGTGATCGCGTCGGTCTCCGCATCTATCCCCGCCTAATTGACAAGAAAATATAATAAAGGAATTTATAAAAAATATATATATAAATTAATTTAATGAAACACTTTTATTGAAAATGGGCGAATACTTACCACTTGGTCGGGACGCCCCGGATACATCTGCGCATGAATCCACGACAACGGCCTCAGCGGTCGGTCCCTCCTTGCAATCTCTGCCCACTGCCTCCAGGAGCGGGCGCCGCCGTGGTGGGGGTGCTCGTTCCTCTTGCGGTTGTCGCTGTTCGTCTTCGAGATTTTCTTTATTATAAGAACGAACATATAAACGCAAATATAAATTAGTAACTAAATTAAAATATTAGGAACTAACCAAAACAAAATTATTAACTAATTTAGTTACTAAGTAATTTAATTTAATTAGTAACTACCTAACTAACTAATTTAATTTAGTAACTAACTAACTTACTAACTACCTAATTTAATTTAATTTAATTTAATTTAGTAACGAACTAACTAACTTAATTTAATAACTAATAACTAACTAACTAATTAATTAATTTAATTAAGTAACTACATAATTTAATTATTAAATAACATTAAAAAGTTATATACTAGCAGGCTAAATTTTCTTACCGAGACCCTGTCGCTCCCGAAGTAGGCTACCAGCCATAGCCACTCATACTCCCTGTACCGGAACTCGTGGGGGGGTTGCACCTCGCCCCAAGCCCTGCTCCACATGGTACGTCCTGTAGTGCGTCGACAGCTCGTTCTTCCACTCAGAGTACCTATATTAACAAAACACAACTGTTAGATATATTCGTACATCTTTAATCGTCTCCAATCTAACTCGAATGATAGTAAAATAACGCGAAACACATAACCTGTTCTTCAGCTGCTCGTCTCTCCACCAGTCCAAGGTAGGATGGACTCTAAACCATTGCTGCAATATTATAAATTAATTAGAAAATATTTTTATATAGTTATAAGGACTGAATTCATAAATGTTTATTTTCTATAATAAAAATACGATTTAACTCACCGACAGTGCATTGTACACTCGCGCCTTGATGTCATCGGGCACAGAGCCCCAGTCGGGCCACAACAGTGGGACCCTGTCCCGCACGAGCATGCCCGTCGCGTTGATATACTTGGTGGTGGTGTCTCTCCTCTCGATCGGGCGTCTATCCTCACCGGGACCGGGCAGGATCTCCCTGATCCCACCGGCGAGCTCCCTCTCCAGGGTCGACATGTTCGCTGGCCCTCTGGTCCGTCTCGTCCCCGCGGGTTTATTTACGAGGACGCCTGTTTCATAATTAAAATGAATACATAGTTAAATAATTAATTAAACTAACTAATTAAATAATTAATTAAACAATCTAAATAATTAATTAAACTAACTAATTACCTGCGTCGTTGTACTGCTTGTCCTTCTCACGAACACACCACAGGCCGCGGCAGTCCTCTGAGTCGAATGGCCTGTGGACGTAGGCCTCCTCCTAGGGAATCTCGTGCGGCCGGTCGTGCCTCCAAATCTGCCTCCCCCTAGCGTCGTACTCGGGGATGGCAGGGAGGAACTGGACCATGTACATCCCCGATGGCGGAGACATACGGGGCGTGGACCCTGAGGGGCCTGATCCCCCTGACGGTGGGCCCTGTAGCTGTGGACGCTGTCGCTGTGGGGGGACAGAGAGCATCTCTGGAGGGTCCAGATCGGCGCGCGGTGGGGTCGGCTGCCGATCCTGGAACAGTGCTGAAGTGCACTGGGGTCTGGAGGGTGCGGCTGTGCGTCCTCATCTGACGCTCGGGCTTGGGCCCGCTCCCGTCGATTCATAGGATGAGCCCCCACGTGGATCGCTCGGGGTCAATCCCATCAACGTCTCCTCGCGCCTGTTCAGTGGCCGGCGTAGGCCCCGACGACCGCTGGATCCGCCCCCTCCACTGCTGTGTCCTGCCTGAGCTTCGGGGTCGCTCTCGGTCGGTCTGGCAAGCCATCGGTCTACAGCGCGGCGGCTTCCTGCACAATTAGTATTTAAATTCCATAAATTTCACAAAAATTCCACAAAAAAATTAAAAACTTCATTAAATGTATATATACCTAATTATATATATACCTAAATATATTTATACCTAATTATATATATATATATATATTCCGATATATATATATCCTCCTAAAAATTCTTGTTAATTCCACAAAATTAAAAAAAATTCCACAAAATTCCATAAATTTCACAAAAAAATAAAAAACTTCATTAAATATATATATACCTAATTATATATATACATAAATATATTTATACCTAATTATATATATATATATATATATATATTCCGAAATATATATATATATATATATATATATATATATATCCTCCTAAAAATTCCACAAAATTCCACAAAATTAACAAAAATTCCACAACATTCCATAAATTGCACAACAATCCTAAATTCCACAAAATTTCACAAAAACCATAAATTTCACAAAATTTCCACAAAAAAATTAAAAACTTCATTAAATGTATATATACCTAATTATATATATACCTAAATATATTCCTACCTAATTATATATATATATATATATATATATATATATTCCGAAATATATATATATATATATAGATATATATATATATATCCTCCTAAAAATTCTTGTTAATTCCACAAAATTAAAAAAAATTCCACAAAATTCCATAAATTCCACAAAAAAAATAAAAAAACTTCATTAAATATATATATACCTAATTATATATATACCTAAATATATTTATACCTAATTATATATATATATATATATATATATTCCGAAATATATATATATATATATAAAAATATTTCGGTAACCTCCTAAAATTCCACAAAAATTCCACAAAAATCATAAATTGATGCCTAATTCCACAAAAATCATAAATAAAAAATTCCACAAAAATTCCACAAAAATCATAAATCACAAAAATTCCGGAAAAATCATAAATCAAAAATTGCAAGAGGGGCAGGGGACTACCTGACATGGTGGTGCGACGGGGACGAGGACCGGTGGTGTGGTGCGGCGGCGACGGCTGCTAGGGGACGAGGAATGAATTTCGTCTGCGTTCGGGTCCGGGACGGGGAGGGAAGGACGGGGAGGGGGCGGGGAGTGGTCGGGTAGGGCCGGGGAGGGTCGGTCGGCGTCGGGGAGGCTCGGTGGTGGTCGGTCGGCGTCGGGGAGGGGTGGGCGGCGATTGGGAATTTAGGGTTTATGCTGAAAATGAGGGAGAGGCGCCTCTGTTTCGGTTTAAATCGAAGGATTGTAGCCGACGATTTAATTTTAATTCGTCGGCTATAGTATAGCCGACGAATGTCGTCGGCTATACTCTGACCCTAAATCCGGGCCGGGCCGAAGTTGGGCTTTGGGGGCCTGTTATAGCCGACGAAGAATAAATTTCGTCGCCTATAGTGTGAAAATCGAAGGACTATAGCCGACGATTTAATTTTAATTCGTCGGCTATACTATAGCCGACGAATTCGGTCGGCTATACTCTGACCCTAAATCCGGGCCGGGCTGAAGTTGGGCTTTGCGGGCCTGTTATAGCCGACGAAGTATGAATTTCGTCGGCTATAGTATGAATATCGTCGGCTATACTTCACGCGCTCAGCAGCCGTCAGATCTCCCCCATCCAACGGCGGACAATGAAACGGCGCGGATCGCAAGAGTTTACCCGACGAATTTCAGTATTTCGTCGGCTATTCCTTGGTCAAACTGCAAAGTCAAACCTCTAAACGCTTTAAAACGGCAATTGGCCCGTCTAAATGACGTTTTTTGGCCTGACCTTCAACAGAGAATAGTTTCAAATCGATGCGACGCAACTAATCGTAAAAAAAATTTCCTCAAAATATTTACCGACCGTCAGGCTACCCATAGGAAAACGGAAGTAAAAAACAGCTAACCGCAACATTCGGCACACAGATTTTTTCGGAATCTTCTCATTTTTCAACCGCAGACGTATTTCAATATTTCGGTCATATCTTATTTCACGACACATTTGCATTTGAAGGGTCTACGTATAGTAGCTATTTGAAACTATATATTCACTTAAACACTTAGTAAACAAGTTAAGGAACATTAGTGCATATGTTCCGATTTTGAATCTAAAAGTTTGGAAAATCTATTCCAACCGTTAGATATCACCGTTAAGATGAAATACATGTATGAAAAAAATTCCAACTACATCTGACAACGTTAAAGGCTCGATCGGGACGGTCAAACTGCAAAGTCAAACCTCTAAACGCTTTAAAACGGCAATTGGCCCGTCTAAATGACGTTTTTTTGCCTGACCTTCAACAGAGCATAGTTTCAAATCGATGCGACGTAACTAATCGTAAATAAATTTTCTTCAAAATATTTACCGACCGTCAGGCTACCCATAGGAAAACGGAAGTAAAAAACAGCTAACCGCAACATTCGGCGCACAGATTTTGTCGGAATCTTCTCATTTTTCAATCGTAGACGTATTTTAATATTTCGGTCATATCTTATTTCACGACACATTTGCATTTGAAGGATGAAGATTGGGTTTCGGTCAATATACTTTAGCCGACGAAATGCAAGTCGTCGGCTAAAGTGTAGCCGACGAGTTGCAATTCGTCGGCTATACTTTAGCCGACGACCTTCAACGTTTGGTCGTTAGCCGACGACTTGCATATTAAATTACTAGAATGGGCATTATAGCCGACGAAGTATGGTCCATTTCGTCGGCTATAATGCTGATCTTTCTGAAAATTTGCCATTTAGGGCCTGAAAATTGCCTATTTCACCTGATAAATTCCTGAACATCGCACAAACAATTCAATACAATTCCCATAACCTCCGAAAACGATAATTAAGGACAAAAAATGTATTCATACATGCATGCACCATCGTACACAAATACATACATAGTATACTAAGGATGATAATCAGAATCATCCTCATCACTTGAGTCAGACGTAGTATAGTAGTTAATATCTGGCAACCGGTGCTCGTACTCGTCGTCTGAGTCATCGTCTGCCTGAGATAGACGATTCGGATTAACATCATACATGGGCACCTGACCCCTAGGAAGTCGAACCACTCTGCCCGGCGTCACATTATTATCGCGGATGGTGGAGGATTCCAGAATGTCGACGGCGTCCGGCTCTTGGTATGCGGTCGCTTCTTGACACTCTGTGCTCACACCAAGTGTGGTAGCACTGTATATGTCTCGCTGAGACATATGGTTGACTACCTTCCACGTGCCTTTGTTCAATGGATCATCAAGATAAAAGACCTTTTTGGCCGCTGTGGCGAAAACAAAGGGGTCATCTTCATACACACTAGTGGCGGTATTCACCGAAAGTATGCCGTACTGATCGATCCTTATGCGGTGCGGCCTAGTATCAAACCATCGATACTTGAACAAGTGGACTTTCATGCGGTTCCCATAAATGAGTTCAACAACTGACTGTAGGACACCGTAATAATCCACGCCCCCCTCTGCACCATCGACCATCACCCCACAATTCTGTGTTTTGCGTTCCCCGTCTCTAGCTTCACATATATACTTAACGCCGTTGACATCACACATTGGGCGGACTGTGGAAGATATCGGCTTCATCGACAACAGCCTCAATTCCTCTGAGTAATTTCTATGACCACCCTTCGCAGCCACTTGCATAAGCTGAAAAATATAACTCAAATCACTTGGTGTGCACTTGTTAAAGAATAGGGAACTGTAAAAGAAAGTCATCTAATATATATATTTATACACTTACCTATTGTGGAAAATAGTCTGCAAACGTCGTGTTGTGGTACTCGATATCACCGTGAACTTCCTTGCAGGTAAGATGGGTTCGTTTCCAATATTGTACCTCCGGACAGTTTATTAGAACCCACCAGTGGGCAATCCCTACCTCATGGTCAGGCAACTTGTCCACACCCTTCTTCTTGAAGCTTCCGTATGGTACAACATCGTTGGCGACGATAGATAGGTTGAACTCGGGGTCATCTCGACTTGGATGTTGTGAGGGGTCCTCCATCGCTCCCAAGTACAACTTGGCGTACGTTACACACTCATGCGCAATGTAAGCTTCAGCAATACACCCCTCAGGCGCAGATTTATTGTGCACATATTTCTTATAGTCTCCAAGTTGTCTGCAAGGTTAACAAGTGCATGTTAAGAGCATGCAACTTTTATTTAAAAACATGTATAAATCAAATTTATGAATAACATGTACCTTTCGATGGGATACATCCAAGTGTAGTGTACGGGACCGGTAAGCAACAATTGTTGGGGAAGATGGATCATCAGGTGAGGCATGATGTCAAAGAAGTTTGGGGGAAATATCCTCTCGAACTTGCACAAGATAAAAACGATTTCCTCATGCATTCTCATGAGGTCTGATTTTCTAACTTCTCTAGCGCATAACTTCTGGAAGAATCTTGACAACGCCACCAACGGCTCAACCACTTCATCCTCCAAGTAGGCTCGAATGAAAATAGGGAAGAGGCGTTGAAGCAGTACATGGCAGTCGTGACTCTTCAATCCGTACATCTTGTTGTCTCGGTAGTTAACACACTTGCTTATGTTACCCGCATAGCCATAAGGATACCTGCATAGCTATTAACAACAATTAGATTTCATGCATATATAGTCGTCCAACAACAGATGGATTATTTAGGGAATACATGCCTAATAAAAAGTTACCTGACATTACTCAGCCATCCAAAGATTTCATGTTTCTAGTCCCTGGTGACGGTGTAAGGAGCTTGGGGCATTTTGCTCCTGCCCTCTCTCAACCACAAATGGTCCCGCAGTCCCATATTTCTCAAATCAACGCGTGCCTTGGGGGTGTCTTTTGTTTTCTTCTCCCAATTCAAAATTGTGCCAACCACGGCTTCACCCACGTTCTTCTCTATATGCATGACATCCAGGTAGTATCTGATAGCCAACCTGGCCCAATAAGGAAGTTCCCATAAGATGCTCTTGTGTGACCAGAACCTATACCGATCGGGCCTCTCTGGAATCGTGCGCAACACATCGGGATGATTGCTAAGCGGACCAAAGTCATACTCATTCAACACTGCCAATATTTCCTCCCCTGTCCATCGCTCCGGTGCCCAGCCCCTTTCTTCAGTCCCATCAAAAGTCTGTGCATCGTCCCTAAATGGATGGTCATGCGGAAGCCAACAACGGTGACGCATCTGGACAATCTTGCTGCAATGAGGACTGGAGCAATCAATAGTCATGCACTCTGAACAAGCCCTGTAACCCCTGGTGACGCTGCCGGACAACATACCCCTCCCAGGAAAGTCACTGATCGTGCTAACAAGCATGGCACGCATCCGGAACATCTCATTTTTGAACCGGTCGTAGACCAGGTGGCCTTTCAGACTCAAGTACCGAAGCTCCTCAATTACGGGTCTCAAATACACATCGAGACACTTTCCCAGATAACCTGGGCCTGGAATCAACAATGTGAGCATGTTATATTCATTCTTCATGCACATCCACGGTGGAAGGTTGTACGGAATCAAAATAACTGGCCACACACTGTACTGAAGCTCTTTCTTGCCAAAAGGGTTGAAACCGTCGGATGATAGCCCTAGCCAAACATTTCGAACCTCTGATGCAAATTCAGGAAACTCCAACACATTCTTCTTCCAAGCCTCTCCGTCGGCGGGATGTCTAAGGGTGTCATCGTCAGGCACATTCCTCTCAGCCCACCATCTCATAGCTTTGGCCGTGAAAGGACACATGAACAACCGCTCAAGCCTATCAATCAGCGGGAAGTACCGAAGTATCTTCACAGCTTTCTTGTTCCCTTTAGGAGTGAACTTATACCGCTCTGTATTGCATACTGGGCAGTATTCAAGATCTTCAAGTCCTTCCCCGTAAAACAGAACGCAATCGTATTTGCATGCATGAATCTTGATGTAGGAAAGGCCGAAATCTTTAAGGATATGTCGCACCTTATGATGACTGGTAGGAAGCCGATGTCCGGGGGGCATCGCCCCACCCCATATCTTCAGCCAATCATCAACCGATTTGACAGTGCCTTTGTTCTCCGTTTTGATCTTCATCACTCCCATGACAGATTCAAGGACAGTCTTACTGCATCCGGGGTACAACGGAGTCTGTTGCAATGCGATCAGGTTGTTGTACTTTTCCATACCACTTGTGTTGACCGGTGATCGGGATAATGGCTCGAGTGGCTCAATATCAGGGAAACACTCCATCTCCGGAGGAGGGAGTTGCACATCTGGTGCTTCATCAAAGACACCGCTCTCACGAGGAAACATATCGTTGATCCAGTTCGTTGTTGGATCATTGGACGAACTCCCTCTCTCGGCAAATTGTCCATGATCATGAGGACCCGCAAACTCTGGTTCACCGTGATAAATCCAATTAGTGTATACGACCCAAAATCCATATCTAGCCAGGTGTTGCTCCACGATCTCTATGGAAAAACGTTGTCGTGGGCTGGCACACTTGCACTTTTTACACGGGCAATAATGAAGTGTAGTGTCTCCACAGTTAGCCATCACAAATTCCAGGAAACTCCTAACTCCATCATGATACGCCTGATCCCATCTTCCCCGGGTAATCCAACTCCTGTCCATCCTGTATATTCAATAAATAAATGTAACTATATATAGATATGTATATATGCACGTACTACGTACGTACGTACGTACTAATTAATTAAAAATTTCATCATTACACACACACACACACACACATATATATATATATATACACATCCCTAAATTAATTAAAACATCGTCAATCTCCCTAATTAATTAAACACAATATATTTTTCATATATACCAACAATATATTTTTAATTACAATTAAATTAATTAATATATATACATTTTTTCATCAAATTCATCTAAAATCACCTCTAAATCAACAATCAATCACTGATCTTCAACAAAACTTCAATTCTATCTAACCAACATATCAACCCATTAATAATCTCATCTCAACACACACACACACACACACACACACACACACACACACACACACACACATATATATATATATATATATATATATATATCAAATTAATCACACATTTATTGTAATTAAACTCTAAATTAACACACCTCTGCATATAACCAACTAAATCAACACACACAGCAATATACGTACCTTTCAAGCTTATGGCCGAGGTTTTGGACGATTTCAGATCTAGAGCGTTTTCGAAATGTTTTCGACGAATGAGCTCGCTGCTGCAGAATAGATCTGATATAAGAGTTATAGCCGACGAATACCCTCCTCGTCGGCTATAACCAAAAACTTTTCGTCGGCAATAACTCTTATAGCCGACGAATACCCTCCTCGTCGGCTATAACCAAAAACTTTTCGTCGGCTATAGTTATAGCCGACGACGGCCGACAACTCTTCGACTATAATATTATAGCCGACGATGTGGCCGACGAAATAGTAATTCGTCGTCTATAACCAATTATAGCCGACGAAGTGCTGTTTCGTCGGCCGTTTTTTTTCATATCGTCGGCTATAACCCCTTTTCTGGTAGTGGCATAGGGTTGATCTATTGAATCAAAAATAATTGCTTTCACGTTTGTTTGGGTTGCGTCATTAAATTCAGATCAATGATTCATTTGTATTACCTATGTTTATTGGAATGATTGATAGCAACCCCAAACTCATATATGAATTTGCAAACAAAGTAATGATCCATCAGTCAAAGAAATTGCAGACCAATATCAGCAGCGTTTTTGTCTTTAACTTACACATATTTTATCCTCTCTCAGGTACATCAAGTCCACTTTCGAGAGAGGAAGAGATAGAAAACGGCTAGGTTGTGGTTTAATTCACTTTTAATTAGGTTCTAGGTTTTTATAAGGGTAACATGGGAAATAATTTTTTACAAAAATTTGGAGAGATACACCGTACACATAGCAAATGTGGAGGTGCAAATAGAACCTCCCTATTATTGGATGACACTTAATATTTTACGTTAGCATGTAGAAAGCTACAAATGTGAATTAAACTAGAATTGGGAAGAGACTCACTGTATTTCATCTTTTTATTGGAATTTTTTTTATGAAGTTGATGCTTTAAGTGAAAACAAATCAAAGAAAAAGTAATCATAATAGTACAAGATTGTTGTGTTGAGTTCATGCTTATATAAGATGACGAAAATCACTTCAATTTCATTTAAGATATATAGCTTGATATGTTTCGATGCTAGAATATGTAAAAAATGTGAGGACAAATAAAGTAACATAAAGAGTATATAACTGAAAATTTTCAATTACATATTATGTGTTAATGAGAAAAATTTACCAATAGTGCCTCAACTCTTGTGACCCGGTCAGTTTGATACCCGACCTTTAAAATTGATCAGATTGATACCTGAACTTGTGTTTTGTCATCAATGAGGTGCCCCCGTCCAATTTTCATCAACAGTTTATTGACGTGGGTCCTAAAAAAAGGGCAAATGAAGTCATTTTACTGAAACCGAAACCATAATTAGGGTTTGGTAAAAAAAAAAAAAAATTGGTCAGGTCTATCCTTTTGTAGGGAGAAAGACGGTGAAAAAAAAAATGAAAAAAAAAAAGAGTAGGAAGGTTTCAGTTTCAGTAAAATGACTTCATTTGCCCTTTTGTGGGACCCACGTCTAAGGCACGTCAGTAAATTAAGTGCATGTTTGGTACAAGAAACTAGCTGGTATTGCACCAAATAAGAGGTACAAAGTAGTGAGTTATATTTTGTTTGGGGGAGTATTAAAATAAATTGTATTAGTTAAAACCTGTTTTTTCTCTCAACCTCCTTAGGTAGTGTTATTGTGGGTACTCATTTTTGAGACCCCAAGTTTTCACAACTATACCTCATAGGAAGATGATTCTCTCAACCCCAAGGTATTAGTTAAAACCTGTTTTTTTTTCTCAACCGGTTGTCCATACCAACACCTGTGATGAGTCAATTCTTAGAAATCCAGCTGATCCTGCATGAGATTCATGCTGAAGGGATGGTGCTTGCTGAGAGCTTTCAAGTGACTTGTGCTATTGAGAAGCTCCTATCCACTTGGAAAGACTTCAAGAATTACCTGAAGCACAAGCGAAAGAAAATGAGCATGGAAGATCTGGAGGTCAGGCTTCGCATTGAAGAACACAATCGAGGATCTGAGAAGAAGACATGGGACAGTGGGTATTTTGCCAAGGCAAATGTCATGGAACATGGCCAAAGTTCCAAGAACAAGAAGTTCAAGAATCAACGGTTCAAGCTAGGACCAAAAGGTGGTGTCTCCAAGAAACAGAGGTTTGAGGGTAAGTGCTACAACTGTGACACGGTTGGTCACAAGTCTGTAGATTGCAACAAACCAAGGAAGTACAAGAAGACGGAGGCAAACTTGATTGATGATGTCACTCAAGATGTTGCTGAGATGAATCTCTATGCTATGATATCTGAGCTGAACATAGTGGATTCAAACCCCAAGGAATGGTGGATGGACACTGGAGCCACCAAACATGTCTGTGCTGACAAGAAGATGTTCTCCACCTTCGAACCATCTGAGGAAGGGGAGATTCTGTACATGGGGAATTCCGCCACCACTGCCATCAAAGGGAAATGGAAAGTGATTTTGAAAATGACCTCTGGGAAGGAGCCGACTCTGAACAATGTTCTGTATGTTCCAGAGATTCGGAAGAATCTGATTTTCGGTGCACTGCTGAACACTCATGGGTTCCGCATAGTGATAGAGTCTGACAAGCTTGTGTTGTCCAAGAATGGAATGTTTGTGGGTAAGGGTTATGTAACCGGCGGGATGATCAAAATGAATGTAAGGACTATAGTCAAGAAAATGAATGAAGCTTCATCTTCCACTTATATGCTTGAGTCTTCCAATTTGTGGCATGGTAGACTAGGACATGTTAATTACGATACCTTGAGGAAATTAATTAACATGGACCACTTACCAAAATTCTAAATTGACACAAAACATAAGTGTGAAACTTGTGTAGAGGCAAAATTAACAAGATCATCATTTCAAAATGATGAAAGAAACAATGAACCCCTTGATCTGATTCATTCAGATGTGTGTGATTTGAAATCAACACAATCAAGAGGTTGTAATAAGTACTTTATCACCTTTATTAATGATAGTACGAAGTATTGCTATGTGTATTTGCTAAAAAGCAAAGATGAGGCTATAGAGAAATTTGTGCTCTATAAGAATGAGGTTGAGAATCAACTCAACAAGAAAATAAAGGTACTAAGAAGTTACCGTGGTGGTGAGTATGAATCGTCATTTGCTGATATTTGTGCTCAGCATGGGATTATACATTAAAGAACTGCATCTTACTCACCATAATCGAATGGTATAGCAGAACGGAAAAATCGTACCTTGAAGGATATGATGAATGCGATGCTACTCAGTTCTGGGATGCCCTCCAACATGTGGAGAGACGCAATTCTCACGGCTAATTACCTTTTAAATAAGGTGCCCAAAAAGAAAGAGGAGAAAACTTCATATGAATTATAGAAATGAAGAAAACCATCCTATAAATACTTGCGAGTATGAGGATGTTTAGCTAAGGAGAAAATTCATAAACCCAAAAAGGTAAATAATGGGCCTAAAACAGTTGATTGCATTTTTATTGGATATGCACATAACAGTTCGGCTTATCGGTTTCTCGTGCATGAAACAAAAATTCCTGATATTCATAAGGACACGATAATGGAATCAAGAAATGCATCATTTTTTGAAAATGTATTTCCACGCAAGTCCATAGTTGAATATAATTCTTCTAAACGGACACGTGAAGACAGTCAAGCTGTTACTGAGAACGATCAGGATCAATAAACTGAATCTGAGTCGGAGTCTGAGGTTGAAGTTGAACCTAGACGAAGTAAAAGGGCGAGGATAGAAAAATCATTTGGTTCCGATTTCTTGACTTATGTGGTTGAAGGTGAACCGCGTATGTTTAAAGAGGCAGTAAACTCGGCGGATAGTCCTCTGTGGAAAGAAGCAATCAAAAGTGAGATTGACTCTATTCTGCAAAATCACACTTGGAAACTTGTGGATCTGCCACCTGGTTGTAAACCTTTGACGTCCAAGTGGATTTTCAAAAGAAAGTTGAAAGCAGATGGATCAATAGACAAGTACAAGGCAAGACTTGTAATTAGAGGTTATAGGCAAAAAGAAGGTGTTGATTATTTTGACACCTACTCTCATGTGACGAGAATAACTTCTATCCAGATGGTACTTGCAATTGCAGCTTTGCGCAATCTTGAAGTACATCAAATGGATGTGAAAACGGCATTTTTGAATGGAGATGTAGATGAAGAAATTTACATGGAGCAACCTGAGGGTTTCTCAGCTCCTGTACAAGACAGGAAAGTGTGCAAATTGGTAAAGTCATTATATTGCTTAAAACAAGAACCGAAGCAATGGCATGAAAAATTTGACAACGCCATGAACACTAATGGTTTCAAAATCAATGAATGTGATAAGTGCGTATATGTCAAGGATACGGAAAACGGATATGTCATTTTGTGCCTATACGTGGATGATATGCTTATCGTCGGGAGCAATGATAAAATGATCAAATCCACTAAAAACATGTTAAACTCCAGATTTGACATGAAGGATATGGGACTTGCTGATGTGATCTTAGGGATAAAAATCACAAGAACATCAGAAGGACTCGTACTGAATCAAACACATTATGCGGACAATATCCTGGAGAAATTTGACAAGGAAAGATCTGGAATTGCCAGAACTCAGGTAGACATGACTCTGCATCTGTCGAAGAATAAATGAGAAAGTGTTTCTCAATTAGAATATTCAAGAGTCATTGGAAGTCTAATGTACTTAATGAGTTGTACAAGACCGGATGTAGCTTATGCAGTGAGTAAGCTAAGCAGGTATACAAGTAATCCTGGAGCTATGCATTGGCAAGCAATTGCAAGAGTACTAAAGTACTTAAGGTATACTCATACCTATGGGCTGCACTACACAACATACCCAGCTGTTATAGAAGGATTCAGTGATGCAAACTGGACATGAAAGACTCAAGGTCTACGAGTGGATATGTTTTCACCCTAAGAGGTGCAGCGGTGTCCTGGAAATCCTCAAAGCAAACTATCATAACCAGGTCCACGATGGAATCTGAATTTGTTGCACTAGACAAATGTGGGGAAGAAGCAGAATGGCTACGCCAATTCATAGAGGATATTCCTAGATGGACAAGACATGTGCCTGCAATTTGCATACATTGTGATAGTCAATCTGCGATTGGCATGGCACAGAGCAAGATGTACAATGGTAAGTCTAGACACATTCGTCGAAGACATAACACCATCAAACAACTACTCTCTACTGGAGTTATCTCTATAGACTATGTGAGGTCTAAGGATAATATTGCGGATCCGCTAACCAAAGGGTTAGACAGAGAGTTGGTTGATAAATCATCGAGGGGAATGAGATTAAAGTTTATTGAAAAAAAAAATCTTTACAGTGGATACCCAACCTAGTAGACTGGAGATCCCAAGAGCTAGGTTCAAATGGGAAAACTAAATTGTGAAAATGAAATTGGATCACTGTGGGGAGTACCCAAATCCATTCCTATGATAAAAAATAGTGATACCCATAAGAGTTAGGTTAAGCCAAGCTTTTAATGATTCTTATACGTCGGGTAAACCGAGCGGAGTAATGCGGGTTACTCTTTTATAAGATATCACATATGCAAGAGAGGAGTGGGGCCGCTTCTAGGGGTGTTATTCAGGGCATAACTCTTATCAAACTACTTGCAGAACCAGGCGTGTGTCTAGGGCCAAAACAGGCACAATAATGAGAACTGGAATGTACCAGGAAGACTCTTGTGTGATGTATGCTATCAGTTACACAAAATAACGAATAGTTCAAGGACAGCGCGTATACTGTTTAGTTAGTAACGTAATCATACTTTCATAAAGGAAGGTTCAAAGAGTAAAACCTGCCTGTCTTATGCAGGTTTCGACCATTGAAATCTATCACCAATTCTATCAAGTCTTTGGTGGCCAATTTTATTCATGTGGGGAATTGTTGGAAAAATGGGTTAAAAACCCTTTTTGAAACCAAATTTAAATGGGTTAATTAAAGTGTGTTACACTTATAATTAATGAAAAATGAACTTAGATTTGTATTCTCCATAATGAGGACTACAAGATTATGTGTTCATATGTCTAATTTGGTTTTGGGATGAATGAAAAATTGTCATCCAAAGTTGGCTATTTGAAATGGGGAAACAAAGTTTGTCCCACATTGGAAAAAAGGAAAATGGTAAGAGCCTTTATATAGAATCCACTTCCTATGAGGTATAGTTGTGTAAACACAAACTATACACTCTCACGTGCAGGGAGGGTGCAAATTTCGGGCTGGAGCACCAAAAACTTATGCGTGCCCGCGCGACCTGCGGACACGAATGCAACACCGATTTGGGCTCCATAACGCATGGTCCTTTTTGCACCCAGCCCAGATACTTTTTAGACTCTTCAGCTGCTACTGGAAAACCTTTTGATATTCTAGTAACATATGATTATGACCATTCAGTGGGTGATTAACTTCAGCTGTTCATGGGCATTGAGTTCCCTATATTTATTACTGATTTTAATAGCCATGGTCATTCCTCACACTATAAAAAGGGCCTCCTGTTTCTGTCTAAATCCGTAGACTCACAGAGACCGATGGATCTTGGTGTAAATCCTTCCTGCAAATCCTGCTAACTAAGGGAATACTGGGCAGGGCCGGTCTATTCCGCTCTAATGCCTAAGTCAGTATAGTTGGGATAAACTGATAACTTAAGCGGAAATAAGTAGTTGGAGTATTGATTACCTATTAATGAGGGTAGTTGAGGCTCATATATAGGCTGTCGGGTAAGAGCACTGGCCTTACCCTTCGATGTGGGACTGGCCCCCTTCCGCAGATATTGCTGGGCTATTTCGGCCCCTGTTTGGGGAGCTGCCGTTCCCGGTTCCCGGGCTCCGATCACAAGTAAGACCTCCCCGGGTGCGGGACTAGGTGTCTGTGCTCTGCTCCCGTGCCCCGGGCCGGGTTCAGGAGGCCTGGCTGCGGGTTTAGGGGTCTGGATAGCCTCTCTATGGCTACTGTCAACAAATCTCCCAAGTTCCCTGTCAAGTGCCATCTTGAATGGGGACTTAAATCTATTTTGCTTTACAGGCCCACAGACCCGCAGGGATGCGAACCCAACGGTGCCGTAGCCCCCCAAGTTCGCGTTTAAGATTGGGTTTGGCCGGGCGTTCGGATAAACCTGTTATGATGATGCATACTGTGATGAGTGCATGGTTATGATGTTGATGGTGACATTTGCATACTGGTATAAGATGTATGAGATGATGAATATGTGGCGTTGAAATTCGTCATGCCATGCTATGTCCCGGGGGAATCCCGGTGAATATAGTGCATGAACATAATGTGGCGTTGAAATCCGCCATGGCATGCTATGTCCCGAGGAATCCCGGTGAATAATATAGTGCATGAGGATAATGAGGCGTTGAAATCCGTCATTGCATGCTATATCCCTGGGAATCCCGGTGAATATTGTGCATGAGGATAAGCGAGTCCCCCAAGTCTAGAACCGTAGCCGCTTAGGGCATCGGTTGCCTTGAGCAGTTGTGTGATGAGGTGACTCGGTACCAGAGTGAAACGTGCCCTGTGTTAGAGGAGTTCCCGGTGGGGTGGCGTGGCCCAGAGTATACATTGGGCGTCGTCCCCACGTTTCACTGCCATTGTTCATGCAGGCGTGAATAATGTGCAGGGTTTTTTGCCTGCGGGAAGATTGGTCCTGTATGAGAGAACAAATCTCCTAGGTTTATAAAACCCAGAGGTACATGTGCAGGGTTTTTAGCCTGCGGGAAGATTGTCCTGTATGAGAGAGTCAAATCTCCCGGGGTGAAGTGGTCATGTGTTCATATTGACCAACATCCCCGATTATTTCTCAGCCTTTGTGATAGGAGCATAAAATGCGACGTTCTTAATGTGTTTTACCCTTCATTTATACTTTGCTTAACCCTTAATGTTGTTAGATCGAGTCATATTATAGAATCGTGAGCTTTGGTAGAAGTTATATAAAAAATGTGCTAAGTATAGGAAATTTACGTAAATTTGACAAAGTGCTTAATTAACATAGAGTCTTTGAAATGTCTTGTTGATTCTGTAAAGCTTCCATGATACTTTTGATGGATTTTTCTTCTCTTATGAGCAGTAGAAATGTTAAGGATTGAGTAATGGAAGGAGTTAGAGAAATCGGAGCAAAAGAAGTTGCCAAGAATTGCAAGACAAAATCGGATCCAGTAAGTTCCAGCAATTTCCTGGACACATCACTCAACTTCCAAAATTTCTCCAGGACGAACCACAAGGAACTAAAAGGCGTGCCACATATGAACGGAAAGCTCTTCAAGTCTAGTTTCTATAAAACTTAGAATAGCATCACAATATGCCCTGAGGAGAAAGTTATGCTAGTCACAACACCGAAAGGTCACTGTCTTGCCTAGAAGAAGAACCTACTGTCCATTTTAGGAAAATTCTGTATTTGTGCACCAAAAGGGGATCCGAATGCATCAATCAAGAGTTACTGATCTATATGAAGGTTAGAGAAACCAGCCAAGCCAAAAAGAAGTGAAAAATATGGAAAGAAAAAGAGTCCTAGCTCGGATGGGAAAACTTGCCGGTCTTAGGAGAATTCTACCGGTTGAAGGAGGGAGGCTAGCTGCTGCATATCCATGGACCATTATACATCAAGGAGGGTTGGTGAGTTCACAAGAGAAGTCCACGAAGCATTGCAGCCCAATCCACGAAGAATTCGGCAGCAAGAGGATTCCTAGAAGATCAAAGGAAGAGAGAAAACCAAATCCGGCAAGGAAAACTTTTTCCTTGCCGAATTACACAAGGAATTCTGCCGGCCCTTTTTGATCATTCTCCCTATATATAGAGGCAGCCGTTGTACAGAAAAGTTGTCACATTCCGAAGCAAAATACTAGTGTAAAGCTCTACCAATATTCAGCCAAAAATCCAATATAGAATAGCTAGCCAAAACACATCTCCACCACCACCAAAAATACCTTATCCGTACCTAAGCCACCTCCGCCGGATCAACACAAGTTTGAAGCCTCAAAGGTGTCTACAAAGTGCGATCCACCCCCTTCGTTCGGTTTAATAATTTATTTTATGTAGATATGTGTAGTTTTGTCTATGAAACTCGTGTGTATGTTTGGTTTTTGTGTTTTCATGTCTTACAAGCATGAGGTATATGTAGGGTTTCTAGCCTGTGGGAAGATTGGTCCTGTATGAGAGGAACAATTCTCCCGGGCTTATAAAGCTCAGAGGTACCTGGAGCCCATAGGTTGTACGAGGCTGTTGATAGGAGCACAATGTGCGACGATATTATATGCTTATACCCTCGTTTATGCTTCGTTTTTCCTTTATTTATCTAAGATTGAGTCATAATATAATTTAGTGTCGATTTGGTAGAGTTTTAATCAAATATGCTTCAGAATCTGAAAAATGACTAAGTTTGAGAAATCTGGAAAATAATGCAAGTTATCTTTTTCGTGATTCTGAGATGAGTAAAAATGCAATCTATCCTTGTCATAATTTAATGAAATTTGGTGTGCTTATTATTCATATATTGAGGAATGTTCTGTTAAAATTTCAGATCAATCGGAGTTCGGGAAGTCACCCAAAAGATGGCTGCAACTTGGCAGTCCGAGCAAAGATCACCAGGGACTTCCAGGATTTTCCTGGGACTGTGTCCCAACTTCGAAAAATCATTTCCGACTACTCACAAGTATTTTGGTCGAACTGTTTTATATGGAAGTAGCTATGTGTGTCTAGTTTATCTGGAACTTAGAATCGCATCAATTGGAGCTCCGAGGAGGGAGATATGCCGGAGTTACTACAGCAAGGTCTTTTCTGCCTATTCCAGGATGCTACTGCCTCCTTTTCACAATTTCTGTTGTCGATGGACCATATGGTGTACAAATGCATATGTGAAGATGGTCCAACCTTAAGGAAGGAAGGAGGATGACACCAAGCTAAAACAATGAAGAAAAAGATGAAGAAAAGTGGCTCTCCTAGTCAAGCCAGGAGATGTTGCCGATCGGCAAGCTTTTGCTGCCGATCTGCATGCCGGCGGGTTTGGGGTAATTTTCGGTGGATCAAGACCTATCAAATGAAGTCCAAAGATTATACAAGAAGTTCATGAAGATGTGAAGCCCAATCCTTGAAGAAAAATTCAGAAAATGAAAACCTAATTGAACTATGAAAGGAAGGTTTCAAAACCTTATTCCACTAGGTTTTCTGATTACCTTATGCAACAAGGGCTGCCGGCACCCTTTTCTCTATATATAGCCTCACTTTGTCATTCTGAAAATCATCTCATCTCAAGCATAAAATACTAGCCAAAGCTCTACCAAGTTTCTTAAGCACCAAATACTCAAATACTTAGCCAAAACACCACCACCACCACTACAAACTGCCGAACCCTCTCACCTTGGTTTTTCTGCCGATTCTTGTTCTTGCCGAGCACCAAGCAGCAGCAGCCGAGCATCTTTTTCACGTCTTGAGGAGTCTTCAAGGTTCTAAAAGTGTGATCCATTCCCCCTATGGCTTTTGTATTTGTTGTAGTTTGGTTATATTGTATGAACTCAATTCGATTCTTGGTTTTTATTGAACTTCTATGTAAACCGATTGCATGATTGATGTTTATGTTAAAGTTTTGTGATTTTAACTTGTGGATTTTGTATGTTTGATAATTAGGGCAGTGGTATTAGAAGCATGTTTAAGATTTAAATTGGTTAGTAATCTAAGGGTGTGACTTAAAAACCGAAGCATTAGTATTGGCTGAAAGTATGTAAATCTAGATGTTAGGTTTCATTTAACCCGAGTAGAATGAATAAAGATGAAACGTATGTTGCTTTGATTCTATTGTGCTCACTTAGGGTATAACCTTAGCTAAAACTTGCATGTTAAATGAGATGATTGACAATCTTGCTTGTTTACATGTCTTCGATTATAGACTTTTGTGCATCAATGCTATGACTTGTATAAGGTAGCATAACTTTTAGGATCACCATGCGAATAGCTCGATCTTAAAACATTAGAAAAAGTCTCTCAACTAGGTAAAAATCGGAAACGTTCTAGTTGTAGGTCGAAACTAAGTTGAGTCTTGAACATGCTAAATACTTGTCTCTTACTTTCTTGCATGCAAATCTACTTGTTAAAGAGTCATTTGTGTGAACTATTTTGTGTGAGAGATGATGATCACTTGTATATAGTAAATTAGGGTTTAATTTCGTGTTCTTAGAGTTAGGGGCAGCCTTGCTGCCGACACATATCATTCCCCCAATGTGACGTTTTTGTATATTTGTACATGTGTTTTTATCTAACATTCTCATATTTCAGGTACCCTTAATCCCCGACTTAGAACGATCCCTACTTATTGTATACTACTAACGATTGTAGGGTTATTATTGTGTGCGAGCTTAGGCTCCCATCAGCTGTCCGTACGAATGTTTTGGTTCACACGACCAGTTATTCCATAGGAGGGAGAGAGGAGCTAGTGAAGATCTAGGCGGTGGAAGTCCGCAGCCAATGGTTGAAGCTGGATGTACCGGCGAATAGAGTAGTCTTTAGTTGGAGCAGGTACTACAGTTGGAATATGGTAGCCTGTACTTAATATTCCTGTAGGGTTTTGAGCCTACAGGAAGAATTATTATGTGCTAGAGGAAGAGTTCTTCCGGTGGGATACCTAGCCGTTGTTTCTTGGCTTTAGTCAACCGCCCGGCGGTGAGAGAAAACATGCGCAGGGTTTTTAGCCTGCTGAAAGATTCGTCCTGTATGAGAGGAACCAATCTCCCGATTTTAGCTGTTGCTGGTGACCGTAGAGGTGGGATAAGCTCGACCGGTGGAATGCCTTGTACCGTAGAGTTTATGTGTTAGGATACTGCGAACTTGTTGGAATAGAAGTTCGAATGCCTTTACCGTTGGGAGATCACAGGCATAGATTGGAATAGGTTGTAGGTTCAACTACCCTCTGCTTGCAAGACAAGTGTCTGACATGCATTGAAGGGGGTATTCCATCAGTCCCATCAGTTATGATGGCGTGGGAAGTTACCAATACTGGGACACGTGCCGCGAGGGGACGGTGAGGGATGGATGGCCCGGGGTGCTTAGGATACTGGACCTGTATATAAACCCTTGTTGCTTCATGTATTGTTTCTTTTGGCTGAGAAGTGTTCCCCTGTTCAACGTGTTCAACAAAATTGCTCGGTGTTTTCCAGTTGTTGAGTTTATGTCGTCGTTCATACCAATCGGTGAGTTCTGCCCTTGTGATTCTGAATTTTTTTTTTTTTTTCTCTTGTTCGTGGGTTGATCCGACTGGCACCTGGTTGTATCTCAGTTTGCCCTTTGGATGTGACCCCGCTGGTACCGGATCTCATCGAGATCTGGCGATTTTCGGCTGATAAGCTGAGTGGTCGCTGTGGGGCTGTGCTGAGGCGTTACATGCCTCGTGCGGCCCTTCGGCCGTTGTTTGGGTTGTATTTCTGACCGGCCATAGGGTTTTTTTTTTCTTTCCCCTAGGTTACATGGATTCTAGGAGCTCCAGTGAAACCTCTGAATCGGCCGCCCGGCGATCGGTGACGGACGATCAAGAGAGGATGGAGGACTGGCTTGCCTCCTCGTCCTCTGGGCCAGATGCCATCGCCCTTTCGACTGGTGAGGCGTCACCGTCTGGGTCTCTAGGATAGGAGGATGCTCCCTATGGAGTGTCCGTGGGCACGACCCACCCAGCGGGTGCCCCGCACTACACACCTGTGGACGGGAATTGGACCATAGGCTGTGACGAGACTGAGGGCTCTTTAAATCCCGAGAGATTGCCGCGTTTCGGGCCAGGTGGAGTATTCCCGGAGAGATAGATCTCCGGCCGCTGTATGCCGGAGAGTCGGCCTACAACCCGGAGGAAGGCTAGGTTGCGATTCACGAGGACTAGTTCCGGCATGGGTTCTCTCTCCCGCTACCGAACTTTGTGCAGTACTTGCTTAGTGCCATTAAGATATCACCGGCACAACTTCTCGGGAACCAATGGAGGCAACTACTGGGTCTAGGATGTCTCTACTGGCTCTGTGATATGAGCCTCCCTACGGTGAACGAGTTCTGGGCCGTGTACAAGCTGACGTACTCGAAAAAGAGTAAGGCCCGAGGGTGTGTGAGTTTTTCCGCCCGGGACTATAAGCCGGTGATAACCTTCCTGCCCTCCTGGCTTAATAAGAATTGGAGGAAGAAGGTGGTGATGGCAGGGGGTAATTGGCAGAAGAGGAGTAGGAAGTTCCGCGTTCTCGAGGTCTTTCAACTGATTGGCGATCAGTCGTACAAGCTGTCTGACCTGGAGAGGGATAGAATTGCCAGGGTATTTGGGTGCTGGTCCGACCAGGAGCGTAGTTCCTACAACTTCATTCGTCGGGAGGTGCTGGAACTGTGTAGCCTGGGGGGGAATCCTGGTGGGTGGTGGAATGTGGAGTGGTTGTACCGGTTCCTGTTGAATTAGTTGGTGTTTTGTCTAACCCCTTTGCTTGGTGTTCTGTAGGTGTATCTGCCCGGACGACCATTAAAGCCCACGAAACGCTGTCGATGGACAATTGGGATCTAGTCTCCAAACTGAAGGAGAAGGGGGATGCCGCCACGCGAGCCACGGTTAACCGAGAAACCGGTGAATTGACCTTACACGATGAACCCGTGGCCCTGGATGTTTCGGACGAGGATTACGTCTTAAAACGCGTAAAGACTCCTGCAGCGGGACGTCCGTGAGCGTCTGGATCGAGGTCAACCCCTGGCGGGCCACCCAAGCCCCCGGGTAGTGCTGGAACGATTCCCTAACGATTGGGGCCGGTGCCTACTGTCGCCCAGTCCCCGTTGTCTGCCACCCGATCTTCTTCCTTATAGGTTGATCTGGGGGAAAAGAGGAGGAGGACTCGGGAGATGCCGGCCTCCGCACTTGTTACGTTCACCGGCCGGTCGGTTGGTGAGAGCTTGGCCAAGCGGCTGAAGCTGACGAGTGGTGGCACCACTGCCGCCCAAGGCAAGGTTCCTGCATCCTCTAGCTCTGCTGCTGCCGGAACAGGAGCATCGGGGGTGGAGAAGACTCCTGCTGCGGGGCTGGGACCAGAGCATGGCTGCCTGGATGAGCCTTTCGTCCGGAGCCTGCTCATGGATGTGAGGGGTATGGAGATGGATAAGACTGGGACTCCGGGAGGGCGGCCGGAGGGGCACCGGGTGAAAACCAAAGAGATGGCCCTCGAGGTAAGGGTAGTTTGCCACTGGTATCCGTTCAACATTATTTTGTGCTTTGTTGCTTTCTAACCGGTGTCTGTCAAACTGTAGCTGCTGTACCACTTGTATCAGTTAGATGCAAGTGTAGAGTTACCGGAGCTGAAGAAGCAGGTGGCGGCGTTGACAAGTGCCCGGGACCTCCTGGAGGTGGAGAAATCCAAGCTCCAACGGGAGAAGGCCCGGTTGGTGGAGAGGGCCAGGAAGCAGGTGGCCAAGCTGGAGGCCCAAGTCAAGGCTCTTGAAGAGGAGAAGAAGGTCCAAGAGGAGGAGAGGACCGAGCTGGAGACCAAGGTCGAGAGGTGGCGACGGTATCTGCTTCTGCCCACGGGGCGGTCGATGAGAATGACCCCGGAGCTGTACTAGAGGGCTGTCAAGAAGTATCAGGAAAGTGATGAGCTTCTTGAGCTGCTGAAACGGGCCCGGGAGGCGGGGATAGCCAGTGTCTTTGACGACTGGAAGGCTAAGGGCTATCTCGACACCAAAAAGCTACCGGAGCCGCAAGCAGATGCGGAAGATGAGTTGGAGGGAGAGACCGAACCGACCGGTGAGGGGGCAGTGGCTGGACCGGCGGCTGGACCGGCGGCTGAAGGAGAGGTTGCTGAAGCGGAGGAGCAGGCGGGAATGCCGTAGCAGGCTCCATACTTTGTACAATTCCCTCCGATTCTCTGTTTTTTTTTTTTCTTTTTTCTTTTTGCACTCCCACCGGGTTGATTGCCGGTGGCGTAGTCCCCTGTAAGAATTTCCCTAAGTTTTAATGAATGGACATTTTGTCTGAGCGTGTGTTATGCCTGTTTCAATTTGCTCTTTGACTTGGCTACCAACGATTTGCCCTTTGTACTTAGTTGGAAACAAAGTTGGAATAACTTTTGAAATTACATCGGTCGAACCGGTTGGAATGCCTAGCTTCTCTGCGGGCTTGAACCGGGGGAGACGGGGGGTTAGCCTTGGTGGGGCGGGATAGAAATCCCTGTCCCGCAGTTCCTACATGCCGGGTTCACCTTGATACCGCTGCAAGTCGCCACGGCGGACTAGCCCTTCAACTGTTGTTTTCAAGGCAAGGCAAGGCAGTCATTTGTTCGGTGTGTGACTTCATCGTGGTAGAAGCAGTATTTACCGGTCTGTGCTCTGGTCAGGTTCCCCTTTGGGTGCTTTCTCTTTGGCGGCGAAGGGATGTTGTTCTAGTTCTCATACATGATATCCTCGTATAAAAGGTTAAGGTGGAGAATACCTCTTGTCGGCATGCGGGCATGACTGCCAGGGGGCGGGTTTGCTGGTAGGACGAGGGCTTTCCACCTCGTTGGGGGGGTGTCAAAATTGTTCGTCCGGCGCTGCTGGTTCCCCCAACTTCTAGGCCTTTGGTCGGATGAAACCCCTCGGTCCTAGCCCTGCTGCCAGTTTCTGACTGCCTACCGGGCAGGCCCCGGCTCCTCATGCCTTCTCTTATGCTGGCGACTCATGTACGTTTCGTGGTCTGCCTAGGCGTGCCTAATAACCATTGCCATCAGTTCATCGTAACCCTGCGGGACCTCCACCCGCACAACGTACGAGAACTTTTCGGGCCTGAGACCTTACTTGAAAGCTGATTCGGCAATCCCCTTGTCCAGGTTTCTGACCCCGACAGTGGCCGTTTGCCAACGGTTAACGTAGGCTCTCAGCTCTTCGTCGTCTGCTTGCTTGCAGTTAAAGAGAACTGTCGAGGTCCGGGCCCCTTCGACCCTTAAGATGAACCTGCCTAAGAATTTGTCGGCCAATTGCTCGAATGCCTCTATAGAGTTCACCGGTAACTCGTAAAACTTGCTGAGTGCCTCCCCGGACAGGGTCTCTTGGAATATGTTACAACAGACGGCGTCGGAGTAACCCTTAGCACACGTTTGAGATCGGAAGCTGTCCAGGTGTTGGTATGGACAACCGGCCCCAGAGTAAGTCAGCTTTAGTGACTTTTGGGTGCCTGACTTTCTGGATTTCAGAACCCGGGGTGAGAAGGGTCTGGCTCGCTCATTGAACCGCACGCTCTCCGGCGGTCTCGCTACCTTCCTCTTGTTGGCCTCCATCTGGGCCTTCATATCTGACACTGAGTCATACATTATTTGGAGTGCTCATGCGGTCAGGCTTATGGTATCACCCTCGAATGAACCACTTGCCCGCCGATTTCCGGGGACGATCTCTAGTGGAGCTGTGTTTGTCGGGAACTCCTCTCCCACCACGTCGGCGCCTCTCTCTCCCTCTGATGACTGTCCCACCTCCTGGTGTGAGGACTTTCTTGGCGGCGGCACGAATGATTTTGTCAGAGCGGCATTGCGCTGCTGTCCCCTTTCCAAGGCCGCCACCAGTGCGGCATTCACCGCTTCCATCTCTTGATACCGGGTATTGGCTTATGTCTTGTCCCGGTCACTCTCTGCTCGCAAGCGGTTGACTTCTGCTCTCATCTCTTCTATCTCTCCCGCCATATCGTACTGGCCAGGACTGGAAACATCGTCCTGGCTATTGCTGGCGGCCGGCCTATCTTCCTCTCTGCTCGGGGAACCATGGGATGCTGGTGCAGGTTTAAGGTCCCAGACTTGGTGGGATTCCTCCGGGTCTTTCTGGCTGCAGCCGCCAATGGACTGCTCCTGACTCGCCCCCGGGATTCTGACCAATATTGGCTCCAGAACCTGTCGATTCTCCTCTGGACTTATTTCCCTCCTTTCTTCACTTACAGACATGCCGCGTAAACCCCCCTTTTTTTTTGTGATCCGTTGGCCGACCAATTCCCTTTCTGCTAGTAGGACAACACATCGACTTTTTGAAAAGCTTCCCACAGACGGCGCCAATTGTTTCTGTCTGAATCCGTAGACTCACAGAGACCGATGGATCTTGGTGTGAATCATTCCTGCAAATTCTGCTAACTAAGGGAATACCGGGCGGGGTCGATCTATTCCGTTTTGATGCCTAAGTCAGTATAGTTGGGATAAACTGATAACTTAAACGGGAATAAGTAGTTGGAGTATTGATTATCTATTAATGAGGGTAGTTGAGACTCATATATAGGTTGCCGGGTACGAGGACTGGTCTTACCCTTCGATGTGGGACTAGCCCCCTTCTGCACATATTGTTGGGCTATTTCGGCCCCTGTTTGGGGAGCTGCCGTCCCCGGTTCCCGGGCCCCGATCACAAGTAAGACCTCCCCGGGCGCGGGACCAGGTGTCCGTGCTCTGCTCCCGTGCCCCGGGCCGGGTCCAGGAGGCCTGGCTGTAGGTTTGGGGGCATGGGTAACCTCTCTATGGCTACTGTCAACACCTCATATTCCTAGTCCAAACACACCAAAAGCAATCAGCTCTTCTCCTCTCAAAAGTTTTCTCTCTTCTGCTCTTGTGTTCCTTTTCTGGTGATAGAAAGAGGGTACTCTCTCCAGTTTGCAAGCTTTCCTGTAGCAGTGCAGCTTCAGGAATTCGTTAGTCGTTGTATCTTGAGAGACGAGCGCCAACAGACATTTTGCACCCGTAGAGACGGCGTAGTTGTCTTAAGAAGAGTGTGTGACACACACGACTTGACTTTTCCTTATCCATTTTGAAACTCATTCGGTATTGGATGAATTTATCTTCATAGCTTCTTGTTTATTTCTGAAATTTTAATTTCTAAATTCAAGTTAATATTTATCTCAATTTACATATGCAATATCATACCATTATATTTTACAGGTTTTTCTTCATGTTTATAATAATCATGCTCGGCAAATGCTGGTCACATCCTATGTGTTATATACGTCTTTTACACGCAAAGCTCTCTTTTACAGGAGGACCTGGTTTCCTTTGGTGCTGTGATGGTGGTGACCCCAATAAGGCGGCAAGGGATCGAACTTCTGTGTACCTAGATTATGGGCCCTAACCAGATCTGTACTATATGGACTAGATTAGGTGGCCATGAAGTGTTTTCGGGCCTGGGCCTTTAGTCCTACTTAACCAGTCAAGTAACCAGTCAAGTAGGCATGATTATCATTTTCCCTAAGCGGAATTATTCATTTTCTAAATTGAATTCTCCCAAAAACAATACTGCGCTCATTCTCATTTGATCTAATAGCATAGTCTTCTTTTTGTAAGTAGGAAATTGTGGGTTTGACTCACGACAATCTTATCATAAGTATTTATAGAATATCCGATAAATAAACAAAAAATAGAATTTATCATATTCCAAGTTGGAAACAGATAGTATCAACCGGCCTGATTCTAACTACAATAGTCCTAAGGAAAATGGAAAATACTTGTGTCCATACCAGTATGGACGGTGTGCGTCCGAATTCTCTCTAATTTGCATATCTTGGGTAATATAATAAACGATTTTAACCGTTCAAAAATTGAATTAATCAATAAACATCATCTCTGTAAAAATTCGGAATAAACCAAAATCGTTTGCTCATTAGATTGCATCAAACAAATGAACAGTTCTAGTGAAAGTTGGGAGTTTCATGATCAGCCGTCCATTTGTTTAATACAATCGGTTAAGCAAATGATATTTGTTTTGTTGACAGTAGCCAGAGAGGCTACACCAGGGCCCACAGACCCGCAGCAAGCGCACCAGAGCCCGGACCAGGACCCAGGATCGGACCACCAGCACCAGGCCTCGGGCCCCAGCGGTCTATCCTGCCTCCAGGGATCCTGGAACCAGGGGCGCCCGTCTGCCAAAGAGGGCACCAGAATATCCAAACAGAAGGGAACCAGTCCCACATCGAAGAGTAAGGCCAGCCCTCACCCTTGACCACCTATATACGGGCCTCAACTACCACCATAAATAGGTAACTTGTCTCCCTCCCTGCTTACATACGTGCCCAGGTTATATATATTCCAACTATACTAACTTAAGCATCGGAGAGGTGAAGGCCGGCCCGCCCGGTATTCCCCTTAGTAAGCAGGATTGCAGGAGATCGAGTCGGATTCATCAAGTGTCTACCAAGACCCCCGGGTTTAGGCAGAAACAATTGGCGCCGTCTGTGGGAACTCGTTCAAAAAGTCAGTGTCGCTGTGCCGGAAAGCAGGGCCCTGGGGACCCTTTAAAGAGATCGCTAAAACCACAGTCCGGAAGCCATGGAAAGAAGAAAGATAGAGACAAGCACGGAAGGATCGAAAGGACGAATTCAGTTCCCCGACCGGGCCCCACACGCAGGGGCCGCGATCGGTGCGAGGTTCGTTCTTTCCCCCGACCGCAAAGGAAGTCCGGAAGCGCGAATTCAGTTCCCCGGCCCGGCCCGTAGCATAAAGGCCGAGGTCGGTGCGAGGTTCGCACTTCCTCCTATTCAGAACAAGGCTCACGTTCGTCAAGTCTCAGAGAATCCCGACCCAGTGGGAGCAGGGGAAATAAGAAAGATGAAGGCAGAAATTGAGCGATTGCGAAAGGAGGGCGATCAGGATCGGTTAAAAGCAGAGGCCCGAAGTCGGGAACTGAAGGCAGTAACCACCGCCCTGTTAGCGACCCTGGAGCGAGAAGGCCAGCTGGGTACTCCTCGGGCGGCCTCGCACACGGCGAGCAAGGCTAGCGAATTCCCGCATCTCGAGATAGGGCTGCCTACGGGCAGGAGGAAGACCGTCCATATGCCCGTACCCCTCTTCTCAGAGGCTCTGAAAGATTCCGGCCCAGTCAAGCTCCCGTACCGCGCAGATCAGGCCTCAGATGAGCGGGATAGCTCCACCGCGCGAACGATCGAGGCACTTTCCGCTTCGGTATCGGACATAAAAAGCCGCATGGAGACCAGCGAGCGGAAGGCGGGACGACCGCAGGACGGCGCACGGTTTACCGAGCGCACTGGACCCTTCCCACGCCGGATCCGGGAAACGGGGGGATCTGGCGACCAAAGGCCTCTGAAGTTGACATACTCGGGAACAAGCTGCCCGTACCGGCACTTGGATAGCTTCAAGTCAAAGACAAGCGCTAGGGCCTATTCGGATGCCGTGAGCTGCAACATGTTCCGAGAAACGCTCGTAGGGGAGGCACTGGGTTGGTTCTACGAGCTACCGATGGACTCGGTCGAAACTTTCGCACAGTTGGCCGATAGGTTCGTCGGCCGGTTCGTCCTTAAAGCCACGGCAGCCCAGCCATCGACGGTCCTCTTCGATTGCATGCAGGCTAACCACGAACCATTACGCGCCTTCGTTAACCGGTGGCAGGTCGCCACGTCCGGGGTAAGAAACTTGGATAAGAGGATTGCGGGGATGGCCTTCAAGCAAGGATTAAGAGCTGGGGAACTTTCATACGACTTACAAGCGCAGGGGCCGCTGGCGTACGACGAGCTGATGACCGTGGCCGTCAGGCATGCTCAGGCAGAACAAGAGACATATGGGAACAAGGCGCCCAAGCGGATCTCAGATGGCATACCGCCATCCACTCACGGAGGCAAAGCCGGGCGGCTACATATCAGCCGGGTACCTGTAGCCGCCAGGGGGATAGAAGCGCGAAAGGAGTGGCAACCCCGGCGAAGCAGCGACAATGATCCCCGACCAGGAAGAGGACCACCTTTTGGGCACCCAGCTCGGATCCAGGTAGCTGTGTCAGCAGAGCGGACACCACGGGCCCCGGTTCCATCGCCAGCAAGAAAACCCTATGAACCGGACCTTCGGATCCCAGATCGGAAACCGCAGAAGACGGTCGTACAAGACCAAGCCCGCCCCGGCAGCCCCAGGGCGGACCGACCGCGAGCTCGGCCTATAGGGACCATATGCACACGAACCCCCGGGTGGATCGAGGTACACGGGAGCATTAACATGATCCACGGTGGGGACCATATCGGTCAGCTCACCCGGAGCTCAAAGAAGCGGTGCCTAAGATCAATCCGGGGGAGGGAGATTTACGCCTTCAGAGAACGAAGCGTCCAAGCCGCTAAAACCGGATGGAACTCGGTCACCTTCTATGAGGATGAAGAGCCGGAGGATGTGATCCAACCGCACACCGACCCCTTCCTTATCACGGTCCAAATAGACCACTGGATAACCAGTCGTATGCTGATCGATACCGGAGCCTCTGTCAACGTAATGTTCCGAGACGCGTACCGAGGATTGCAAAGAGGGAGGAACAAGTTATCCCAGGATAACGAGCCGTTGATAAGCTTCTCCGGTGAGGTAGTCCAGCCTCTAGGATCCGATTACCTACCAATCATTTTCGGCAAGGGAGACAGAACGAAAACAGAGCATTTGGAATTCATCATCGTCGACTGCCTGTCGTCGTACAATGGTATAATCGGTCGGCCAGGGTTATGGAGGCTCAAAACGTTCATCGCCGGCCACATGCTGATGTTGAAAATGCCTTCACCAGCCGGAGTTATAACTATACGCGGGGACCAGAGAACCGCCCGTAAGTACTACGCAGAAGCCCTGACCCACGGGAGGAAGTGGGCCGAGGTCTTTACAACCGCTCAGCAAGTACCAGCGCCGGATCTGAGTCTTGACCCCCGTGATGACATCGCTCCAGGTAGAGTTAGGCGATTCACGTTCACCGAGAAACCAGAGCGACCTTCGGCCGTGGAGGAAACCGAAGCCATCTGTATTTCCAAAGACCACCCGGACCGAAGCATAGTGATAGGGACACAACTCGACCCGATCGTCAGGGAAGAACTCATCGCCTTTCTCCGGGCCCACAGTTCGATTTTCGCATGGTCCTACGAAGACATGCCGGGCATATCCCCAGAGATAGCCGTTCACCGGCTAAACTCATTACCCAGCGTCCCCCCGACGAGGCAAAAGAGGAGGTCTTTCAGCCCGGCAAAATATGAGGCGATTAGAGAAGAAGTGCAGAAACTCATGGGCATAGGTTTCATCCGGGAAGTCCAGTACCCGCGCTGGCTCGCCAACGTGGTCATGGTACCGAAGAAGGCAGCCGGTCAGTGGCGTATGTGCGTGGACTTCACTAATCTAAACCGGGCATGCCCAAAGGACAGCTTCCCGCTCCCTCGGATTGATCAGCTCATTGACTCCACATCCGGCTTCAAGCTGCTCAGCTTCATGGACGCCTACGCCGGGTACAACCAGATACGGATGCACCCGGATGATGAAGAACACACGTCATTCACAACCGACCGAGGCACCTACTGCTATAAGAGGATGCCGTACGGTCTAAAAAACGCCGGCGCCACCTACCAACGGATGGTGAACCAAATGCTGGAACAAGAGATGGGCAAAACCGTGGAAGTTTACGTTGATGACATGTTGGTCAAAAGCTTAACTGCGGGGGCCCACGTCCGGGATTTGGCCGTGGTCATCGGTAAAATGCTCAAATTCGGAATGCGCTTGAACCCGAAGAAGTGTCTTTTCGGGATTTCAGAGGGTCTTTTTCTAGGGCACATCATCAGCCAGCGAGGGATAGAAGCCAACCCGCTGAAGGTCCAGGCAATCCTTGATATGGAAACACCAGGAGAGAGAAACCAGGTCCAGATCTTGACCGGCCGGTTGGCCGCCCTGGCCAGATTCATCTCCCGTTTAACCGATAAGTGCGTCCCGTTCTTTAAACTGCTCAAGGCACAGCAAACCAGGAAGATACTCTGGGCTGCGGAGCATGAGGCAGCGTTCCAGTCCATCAAAGCATACCTGGCTGCAGTTCCTCTCCTATCCAAACCACTGCCGGGAGAAATGTTGTACCTTTACATAGCCGCATCCGCAGCCGCCGTCTCCGCCGCTCTCGTCAGAAAGGAGGGCACGCTCGAACTTCCGGTATACTACGCGGGAAAGGGACTTACAGGAGCCGAGGGCCGGTACCCCGATATAGAGAGATTGGCTCTAGCCTTGATTGTTAGCGCCAGGAAGCTCCGGCACTATTTCCAGGCTCATTCCATCACCTTATATACCAACCACCCCCTGCGGCAGATCCTGCAAAAGCCAGACACCAGCGGGAGGCTCGTGCGATGGGCAGTCGAATTAGGGGAATTCGACATCACCTATGCCCCACGAACAGCCATCAAGGGACAGGCTGCTGCGGACTTCATATGTGAGCTCACCCCAATGGCGGTAGAAGACCATCCCGCCCCGCTGGAGGACGCAGGGGCAGAACAAACCGCCAAGATCGAACCAGACCTGCCAACCGGCTGGAAACTTTACGTGGATGGCTCCGTAACCGCCAAACGGAGTGGGGCCGGGGTCCTGATAATCTCGCCCGACGGCCAATCGTACGAGTATGCACTACGGTTCCTTTTTACCACCTCCAATAACGCTGCCGAGTACGAGGCCCTCATAGCCGGTATGCAACTGGCCAAGGAGCTGGGAATCTCATCCATGGACATATACAGCGACTCTAGCTTGGTAGTCAACCAGATGAACGGGGTGTTCGAGGTTAAAGATCCTCAGCTATCCTCCTACCAGGCTTTGGCCAAAACACTGATCGGGTTCTTCCGCGGCACCAAGATCCAACACATTCCCCGGGATGCAAATAGGCATGCAGACGCCCTTGCAAGGCTAGCAACCGGAAACTACCCCCCAGAGTACCGGAGAGCTAAAATCGAGACCCTCCAAAAGCCAAGTATAAGCAAGACCATCTCCGAAATATTCGCGGTAGAACAGGTACCACCGAGCTGGATGGACCCAATAGTCAAGTATCTGACCGACAAAACCAGCCCCCAGGATGCGGTGGAAGCCAGGAGGCTGCACCTCCGGTGTGCCCGGTATGGCCTCATTAACGGCCAATTATACCGAAGGGGCCACAGCTTCCCCCAGCTGAGGTGTGTGACTAAGGAGGCAGGAGAAGCAATCATGCGAGAGATCCACGAAGGGGTATGCGGTAATCACTCCGGCGCAAGGTCATTATCCCACAAATCACTCCGAGCGGGATATTTCTGGCCCGATATGGCGGCAGCATCCAGGAAAATATCACGCGGCTGCCACAAATGCCACATGTACGCCTCGGTACCTCGTGCCCCGGCAGTCGCATTATCAATCCTGTTGGCACCTTGGCCTTTCGCACAATGGGGATTAGACATCATCGGCCCTTTCCCCGTGGCAGTAGGACAATACAAGTACGCCATTGTGGCAGTGGATTACCAAACTAAATGGGTCGAGGCAGAACCGTTGATAAAGATCACTGAGGAACGGGTTAAGAAATTCCTGTGGAAAAACATCTACTGTAGGTTTGGGGTGCCGCAGACTATTATCACGGATAATGGGACGCAATTCAACAACGCAGATCTCATCCAGTACACAGCCTCCCTGGGGACCCGGATGCTATTTGCCTCGGTAGCACACCCGCAGACCAACGGCCAGGCAGAAGCGGTCAATAAGATTATCAAAACTCTTCTTAAAAAGAAACTGGATGCCAAAAAGGGATGCTGGGCCGAGGAACTCCCCGCGGTATTATGGGCCATCCGGACAACAGCAGCAGAGGCAACAGGAGAGACCCCGTTCTGCTTGGCATTCGGGAGTGAAGCAGTGCTCCCTGTGGAGACTGAGATACCCAGCGGCAGGGTCGAGAATTACGACGCCGACACAAACGCCGACGGCTTACTACTCAACCTGGACCTCATCGAGGAGCGGCGCGACCGAGCGCACATGCGAAACCAAACCTACAAGCAGCGGGTCGCCCGGTACTACGATAGAAGGGTCCGGGAAAGAAAGCTGCAAGTCGGCGACTGGGTCATGAGGAAGGTCCAGAAAAAGCCATTGGCCTTGCAGCCAACATGGGAGGGACCCTACCAGATCACCGCGGCCGTAGGCCCGGCAACATTCCACATCATAGACGCTACGGGCATCTATTCTACCAAGCCGTGGAATATCGAACACCTACGCTTTTACCCTAGATAGTAGCAATCGTAAAGGAACGAAAGTGTAATTGGCAAGCATTGCAATGTGCAGTTATGACATTAAAGAGACTACACCAATTACAGGATATATGTACAGAGCACACCCCTAGCTAGCACTCCCGGAACCCACAACCCCCGACCCGCCACCTTTTAGCTCCCGCTCCTGCTCCCTCATCACGATCAGGGCTATGTCAGCCTCCATCCGCTCGGCGTCGAGCCACCCTTTCTCCCGCCACTCCAGATATGCGTCACTTATACCCTCCGTACGAGCCTTCTCCAGCATCTCCTCAAAATCTGACGACTCCCGAAACTCGTCAACGGCCTTATCGGCCACTTCAGCAAGTTCGGATTCCACCAGCCTCTCCCGTCCCCGAACGACCGCCGTCATTTGGGCCTGCAGCTCCAAAACTTTTGCCTCCAACTCAACAATCCTCCCATCACGGGCGGCAAGCTGTCGGCTGGCTTCCTCTCTCTCCCGCACGAGTTCCGCGCTCAGCCGGCCGCCTTCCTCCCTTTCCTTCGCAAGCTCGGCTTCCGCCACACCCACCTTAACACCCAGCTCCTCCACCCGCTTCTCCAGGACAGCGGCAGCCTCCATTCTGGGGCCGGCGACATAAAACCTCTGAGCCAGCTGCCAAAAAGAAAGCAAAAGGAGCATCAGCTCATGTCACATCACGGAAGAGGACTCACAGAAACACATTTACCTGTAGAGCCAGTCCCACGGGCTCCGCCATACTCTCACCCGGATTTTCAGTCCAGGACCCCTCCCGGTCGAGCCCCAAGGTTTCGATTATACCAGCCACAAGCCTGCTAAATCCACCACCAGAGCTACGAACGGTTTCCGGTTCCTGAGTCCTGCGACCACCCGCCTCCACAGTCGGGACTATGGCTCGCCCCGTCGGCCCAGCTGAGCTTGACGCCCCCGCATCAAATACCCTCGCTCTCTTTGCCGGACTTTCACTGTGGCTGCTTCGACGGTTCTCGGGCAAAACCACCGATTCCCTCTCCCGCGAGGTACGCACTGCCATTTGCCGCGCCACAGGGTCTGGCCCCGGGAGGCCCTCCGCCCGCACTTCCCGAATGCGGAGTGGAGAATTGTTCTCACCGCCCGGCCGCCTCCCATAATGAGCGTCCGAGAACACTAGCGGCACCGGCCTTGCATGCTCCGTACGCTTCTGGGTAGCCACGTCAAGAACGACTTTTGCGGCCTCCTCCCCTATCTCCATCAACCGCGCTGCTATCAGCTCCTCATCCGGCTCGATAGTCTCCTCAACTTTAAGCGCGGGCCGAGGACCGTTAGTAGGTTTTCTCCCCATCCCCAGCACCTCCAGCACGTTCCACCGAGTGAAATTATAGGTGCTCCGGCTATCATGGTCCCAGCCATAAAACAAACGGAATAACCGTTGCTTCTCCAGGTTCTCCAATTCATAGGTCTGGTCCCCGATCGGTTGATATGCCCCGGGCACTTGATAACCCCTCCAGGTCCGCTGCCACTTACCACCGGCCAGCACCACCGACCTCCTCCAGCCATCCAAAACCGTCGCCGGCAGATGCGTAATGGCAGCACCATGCTCCCGCGTGGCAAAATTCACGCAACCACGGCACTGGCCCTTTCTGCAGTAAGAAATCCGGTACAGCGCCCGAAATTCATTAACTGTGGGCCAGTCCATATAACTCAAACAGAACAGGCACCCAAGCCCAAGCAACTGCCTCCACTGATTGCTCGGAAGCTGGGCTGGGGAAAGATTCAGTGAGCTCAGCATGTACTGGACAAATCCCGGCAACGGCAGCGATAGACCGTTGCGGAACTGGTCATCAAAAACGGCGACCCAGCCCGGCTCCGGATTACAGGCCAGCTCGCCGGGATGCAAGCCTCGAAGTTTAACGGAAGAGTTGATATCCCACCTCGACCGAAACTCCCTAATCTCCCTCTCGTCCATACTTCTGACTGCTTCGTCGCAGACAATCGTCCCATCACCATCCCGCAGCTCGTGCCTCCTAGGCCCACGAACGCCACTGCCATAATGCGCAGACCTCCCAGACGCCATTAAACCTCAAAACAAAAGTTCAGTTCTGCCGAAAGATGGAAGAGGAGAGCAGAAAGCAAAGTACGGCAGGAAGAAAGCAGATGAGACGATAAATAGGGCAACAACAAAGGTCAGGCAACCCCAGCCGTCGATCCCCTCCATCTCAGTCCGCCCCCTGCCGACACGTGTCCACGGCATCAATAAAAGACCCCATGCCATCATAAACTGATGGAACTGATGGGCTCCCCCTTCATTGCATGTCAGCCACATGCCCCACCCACAAACAACAGTTAGTAAGCAAGGAGCGCGCAACGAGGCGTCCCCTCTCCTCGCTCCACAAAGGTCAAACTTCGAATCAACCCGACACCATGACGTGTCACGGTTACTTACACCGGCTGAATGCCAGTTCACTGGAGGACTTACCCCGATATGGCAGCCCGCCCGATCGAGATCCGCCCAGCACTATGGCATTCCACCGGGCATGTGACATTCAACCAGCTCCTAAATATTCTACCGGATGTCATTCCCTACGCCTACGGGCAGGGACGAGCCAGCAACAACGCGAGGCTTCCAAACGCATGGGCTTTATAAACCCGGGCGAGCTTACATCTAACCAATGTACTCTTGTCCAGCAGGATAAAAACCCTGCATCACACTGAACTGTGATACCCTTGGGGATACATGGCGAGACTCGTTATCTCAACGCCACTCCACTGGGCAGATTGTCTCTCTAACACAGAGCAAGTCTCCCCGCAGGCTAACAAACCTGCACATTACCTCAACGCTTAAACAACAAAAGCTGAGAAGAGCTAGCAAGTGTTAAAACAACGCCTCAGCGCGGCCATAACACCCTTCGGGCACCTGTTGGCCTATTCCACGCACCAACAGGCCTCCCCGAAGGCTAGTCTGCAAATCCATCCGGGACTCGTTCCGATACGGCAGGACGCCCGTCGAGCTCCCATGAACTCCGCCCCGCACCAATATGGTTCACCCGGGACTCGTTTCGATACTTTAGGAACGCCCATTCAAAGATCCAGATACTCACCTCGGTCACGCCCAATCTTTAACGCGGACTTGGGGGACTGAGCACCGGTAGGTTGGTAACCCTGCGGGTCTGCAGGCCAAGAGCAAGACAGATCTTAAGTCCCCATTCAAGATTGCACTTGACCGGGAACTTGGGGGACTTGTTGACAGTAGCCAGAGAGGCTACACCAGGGCCCACAGACCCGCAGCAAGCGCACCAGAGCCCGGACCAGGACCCAGGATCGGACCACCAGCACCAGGCCTCGGGCCCCAGCGGTCTATCCTGCCTCCAGGGATCCTGGAACCAGGGGCGCCCGCCTGCCAAAGAGGGCACCAGAATATCCAAACAGAAGGGAACCAGTCCCACATCGAAGAGTAAGGCCAGCCCTCACCCTTGACCACCTATATACGGGCCTCAACTACCACCATAAATAGGTAACTTGTCTCCCTCCCTGCTTACATACGTGCCCAGGTTATATATATTCCAACTATACTAACTGAAGCATCGGAGAGGTGAAGGCCGGCCCGCCCGGTATTCCCCTTAGTAAGCAGGATTGCAGGAGATCGAGTCGGATTCATCAAGTGTCTACCAAGACCCCCGGGTTTAGGCAGAAACATGTTTACATTCATTTTTTACAATGATGATCTTTATTGATTAATTCAATTTTTGAACTGTTAAAATCGTTGATTACATTGCTCAATATATGCAAATTAGAGATAGTTCGGACGCACAACGTCCATACTAGTATAGACACAAGTATTTTCCAAGAAAAATTATACATCTTGTAAAAGTTGGAAAGCTTGTGCGATCTGGGTCATTAGATTGTACATTCCTCCCACGTGTAAAAAGCCAGATCCTCAGGCTTTTATATACAAAAGCTTGCGTTCACCACTATGAAAGTGGCACCTGAGTATATATATACCCCTGTCCTGTCTTTACATATACCACTACAATCCCTCCCTTTGGTCCTCAGTCTCTCACTGAGATTTCGATTCGCAGCAAATCTATTGCTTCTGCTTTTGTTTGATCCGTTAGAACTTCATTAATTCAGGTTGATCTTGCTGCAGCAGTTCCGTAGTAATGATTCACAGATTAGCTTTTGAATGCTTTACCCCCATCCTTTTTAACTTTAATTCTACTTTTACTTGGTGGATTAATTTGTCTAGCTTCTTTTTAGGGTTAGGGTTTCTGCTTTTCGATCATCTGCAGTAATTTGCACGGGGGCGATGATCTGCGCCACTCGGTCACAGTGATATATAGTCAGTTCTCGGTGGTGCGGCATCATCAAGATTCACATACTTTTAACCGAAAGGTTCTTGCCTTTGAAGTACTGGGAATCTTGATGATGCTGCATCTGCTAGTACATGGCTCTATAAGATTGAAATATATTCCCAATCTTTCTCCAATTTGAAACAGGATCAGATCAGATTGAGAAGAACATGGTAAGGGTTACAGCCCTATCATAATATAAATAGGTTTCTTAGTAGTTTCAGACTTTCAGTTGATTTGAAGAGTATCTATTGATAGATCCGTTATCTAGGATTAGTTGTTATATTATATATATAGCCTAATGGTGTCTATAACTTGTTGATTGTTTCCTTCGATTGAATTGCCTTATAGACGAGTCAACTCAGTACAAAAATCAATGATCTTCTTCTTTCTTTTCTTTTGGCCAATGCAACGATCTTGTTCGACCGGAGTTTTCAATATCTGTTATCTATATGTGCATATATTGTGCAGTTGGCTCGTAATTAAATAAGATGAATACTCGTATAGTATGGTCTAAATAATTATTCCTTTGCTTGATTATTGGTTTAAATGGAATTCCATAAGTTTTTAGCCCTTTTACACAAATTGCAAGAGGGCAGGTTGATAGTATGAGTATTGCTTTGATTATATATAGTACGTTTATATATACCATAAATCTTGATGTTCACTCTGGCGCAATAAAGCAATCTATTCGTTCGTTTTTTTTTCTAATGCATGGATATTGTCAAAGGTTTTCAGTTAAGAATTTGAAATATAATATAGATTTCTGAACCAATCCATCTCCAGGTTTGTTACATAATATTATTATATATGAGTGTGGCTTGTTCTTTTGTTGTTATCACAATTCTATGTAGCTTGGATTTGGAGCTCAGATGTTTGTACGGCTCCTTGCTTCAAAGCCCTTTATTGGAATCTAATCTAGGGCTCTATCCGAGGATGTCAGGAATCTGATGTTTTATGTTTCAGAGGTTTCAGGTTTCCAGAATAAAATACTGTTTTATGCAAGTTCCAGGACACTAGTAAGTAATAACACACGAATATCATTGTTATCTATTTGTTTATCTTTATGATCGCATATATAGATCGACTAGAAAGCTTGTACGTGTCAATTACTGGTTGATGTGGACGATTGAGTGAATTAAGTTGCAGAGATAAGGAGAGAGAGTTGAGAATAATTCATTACAGGATTGCTGTAACTAGTGCAGGTGCGGGGCAACTACGTACGTACTCTTTCTAAAGGCGGGGATGCAAGTGATGGATCTTTGTATCGGATACATATAAATGTAAATATATAACATTTTGACAGCTTGTGATAATAGTAATATTTAGATTGGATTTACCTTTTTTTTTTTTCCTTTTTTTTTTTTTTAAGGCATGAAGTACATTGAATATATTCTCTAGTTTCATGCCTGCGGCATGTGTTTTATAATCAAGCGAGGCTACAACAGAGTAGTATTGCAGATTAGCAGCTATTTTCTTTGACAGCAGCCTAAGGATCAAATAAAGTTTTGGATTGTCTCTTAAGAGGGCATTTCCTTGCCTTAGACTTCATCCTTCTATTGCCAATTCTATTTTACAGTAGCTAGCTTCTTCAGTACAAGAGGTCAGTGCTACCCGCTTTAATAACTTTAATGTTAACAAGGAGTTGATGAAGAGCATATATATATTTCATTGTTCAGCTACTGTATTGCTAAGTTCTTTGTACCACTTTCAGAAATTACAAGCCCTGCATGGGAATAAATACGCCTTATTAGCTAGCCCCGACTCCCGACTTGCTTTGTATTCCTCGGCCTGTGCTCAACAAAGAGAATAACTGACAGTGCTACCAGTGACACCATGACAACTTATATAATGTTGAATATAGGCCATAGCTTATACTGATGATTTCTTGTGTTAGTTATCTTTCCAAGCCTTTCAAATCTAACCAGTGTAAGCTTCATATCCGGCCATGATTGGTCTATTTCCTTATAGCTTCAGTATTCTATGGCTAATATTCTTCGTTGCCTAACATGATATCCAAGCTAATTATTTACACAATTTCTTAGGTTTAAAACCTCCTATCTCTGTTTGGTTTGGAGGGTGCTGGGTAAGGCTTCACCCTTGATCTTTCTGTATTTCTCTTCGCTTCTCCGTGTCAGGGAGCTAGAGATATAGGACTGTCAGTTGGTTGCCTTCTAATTATAATTTTCACCTGCTATTGCATTTCTAGTTGTTTTCTGGTTAGCTCTCGTATGTAGCCATCTAGTATATTTGTTCCCAATTCAGTACCTTGTAACTTCGATCTGCAGTTACAATAATTTTATCTTTAGGTTTAAAACAATTATGCCCTTGGTAGTTCTGTTCAAGGAAAGTGGATGATGGATTATGCCCTTGATCCAATTTTTCTACCCTTGGTTGCCAACAAGAAGGACAACATCCATGAGGGGTTGGGCCCCTTCGTGTAGGGTGGGGGCTTCTTCCTCATTTGATCATTTTCTGCCCGCAGAGAACTATTCAAGTACACAGAGGCAGCAAAGCACATCTTTAGTGGGTGTTTATTGGGTCCATTTGCAGATCTGGGAGTGACATCAAAGTAATAATGGACCCAAGCAACTGGTGCCATTATCAGTTTTGATATCTAAACTCTGCTGCAGTAATCTCAATGTATGATCGTAGCCACAGGAATAACCACATTAAATGTGTTTGCAGAAATGTGATGGGGATCGATCCCCAATGATTATATGGAAATATCGATTCCTTTAGGCTATGTTTGTTTCATGGAATCCTTGTCATGGGAAAGTAATCACTTTCTTTTCCTTTGTTTGGGAGCTAAAAAGAAAGAGCGGGAAAGGAAATGCATTCCCAAATGACTGGAAAATTGGGAGGAAACTGGTTCCCTCCTCACATCCACTAGAATCAGTTTCCCTCCCGAATTTCAACAATTTTTGGACTAAATTACCCTGCTTAAAATAGTTATTTGCCATTTAATCCACAATACATCTTAGAAATTTGTGTCAAGCGTGCCTCTACACGCTATGAATCTTACAGCTGTCTGTAATCAGATACAATATGAACTGAACCACTCCTTACCAAAATTCATCTTGTTATCGTCTTCCTCCCAAAGCACCTTCCTGGTATGTATCAAATATGACTTGTTCCTCTCTTATTATGTATGGGTTCAGTGTGATATACCCATGTTAGTTCCTCTCTGCCCTTGTTCTCTTATATATGTATATAAGTATTGTGCGTTTGGGTGTTTGATTTTATATGTAGTTTTGGTTTTCTGTATGATTTGCATGGTGTAGTTTGTTGTTTTGATATCATTTGTCTTTTCTTTCATTTACAAACCAACAAAATAGTTAGTAGATTGATATAGAGTGCTTCCACTGATGCTAATGTTATTTTCCCTTTGGATATGATCGCGAAGGGAGAAAGAATGCCACTAATGTTTTTAGTTGGACGATTGAATCTCTAGAAACATGATGATTATATTTTAAGAACATGATTTCGTTATTTTACATTTGGGACTTTGCTGCATGTTTATTAGATTTCTAAATAGGATTGTAGTATATTTGTTAGATTTATAAGAAAGCAAGTTTTGTATGCAGTTAATGGCTCGTAGATACTTGTTGAAGACAAAAAGAATTGTCTTGATGCTAGACAATATTAAGGATTCACTTAATGTTGTCTTCATGATATATGTTATGTTGTATATCATGGCAGAACGACATTATCGAAAGTATAGAATAAGATCGCGATCTATTTATGATGCTTATTCAAGAATTGGAAATTTTGAACGAATGGTGTATGCAAGTGATGTAAGGTGCATAAACAATCTTCGCATGGATAGACATACATTTAGCATATTATGCTCTATGTTACGCACATCTGGTAAATTAAGAGATACAAGAAACATATCTGTTGAGGAGATGGCAGCTATGTTCTTGCATATTCTTGCACACCATGAAAAGAACAGAATTATACAAGATAGATTTTTACGGTCTGGGGAAACAATTAGCAGATATTTTAATCTGGTATTAAGAGCAGTCCTATCTCTACAAGGACAATTGCTAAAAACACCAGAACCTGTGCTTGAGAACTCATCAGATGAGAAGTGGAAATGGTTTAAGGTACACACAATCTGTTACTTTATTATTATTATTATTATTAAATAATGGAATTAAAAAAGAAAATATATTCTAAGTAGCTTATTATTGTAGAATTGTCTTGGGGCGCTAGACGGGACGTACATTAGACTACATGTGGCAGAAGCTGATAAGCCTAGATATCGGAGTAGGAAGAATGAAATTGCTACAAACGTTTTGGGAGTATGCTCACAAGATATGCAATTCATTTATGTATTACCCGGTTGGGAGGGTTCCGCAGCTGATTCACGAGTGTTGCGTGATGCCATTAGTAGGAGACATGGGTTGCGCGTCCCCCATGGTGAGATGATGTGACAATCACTATTTTCTGTCATTAGTGTATTTGTTTTCCATCTTAGTAATAATTTTCATCAAACTAATTACATTTTTCACTTATGCAATAGGGTATTTCTATCTTGTTGATGCTGGGTATCCAAATGGGGAAGGGTTTCTTGCTCCATACAGAGGTCAAAGATATCATTTAAATGAATGGAGAGAAGGGTATCAACCTACCACTGTTGAAGAATTTTTTAATATGAAGCATTCAACTGCTAGGAATGTGATAGAGAGATGTTTTAGGCTACTGAAAATGCGTTGGGCAATTCTAAGAAGCCCCTCGTTTTTCCCAGTGAAGACACAATGTCGTATTGTTATAGCATGTTGCTTGCTTCACAATCTTATTAGAAGGGAAATGGCAGTTGATCCCTTAGAAAATCGATTGAATGGGATGGAAACTAACCAAGATGATGATGATGATGATGATGATGATGATGATATGATAACTTTTATTGACTCATCAGAACAATGGAATGATTGGAGGAGAGAGTTAGCAACACGAATGTTCAATGAATGGAGTGGAAATAGGAACACGAGATGAAAACTGAATGTTAGAGTTCATCAGACCAATTTTAGTTTTGTTGCTCCATATGGATTTGTGCTTGTTTATTTGGTTCTAGTGGCTTTGAACTAAAGTTGTGTAGTGTGTTTGTTGCTCCATATGGATGCAAGTTAATGAATGACTTTGTTGCTCTATTACTTGTTTAAGGATGGTGTGTGCTTATCGTATATAGTTATACATTTGTATTATAACCTGATTGACCACTCTTTTTTTTTTTTCTATTTCAATTCTTAATTCCTTGTGACTCTATATAAATAAGTAGAGAATGAATTATATTTTACACCTCATTGCTTCTTTTACGTAGGATGGACTTGCAAGAAAACTCAAGATCCTCAGCTAGTAGAAGTGGAAGAAATAAAGTGAAGCAACCATCACACACTTGGACCCCTGTTGAAGATGTAGCCCTAGTTGAGACTTTAATTGAAATTTGTGTTTCTGGGAAGTGGAAAGCTGATAATGGATTTAGGTCAGGATATTTAGGAGAACTTGAAAGAATTGTACATCTGAAGCTACCAAATTGTGGATTGAACAGATCCCCACATTGTGTCTCGTGTCAAGACACTAAAGAAACAAACACTTGTCATCTCCGACATGATAGCAAACTCAAGTGGCTTCTCATGGGACCATGAAAATGAGATGGTTGTATGCGAGAAGCAAGTGTTTGATGATTGGGTTAAGGTAAATGCAAGTTCATACTTAATTTGAATTTTGATATCTAATATCCACATGTGTCCCGTACTTAAATTTTAATATCTGAATTTTTATAAAGACATAACTGTTCAACTATTGTTCTTTTAGGAAGTAGTTTCTTTATTCTTGTTATTTATTCTTAGGTTACAGAAATGCTCATATAAATTTAGAGTTGGGAATGTTGGTTTATGCATTGTCTATGTTCTGGTTAACGAGATGGAAATGCAGAGTTGATTCATATTGGCATACAGCTACTGTGTTTTGTCACGTTGAAACTATGTTGTAGGCTCTAGTCAAATGCATAGCTACTTCATGATACAATATTACATAACAGATGCATGGTTTGAATGATTAGTTGAAATTGGTAAGATATAAGCAGTTTGAGTGTATTTGAGGTGGTTCCAGCCAAATCCCTTACTTGCTTCTCCCTCTAGAAGTTACTGGTCATGTACCCTATTTTTTGTAATCATAGAAAGTTGAACAAATTAATAATGAATAAGAATAAGTCGCATTCATATAATTTCTTTGTAGCTCTCAGATGCATGTTGCTTTCTTAAAAACATTAATGAAATTCGTTGCATACAGAGAAGACATATTTGGCATTCCTGTTGTATAAGAAAATTGGTGAGTTGTAGCTCTTGGCATCTAAAAGAGCAGCAAGGCAGACAAACTTGCTAAAATTTTATCTTGACATCTAGTTATGACGATTGTATGACAGGTTCACAAGGATGCAAGAGGGCTTAGACTTAAACCATTCATTCATTATGATAGTTTGGTCGAAGCTTTTGGGAAAGATCGTACAAATGGATTAGGAGCTGAAGGACCTGCTGAAGCGGATGAAGATTTGAATAATGAAAGTGAATTTGTTGATCTCGAAGGAGATGACTTGCCTGAAAATATAGTTCCTACACCTACTACTCAGACAACTTCTTCTGCTCCTAATTCAACTCGAACTAGAAAGCGACCAAGGGACGCTTATGCTCAATGCTTGGGAGACATGGCTAGCACTCTACGCTCCTTTGTGGACGTAACCAAGACACATTTGGAGACTATGAAAGAGGTACTTTTGAGTGAACAAGCAACATTAACTAAAAGAGGTAAAATTGTCGAAGAGCTTATGAAAATTGAAGGTTTGAATGATTATGATGTGCTTGATGCTGTTGCTGCCATTATTGGCGATGACTCCAAAATTGAACTCTTATTCAGCTTACCTGACAATTTAAAGTGTCAATGGATCTACAATAAGCTTCTTAACCACTAGAGAAAGATATGTTGAAGACTAATGTTGGCCTAAAATTGCTTTTGTTTATATTTTGGAGTGGATGATCGGCTCAACATAATGTTATATTTTGATCAAACTTCTATAAATTAGAAGTTATGATGTAATCTAACTTGTAACCATGTTGTGATATTAGAACTTATTATCTATTATGATGTTATTATAGACTTCTTTATCTTGTGATGTCTACTTTGTCTTTCCTTATAAGCTCTCAACAAAATTATCTTTCCTTATGAGATACCAGATACTCTACTTTAATAGCAAATGTTTAATCTCAGTATCATTTATATTTCTATTTCTGACGAAAATTGTATCATCTTTTTCCTAATGACACCTTCTCTTATCCTGTACTATTTTTACAATGGCAGGCAAAGAAGGCGAGGGAGAGAATATTCGAAGTAACGCGTCTAGTAAGTTAGCAGCACTTCCATTGTCATTTCAGCAGCTAAGCTTCTGTCATACAGGTGGTGCTTTAGAGAGCATACAAAAATTGTTGCCAATTGACATTCAGAGACTGCATTGAAGCATGAATTTTCTCTGTCAGGCACTTTTATCGATCTGACACCAACTAATCTGGTTGCGATACGCACATTTGTGAACTTTTTGGGTTGTATTGATTCACCTAAGGGATTATGATGCTAGAAATGCTCCTTCTTCTATTGCATCCTTTTTCCTTGGTCCTTGAGGTGGACATTGGAGCAGGAAGTTATCATATAACTTTGTAAGCCTCAGTAGTAAACTGAAGAAAAGTTAGTCAAGTTTTATTTTGTATCAATTGTCTTTCCTTATAAGCACTCAACAAAATTAAAGCCATTTAATTTGTTTTGCAGCATAAGGTATGATATCATGTAGTCAATTTTGTCAATTAATACGAGGGCATTATGGGAAATTAGAAAGAATTTTGATTCCTTTCCTTGCAGCACCAAACACTGAAATGGAAACTGACATATGTATTCTAACTAAATTCCAGGCCTTTCCCAAACACTGGAAAGGATATTTGAAGGAACTGAAATTTCCCATACATATGGAAAGAGCAAGGAATTGATTTCCATTCCATTCCATTCCGTGAACCAAACTAGGCCTTAGGGGATGATGATATTCTAGAAAGACCTCAAGAAGGTAACTAAAGCCAAGAGAGGTTCAATGTGATGGCATGAGGAGGTTACAGGATCCGTATGGTGACCTAACTACCTAGTATGCTCCCCCTGACGAAATTGGCGTTGAGGTTCCAATTTGTTTCGTTTTCCTCTCTTATAAGACTAGGTTTCATCAAACTTTTCAAGCTCGTGTTAGCGTTTCATCTTAGCGAGTATAAACTTTTGTTAAGCATTGATTCAGCAGCTTTCATTAACTAGAAAACATTGGGAGTAAACTTATACTTAACTGGAATCGTGATATGAAGACTATGATATCTCTTGTTCTGACATAAACTAAACATTACACTAATTGAGACTTACTTCTGATAAAAAAAAAAAACTAACACATTTTTGTGATCGAAAAACTGAGACTTACTTGTGTGGTACTGAGACTTACTTGTGTGGTACTTAAAGGACTTTGTTATCTCTTATTCTGACATAAACTAAACGTTATGGTTAGACTTACTTTTGATAAAAAAAAACTGAGACTTATTTGTCTAGTACTAAATTTTCGAGAGTATGAATATTTTGAATGTGCTATGTGCTCGCAAATCAATCACTATATATAATGAAAATATAATGAAAGGGATATGGTACTTGTTAAGTAAGGCAGTGATAGTCAGTCATGTTAAGTGTGCACCCTTTGAAGTTTGAAGTTAAGAACCAAGCAAGGCCATCAATGCTTGCAGAAATCGGAATAAAATCAAACCCCGAAACCCCAAGAATAATATACACAGCCCGATCGATCGGTTTCAAACGTCAGACTGACACTGTTGTCTCTGCTGGGAAACCAAAATATATATAACAAGGCCTGGGCAACAAAATGTGAATCGTGAAGACCCTCTTGTTTGCTCTTTTTTAAAAGTTTAATCAAATAGACAAAATGATAGAGGGTGGGGTTTGACCAGTTTCCTTTTGAGGGTAGTAGAAAGGGTCCACGCCCTTCTAGGGTTCCCATCTTATGCTACTCACATGTGTGCATGTGGGTCACCTCCCCCAACTCGATCCCAAATGCTCATATTCTCAATCCCACATGACTTTTGAACCAAACTATACTAACTTGGTTTAACACAAAATTCGTAACACTCTTTCATTGCTATAGCTAGAAGAGTTAAAAGGGATCCACAACATAGCATGTGATGTTTATTTGACCCATCGCCTAAATTTCTTTGACTAAGTACTCAAATTTGTTTTGTCTTTGTTCAATCTAGATATTAAGAGCTTTCATATTGCTATTTTAGTATCAAGGGGCAAATTGGTGGGTTTGTGATTAAAAGAGAGCAAAGAGTTGGGAACAAATTGATCTGACCATTTCAATTGTTCATGTAACTCATCCAACGGTATGAACCCATAAAGAAGTTACTGTTATATTAGGGTGGTGACTGGTGAGCCCATAGATGGACGATATTTCATTGTATAGATTGAGTTGTGACACAAAATACCATAAAATATTTTGGAAAATACTTGTGTCCATACCAGTATGGACGTGTGCGTCCATACTCTCTCTAATTTGTATATTTTGGGCAATGTTATCAACAATTTTAACCGTTCAAAAGTTGAATTAATCAACAAAGATCATCTCTGTAAAAATTCGGAATAAACTAAAATCGTATGCTCATTCGATTGTATTCGATTGCATCAAACAAATGAACAGTTCTAGTGAAAGTTGGGAGTCTCATGATCAACCGTCCATTTGTTTGATACAATCGAATACAATCGAATGAACAAACTATTTTGGTTTATTCCGAATTTTTACATAGATGATCTTTGTTGATTAATTCAACTTTTGAACTGTTAAAATCGTTGATAACTTTGTCTAAAATATGCAAATTAGAGAGAGTATGGACGCACACGTCCATATCAGGTATTTATCAAATATTTTTCATTTTACAGGTTAAAAGCACATACACAACAAACGTTCAAAACAAGTAGCTAAATACAACTGTAAAACTCAAACAGTTATTTATTATTATTATTTTTTAACAACTATCAAAATAAACGTAAAATTCGAATATATAGTTTTTCTGTCTTTTGAAAAGAAAAAGAAGCTACGCCACTGAGAAGTCTATAGGTCAACCAATATCTACAAAGTCAAATAATAAGGCTCTCATGCCTCATTAGGAATCCTATCACTCCAATACAAAGGTGAATTACAATAATAACCAATATTAGCTATGACATCGGCAACAAAGTTAGTTAATTTCCTGAAAAACATCCCTAAAACTAATAGATCAAAACTAGTAGCTAAATAAACTTCTTATGTCTTACACAAGCTTGATCAATCTAGCTCCAAAGTGGTTCAAACGACCATTCTGCATGCGTCGTAAAACTCAAATAGTTACATTCTTGAAGATTTGTAGAACAACTAGATGCCATAATCCAGTGACCATACAAAGGCGCGGCGCGGCCCGTGTCTGATCGAAGCATGTGCTCATGTTTATTAACCTGATCATCACCAGAGACTAATTTCTAGGGTTAACTTGTACTTAGTTTCGACTAATTTAATTAAGCAAGTTGAAATTCCCTAGCTAGCTCTTATGGTCAAATATATTCCCTTAACAATGATTCAAAGCTTCTGTTAAGGTCACATTTAGTTTATAACGATTACAGTATTTTACAATTTGATTATTGTTAGGGAATAGTATTTCCCTCAGAGATTGATTTTGATTATTGGTAAGGCAAAATTACTGCTTTGGTTACTGATCTTTGTCAAAAACGACAGTTTGGTCACTATCGAATTTCAAATATCAAAATGGTCACTCAAGTTATGCCAAAGTGAAAACACCAAGAAGGATCGAACTAATATACTAGGAGGAAGGAGTTTGAAGAAAAACAGAAACAGTGAACACAATGATGTAACTATAGTGGAAATCTCATAAGAGATAAAAACCACTACGAGACTTGTTAAAGTAGTCTACACTTCGATCAATCCAGTAAATTGGAATTCAGTTTACAGAAGTTCAAGTAGAGATGTTCAACACAATCTCTTTACAAGCATATATCAAAACTAACTTGAACAACAATCTAATTCAGTAAACTAGCATATGCTATTCCAACAGATAATCTGTCTTGCACGAAGGAGCACTCCTCAGATCAGAGATCCTGCAATCAGTAAATCACACAAGTGAGATATGATCAGGAAGATAAGTTAAACAGTTTGTCAAAGACAAAGAAATGTTCATAAGAACAATGGATATCAATCTGCTATGCAAAAAGCCACACATTCTTAGTAAAGAAGCAGATGTATATATACACAGGTAATCCCTTTAATCAGTGCAAAATAATTGCACAGATTGCAATTAGAATCGAATCTTTCCTTAAGCTGCAACACAGATTTATAGCACAAGGTCAACTAAGAAGAAAAGGAAAACCAATAACCATAAAAGAAGAGCAGGGAATAATAGGGAAACAGTTAATTGAGGGATATTCTGAAATCAGAAAACTGATAAGGACACCCAAGAGGATTCCTGGTAGGACTAGGAAAGGTTGTGTTAAGTATCAAACAAAACACACAGCTTACAAACTCCCCCTTTGATGCTTCACACAACCTGAAAAGACATCAGCAAAAATCCAGCAGAATATCACTAAGAAAGGGAGAATCAGTTTCCATCATTTTTGTCCCTTTCTTAGAAAAACAAAAATAACTAAGTTTCAAAGATAAAAAACGAGTAATGAGTTCAAAGTAAACAAAACAAAACTTGAAACTTAATAAGTCTGATGCATATGCATCATTACAAACCACAACCAAAAATAAAAAGTTCAGCAGAGAATAAAAAAGAAAAGTTCAGCAGCAGCATTAGTCTTTTACTCCCCCATTGTGGAAGCATCACGCATCCTCCCAACCCTTAGAAGCATTGGCACCCCAAGCTTGCGATGTTGCAGCAGCCGCAGCCAGCTCCTTCGCATGCTGTCTCTGAATGGCCTCGTCCCAGAGATTAGGCTTAGGAGAGGAAGGTGAGGGGCCAGGATCCGGGGAGCACATAGGACTCGGGATAGGAGAAGGAATTGTAACAGGGAGAGAGTCAAGTCTGGAATGAACATTTAGAACAGAATCAACCAGAAGGCCAATGGTGGAGTTCAACCGATCCAAGCGACGTTCAATCTCAAGAAACTTTTGTTCCAGACGATTGCCAGTGAATTCCTGAGAGTGCTGAAGCCGAGAGAGAGATGCAAGAACATGATCAGGGCCTTGGCGAGATGAGCCAGCAGTAGAGTTAAGAGCATGCAAGGAATTGAATCTGGGATCATCAAGATTAACAGAATGAACATTGATGTTTGCCCTGCGCTCAGCATCACGACGCCTCTGAAGTTCACCAACACGAGTGGGATAGAAAGTACGAGCCATGAACAAAAAACTGCACACTTAGATAAAAAACGTGAGATCTAATAAAACAGAAAAGAAGAAGATGATATGACTACTGAACAGAAGTTATCCTTATATAGAGAAGAGAAACCCTAACACACAGAACCAACAAGGAAGAGAATTCCTACAGAATGTGAAAAGATACATATCATAAATAATATGTAACTTCAAGGGGAAAGAATCAAGAGAGAAGCGGAAGCGAAACCATCTTGTAATAAATACAGGATATACACAATATTTAGTCTCAAATCACGATATTGTATGGGATGGAACACGGAGAAAATCTCGAGAGAAATCTTTTTCAAATCAATTTTACCATTCTGCATTTAAGCTAACAAGCATCACTCCCCCTTGTGACAACCATTCTAACATTCTTTTAAAGTCACATTTTTGCATCTTGACAATTGTCAAGATCAGACAGTAATACATCCTCCAGAATGACCAGATCATTTCTGTTTCTCACCTACAAAATCGATTAGAGCATAACCAATAGAGTAGTTACTTTAGAAACAACCTGGTCTTTTTAAATTTTTCAAGGAATATTATGAGACAATTTTCAAACAGTAATCCTTTTTCAACTCCAACAAACAGAAAGAACAAAGAACTCTCGAGATTTAGCAGATCCCACATCCATACAGTACAGTGAAAATGAGGAAGATGAGCAAATGCACACATACAAAATAAGTCATTACTGAACCAAATATCAAACATTTGACAAACTCATTACTCCAAGAGCATTTCTGAGAGTAATGAATCTATCAGCATCCAAAGCTTTAGTGAATATATCAGCAAGCTGATTTTCAGTAGAGACAAAGCTTAGTTCCAGAATATTTCTTTCAACCAGATCACGAATGAAATGATACCTTAAGTCAATGTGTTTGGTCCTTGTGTGTTGTACTGGATTTTTTGAAATGTTTATGGCACTCGTGTTGTCACAAAAAATTGTGAGTGTGCCTTGAGAGAGACCATAGTCTTCCAACATGTGCTTCATCCATAACATTTGAGTACAACAGCTACCAGCAGCAATATATTCAGCCTCAGCAGTAGATAAGGAGATGCAATTCTGTTTTTTGCTGTGCCAAGCAACAAGATTCGTACCAAGAAAGAAACATCCACCAGATGTGCTTCGTCTGTCTTTAAGATTGCCTCCCCAGTCAGCATCTGAAAAGCCTGCAATTTCTGCATTTGTCTCACAAGAATAAAAAATTCCACAATCTAGTGTAGAGGAAACATAACGAATGATGCGTTTGGCAGCTTCAAGATGAGATTCTTTAGGATCAGACTGAAATCTGGCACATATTCCAGATCTTCTTATGAAGAGAGTTTTGTCAACAGAACCACGAGAGTACCCTTTCTCCATCAGATAGCAAGAAAGTCTGTCATACCAAGCTCGAGGAGCTTGTTTGAGACCATATAAAGCTTTCTGCAATTTGTACACATAATCAGTATAGTGAGGGTCAATAAATCCTTTAGGCTGTTCAACATAAACTTCTTTATCAATTTTTCCATTCAAAAAAGCAGTTTTTACATCCATCTGATGTAACTTGAACCTGAAATGACAAGCAAGAGATAAAAGTAATCTAACAGATTCAAGTCTAGCAACAGGAGCAAAAGTTTCATCGTAATCTAGACCCTCTATTTGTGAATACCCCTGTGCAACTAATCTTGCTTTATTTCGAATTATATTCCCCTTTTCATCACTCTTGTTCCTGTAAATCCATTTAGTACCAATGATGTTGCATTTATCAGGTCTAGGAACAAGTTTCCACACATTGTGCCTACTAAACTGATTTAGCTCATCCTGCATAGCACAAATCCAATCACTGTCAGATAATGCTTCAGTAATATTTTTAGGTTCAAAAGCAGACACAAAACCCAAGTTGTTAATGGCTTTCATTTTAGTTTTGTTAGTGATAACAAAACTTAAGAAGACATTAGTGGAATCTGCTACTTCAGTTGCATTAGCTTGAGGGACAGATTGTCTTCTCGTGACAATGCCATCATTTATTCCCCCAATAATGTCTTTAGAGGAGTGATCCCTAAGAACCTGTTTATAACCTTGTCTGATTTTGGAACAATCACCATATACAGAATCTTCATCCTCAGAAAGTACTGTTGAAGGTTGATCAGAATTTGTATCTGGTGGTGAAGGTTTGTACAATGGAAATATTTCATCACTAGCATCAACCTGTCTAATAAAAGCATCATCCACAGCAACATTGAAACTTTCAGTAATGTTTTTAGTGGTCCTATTATATACTCGATAAGCCCTGCTGTTTAAAGAATATCCAAGAAAAACTCCTGGATCACTTCTGGAATCAAATTTAGCAAGATGTTCTCTATCTTTATAAATGTAACAGGGACTACCAAAAACATGAAAATGTGCAACATTAGGAATTTTTCCTTTCCACAGTTCATATGGAGTTTTGACAGTTCCATGTCGTAGAAAAACCCTATTGCTTGTGTAACAAGCAGTGCTTATCGCTTCTGCCCAGAAAGCAGGTCTAATACCAGCAAAATGCAACATAACTCTAGCCATTTCAAGCAAAACTCGATTTTTTCTTTCCACAATGCCATTTTGCTGAGGAGTAATAGGAGCAGAAAATTCATGAAAAATGCCTTGTTCATAACAAAAATTAGAGAAGGCAGAATTTTTAAATTCAGTACCATTATCAGACCTGATCCTGGTGATTTTAAGACCAGCAGACCTTTTTTCATTCCCAAGTTGTAAGCTCAGTCCAAGAAAAGAATCAAAAGTTTCACTCTTATCTTTAAGAAAATTTACCCAAGTGAACCTAGTAAAATCATCAACAACAACCAGTATGTAGCTTTTACCTCCATAACTCTCAGGTTCAGCAGGACCAACAAGATCCATATGAAGAAGTTCCAAAGCACATGTGGTATTCTTTGCATTCAGTACTTTGTGTGGGGATCTGGTGAGTTTTCCGAGTTTGCAGCCACTGCAAAACTGAGAAGATTTACCAGACAGTTTAGGTAGACCCCTCACACATTGCTTAGATGAGAGATTCAGCAAATCCTGAAAGTTTACATGACCCATGCGTCTGTGCCACAAGGTTAGAGTTTCTTCTGCATTAGAGCTGATTAAACAGGAATTATCATCAGATGAATTTTCAGCATAAACATGATAGCAGTTATCAGATGCCCTTGTTCCACTCATAATCAGATTATTGTTAGTGTCAAGAACAATGCATCTTTTCTTATTGAACCAGATGTCTTCATGATCATCTGCCAGCTGACTTACACTGATTAAATTTGCTGTTAATCCTTCAACATAATAGACATTTTTAAGCTCAGGTATATTTGAAGTTTTAACAGTACCCTTTCCCAGTACTTTAGCTCTCCTTCCATCACCAAAAGTGACTTTTCCAGAGGTGAATTCACTATCAAAGTAAACAAACCAATACATATCACCTGTCATGTGTCTAGAACAACCACTGTCCATGTACCAAAGATTTGGATTTTTTGTTGTTAAAGCAGTAAAAGCAACAAGGCAAGTGGCAACAGTAGGTTCCTCTTCTGAATTAAACCTAGAAAATAGACAAACATCCTCATCATCAGAAAAAGTAAGTTTTTCAACTTTTCTCCAGCTTTTACTGTTACTCCCTTGAGTATTTAGATTGTCAAATTTGTTTGTCAGATTTTGAATTAATCTCATCTGTAATTTTAACTGTTTCTGCAAGGAGCTAAATTTGTCAGAATCAACAGAAGAGGTAGAATTCAAAAACATAGGACAGTTTGGTCTAATGTGACCAGAAATTCCACAATGATGACAAGTGGGTGTGAAGTGAGTTGTAGCAACCATTGACTCAGTTACCTCAGTTGGAACTGCAGTTTTATGCATTTTTTCATCATCTGAGCAGTATTTTGAAGTCTCTTTGACAAAAATAGTCTCAGTAGAATTTTTACCAGAAAAACCAAGACCAGAAGTTCTGTTATGAGATCCAGAGTTGAGCAGCATTTTAACAGCTTCAGAACTTCCTTCAAACTTGTTGAATTTCTCATGAGCATCGTCAAGTTTAACCTGCAAAGTGTTAACTTCAGTAGACAGACTGTTGTTCATGTTAGAACTAGTTAACAGTTTCTCATTTAACAAGTTTATCTCATTAGTCAATTTTAATCTTTCAGATCCCCATTCAGACTGATTTAATTCTTCTTGTAATGCCTGCACAGAAGAAGTAAGATTAGATCTTTCAGTATCCCAGTCACATTGTGCAGATAAAAACATAGATTCAATTTTTTCTTTCTGACAAGTAAGAGAATCAACTGAGATTTCTAGATGTCTCATTTTCTTATTCATGCTTTCTAAAATATCGCAGAGTTGTGAATATTTGTTCAGCAGTTCATCATAATCACAGATCTCATATTCACCCTCACTATTATCAGAATCAGATTCAAATGATGCCATCAGAGCAACATTTTTCTCTCCCTTGTCATCCTCATCATCACTCCATGAAGACTTCATGGCTTTCTTTTCCACAGACTCCCTGTATTTTCTGTTCCCACAATCTGCAGCTAAATGACCAACACCACCACAATCATAGCATTTAGGTTTAAAAGATGATGACCTGTTATCAGGCTTACTGCCTTTATTTTCAAACCGAGCAAATTTTTCATTTTTGAAATCTGGACCATTTTGTGCCCTTTTTGAATCAGAAGAATTTTTTGTAAAGCCAGATCTTTTGTTTAAGATTTTTCGAAATTCCTTTGTCAGCAAGGCATATTCAGCAGCACCATAGTCCTGATCAATTTTTTCAGAAGTTTTTGTAGCTTTGAAAGCAACAGTTTTCGGTTCTTTCTTTTCTCTTTTATCCTCTTCTGCAAGTTCAGCTTCAAAAGTTTTCAGGTTACCTATGAGTTCTTGCAAAGAGTACGTATCAAGGTCATAAGCATCTGAAATTGCAGTCTTCTTTTCTCTGTATTTTCTAGGCAGGGATCTGAGAATTTTCATGACAATATCATCTTCAGCAATAGTTTTCCTGGGATTGACACTTTTTATAGAACTAGTAATAGCAATCACACGTTTATAGAAATGATCAACCGATTCATCTTTATGCATTTGCAAAGAGTCAAACTCATGTAATAGCAATTGTAGTTTATGTTTTCTTACTTTAGCATTTCCTTCATACGAAGTGGCTAAAGTATCCCATGCCTCTTTTGCAGTACTACAGTGCTTCATTTGCACTCTTTCATCTTCTGAAAGAGCAATAAATAAGGCATTCATAGCCTTATTTTCAGCTTCACTGTAGGCAATTTCATCAGCAGTCCATTTAGAAAACGGTTTAAGAATAAAAACATCTTTTTCCTTCTCAACAACCGGATGAGACCAGCCATGCAAAATACATTGCCAAGCACGAGAATCTTGAGCAGATATAAAGGCTTTCATCATACCCTTCCAGTCCTCATACCCCTCTCCTTTAAAGAAAGGAGGAGTGTTGACAGAAGTTCGTTCCATCGTTGATAAGAACTAAGGATCACACTAAGTAATTTAGTGACCTGCTCTGATGCCAATTGAAAACACCAAGAAGGATCGAACTAATATACTAGGAGGAAGGAGTTTGAAGAAAAACAGAAACAGTGAACACAATGATGTAACTATAGTGGAAATCTCATAAGAGATAAAAACCACTACGAGACTTGTTAAAGTAGTCTACACTTCGATCAATCCAGTAAATTGGAATTCAGTTTACAGAAGTTCAAGTAGAGATGTTCAACACAATCTCTTTACAAGCATATATCAAAACTAACTTGAACAACAATCTAATTCAGTAAACTAGCATATGCTATTCCAACAGATAATCTGTCTTGCACGAAGGAGCACTCCTCAGATCAGAGATCCTGCAATCAGTAAATCACACAAGTGAGATATGATCAGGAAGATAAGTTAAACAGTTTGTCAAAGACAAAGAAATGTTCATAAGAACAATGGATATCAATCTGCTATGCAAAAAGCCACACATTCTTAGTAAAGAAGCAGATGTATATATACACAGGTAATCCCTTTAATCAGTGCAAAATAATTGCACAGATTGCAATTAGAATCGAATCTTTCCTTAAGCTGCAACACAGATTTATAGCACAAGGTCAACTAAGAAGAAAAGGAAAACCAATAACCATAAAAGAAGAGCAGGGAATAATAGGGAAACAGTTAATTGAGGGATATTCTGAAATCAGAAAACTGATAAGGACACCCAAGAGGATTCCTGGTAGGACTAGGAAAGGTTGTGTTAAGTATCAAACAAAACACACAGCTTACACAAAGTATATCAAAATGGTCACTCCGTGAACTGAGACGTTAAAATATGTCACGTGCCGTCAATGTTCACTACATGTGCCAAAATATTGAGGGTATATATGTCATTTTAAGCCTTAATCGATTTAAAAACCCTAAAACAATAAAGCTTGAATCATAGCATTTAGTCGACCTCCTCGATCTTGGGCCGGCACCACCGCTTCCAGCTGGAACATCATCATCAACTGGGCCAGCACCATCAGGACCAGCACCCTGGTACATCTTGGCGATGATTGGGTTGCAGATGCTCTCCAACTCCTTCATCTTGTCTTCAAACTCATCAGCCTCTGCGAGTTGGTTGCTGTCCAGCCACTGGATGGCAGCCTCAATGGCATCCTCGATCTTCTTCTTGTCAGCACCTGGGAGCTTCTCACCAGTCTTCTCGTCCTTGATGGTGTTCCTCATGTTGTATGCATAGTTCTCCAAAGCATTCTTGGCCTCAACCTTCTTCTTGTGCTCTTCATCCTCAGACTTGTACTTCTCTGCCTCTTGAACCATCTTCTCAATCTCCTCCTTTGAGAGCCTGCCCTTGTCATTGGTGATGGTGATCTTGTTTTTTGTCCAGTGGTCTTGTCCTCTGCTGACCCTTTCTCTCAGAACCTCCCACTGTCACAGTTTCCATCTCCTGCTCCACTGAGTTATCATTACTTTCAAGCTTGGGAGGATTGCAATCATCCTCAGTCTCACAAAGTGTGTCAATCTGAGTTCTGTCTTCACTAACCTCATTCTTCAGCCCTGAACTTTTGTAACCTCTCTTATGAATTCTCTGGTGGCCTCCAAGTGCCTGAGGGGTGCCAAAAACCTTTCTGCATATCCTGCAAATGTGTTCTCTTTTCTTCTCAGAATTAGCAATGGTTTCAGATTCAGTAGCACACACCACTTTGTTCACAGAATCACAAGCCTTCAACACAGACTCCTTGCTTAAACCAAATTTCATGGTCCCCAAACTCGTTAAACCCACTTCTTCACTGATTTTCACATCCAACTCCTCAATGCCATACAACACAAACCCAGATTTAGGCATGTCATCACCTAAAAACCCATCGCCAGAATCCAAACCACAATCAGACACTTCCTTTACACTAGACTCATTCGCACAATCCAAACCACAATCAGTTGACATATTCACCTTGGCTCTTTTGACCTGTGAAGACCCAGAATCATCATCACAAACAAAAACCCCACCTTCATTCTCTCTTTTGACTAGTAGACACAACCTCAACAGAAAAAGAGTTGTTATTTGAGGACTCAGCCAATGAACTAACCTGACCCCAATTCCCTAAACCCCAATTCCCAACTCCACACCCATTACCAAATCTACATTCATTCAAATACAAACCAGAAAACGATGAAGAACTAGGAGAAGAACCAATCCTGTACCTGAATCTTGCAGATCGTTTGGGTTTGGTTTTGGATTTGAAAGGGGTTGGCGTGGGCTGAGCTGTGCTTGTGCTGTGCTGCTTTTTAGATCAGCACAGAGTCAGACACGAGGACGACGACAGCGATGATGCGAAGCCACCCCATTACACCAATATACCTCAGTGACCTTCTCTTTACTGTTAAGCTTACTAACTACCTCGGGGTTCGCTTCCAGTAGTCTTTAAAATCCCGGAATTCCCTATTCGGCAAGCTTCATGGACTGGAGTCTCCTGGTTCTTATTCTCAGCAGCAACCATTTCCAGGCACAGAGAAACAATTTCAGATGCCATTTCAAGGTATCCAAACTTGCTATGCATACAAATGAATCTGAACTTGCTATTTTGAACCAATCCTCTCCGTTTCCTTGTCTGCATCTTTCCTCAAGCACAGGACATTCTTGGATACAGAGGTGCTGGAGTTTAGTGAGAAGCTTTATACCTGCTGGCAATGCTTCTAAATTAGGACAACCAGATATGGTCAAGGATCTAAGAGAATCAAGATTCTCAAACCATTCTGGAATCAAACACTTGGTGGAGTTTCCGTTTAGGCAAAATCCGCCGTCTCCAAAACCCTGGATTTCAACAATTACAGACACCAAAACCAAAATTTCACCACCACAATCAAAACCTAACTCCACACTCCAATTCAGCTCCAACTAACCACTCCACGCCTCCATTCAGCTCCAAACCACAAAACCTAAATTCACCATTCCCAGAATTACTCACAGTAACACTCGAATTCACCACCACCACAAGCAAAACTAACGGCTTCTCCAAACCTCACTACGATCCCGAAGCCTCGAAGCTTCAACTCCAGAGACGCCAATCGGACGAATGCCGAACCGGAGACTCGGATCTAGACCACTCGCTGCTCCGCTCAACGGTCGCCGGATCGCAAGGAACACCAAAACGACGTCGGATCAGAAGCGAATTTTCCGGGCATTCGGAGAAGAATTGGACTCCGGTGAAATTGGGGAAGCTGAAAACGAAGAGAGAGTTGGGGTTTGTTGTCGTCTAATTTGCTGATGAGTCAATCTTTGTCTCATTAATCAAAACAGAGAAGTGACCATAATACCCTTGCAAGAAACGGAATATTCGAAGAATATTCTAAAATTAACAGTCGTTTGACGTTTAATGACCAAATTGATAATGAAACATTAACTTGAGTGACCATTTTGATATTTGACATTCGATAGTGACCAAACTGTCGTTATTGACATATATCGGTGACCAAAACAGTAATTTTGCCTATTGGTAATATGTTCACATTTAGTTTATAACGATTACAGTATTTTACATTTTACTCTAGTACTTTCCTTTATTTGGGAAAATAGTACAACTTTGACCAGTCGAATCTTCTAGCAAACAAAAATAAATATATGATAACAAGCTAGATTCCCCATCCCGGCCATTTTCTTTCTTTGTTCGAGTTTTTTCATTTCGATTTGGCTTGTTTTCAAGTTAACTAAACGGTAATGTGTCCTAATTTTCATAAGTTTGCGTTTCTCCCTAGATTTGCTTGAACTTAACCCGAGAGACTTTAGAAGTTTTGTAGGGTTTAGGGTTTTGAGCTCATTCTGTTCCTTGATCGCAAATCGCAAATCCTTTTGAAGTTATGTAATGCAATGACGTCAAGGATTTTAGCGGGGTTAATTTTTGCTTCATCTTTGAAGTTATGTAATCGCAAATTCCTCTTGAATTTGTATTTCTCTGGTGTGCATCATCTCGTACACTCTTTTCGCTTCAAGCATGTTCTAGCTAGCTTCTCCTTAATGGCATCCTCTTAAAACCAATGATCGGAAGAAACAACATTGGAGATTATTTACAGGTAGCTAATGATGGACTGTGGTTGTCTAGTAGATGTGGTATCCTCGAAGAACTAGTGCGCAATAACCAAGATCAACGTACACGACCAACACCATTCAACAAATACACCAATGCATGCATGGTATATGTTCGAACTTGGTACCACAACCACAAATCCAAGCCACGAATTAACAGAGATCCACGAATCCAAGGCACAGCAATCCCAAACCACTGGATCCCTACGACGTCTAGATAAGCTGCTAGAGTTTCTCCTAGAAATCTTACTCGCCTTTAAGACCCCTCGACCACAAGCACTAACACCGGCTCGAAGCCCGGGCCCTTCAAGGCTTCGACTACCAGATAGTGGGGAGAACTCTGAACAAATTTAGGTCCAAGCTAGATGACCTTTATTAGGTACTGTTAAGATCGCAGAAAATTAACCTAGCCCTTTCGCAGATCGTGAAAGAAGAAAAGAGGGAAGAGCCCGAGAGAGGCTAGAGAGAAAGATATAGATATGATCATTGTGATGTTTGATATTTATATATAGCTTTACATTCATCACTCCTTTATATCTTCAGCATTGGTCTGTAGCAATAATTCATAGCATTTCTTCCTTAGTATGCGGGATGAAAGAAAGCATATAAAAGAAATAAGGATATATACGTACGTTAGATGCCTCCACAAGTTTACAAGATTATTATCATCATTTTAACTATTTTAAGCATAGTACGATTCAATTTCATCATGCACATGAAGGAATCAGCACCATTGAACACTGCAGATGAATTTGAGTTCTTTCAATTTGTTTACAGAAGGCCAGCCACACACAGCAGAATTATATATACTGCCTCACTAAGATTTCAAACTCTCTGACTGCATGCTGATCCAAATGGGTGATGCATGTGCATGAGAATCCTAACCTCTTACATGCACATTATATAAACCTGCATCCTACAATTTTTATTATACCATAAAAACCTGTTTATGTACAGCAGTAGCCTCTGTTTCAGTGGTATAGTTAAGTGGTTAAGATTATATATCTTAATTAGTACGAAGTTACACAGAGGATGTATCTGCGACTATTTGAATAATTATGCTTGTTTTAATATTAGTGTGGAAGAACCGAAGAACAACAATATGAAAGGGCTACGAGATTTTGTTTTATTTTGAAATAATCCAATCTAAAGGAAAATATGAACATGAAGCATATGGGTCGAACATGAAACACACTCCTTACAAGATTGATTACACTACACTGCATACTATTCAAAGATCCACTTGCAACCCTCAATTCCAAGTTAGCAAGCGATGTTATTTATAAATCAATTACTAACAATATCCAATTTGAAAGCTTAATCTAATTAATTTTACCTCATGAACTAGCAAGATGGCACTGTATATATAAGGTAGCATACAACATTACGGTCACATGAAAAGAAGGCAGAATAGTTACATTCTTCCTTAACTTTTACCAATTTTTTTTTCGATCTACTCGACCCCGCGCAATATCATTTTTAGCTTTTCTTTAAGTCTTTTCTTCTTCAGATTTTGCATCAGAATAGTGATGTTTGTTATATTTTCACACGTTTAAGAAGTATGCATGCTAGAAACATGTTACATAAACTTTGGAAAAAACTTGCTAAAAATTGACGGAAATAATGGAGATATAGTAAATTTTTGAAACATAAATTGAGGACAAGTACATAGACATGAAGGAAAATTCTTCGATGTGTTGAAATCCGCTTATTTTACATAAAATGCGTGCTTACCAGTAAATTTAGAGGAAAAAAAAAATTAAAAGGCATTTGAATTTTGAAAAATGCATGAGATCGAGTACTAGCTATCTGTATTATGGAGGAAGAATAATAATTGGTACAACTCTCACATGAGAACGCAAAGGATTGAAGACTAGGGTCCCCCGGCAGCTGTCCTCTATTTTATCAGACCCTTGTGTGGTGCTTATAATCTCTATGGACATGGATTTTAACATGGGGGCAGTACATTTGTCTCAGCATCGTACTTGAACAGTGTTTCGACATCGAAATTTAGCAAGAGTGAATCTCCTCCTCAAGAATAAGGTACAGAGTTTTGATATACAAGTGGAAAGAAAGAGAGAAAATAAATATCATCAGAGATCCATAGCTAGAAAAACCCAGCGAATCAGTCAATGACAGTGAGCTATTTATATGACTGTAACATCATAAATGGTCACATGTCTATATCAACCACCAAGAACTACCAGATTGCATTCATTTTGATCGACCAGCCTCAAGTAAATATGAAAAGTTACGTTGCATGCGCATGCGTCCTCTGGCTCTGAGATTAGGGTTAAGTCTATTGAAGGGATTCTCTTCAACTAGCTAGGCGAGTTCTAATTAAGCGGGTGCGGTCCAGTTTTATTTACTTTACTTCTTTCAAATCAGACAGAGATCAAATGAAACATCGGAAAGCAACAGGTACGTGCACCAGTAACTCCGGTGGCGTATTAGAATTAGGATTAGTTTAAGTCAAAAAAAAATATCGAGATATTCCAGCGGAATGTAAAAAAGGTTTATTACAGCGTTAATTACTCTAGTAATTAAACGGCGTAATTTTAAATAAATTGAGATACAGGATCAGAATATTGTAAAGAAGAACAGAGGATCGAAACTCGATATGATGAGTTCGTAATCACCCATACAATTTGGTAAGACTTGTGTTTTAAGAATCACTTAAACAAATAGCTCACTCTCTAAACCACACTATATATAATAACACCATTACCCCCGCCCTACTGTTAACCACCGACCCCATACTCTCTCACACCTCTGTTTCTCTCTCTGGCTATATCAGTCTTGTTCCTCTCTTCTATCTGTCTCCATTTCAGACCTATACATTCACACAAAGCTACCAGAGTTTAGCTAGCTAGCTAGATCGATCAAGATCAACTTCGATTCTCACTTCTCAGGCTTTAAGGAGCATTACACATTATTCTCACATATGGATGAGAAATGGAAGCTACCGAAGAAGGAAATCAGTTCTTCTTCTTCCAAGTTCGCCTTCACGAGAAGCTCTTCCACAAGAAGCACTTCCTCCAATGCTCCACTTCTGTCAAGAAGCTATTCACAGAAAAGCAGCGTCTCTTCCAGTTCCAACTCCAAGTGCCCTCCTCTTCCCCGGAGCTTCTCGCAAAAGGGCTCTTCCATAAGCCGAAAGTGCAGCAGCCTCGCCAAGGAACACAAGGCCAGATTCTACATCATGAGAAGGTGTGTGGCTATGCTTGTTTGTTGGCACAAGCATGGAAATGATTCTTGAAACAAAAGCACTTTGATTATAAGTCATTTCCATCATATATATGTCATGTTCCTGTGAGATGGGTCGGGTTTGTTAATTTTGAACTCATATCAAATTTTTCTACCATCAGATCAGGAGATTGATTGCACAAACTTTCTCATGTAGTGTTTTTTTTGTTTTTTTTCTTAATTACTCGGTTTAATTAGATTTTCCCCATTGTAATTACTAGTATCGAGATGGGGCTATACATTGTGAGAAGAGATTAGCATACATTAATACGAGTCATTAGAGAATATATACCAGTATAATGTTTGATTAGTTCATATTGGGTTGCTAATCAAATGACTCATAATGTTTTCAAAGTAAGTATTAAGAACACATCCATAAATTTGAGATTCAGTATGTTCAATTATCAAGTCCCCACAATACCAAGATTCGATAGAAATCAAATCTCATCACTGACCCAATTTTCTCAGTTTTTGTTAATTTTTAATTTTAATTTATTTTTGTTTTGTTTTATTTTTATTTTTATTTTTGAAGAGGGAAAGATTCTCTTTGGCTGTTGGGGAGGCTCCTCCAAATATTATAAGACATTGGGGTAACTTGTATCTCTGCCTCGGAAATGCAAGTCATTCACCTTCTCTTATTTTGGAAAAGAATGGAGTGAAAAATTCTCTTAAGAGTGATCAAGACATCAAATTAACTTAAGTTCGATCTAATCAAGGAATGTGCCTTTTTCTAACATTGATGGTCTCTATATATGCACTTATCTCAATGTAATTTCTGATCGATTGTTCTATGCCGGTGCTGAAACGTTAGATCTTCTTTACGCAATATACTTGTCCAGTTTCTTTCATGCCAATTGATCATATACCAATCTTTTAGCTCTTCTGATTCTTCTTTACTAGAAACAATAAAATAAAGGGTTTAAAAGATGATGAGCTTCTTATTAAGAATCTCAACAGTGAGCTTTGGAACGGCCTAATTTCTTTCATGTTTAACAACAAATCAGCTAATGATCTTATTGCTCATTTCATTTAAAACATTATACAAAGAGTGTGTAAACATTATATAAAAGAGGTATGTAGCATTATACCTCATTTCTAAAGAGTGTCCTATATATACGTACATATGCACGCAATTAGATAATCGTGAGTGAAACAGGCATAAGAACATAAGAATGAGCACTAACTTTCATTTAGCACGAGGAACAAATTTTCTCGACGCATCAGATCTTGATGGGAAATATTCAATATTAGAAATATTTGTATGGAAATTCTTGAAATTGGTGTTATAAAAAGGCAAGATGCATGCAATCCACGGAGCAAATCTTGAGGGCAGTGACATGATGCTATCGATGATTCAAAGTTTAAACTTTAGGAAACAGTCTTGGAAAACATGCCAATTATTGGTATGAAATCAGTTGAAATTTTGATTTTCAACCAGCCTATCTTGGCTTTGAGAATAGGGTTTATTTGGCCATGAAATGAGCATAAATTTTTACTAACATGTTTGGTACGTCTTGGCCACAACCAATTATTATGATGAAACAGGTTGAATTGCATCGATAAACAATTTTTTTTTTCTTTTCAAAACGGGCTACATCGACCGCCCTAAAGTTGGAATTATTAATAAAACCGCAAAATACAAGAAGAAGATATTGAGCTTAAACCCTATATTGTAAGAACATCCCGATATATTATCAAACGCATCCACATAATCTGTACATTCTGACAAACAACATTTAGGAATGAGTGCATCATTGACATATATAAACATTTAGAGTACCTTTTAAAATGCGTTCCTGAATCGGGTGACATCGTATATTTTCCAACAAAAGCTTCCATAATATTCGAACCTTTACGATTTCCTAGCATTTTCGATGGACGTTTGCCATTACTCCCATTAGTGCAAAAACCAGTTAAGGTCAACACAGTTGGGAATATCAGAGGGTATAGGGTAAGTATAAGTTATGTAGAGGTGTTTGATAATATTTCGGGATAAACTGTTGGGAATATCCTATCAACAGTTGGGAATATCCTACCATATTACCTATACACTTCACGAATAAAATTGTTCGGTTGCTGGCCGGTGATTCAAGAAGATTTATTGATTTACAAAAATGATTGGTATGATACCGAATAATATATGCTAGCTAGGTTGACACAATTTTGAAGTAGTTGCATTTCATCTCATCTATTATGATTCTAATTTCAATCTTTGATATTCTACGCTTATATATGCATGCATGGATGGTTGGTGATCGATGATCTTTGTTCTTGCGAGCCAAACGCAATTTGGTATATAAAAATCCAATAACAATTGAAGAGTACGAGTCTAGGATGTTTGATAGGATGAGTCCAAGTAATTGATTTATAAATGATGATAAGATTATTAGCAAGTTCATTGGCAAACGAAAATGAAATCAACACTGAAACAGTATCATATGTAAATCATATCATGATGATCATATATATACTTTTGATAAATTTTAAAAAGAGGATAATCAAACCTTAAACTAGGTGATAAAAGTCATAAAACGTAAACTTATATATATCAGACAAGCTATACTTATTTTTTCACAAATGCAACACAAACCAACTCTGTTCCAGTGAGTTGGAACTAATCCCAGATCATAACAACAGCTATGACTCCCACTCCAAGAAGCACAGCAAGAAACTTGTAAGCTGGAGTGTCAAAGTAGCATTTGGCTTGCGGTACAAACCCTTTGGCAATGAGATGGTTGATTGCAACGTAGACGAAAACCCCACAAGCAAGTCCCATGGAAATCGCATATACCCAGTCAGCTGCAGCTCCTTGAGATGTTGCATTAATGGCAATCCCTATGCCAACTCCAATGGGACTAGAAACAGCAAAAGCAAAAGAGTAAGCTGCAGTTACTAGAAATGGTCTCTTTGGTAGCATCCTCAGCAATGCAATTCCCATCGCAACGGCTGCAAAAACCTTGTGTAGTGATATCGTCCATAGGTTTCTCCATGCATCGGCCTTTGTATCTGCAATATTACAAACATATAGACTGATTATTGGTAGAGATATAACGGAATGATTCATAGTATCGGAGGAACAAGCTAGCTAGGTTAATTATATACCCAAGAATGTTCACAAAAATTGTGGTCAGCGTGCATCCTAATGGCCTCCAGCAATATTATGGTCAGCGTGCAATAGATACTAAATAGACGCATGTATAAATGTGTGTTGGACTAGACAGAGGGTTTATATGAATTTTAATTGACCTTGATTATATTCAAAGAAAACCTAACCTGATCAGTGCGTGATACACACAATACATATACATGTGATTTACATACAAGTAATTAAGCCCTTCAAGGTAATCCAATTCAAGTAGTCTAGGAAGATGGAGATCTAGTTAATCAGATTAGTAAATCGATCCCGTTTTATGTAACAAGAGAGAAAAAATTGGATGCGAATAAATTGAAACTACTTGAAAAGTACCTGCAACTCCGACAGCAATACCCTCAAAAATTGAATGGAAACACAGGGCAAGAATAAGAAGTATGGTGTCTCCTAAAGAAGTTGTCTGCAAGAGAACTGGGTTGACGCCATGTCCAATTTCTTTGTTCCCATGCTCCTCATCAACCCTTTCCTCCTCCACTTCAACTCTAGCTTCTGTTTCGCTAGACCTCGTCACAAGCATCACCACGCAATCGCCAAGCATGGTTAGCATATAACCAGCCGAAGCTAGCATGAATGCAAAAGGGTACGCTTTGGTGGTAAGATCTCGGAATGTCTCATTTGAATCGCTCAAGAAGTGCATCAAAGAGGTACCGAGAAAAACACCACCGGCAAATTGAGTTCCCAAGAGAAGAAAGTTTTCATTCCATCGATAAAAGTATGGAGAGACACCACCAATGAAGGTACTCACAAGTAAAATGATCAAACACCAGACTTTGACCAACACTAGGCTTTTCGAATGCAGTACTGCGTGCTCGTCGCTGCCGCTATCGGTGCCATCGTCATGGCCGCTGTGACCGTTAATTAGGAGCGGTTGCAGGAGTAGTAGAAGAACACAAAGTGAGAGCGAGGTTGACTTGATGAGAGTCTTGATGAAATAAGTGGAAGCCATGGATGAGTTTGATCAAGTTCCTATCCCAACCCAATGATAGCTTAATTATGATAACTACTACTACTACTTGTCTACTAGGCTGTATAAATCGGCTGATTACAAAAGATTAAACAACATAATTATCCGGTGTCTTTTTTTCTCTTTCTAGTACAACATTGACTTTATACGAAGATCATAGAGCAGTGTACTACACATTAGAAGCCTGAGATGAGTTGAGATGGAGCATAATTGCTAAAATTAAATACCCGACTAATTGACTAATTTAAAAAATCAATCATGCTCCATAAACCTTTAAAATAATACCAAATCAGTGGAATTCTTGATTAGTTATATTCAACTTCTTTACTTCTTACATCAACCATAATTGACATCTTACACATCCTTCTTGTTCATGTACGAGACGGATCAAATCATTCTCAAGTCTCAACTGCAGCCTCTCTGTATCCATTTATATTATCAACTTTCCTACATAGACAGATTAAAAACTGAAACAGGTTCCTTTTGTCATTAAGTTAAGATATATACAATGGCAAAGTGCATATCCTGCAGTACTAGATATATATGAGTCCAGTGGCATCAATACCATATACTTCGAAGTTCAAATTCTTCATAGTTCAAACCATCAGGCCAGCAGCAACATGGAATACGCTGCCTTATGTTAGAGGCGAAATAAGTATGATAGTGCAGGAATTGCAGAAGATCACAAGTTGGTAGATGGTGAGGAGGCCGGACTAGATCTAACTAACTGCAGAGTAAGAATGTTTTGGCATACTACAGTACGATATATGAACAAGATAACACCTGACGCATACGATCCTGCATGCTACGTACGGCAAGTGGCTTCAATTCATTCCCTTCATTAATGTTATTGATTTCTCCTTGCTTTGCTTTACGTAGTAGTTCTCTCAATATAAAAACTTGATTGTGTAATGAACACGTACAAAAGGGTACGTTTTGCGGGTTTTGGTGGAAGGTCTTGGAATGTCTCCGCAGCTCGAATACATAAGGAAATGCAAACGCCATCACTGCATAAACTCAAGTGCGCCCTGAAGGAGAGGAAATTAAGCTAGCTTTTGTTTCATTGATATAAGTGTGGTGAGATCGATACCACCCATGGAGGTGGTGCAGCTACTGCTAGTAGAATCATTACCGGCCCGCTAGCTACAACACCAAGCTTTTCAAATCCAGACCTACCAACTACGTGCTCAACATTGCTGGTATCCTCCCTGACCGTTCACTATAAATATAGAAGCAGTGGAAGTGAAATAGAGGTTATTAGATGAGGCCGTGATGAGTAATACTGTAATAGAGTACGTTATGAAGTTTCTGTCCCAAACCAGTAATGTTTTGTGATAAGTTAACAATAACAGAAAAAGTTATATTCTACTTGATACAATCATGCAGGTCATATCCAGCTCTAATATATATATATATATATATATATATATATATATATATATATATATGATCTCTCAGTACAACTTTGACTTTCCAAGATCATACCGACACATCTTTCTTCGAGAGAAATATCACTTTAGTCATTGAATTTTACTTCGTTCGACACTTTAGTCATCCAACTTTTAAAAATTTCATTTTGGTCATTCAACTAAACCACCGTTTATCACTTTGGTCACTCCGTCTATTTTCTCTGTGAAATATGTTTTTGTCTTCATCTTCAAATTACCCTTGAGTTAACAGAGAAAAGAAACGGAGTGACCAAAGTGATACACGGTCGTTTAGTTTAATGACCAAAATGAAATTTTTAAAAGTTGGATGACTAAAGTGTCGAGCGAACTAAAGTTCGATGACCAAATTGATATTTCTGCCTCTTTCTTCTGATATATAGACTATGCTGCCCTTAAGCTACCACTTGGGACAAAAAAAAAAAAGTAAACAAGTGCTAGCTTCATAATTAAGGTAAGCAGCAGCACATAGCCCAAAAGAAAAGACGGGCCTTGGGCTCTAACAATGCAGACCCAGCCCAACTCTAGTTTCCTCCTCTCTGAGCAGGAAACGTCCCACGTAGTCACGTACACTGCACTCCTTCGCCAATCCGCCATGACCAACGCGAACGCACCCGCCGCCGCGACGACTCAAGGAACATGACCGCGACGCCTGCACCATGTACCCAGAAGACAACGAACTTGTGCAACAGTCCCAATTAACCCCACAGAATTCTTAACTAGTTTATGAAAGACTATAGAGAGACTCATCGATATGCATGGGAAAGGAATATAAAGAGTTGATGAAATTCCAGCTTGAAGACCTAGCTAGCATCAAATAAATCATGTCTACCGTGTCAAACAGGCTCAGCAATATGACAGCATTCCTAATACGCACCCAGGAGCGCATCTTGTTCTTCATACTTCATAATTCAGTTTCAAGATTTGTTGAGTTGTAGTTAGTCAAGTGAGGAGCCGTATATGTTGACTTAGTCGAAATGCTATTGCAAGTCTCAGTTACGTCCGAGAAAAACTAGTTATTACACACTACAAAAAATTGGGGCAAATGCCACATATCTTTTGTGGGCATTAGTGGTGTGGCCAATACAAAAAACACCCACACATCTTACTCAAATGTGGCATTAGTATTATTATATAATTATAATAATACTAATTATAAAAGATAAGCAAAGCGTAATCTTATTGATTGATAAGAAAACCTTTATATAGGCATTACATCAAGTATCCCTGGTAATCAGGGATTCCTTATCTAATAAATAATCTAGATAACTAGCCTTATTAGGACAAGACACACTACGGAAGTTACGGAATTAACCTTCCTTGAACACTCCTCCTTGTGTCGCGTCCATAATGGTGCATAAGTTGTTACCTCGTTAAAACCTTTGTCAGCAAACAAAAACCTCTTGGGCAAAAATAAAAGCATGGTCTAAGAAAAAAGAGTACAATGCACCAACTACAAATGCGCAAGACATGCATAACTAGACTCCCCCGGAAGTCTACATGAGAACTCCCCCTAATGAATAAATTAGTCTTTGAGTTTGGATAAGCGACACATACCAATGCGGTTGACATGCTTCACAAATGTAGATTTGGATAGAGACTTGGTGAAGAGATCAGCGACATTATCTTTTGAGCTGACTTGCTTCACTTGGATATTCAAAGTCTCTTGCTGCTGCTGATTGTAGAAGAACATAGGCGAAATGTGTTTAGTATTGTCACCCTTGATGTAACCCAACTTCATTTGCTCAATGCATGCTGCATTATCTTCGTATATGCAAGTTGGTCTCATCGTAGTAGACTCAAGTCCACTAGACTCTCGAATGTGAGATATAAACTCACATCCACTAGACTCTCGAATATGAGATATAACTGAGAGAAGCCAAACACATTCTTTGACTGCTTCATGTAGTGCAATGATCTCAGCATGGTTCGAGGAAGTAGCAACAAGGGTTTGCTTAGTTGATCTCCAAGAAATCGCCGTATTCCACATGATAAAAACATAACCAGTTTGGGAACGTCCTTTGTATGGATCAGACAAATATCCAGCATCAGCGAATCCTACCATCACGTCATTTGGTATATCTTAGTAGGAGGGGGTATTACCGAAACCATATCGTTACCACGCTTTGGCATCCTCGTTATCAGAAGAAGTGTCGGCATTGCGGCGAGAAGCCTCGCCGGCAGCAGAGGTGGCGACGGTGCGGCAAGCAGCCGAACCAGGGCCGGACTGGATGGCTGTCATAAGGTGATCTGAGCCTCGGTTGCCACTGTGGGGTACAAGGGTTCGGCCAATGGTCGAATCATGATGAGTGTATCAATAGAACAAGCCCATGTCGCTGGTTCATTTCAAGTATCGAAAGATAGTCTTGATTCCAGCCCAATGACGTTGTGTTTGGCGCAGAGCTAAATGTAGCTAACAAGTTCACCAAGAATGCAATGTTTAGCCTAGTGCATTGAGCTAAGTACAACAAAGCTCCAATAGCACTAAGATACAGATATTCAGCTCCCAAAACCTCTTCGTCATCTTCTTTTGGACGAAACGGATATTTGTTGATATCCAGACTTCTAACGACCATGAGAGTGAATGTAGAATGCATAACTTTGTCCATGTTAAATCGCCTGAGCATCTTTCGGACATATGCAGATTGGTGTACAAAGGTTCCACCACTTCGGTGCTCTAGTTCTAGGCCTAGGCAAAACCGAGTTCTTCCCAGATCTTTCATCTCGAATTCAGATTTCAAGTAGTTTGCGGTCTCGTTGATCTCATTTAGAGTTTCGATGATGTTCATATCATCAACGTAGACGACGACTATGGCAAATCCTGAACTTGTTCTCTTTATGAATACACAAGGGCATAACTCATCATTCTTGTATCCCTTCCCAACCAAGTAGTCACTCAAGCGATTATACCACATTCTTCCGGACTGCTTAAGTCCATATAGAGAATGTTTGAGCTTGATAGCAAAAGCACTTCGTGGTTTCTGCTGACTTGATTTGGGTAGTGAAAGTCCATCAAGTACTTTCATATACATGTCGGTATCTAGATCCCCATAAAGATACGCTATAACAACATACATAAGCTGCATACTGAGTCTCTCTGAGACTACCAAACTGATTAGATAACGGAAGGTAATAATGTCCATGATCGGAGAATACGTCTCCTCATAATCAATTCCAGGACGTTGAGAAAAACCTTGCGCCACGAGTCGAGCTTTATATCGCTGGACTTCGCCATTCTCATTGCGCTTTCTGACAAAGACCCATTTATTTCCAACTGGCTTCACTTTCGACGGTGTAGGAATAACCGGTCCGAATACTTACCTTTTCTTTAGAGAGTCTATTTCAACCTGGATTGCTTCTTCCCACTTCGGCCAATCGGCCCTTCGTTGGCACTCACCAACAGAGCGGGGTTCCATTTCATCGTCGTCAATGATCTCTTGAGCAACGGCATAGGCGAATGCATCATCGATATACATGGAAGACCTTTCCATAAGATTGTGCATGCATAAGAAGTTTAGTGAGATTTTCTTGTTCTCCAATATCAACGGTGAGTCTGAGGCGTCCCCCAGGGAATTCAGAGTTGATTCTTGGACATAGGTATAGTCGGAGACAATCTAGTATGACGGCGTCATAGTATCGATGATGAGTGGATCGCTTTGTGCCGGAACACATATCCTCTTCCTAGGTACAGTGTCCTTGGAACCGAATGGTCTCCCCCTCTTCCTCAGGGGATCTGAAGTCGACGCTGGCTCTCTACTTGAGGAGGTCAAGCCTAGGTTGCCGACGGCACTCAAGACACGGGTCTCGAGACCGGCGGCGCGTGGTGGTCGTCGTCCATGTCGAGGGACATTGAGCCTGGCAGGTACATTCGCAGCAGGTATGGTTGATCTTGTCACTTTTGCGATATGGGTAAAGGAGTCGGGCATCGAATCTGTGACCTTTTGTAGTTCCAATAGGCGTTGCACTTCCGTCTCACACTGAGACGTGCGGGGATCATAATGAGACATAGTGGGAGAAAACCACATCAATTCTTGACGTTCCTTTGAGACGGATGCGTTCCCATCTCCCCCTAATGGCAGGAAAGATGTCTCATCAAAGTGACAATCTACAAATCTTGCAGTAAACAGATCACCTGTCGTAGGCTCTATGTAACGGACAATCGTTGGTGCTTCATATCCAACGTAAATAGCTAATCGTCATTGAGGATCCATCTTGGTGCGCAGTGGAGGCGTTATTGTCACATATACGGCACAACTAAAAGTGCGCAGATGCGAAATGTCAGGCTCATAACCAGTTACCAGCTGGTACGCACTGAATGGTTGGCTATCTGTGGGTCGTAGACGAATAAGCATGATTGCATGTAGTATTGCATATCCCCATGCCGAAACCGGCAAGTGAGTGACCATGACAAGGGACTGAGCAACAAGCTTAAGTCTCTTTATGGCGGCTTCTGCAAGACCGTTCTGAGAATGAACGTGGGACACGGAATGTTCAACTTCAATCCCAACTGACATGCAATAGTCGTCAAAATATTTAGATGTAAACATTCCAGCATTATCCAGTCTGATTAACTTAATCGGATTGTCGGGATGGTGAGCCCGAAGCTTTATAATCTGAGGTAAGAGTTTAGCAAATGCAGCATTTCTCGTGGACAATAATGCGATGTGTAACCAACGCGTCGATGCATCAACCAGAACCATAAAGTATCTAAATGGTCTGCACTCTGGTATTATACGTCCACAAATATCACATTGGATTCGTTGTAAGAATGGAATATTCTGTTTCTTGTCAATAGCAAATGATGGTCTTGCTTGTAGTTTTGCTAATGAACAAGCTATGCAAAACGAGCGATGTGCATTGGACATCACCACGGAGGCATGAGAAGAAGGGGTCGGCCGGTCCTCCCCTTGGAGTCGAGAGGATGCCAGCGTTTGTGCCGAGGTCGAGCCATGGTACCTAGGTACGGCGTCGGCATCATGTTCTTTGTAGTGTTGATCTATCTTTCGTTTTTGAGATTTGAAAAACGGATGACCATGGGAGCATTTCAGAATACGAATCATCAGATCACGACCCGGATGACCGAGTCTATCATGTCAAAGTTTGTAAGCGTTTGTATCGCATAGGATAACTACATTGGATTCAATGGCTCGAATGGTTGTGAAATACATTCCGTTTCGAACACGCTTACACTTCTCCACAATGCGAGTACGCAGATTTTGAGTGGAGGTGATCAACATATATTCAATTCCATCTTCAACATAAGTGTTGAGGTGATAATCATTGTCACGTACATCCTTGAAAGCCAGTAAGGTTCGGGGCGCCTTCGGCGCATACAGAGCATCAGATACTCTAATTTCGGTGCCGTTAGGCAAGAGGAATTGGGCAGGACCTCGACCTTTGACAATCGTTCATGTTCCTGTCATCGTGGATAGCGACGATCCGTGGGGCCTAAAATCCGTATACAATTGCCGATTCCGGAGAATGGTGTGATTCGTAGCATAATCCAACAAACACTCGATCTCGCCGTAAAACATCTACAAAAGCAATGTAAATTGAATCACACGTCTATATAAGACATGGTGAGTATTCTTGAATATAATCGGAACTCGATCCCTCATAGGGTGTTGGGGCAATCTATCATCACATACCAAGGTGTTCGGGCCAACGATATAGAGCTATGTTCGGGCCGACAATGTATTAGCTCTACATATACATAATTGACGAAACTTTGATTTGGCACCGGGGAAACATCATTATCAGAAGAAAAAAAAAATCTTTTTATTTATATATAGCCATGAAAAAAATGGACCAAGACCGAGGCCGGTCGTGCTTAGGGCAATCCGATGCTAAGATTGAGCTATTACCGAAGCATAACAAGTCTGAAGACAAGGCGATGCCGTGGTAAAAAAAAAAAATTTCGGTGTCGGGTCGGCAGCATAGGTGCCGACCAGCTGCACATGGGTGAGTGCCAGCAGCATGGCTGCAAGGGTGTTTTCGTGGCTGCTGAGCCTCGGCTGCCAAGGACATGCTGTCGAGGGAGTGCTGCCGAGGCGTGCCGCGCAGGCTGCCGATGGCGTGCTGTTTTCTTGCGATTTACGCGATTTTCTTATTTTGTTTTGTGATTTTGTTTTGATATGAGTTAGCATCACCAATTTCGTGGTGAACTCAAAATAATTATGCCTTTGAAAATTTGACGCATTGAATCATAAAATGCTTTCATAAGAAATGTATAGATCTCGTTTCATTCATTGAATAAGAGAAATATTATTGATGACAACTTTGAAAAGTACATCAAGGATGTTCTAAAAACAACTACTTATCGAACAAAGTCGTGAACTATGACTAGAAACAAGCCAAAAATAGTAATGTGATCAAACTTGAACATGAGTCATAAGCATAGACACTTATTCATAATCCGGAGCATCATACTCATTTGTCCTACGTTTCTTGGTAGGTTGGAAGTCATCGATGGTAAGTTGAGTATTTTCCTCATCATCTTCTTCCTCGAAGTCTCCATAGTTGGCTTCTTGAGCCATATATTGCTTGTGTTTCTTGTAGGCGGCTTGGACATCTCTACTAGCTTTGCAATCGCGCTGAATATGATTCCTAGAGCCACATTTGAAGGAAGAAGCCAAAGCCTGATTGGGTGCGTGGCCACCACGCTTGGAGCCGAAACTGGGACGGTTTCCTCCTCGGGGAGCAGCGGCAGCGCCGCCATCCCTCTTCCAAGTGAGCTTCCGGCTAGGGCCGGCGCCTCCTCTTCCTCCTCGGCCGCCGCGTGTTCCCTTTGGCGCATGTGGTGGTGGTGCTTAACGTTCACGAGGTTGATTCCCCTGTTTGAGAGCCTTACCACGGGTCTGGTGAGTTTTCGCAAAGAATTTCGGACCTCTAGGTCTCTTGTTGGTAGTAGAATCAACTCTTGGTACATCTATTTTCGTTGGAGCACATTCATCAGGTCACTGAATGTCTTGATGGTGCCCTTTTCAAGGAGATCACTGTACTAGCGCGACAACATGGACGCGGATTCTGGAAACGTGGTGAATGTCTTCTCCATCATATCATTGTCGATTTTCTCGACACTACAAAAGCTCAGATCAGACTGTAGATTAAGCATAGTCTGATGGTATTCCTGAACTGAATCAAAGTCCAATAAGCGGATGTGCTCCCAATCTGAAAATAAGTGAGGAAGTTGTGCATCATGCACATTGTCGAAGCGATCTTTGAGAATGTCCCATAGCTCTTTGGAATCTGTTTTCCTCAGATATTGCTTCTTGAGCATTGGATGGATGTGGCGCCTGAGAGACATCAGGGCTTGAGCCTTTTGTTCAGGAGAAGCTTGCAGGTTTTCATCCTCTGGAGGGACAATGGTGGCCGTGAATCTCTTTCCGATGAAGGTATTCTCAACATCAGAGACCCACCTCTTGTATTCCTTGCCTTGGACATCCAAGATGTTGAATTCTGGACGCTGAGTGTCAGCCATCTACAAGATACAAATAGGGAGACGTTAGTATTGATCATAGCGAGTACTAAGAAAGTTTGATTATATTTTTAGAACATGTGCCAAGATGTGTTATGGACACATAAATCGATGCAAATTGTGACTTCAAGTCACTATCGATATCTTCCCTTTTGTTCTTTTTCGAAAAAGAGACATTGTGGTTCACAGTAACGTCACAGTTACAAGTACAACGGTGGACGGTAACGTCACAGTTACCCCAATAAACGTTTGGTACCGGGACAATCAACCCCCCGTATACCGTCTCGAGAAACGAAAGAATCGGGATGATGTAGCAAGGACACGAGAAGATCCCGGACGAAAGACAAAATTCCCAAGAAATTGAAAATTCGGAAAGCGGCAATGTTTAATAAATATTTACCTCGTTGATTGATTCTTGATCGAAAGAAACTTGAGATTTTGGGAAGCTTGTTTTCTTCGATTTTTCTTGGTTTCTTCGAAGCAAGGACGTAGGCTTTGAAGAACGCTTAATTGGCTTGCGAGCAATTTCGGACGTCGGGGGAGTGTGTGCGAGAGATTGCACACACGAACTATCGAGGGAGGGCTGCCGAGCAGGTTGCGAGGCTGTTGCGGGGCTGTCGTGCAGGCTGCTGTGCGCGTGCTGTCGATAGGGGGCTGCGCGGGCGGCTGCTGTACGGGACTATTGGAAGAGGCTGTCGAGGCTGCCGAGCGAAAGGGCTATCGGCAGGGCTGGGGCTGTCGAGCGGGACTTCCGAGCAGGACTGCCGAGCGGGGCTGTCGACAGGGCTGGGATGTCGAGCGAAGGGTGTCGAGCGGGGCTGTCGACAGGGCTGGAGGTGGACTATCGGCAGGGACTAGGTCTGCCGATATAGAGGGTGTTAGCCGAAAACCGAATTGGCACCAGGAAACAATGGGTTTTGGTTTTTTTTTTTTGTCAAAATCAGGGTTTTTTTTTTTATTTTCTATGGCTATTAGACAACAGGTTAAGAGCAAAAGTGCTTGATAACGTGTTGTAGGATAAGCAAAGCGTAATCTTATTGATTGATAATAATACATTTATATAGACATTACAACAAATATCCCTGTAAATCTGAGATTCTCTATCTTTTTAACCACACGTCGGCCGGCAACTTAAGACTCTTTCAACTTAAACTCTTGACGGCAACGGGACGTATCAGAAAGAAATTAAATCCCACTTCAGAATAGTCAACAAATAAACAAATTAAAGTGCGTTTATAAATTCACTCTGGTGAAGCTGCTTCTTCTCCACATTGCTTCTTATTCCGCAGTGGCTTTCAAAAACCATGGATTTCAACTTCCATAGTACTCTGCTGCTCCCTCAGTTTTCCATGTTAGCTTTTCTTCTATACATATCATTTCTGAGCGTAGAGTCTGCGATAATTCCAAGCATTAACTCAGACAAAGAGGCCTTGATCTCATTCAAGGAGGGCTTGATCAATGCCCCTCCATCGTTAAGCTGGGACCAGAATTCATCACCTTGCAGCAATTGGACTGGAGTTGTTTGCAGAAAGCATGATCAAACTCAGAGAGTTGTTGGTCTTGATCTTTCAGGCTTGGGACGTACAGGTACGTATACTCTGATATTTATCCAATATCTTTATTTCGATATTATCCATATATTTTGCATTTTTGTACAAGTTCGGATATTAGTATCTCTTTGAGCGAGTTACGTTTGCAATAGCTACATGCACCAAAAATCTAATGCATAGGCCTATAAAATCTGGAAAACACACATATATATATATATATATATATATATATATATATATACAGTCCTTCTCGGCTACGGACGTCCGCACGCACTGTTCACGGTGCGGATGCGGCGTTTCCGGCCACCGGCGAGGCGGCGCCGGCGTATCCGGCCGGTGGGTTTTGCTCGCCCCACGCCGGCGACCCCGTCTGTGCCGGCCCGAGCTCGATCGCCGGCCGGCAGCCCAGCGGAAATCCAGAAAAAGCAGAAAAATGAACAGTACCCCGTCATTTTTCTGCATTTTCTGGATTTCCGGCCGCTGCCGGCCGGCGACGGACCTCGGGCCGGCACAGACGGGGTCGCCGGGCCGGGGCGAGCAAAGCCCACCGGCCGGATACGCCGGCGCCGCCTCGCCGGTGGCCGGATACGCGGCATCCGCACGGTACGGACGTCCGCACCTGAAAATCACTTTATTTATATATATATATATATATATATATATATATATATATATATATATATATTCTATGCACCAGAGGTGTCCAACTTTACTTTTAGTCTTTTATTATGTAATTTTGACCGTAGTAATTTTATTTTTTCAAATAACTAAACGGTATACTTAATGTAATACAACCTAAGCTTACGGACATTATACTCCATATTTTTATGTAACTTCACTTCTGAAGACCTTGTTAATATTTGGTTGATATTTGAAATATTTATCTTGCTTACAGGTTCCATAAGCCCTCACATTGGTAACTTATCCTTCCTTCGTTCCCTTCAACTTCAAAACAACAAGTTAGCAGGAGCAATTCCTACTCAACTTGTTAACCTTGTCCGCTTGAGATCTCTGAACCTGAGCTCCAACACCATACAAGGTCCACTACCTTCAAACATGAGCCGCTTGACTGCACTAGAAATGCTCGACTTGGTGGGGAACAACATAACAGGGAGGCTCCCTGAGGAGTTGTTCAGCCAAAAAAAACTTCAATACTTGAATCTGGGACGAAATAATTTCTATGGTCCAGTTTCTTCATCCATCAGCAACCTCTCATCCACCCTCACATATTTGAACTTCGGTACAAATAGCCTCAGTGGGATCATACCTAGTGAGTTGGGTCTACTTAACAATCTCAAGCAACTTGATCTTTCTGGTAACAAGTTCACAGGGACTGTTGCTCCCTCCATATACAACATTACTTCATTGGTTCTGTTTACTGTTGCTTCAAATCAACTTTGGGGTGAGATTCCCAAAAATATTGATCAAACCCTTCCAAATCTTTTATACTACCGGAACTGCTTTAATCTAATGACAGGGAAAATTCCTGCTTCTTTACACAATATCACCGATTCGATCAATTCGGATGTCAAACAATTATGGTCATTAAATGATAGGTTCAAGTATTGAAGGGCGAGTAGGTCTTGAAAATTCTCGGGAATGGAGCTGGAAAGCTGGTTTGAGGAAAGGTCTAGAAACTCAAGGCCTCTCAATTCTCCTAGACCATTGGGAATAGGACCTGAAAATCTATTTCTTGACATCAACAATCTCTCCAAGCTTTTACACTTTCCTATTGATTCCGGGATATTTTCAGATAAAGCATTGTCAGAAAGGCAACCCAAAAATTATTTAGGAAGTTTATTTATTATAAAATGTGCATTATTTATAACAAAACTCCTAACAATACTTGAACATTATTTATTACAAATTTCACTAATGTTCACCTGGAAGGCAACCCAAAAATTTGCCTCAAACTTCCATGTGTGAGGAGTCGTGGTAGAATAGAAGTACCAGTTTTGGTCATTACTACTGTCTTAGTAACCATATGTGTTATAGTGGGATTTTTGGTCTATGCTAAGAAAAGAACAGCCAGCAAAGCAAAAATTACAGGAACTAGTGATGACTTCTTAGTAAAAGGGCAGCATCAAATGGTATCATATGAAGAACTCCGTGGTTCTACAGGGAATTTCAACCCGGGAAATTTGATTGGAAGGGGGAGCTTTGGTTCTGTGTATAAAGGGTTTCTTAGAGACCAAGGAATTGATGTTGCAGTCAAGGTGCTTGATGTTAGAACAACAGGGTTTTGGCAGAGTGTAACGCTTTAAGGAGTGTCAGGCACAGGAACCTTGTCAAACTGATCACCTCCTGCTCAAGCTTAGACTCTAAGAACATGGAGTTTCTGGCTTTGGTTTATGAGTATATGAATAATGGGAGCTTGGAAGATTGGATTAAGGGCAAGAGAACAAATTCAGATGGCAAGGGCTTGAGCATTGTGGAGAGATTGAATTTGGCGATTGATGTTGCTAGTGGATTGGATTACCTCCATAATGATTGTGAAGTTCCAGTAGCTCACTGTGATTTGAAGCCAAGCAACATTCTTGTGGACAAAGACATGACTGCAAAGATCGGAGATTTTGGCTTGGCAAAGTTGCTGATAGAGGAAACATCCACTCAACATTCTATTGGCTCCACCAATGTCCTCAAGGGCTCCATAGGCTACATACCTCCAGGTAAGTAAAAAATCAATGAGCTAGCTAGCAGTTTCTTTAATATAAGTACTTCATGAGTTTCTTTCATATAATGAACTCTTAGTGTTGATCAAAGACTTTCTGGGTAGTGTGAATGACAGTTATCTATAATAATGTGGTGGTTTTTTAAGTTATCGACCTTAGGAATGAAATATGTATGTTCCAATGCAGAGTATGGTTTTGGACAAAAACCCTCTACAGCTGGAGATGCATACAGTTTCGGAGTAATGCTGTTGGAGCTGTTTACTGGAAAAAGTCCAACCGATGAAAGCTTCACTGGAGAAGTGAACCTCGTTCAGTGGGTGCAGTCATCTTTTCCTCACAACATTGCACAAGTACTAGACTCTGAGTTGTTACATTGTCTGCAAGACGAAGGCTCTAATCCCATCTCAGAAGAAGAACTGAATTGTCTGATCTCAGTTATTGAGGTTGGGCTCTCTTGCACCTCTGAATCTCCGGATGGACGCATAAGCTTGAGGGATGCCCTTCACAAACTTAAAACTGCTAGAGAGACCTTTTTGAAGCTTGCTCACTTTGACAGTGCAGAGTGTAACTTTCAATAAGAATTGGAGGTTGAGGTACTATTTGTTCAGAGTTGATTGTAATCTAATGACTGATGTAATAATATCTCTGCATACATAGTAGCATGAGGTCAGTTGTAAGTTGTAACTAAGCGCTAAGAAATAAGCAGACAAAATGCTGCATCATGTTATGATGAAAATATGAGCTGGTTCTTGAGCTGAACTGGCAAGCAGCATTGTAGCACATGTATAATATTGAGTAATTAAAAAGAGTGTGATATATTCTGGATTAAAAAAAAATTCCATTTCCTTTAGATATCATGTAAACTCTGCAGTGATCAGACACCCACTTGAGGTATTTTATTTTCTTATGGATGATGAATTATAGAGGCCAGGATGTTCTTAAGGGAAGGTCACTCCTAACTGGTAAAACAATTAATCTAGTGTATTTCAGATCAAAGGGAAATCTTTCAAGAAAATAAAGAACTGCCATTCTTGTTCCAACCAAATGCAAAGGCCCTGCTTTAGATATTTATTATATATCTATATGTGCACGAGCTAGGCATGAGTAGGCAGGACTTGGCTGCAGTAGATGGCTAAATTAAATTTGAATGAGTTGAAGTCCAATAATAGCATGAGGTTTTCCCACAGTACTAGACTATGAGTTGTTACACCAATACCATCCATGAAGAACAACAGAATTGCCTGATCTCATGACTGCAGTTTAGCTTCTCCTGATGAACACAATAGCTCGAAGAATGACTGATGTAATTATCAATATCTTAGCTCACAAACTTGAAACTGCTTCAAAAACGAATGGAGGTTGATGGTACTAATAGCTAAGCGCTGTTGGTGAAGGATCACTCGGCAGTTTCAATGTGATAATTTGGATTAAGATTCCATTCCATTTAGATAACCCACTTGAAGTTTTTTATTTCTAATTGGATAATGAATAATAGAAGCCAGAATGTTCAATGTGGTACAGATTCATGGGGAAAATCTCTTTCAAGAAATTAAAGAACTGGTATTCTTGTCCAGTTGCACCCAAAATGCAAATTAGATATTTATTTATAACATATGTGTGCACAAGCTGGGCATGAGTAGGCTGGACCATGGCTGCAGTAGATTTTGAATGCAATGGTAGCATAATGTTTTAGTATATTCCCCCAGACCTCTTTAAGCTTCAGATAGGATACTTCATGAACACTAAATGAGATGTACGAGAAGTAAATCAAATCCAAATACTTAAAATTATAGTTTAATTCAGAAAAGAATAAGTGATATAGTTAAAACTCTCTTGATTCATTAGTTATGTCCGATGTATTCATTAGAAAAAAACAACATTTTAAAAATGATCGACTCATTTGCATCAGGATCAATTCTTGAACCACCCTACAAGATCGAGATTAAGAACCACCAGAGATACAGGCATAGATGTCATGAATTAGAGACAAATCAAATAAAAGAAAGAAAAAATAGTCATAGGAATCATTCCCAAATCTATATTAATCTTCCTTCCCTTGGTTATCAATACAAGAGGGAGGTCACTCATACAGTCATGGCAATCAGTGGGCACGTTGTTAGTGGCAATCAGTCCAGCTAGGCCACAAAGATCTTTGATGAAACCTAATTTTCATCACTCACAAGATATGACAATGTACCTCAATTATTTGAGCCCCTAAACTCTCCTTACCAAGTGCCACATTTTATTATGTAATCAAAGATAAAAACAAGTGCCCCTAAACTTTCTTAACCAAAACATATCAACAAAACTTTTTTTTAACCAACTACTAATTTCTGCACCAGAAGAAACTGGAGCTTGAATTATGCAATTGAGTTTGAAAATGCTACAATGTAGAAGCAAATTTGCCCTAAAAAAAGAAAGTATATATACAATGATGAATATGACCAATCACTAGCCTAAAATAAATAAACTTTTCACATATCCCAATCGAGAAAAAAATAAAACAAATAAATTTATAATAAAACAAAAGAAAGAAACAAAATTGTTGTCTTTTTTGTATTAGCTGTAAAATTCAGCTTCTTTTTTCTAATCATCCAACACCCAAGCCCGGCTCCGCCGCTGCACGTACCGCCCGAACACCGAGCTAGAGTGGCTCCGACTAAATGCCCCGGACCCGGTTTCCGACCCGGTCCTCGCAGACGAATTTGACCTAAACCTCCCAAAGAACGAGGCGAAATTACGAAAAGCCCTACCAATGCCTCGGCTCTCTCTTCCTCTATTTCTCGATGCCCATAATACCCTTCTCGGCGCCCCGTTTCCGTTAAACCCGCCGTCCATTTCGGTGTACACAACCGGCAATTCACGCTCCCCGGGTCTCCTCGCGCCCGAGAACCGACCCACTGCGAACCCGCCTCCGGGTAATCTCCAGATAGTCAACCCGGTCGCCTCCTCGTCGTGACCCGACTCCGAATGCCTATCAACGGGCAGCTCGTGGCGGCAGACCGGGCACGAGTTTCGCATGGACAGCCAGGGAAGGATGCAATCGGAATGGTATATATGGTTGCAAGGCATTTCTCGGGCCTCCGACCCGAATTCGAAGGCTTCTTTACAAACCGCGCAGTGCGACTCCGACCTGATATGAGACTCGTTGATTTTAACAACGGGCATGGACTCCACGGCGGATTTCGAAGCTGGCGGGTTTTCGGGTCGGCCCAACCCGGTTATTTCAATCTGGGCCAGCTGCTCCAGCAACCGGTCGAACCCGGATCCCATCAAGAACTCCGACATGGTTGGAGGAAGCGGCCGGAGCCCCGACCCGGTAGCGTCGTCGTAGTAAAGCTCGAACGAGCTCGACTCGGAGTCGTCGGCAGCGCCACGTAGAACGATGACGGGATTAAACGGCGACCGGTCGCCGGAGCTCCGTCGGACCCGTCGGGAAGTGGGGGCCAGGTTCTGACCCGGTTCATAGGAGGCCGGGAAGTGGCGGTGGTGGTGAGTCGGCGGCGGAGTGGTTTCTATCTCTTCGAGGAAGCCGGTGTCGCAGTAGGGGCAGGTGACGGAGGCGTCTTGGACGAAGACGCGGACGAAGCGGGTGCAGCGGTGGCACCAATACGACGTCGTCGGAGACGGCGATGACGTGGCCATGTAGATCTGAGTGGGGAAGAGTGAGAGAGAGAGAGAGAGAGAGAGAGAGTTGTAGAGAGAGAGTAGAGAGAAGAATGAGAAATGGAAAAAGTGAAGGGGGAGGGGTTTTATTAAGACATGCGTGGAATGTGAAAAGAGGACGAAATAGGGTTCCGAAACGCGGCGCGTTAATCACACGCGGAGTGTGGATGGGAAAACGATTAGGGGATGGATTGTCGGGGGGTTTAGTCCAGTAATCTACTATTATGACAATAAATAGGACCAACATTAGTAATATAACTACTCCACTAGTCTGATGAGCTCACTATAATTGGGTTTTAGGTTATTTTAGGAAAATATAATAATTTGGATGTTTTAAAACAGGATCTGTTTCTGCACAAACCCGTAGGCCTGGTAGAATCTAGATGTGATCTCCTCCTGCTTAACCTGCTCACTAAGGGGAATACCGGGCGGGCCGGTCTTCTCCTCTCCGATGCCTAAGTTAGTATAGATGGGATGAATAGATAACTTAAAGCACGTATGATAAGCAGTTGGAGAGATCAGTTACCTATTAAAGAGGGTAGTTGAGGCCCTTACATAGGTGGCTGGGCGTGAGGTCTGGTCTCACTCTTCGATGTGGGACAGGCTTCCTTCTGTTGGCACATAAAAGGGGAGCTATGGTGACCTCTTTGGCAGGCTGGCGCCCCCGGTCCCCGGGCCCCTGGTCACTAGGTAGACTGCTGGACCTCGGGTCCGGGTGCTGGTGATCCTGCTCCGGGCCTCAGGCCGGCCCCGGATGCAGGTCTGCGGGTTTATGTAGCCCTTCTGTGGCTATTGTCAACAAGTCCCCCAAGTTCCCGATCAAGTGCAATCTTGAATGGGGACTTAATATGTCTTGCTCCTGTCCTGCAGACCCGCAAGGTTACCAACCCAACGGTGCCCAGTCCCCCAAGTCTGCGTTGAAGATTGGGCGTGACCGGGCGTTCGAGTAGAGAAGGCGTGGTGATGTGAGTACCTATAATGATGAGGTGTGACAGTTATGAGTATGCCTGTAATACTGATGATATTGTGCTCAAGTGTTTGTCGTGCCATGAGTATGGAACGGGGACGTTAAACCCGGACAAATGCATGGGAGGACAATGTAACGTTGAGATCCGCCATGCAATGGATATACAACGGGGTGAAAACCCGGACGAGTGCATGGGAGGATGTGGCGTTGAAATCCGTCATGCAATAGATGTGCAACGGGGTGAAACACGGACGAGTGCATGGGATGATGTGGCGTTGAAATCCGCCATGCAATAGATGTGCAACGGGGTGAAACCCGGACGAGTGCATGGGATGATGTGGCGTTGAAATCCGTCATGCAATAGATGTGCAACGGGGTGAAACCCAGATGAGTGCATGGGATGATGTGGCGTTGAAATCCGCCATGCAATAGATGTGCAACGGGGTGAAACTCGGACGAGTGCATGGGATGATGTTGTGGGTGAGGACTCGACCGGTGGACTGCCATACCGGAACGAGTCCCCCAAGTTCCCAAGGCGAGATTGCTGCCAACGACAGGCCGGGAGTAGCCCGGTGGCTCGGCCCAGCTTGTGTTGGAATAAGCGTGGGGCAACGTGCCTGCGGGGAGAGTTCTGTGTTAGAGAAACAATCTGCCCGGTGGGGAGGCGTTGAGATGACAAGTCTCGCCTTGAATCCCCATTTTGATCGCAGTTCAGTGCGATGCAGGGTTTTTATCCTGCTGGAAAAGAGTACATGTGTTAGATGTAAACTCTCCCGGGTGTATAAAGCCCATGCCGGTTGAATGTTCTCATAACCGGAGTCATGTCATGGAGCCGGTTGAATGTTACCTAACCGGTGAGATGCCATGAAGCCGGTTGAATGTTACATAACCGGTGAAATGCCATGCAGTCGGTTGAATGATCATGACCGGTGAACTGCCATGGAGCCGGTTGAATGATGCCTAACCGGTGATGAGCCTTGGAGCCGATTGAATGATACCTAACCGGTGATGAGCCTTGGAGCCGGTTGAATGATCATAACCGGTGAACTGCCATGGAGCCGGTTGAATGATGCCTTACCGGTGAGATGCCATGCAGCCGGTTGAATGATCATAACCGGTGAGATGCCATGCAGCCGGTTGAATGATCATAACCGGTGAACTGCCATGGAGCCGGTTGAATGATGCCTTACCGGTGAGATGCCATGAAGCCGGTTGAATGATCATAATCGGTAAACTGCCATGAAGCCGGTTGAATGATGCCTTACCGGTGAGATGCCATGCAGTCGGTTGAATGATCATAACCGGTGAACTGCCATGGAGCCGGTTGAATGATGCCTAACCGGTGATGAGCCTTGGAGCCGGTTGAATGATACCTAACCGGTGGTGGGCCTTGGCTCTTGGGGAAGTGGGGGGGGGGGGGGGGGGGGGGCTTGACGCCTCGGTTCCCGCTCCTATCTCCCTTAACTGCCGCTTATAGGTGGGACAAGTGGCTGACATGCATTTAAGGAGGAAGCCCATCAGTCCCATCAGTTATGATGGCGTGGGAAGGTTACCGATGCTGGGACACGTGTCAGCAGGGAGTGATCTGAGATGGAGGGCCTGGATTCGCAGGTGTTTGAGTTGTCCTGATTGAGTATTTTGGGGGGATTACAGGGGTGCCTAGGACATCGGACCCGTCTATAAAAAGGCCTCATTTGTCTTCATAAGTTCTGTTTTGCTCTTTGGCCCAGAGAGAAGAAGAGAAGGTTGGAGAGGAATCCGGCGAAAGCTCTGTGGAGGTGCCTCGCGATATCCTTGGAGGTGCCTTGTTTTCTTCCCCTTAGGTTTAAATGGCTTCTGCAAGCTCTGCTGGGGCTTCCGAATCGGCCGACAAGCGACCCGTGGTGGACGATGAAGAGAGATTGGAGGAGTGGCTCGGTTCGGAGTCCCCGGAGTCCGAAGCCATTGACCGCTCCCGGGGCGGGGTCTCGTCTTCCGGGTCCTCGGGATCTGAGGGCATCCCGCATGGGGTGCGATTTCCTGGCACTCCGCCCGTGAGCTACACTATCGGGAGTGGGGAAGAGGCAGTGGAGTGCGATGAGCCGGAGGGTACTATGAACCCCGAAGAGATTGCCGCCTTCCGGGAGACGTGGAGTATCCCCAATGAGGTGGCGTTACGGCCGCTGAATCCCGGAGAATCGGCCTGTAACCCGGAGGCGGGTTGGGTAGCTGTTCACGGAGACCAATTTCGCCACGGGTTCTCCCTCCCGCTGCCGGACTTCGTGCAGTATACGCTTAGCGCTCTGCAAGTGTCCCCTGCGCAGCTTCCCGAGAACCAGTGGAGGCGATTGCTGAGCCTCGGTTGCCTGTACGAGTTGTCCGGGATGAGCATGCCAACGGTGAACGAGTTCCGGGCACTGTACAGAATATCCTTAAAAAAGAAGAGGGGGTCTCGAGGTTGTCTTGCCTTTAGCGCCCGACATTTCCAGCCTATCATCACCCACCTGCCTTCCTGGGTGGACAATAGCTGGAAGAAAAAGGTGGTGATGGGGGGGGGGGGGGGGGGGGGGGGGGAAGTGGCAGAAGAGGAGTAAAAGGTTCCTGGTGCCTTCCAGCCCCTTGGCGACCAATCGTTCGAACTGTCCGGGTTGGAGAGGGAAATGATTATGACTATACTCGGATGTTGGGACGATCTCGAGCGAAGCTCCTACAACTTCATTCGGCTGGAGGTGTTGGAGTACTGCGGTCTCGGGCGAGATCCCGGTGCGTACCAAGGTTTAAGCGGTGGCATTTCTGCTGACCGAGTTGATACTAACCATTTGTTTGTCCTGCAGGTGCATCTTCCCGGACGGTCGTCAAGCCCGGCAACACGCTATCCATGGATGGTGAAGACCTTCTCTCAAGGTTGAAGGAAAAAGAGGAGGCCGTTTCACGGACCTCAGTGGACTAGGAGTCCGGTCGGCTTACCGTTCACGCCGAACCGAGGGCCATGGACGTTGAGGAGGACGCTTATATTCTGAGGCGTGTGAAGAGTCACCCTGCTGCGCCTAAGGCGAGACCCAGAAAGGGCAAGTCCACCGGAGGGCCACCAAAGGTTCCTGGTGGGGTGTTGAGGATTCCGCACCGGCCGGGATCGGTTCCGCTCGTCACCAGGGTCACCCGGTCAGGCGCACAATCTTCTTCACCGGACGGCCAGGGTGAGAAGAGGCGGAAGATTATGGACGTCCCTCCCTACGCACTGGTGACGCTGACCGGCTGGTCGTCAGGTGAAAACTTGGCGAAACGGCTCAAGGTGGTCAGCGGTGCGGCGAGTTCCGCTGGGAACAAAACCGCTGCTGCCTCAAACTCTGCCGGTCAGCAGAGTCGCCCCGCTCCTGCGGAGGAACAGAGGGGAGGTCTGGAGAGTCCCTTCGTCCGGAGCCTGGTGGCGGACGTGGCCGGCCTTGGTCTGGATGGGCCTGGAGCCCTGGCAGGGGAGAACCGCCAGAAGAGCAAGGAGTCGGTTCTCCGGGTAAGAACTGCTTAGTGCCATGGCACTGTTCATAACTTGTTACTCTTGCTGTTTGCTTAATTGGCTCCCTGTTGTATGTAGCTATTGTACAATCTGTACCAGCCGGACCCGAGTGAGGAGCTGCAGGAGCTAAAGAGGCAGGTGGCCGCTCTGACAAAAGCTCGTGAGCGCTTGGAAGTGGAGAAGTCCAGACTGGAGCGGGAGAATGTCAGACTGGAGGAGAGGGCCAAGAAGCAGGTGGCCAAGCTAGAAAAGCAGGTCCGGAGCCTCGAGGAGGAGAAGGAGCGGGCAGAGGAGGAGACAGCCGAGCTGGAGGAGAGAGTGGATGAGCTCCAGGTGGGAGCTGCCGCTGTCCGTGCCGCCGCTGCCGCTGCGGCTGGAGAAGTGGACCCGGAGCTTTACCAGTGGGTTGTCCTCAAATATCACGAAAGTGATCAGTTCCTTAAGCTCCTGGAAAAGGCTAGGGAGTCGGGTATTTCCGATGCCTATGCGGAGTGGGAAGAGAAGGGGTACCTGGATACTTCTCAAATGCCGAAGGCGGGGGCCGGTGGAGATACCCATGAGCAGTCGGTAGAAGAGGAGCAACCGGAAGAGGAAGGCGGGCCTCAACCTGCTGGAGAGGATGCGGCGGCTCTATCTGGAGAAGCTGGTGGGATGCCCGATGAGGGGGGAGACGCGGCTCCTTGAAGATTTTTGTTTTGCTCTTTTTTTTTTGTAAATCCGCTGAAACGGTTTTTGCTTGTATTACTCTTTGGATATATACATATTTTTACACCGGTGGAACCGGTGGAATTTCTCTCAAAATAGTTGGCATACATATGATGTTACGTTGGTTGAACCATTGATATGCCAAACTAACTGCTTGGAGGTTCGGGCACTCAACCCTTTGTTGGTCCGGGCGTGCCTACCAGCCCTAGCCCTGCTCCCAGTCGGGATCTGCTCTTCTGTTCCCTATATATCGCTAGAGCTGACCTCTATTAATCAAGCCCTCCACCGCAGTCTTGAGGGCGAAGCAACTGTTCGTCCGATGGGTAGCTTCATCGTGATAGGAGCAGTACTTGCCCATTCGCGCCTGTGTAAGTTTCCCCTTCGGGTACTTACTCCTCGGCGGTGGGGGAATGATGTTCCCATTCTCGTGCAAGATGTCCTCTTATGAAGAGGTTAGGGTGGTGAAGACCTCTTGACGTTCTGCTGCTGGCATGATTGCCAGGGGGCGTTCTTGCCGGTACTGCGCCGGCTTGTGCTCGCCCTGGGGTTTGTCATGATAGGGCTTCTGCTGCTGTTGACTCCCCCTTCTGCTGGGTCTGCCCGGTCGGGCGCCCCGATTCTCGCTCCGCTAGCCGGCCTTGTTTTCTCGGGCGGTAGGGGGGTGCTCCTCCCGGGGGTGCTCTTCCCGCTGCTCGTCCCGCTTTCTCTTCAGCAGGTGCTGCCCATACGTCTCATGATCGGCCTGAGAGTGCCTGATGGCCATTGCCATTAGCTCGTCATACCCCTGCGGGAGTTCCACCCGCACGGCGTATGAAAATTTTCCCGGCCAGAGCCCTTGTTTGAACGCCATCTCGGCGATACCCTTGTTGAGGTTCCGAACCCCGTCCATCGCCGTTTGTCAGCGGTTGACAAACGTCCTTAGCTCCTCGCCAAGTGCCTGCATGCAGTTGAAGAGGATGGTTGATGTCCGGACTCCTTCGACCCGGAGGATGAAGCGGCCTACGAACCGGTCGGCCAGCTGCTCGAACGCCTCGATGGAGTTTGTCGGAAGCTCATAGAACCAGCTGAGCGCCTCTCCGGATAGGGTTTCCTAGAAAATGTTGCAGCATACTGTGTCGGAATAGCCCTTGGCGCACGTTTAGGACCGGAAACTGTCCAAATGCTGGAATGGACAGCCGGATCCTGAGTATGTGAGCTTTAGAGACTTCTGGTTACCAGACCTCCCCGATTCCAGGACTCAGTGCGAGAAAGGGCCCATGCGCTCGTTGAATCGCGCACCTTCCATCGGCCGTGCCGCCCTTCTCTCGTTGGCCTCCATTTGGGCCTTTAGATCCGACACAGAGTCGGTGAGTATCTGTAATGCCCGTGCGGTCGGGGTCACGACTTCATCCTCAAATGAAGCGCGCGACTGCGGGGGTACCGGCGTGCTCATTGGCAAAATCGGGCCGCTTGGGGACTCCGCCCTCCTACGGTCGCTGGACCTTCCTCCCGAAGGTTGCCCTGCCTCAAGGCGCTGAGGTCGGCCTGGCGCGGGTGTAGTTGCCCTTGTCATGGCGGCGCTGCGCTGCTGGCCTCTTTCCAGGGTAGCCACTAGGGCAGCGTTTACCGTCTCCATTTCCTCATACCGGGCATTGAATTTTGCTCTATCCCGGTCGCCCTCCGCACACAGGCGACCGACTTCTGCCCTCATCGCCCGTATCTCCCCCGCCATATCGTGCCGGTCAGGGCTGTACGTGGTGTCTCGGTCGCTGTCACCGAGCAGACTCTCCCCTTTGTTGCTCGGATCGTCCGAGAATGTCAGCGAGAAGCCCCGGTCGGTTGGTTGGTCTCCCTCCACCTGGCCTTTCCTGCGCATGCTATCATGGTATGACCCTGGCGTGCCGGTCGGCCTCCCACAGCTGCCGTCTTCCTGGTTGCCCTGGTCGCTGCGCTACTCCCGTACAGCGACCGGGGTGGAGATGAGCGCTTGCTCTGGTGCAACCCGCTGACCCTCCGTTGCATTTCTTTCCTGGCCCGCTTCTGAGCTTTCTGCCATTTTGGTGATGCTTACGTGGTTTTTATGTAAGAAGTTCCCACAGACGGCGCCAATTGTTTCTGCACAAACCCGTAGGCCTGGTAGAATCTAGATGTGATCTCCTCCTGCTTAACCTGCTCACTAAGGGGAATACCGGCGGGCCGGTCTTCTCCTCTCCGATGCCTAAGTTAGTATAGATGGGATGAATAGATAACTTAAAGCACGTATGATAAGCAGTTGGAGAGATCAGTTACCTATTAAAGAGGGTAGTTGAGGCCCTTATATAGGTGGCCGGGCGTGAGGTCTGGTCTCACTCTTCAATGTGGGACTGGCTTCCTTCTGTTGGCACATAAAAGGGGAGCTCTGGTGACCTCTTTGGCAGGCTGGCGCCCCCGGTCCTCGGGCCCCTGGTCACAAGGTAGACTGCTGGACCTCGGGTCCAGGTGCTGGTGATCCTGCTCCGGGCCTCAGGCCGGCCCCGAATGCGGGTCTGCGGGCTTATGTAGCCCTTCTGTGGCTACTGTCAACAGGGTCATCAGCCGGTGAACCAGCTAGATTAGTCCATTACTGCATACGTCAAGTGATGGGTGATAGATGGTAATTACCCCTTTTTATTTTTCAATTTCCTTATTTTCATCAAATGAATACTTTATTTATATAAGAAAAATATATAAATCGCAGTTGATATGAAATGATTTTTAGTTAGTTTTCTTTGTCAATGAGCTCAATTACGGTATGCCATAAGTTTTTGTGATCAAGCAGCAAAGCTGTAAAAACGACTCTTAGTCTACGGGCAAAAACCAAACTACTTACTATATCACTCGACGTACCTAGATAATATAGGTCAAAATTTGTTATTTTCGCCAAACAAGATAGAGAATTTCTACAATACATAAAAAATAAACCTTTAAAGCAATATAAATTTAGTCCAGCTCAGACCCATACCCAACACGAGTTCATGAAATAACCTTACTCTTGAGAACATATACCTGACGCCTGCCATCATCGTTCATTACAAAGCTTTGAAGTTTTTGTTGCAATCAAAACTGCATAATATGTATCTTCCTCGTCCAACGAAGATCTGCCAACACCAAATACGTAGTCGAGATCCCTAAATTCAACTACCTCGTTAGGAGCTACCAAACTCATTGGAAACTCCATGTCCGACCTACTTATTAGTCCTTGACAAGGCCAAAGATCTTTGTGTCGGTGAAGGAGTTGTCGGACAAGAAAGAATGAAGAGGCAGTGAAACCCTAAGCACGTTTACTAACTATGAATGAAATTGAGAATGGTGAAATCGATTCTGAGATCTGAGAATTCCCACACTTACTAACACATCAAGGAATTGAAATGGGTGTGAGTCTCACTTATGCTTTAGGAATTAATTCGTGACAAACCCCCCTAACTTGATACAACCAAAGGGGGGGTGGGTATCAGAATCAGGTTTGTTGACAGTAGCCACAGAGGGGCTACAGCAGGCCCGCAGACCCGCAGCTAGTGCACCAGGGACCGGCCCAGGGCCCGGGACCGGATCATCAGAACCCGGCCTCGGGGTCCAGCAGTCCATCCTGCTACCAGGGGCCCGGGGTCCGGGGGCGCCTGCCTGCCTAAGAGATCACCAAAGCTGCCATTTGGTGTGCAAACAGAAGGGAACCAGTCCCACATCGAAGGGTAAGGCCAGACCTCACTCCTGGCCACCTATATAAGGGCCCCAACTACCCTCATTAATAGGTAACTGATCTTTCCTACCGCTTATATACGTGCTTAAGTTATATCTATTCCAACTATACCAACTTAGGCATCGGAGAGGAGAAGACCGGCCAGCCCGGTATTCCTCTTAGTAAGCAGGTTTGCAGGAGATAGCACGAAGATTCACCTGTATCTACCAGGCCCCAGGGTTTATGCAGAAAAAATTGGCGCCGTCTGTGGGAAGTTTGGACAAGAAACCACGTAAGCACTAGCGATGGCAGAGAGTTCGGAAGCAAGACAGGAAAGAAATACCACTGAGGAGCAGCATGTTGCACCAGTGCAAACGCTTGTCTCCACCCCGGTCGTTATGCGGGAGCAGCGCGGCGACCAGGGCGATCAGGAAGGCGGGAGCTGTGGGAGGCCGACCGGTACGCCGGGGCCAAACCACGGCAGCTCGCGCGGCAAAGGCCCGGCAACTGAAGACAGGCTTGTGCACCGGGGCTTTTCTCTGACGTTCTCGGATGATCCGAGTGACCGAGAGGAGAGCCCGCGCTGCAACAGTGACCGAGACACTACGTACAGCCCCGACCAGAGCAGTATGGCGGGAGAGATACGGGCAATGGCCGCAGAGGTCAGTCGCCTGCGTGAGGAGGGCGACCGGGATAGAGCCAAGTCCAACGCCCGGTATGAAGAAATGGAGGCGGTGAACGCTGCCCTGGTAGCCGCCCTGGAGAGAGGACAACAGCGCAACGACGCTATGGTCAAGGCACAGGCACCCCCGCCAGTTCGATCTCAGCAGTTTGAAGCAGGGCAGTCATCGGGCGGTAGGCCCAGTGATCCGGGCGAACGGATTCACCGGTCGGGACGGCCCCGCCAAAGAGCACGCCGACGCCTCGCCAGCCCCACACTTCGTTCGAGGATGAGGCCGTGACTCCGACTGCACGGGCATTGCAGATGCTCGCCGACACTGTGTCGGATTTGAAGGCCCAAATGGAGGCCAACGAGAGAAGAGCGGCACGGCCGATGGAAGGTGCACGGTTCAACGAGCGCATGGGCCCCTTCTCGCACCGGGTTATGGAATCGGGGAGGTCCGGTAACCAGAAATCTCTCAAGCTCACCTACTCGGGGTCTGGCTGCCCGTACCAACACCTGGATAGTTTTCGGTCCCAGACGTGCGCCAAAGGCTACTCTGATGCAGTATGCTGCAACATTTTCCAGGAAACTCTGTCTGGGGAGGCGCTCAGCTGGTTTTATGAGCTTCCGACAAATTCAATCGAGGCCTTCGAGCAGTTGGCCGACCGGTTTGTAGGCCGCTTCATCCTCCGGGACGAGGGAGCCCGCACATCGACCATCCTCTTCAACTGCATGCAAGCGCCCGGCGAGGAATTGAGAACTTTCGTCAACCGTTGGCAGACGGCGACGGCCGGGGTCCGGAACCTTGACCAAGGTATCGCCGAGATGGCGTTTAAGCAAGGGCTCCGGCCAGGAAAGTTTTCATATGCCGTGCGGGTGGAACTCCCGCACGGGTATGACGAGTTGATGGCAATGGCCATCCGGCACGCCCAGGCCGATCACGAGACGTACGGGCAGCACCTGCTGAAGAGGAAGCGGGAAGAGCAGCCGGAAGACCACCCCCGGGAAGAGCACCCCCCACACCGACAAGAAGACAAGACCAGCCAGCGGACCGAGAACCGACCCGCCCGGCCAAGCCAGCCCAATAGAAATTGGGGGCAACGGCAGCATAAGCCCTATCATGACAGACCCCAGAACGAGCACAAGCCGGCGCAGTACCGGTAAGAACGCCCCCTGGCAATCATGCCAGCACAACCGGCCGGTCAAGAGGTCTTCACCGCTCTCACCTCTTCATACGAGGACATTTTGCTCGAGAACGGGGACATTATTCCACCACCGCCCAGGAGAAAGTACCCAAAGGGGAAGCTTACTACGGCGCAAACGGGCAAGTACTGCTCCTATCATGATGAGGCTACTCATCGAACGAGCCAGTGTTGTGCTCTCAAAACAGCGGTGGAGGGTTTGATTAGTAACGGCCAGCTCCAACGGTATATATGGGAAATGAGAGCAGATCCCGACCGGGAGCAAGACCGAGGCTGGTAGACTCGCCGAGCCTCCAAGCGGTTAGTTTGGCATATTACCGGTTCGACCGCTGTAACATTAAAATGTATATACAAACTACTTTCAAGAAAAATTCCACCGGTTCCACCAATTCAAGTACATTCATAGTCGAGGGATAATACAAGCAGATGCCGTTCCGGCAAGTTTACAAAAAAGAGCAAGGGCAAAATCCTAAGGAGCTACGCCTCCACCCTCAGCGGGCAATCCACCAGCCTCTCCGGATGAAGTAGCCACGCCTTCAGCAATCTGAGGTCCACCCTCCCCTTCCGGTTGCTCTTCCGCCGACTGCCCATGGATATCCGACTGCTCATGAATATCTTCATCAGCGGCCTTCGACATCCGGGAAGTATCCAGGTACCCCTTCTGCTCCAATTCCGTGTACGCATCCGCGATGCCCGATTCCCTGACCTTCTCCAAGAACTGAAGGAACTGATCGCTCCCATGGTATTTGAGAACAACCCGCTCGTACAGTTCCGGGTCCTCTTCCCCGGCCGCAGCGGCAGAGGCGGCGCGCACAGCGGCAGCTCCCACCTGGAGCTCGTCCACCTTGGCCTCCAGTTCGGCCTTCTCCTCCTCAGCCAGCTCCTTCTCCTTCTCCAGGCTCCGGACCTGCTCCTCCAGCTTGGCCACCTGCTTCTTGGCCCTCTCCTCTAATCTGGCCTTCTGATAGGAGCACAATGTGCGACGATATTATAGGTGTATGCCCTCGTTTATGCTTTGTTTAACCCTTATTTGTCTAAGATAGAGTCATAATATAGTTAGTGTCAAATTTGGTAGAGTTTTGTGAAAAATGGTTAAGAATCCGAAAAATGACTAAGTTTGAGAAATCTGGAAAATAATGCACAATATGTCTTTTTCGTGATTTTGAGATGAATGAAACTGTGATCTATCCTTGTCCAAATTCTATGAAATTTGGCGTGCTTAATATTCATATGCTGAGGAATGTTGTGTTAAAATTTCAGATCAATCGGAGTTCGGGAAGTCACCCAAAAGTTGGCTGCAAAACGGCAGTCCGAGCATTTCAATCCAGGGACTTCCAGGATTTTCCTGGGACTTTGATCCAACTTCAAAAACTCATTCCCGTCAATTCACAAGGATTTTGATCAAACTGTTTTATGGGGAGATGGCAATTTGTGTCTAGTTTATCTAAGATTTGAAATCGCATCAATCAGAGCATTGAAGAAAAAGTTTTACTCGACTGAAGATGTAAAAGTCTCATCCGCCGGATTTCATCCGCCAAGCTTCATCCGCCAGCTCATCCGCCAAGTCTCATCCGCCGGATTTCATCCGCCAAGCTTCATCCGCCAGCAGCTTCACCAGTACTTGTCCGCTCGCCAACCATCCGCGCATGCCTGCATGCATGTTCGCGCGACCCGCCAAAAAGCCTCGCTTGCACCATGTACTAGCAAAGTCTATACTCGCGAGCAGAGTGGAATTTCCGGTAATAACTTCAATTGGCGGCAAGCATGCCAAATCATTCCAAAGAGCTATGAAACGGCCAAGAAGAAATTATAAGTTGACCAAGCAAGGTTTCTTTGTTCGATACGGAAAGAAAAGCCTATGCTAACTTGGATTGGGAAACCTTATTTACTGAAGATTTCTTTGCCGATTTGAACAAGGAAAGGCTTCAAACTGCACAGACCTTCTCTCCTATATATAGAAGCCTGCTCCCATCATAAAAACCATCTCATCTCTTGCAAAGCACTAGCCAAAACTCTACCAAATTTCCTACTCAAAGTTCTAAGCCGAAACCCTAGAAACACCAAGTCACCAATTCACCACCACCAATCACCACCGATCCCTATCCCTAGCCTAGCTACTGCCGATCCTCTTCCACCACACCAAGACGAAGCTCTCCAAGGTTTCTAAAGTGTGATCCATCCCTATGACTTGTGTTTTTAATTTCGGTTTAGTCACATATTGTTGTTATAAAAATACTTTGTTTCGTTTGGTTTTGTATGATGAACATGAATTGCAATTTTCATTGAAGTTTATGTGATGACTTGTGCGATTTTTAATACATGGTTTTTGTATGTTTAGATAATTAGAGCAGTGGTATTAGAAGCATGTTTAGGATTTAAATTGGTTAGTAATCTAAGGTGAGGGCATGAAAATCGATACTTGGTGTTGTCTTTGAACATAATCTCGGTATTAGGTTTAATCTGCTAGGGTAATTACAAACTAGATGGACCTGACGGACTCTATGATTTGTGTTATTCACTAAGGGCTATTAATCTTAGAACTTGCATGCTAAATAAGATGATTGACAACCTTACTTGTTTACATGTTTTCGATTTTAGACTCTTGCGCTTAAATGTTAAAACGCGTAAAACCGGATTAGCATAAACTTTAGGATCGAAGGCGAATAGCATGATCTTAAAACATTAGATGTCTAACAATTGGTTAAAAGGCTAATCGCTCTAATTGTGGTCGAAACTAAGTTAAGTTTTGAACATGCTAATACTTGTCTCTTACTTTCTTGCATATGAATCTTTGTGTTAAATTGTGTTTTGTGCTATGTGATGCGTGAGAGATGATGATCAAACTTGTATATAGTAGACCTAGGATTTTATTTTCTGTTTTTATGCCATACTTAGTATAGGGCAGCCCTAGGGCTGCTGAACCCTATTCTCCCGTATGTGTGATGATTTTGTATATATGTGAATATGTTTGAGACTAACAATTTCATATCTCAGGTACCCTTAATCCCCGGCCTAGAATGATCCCTACTTATTCTATACTACTAACGATTGTAGGGTTATTATTGCATGCGAGCTTCGGCTCCCGTCCAATTTTTGGCGCCGTTGCCGGGGATTATAAAAGCTTGTTTTATGTTATTGTTGTGTATATATGTTGCTGGAAATTTTTGTTGTGAAGTTGTTAAGTTGTAAATTTTAAGTTTATTTTGGGATTTTGTTAAGTAGAAATATGCTTCGGCATGTAGAGTTTAAATTTCGAAAGTTGCATGATGTATAATGATGTATGTTGGTAATCACTTAGTTTAATTTCTAGGAAGTTGATATGTTGTGTATGTTTGAGTTTATTGTAGTTTCTAAAGTGTAACATGTAGGTGAAGCCTCTTTTGTTGATCATAACCAAAACCCTTCATGTGAATGGTGCTTTGTTGGAGGGCGTTTCTATGTAGATTGGGAAACGCGGGATACTTCCCCCCCACGCATATAAACGTTTCTTCGGCAATAGTATTACTTCTATGAGGTTGAGGGCGGTTTTAATCAACACTTGAGACCGCTAGGGATCCGTGTTTGTTTTACAAAGTATGGGGAAGTTATTTTCATAGACATGGTTCTCAGGTTTGTTTAACTGGATCTCAAGGCCCATAGACTGATGTTCATTCTCGGTGAGTGAGTCGATAGGGGGTTCGCCCTCCGTGGTGTCCAACAACGAGTCCTGCCTGGTTCCTGTAGGGGGTTCGCCCTCCGTGATTTTAATGACCTTTGAAACGTAAAATCCGCACGACCTAGTCAACAGCTTGTGCCGAAGCATCACCTCACTTTAGACGCTAGAACATAACTTGACATATGTGGCCTATTTTCTTCAAAGATAAAACATGTTGTGTGGTTCAAACTCTTGAGGTATATCGGATTAAGCATGATACTACCGGGGGCTGTATCAGTCCATTGCACCGTTATCTCCTCTGCTCCACGTACTTCGAGAGTTAGAACAAATTTAAAAGAAATTAGACTTAGCGATTACATGCTCATGAACTTGTCAAATTTTCTTCTCTTGTGCCGATTGTATATGTATGCTTTGCCGAAATGTTTGTTGCTATGCCGTGTACTATATGTGTTGCCGAATGTGCATATGTGTATTATTGTTGAAATTTGTTGTGTAATCGCCAGTGCCGTGGCTTGTAATGATGTATATTCTTGCTTTCTATTTCTTTACGATGTTCTAACTTGTTTAAATGTTGCAAATTTCAGAAATAGTGCATGTCCGAATCTAGTATTTGGACAAGAGATCTTCAAGGCCGTTTGCAACGTTTAGACCAAGAACTCGCTATTGCCCGTTTTGTGCCATTACCACCATCGTCACCAACCAGTTCATCAGTATCATCATCCTTGCCAAGTTCACCATCCGTGCCGTCCGTATCATCATCAGTGCCGAGCTCCCCATCAGTAGTTTCATCGTCTTGTGATCTTCAGAATCCAGAATTTGAAGCTTTTGCCGAATTAGAAGAAGAAGAAGAGATCATGGCATCAATCAGATCACAGAATGGTCATGTTGCTGGAGCTGGAGTTGCTCCTTCTAATATTACTTATCCTCCCTTGGAAACTGACAAGACTGGAGAGATTGAATTGAGGAGTGGATTCCTCCATAAGCTGAAGTCGTTTTATGGGATGCCGAGTGAGGACCCTAACAAGCATCTACAGTGGTTTAACTTCACCACGGAGTCTATGTGTCCAAGAGGGACCGATTTGCAACACTTCAAGATGAAGGCATTTCCGTTTTCGCTAGAAGATCAAGCAAAGGAGTGGTTGTTTGAGGTGCCTAGTGGTCGCATTGTTTCATGGAGTACTATGATGGATGAGTTTCTACTCAAGTACTTTCCTGCTTCACGTATCACTGATCTGAGGAAGCAAATTACAAGTGTGAGGCAAGCCGGAGATGAGACTTTCTTCGACTACTACAAGAGGTTCAAGTCCCTAGTTTCTTTGTGTCCATCGCATGGCATTAGCGATGGACTCTTGCTACAATATTTCTATGAGGGATTGCGCGTCATGGAGAGAGAGTTTCTTGACTCGGCCGCGGGAGGTAGCTTTTTGGAGTTAAACGCCGGTGCGGCAAGAAGTTTGTTGGAAGTTCGTGCATTGAACAACCAACAATTTGGCATGGCACGAAACAATGTGCAAAGGAATGAGAAAGTACATGAGACGTCTTCGAGCTCAAAGTTAGAAGATAAAGTGGACAAGCTCACCGACTTGGTGAGTAATTTGATGAAGAAGCGTGCAAGTGTATGTGGCATTTGCACCGAGGGCCATGAGACCGACCAATGCCCTCAATTTGGAATTAGTGAGGGAGTTGAGGAGTGCAATGCCATTGGTTTTCAAGGAGGCCAACGTTTTGGAAATTTCAATCCAAGGTTCAATGATCATCCGAACTTTCGATGGGCGACCAATGACAACGTGCTTAGGGCACCCATGCAACCGAGAGAAGGAGGAGCGCCATTTGTACCGAGGCCACCATTTGTGCCTCGGCAGCCATACATGCCGAACCAAGGAGTTTATGGGGCAGTGCCGAACCAAAACCAAAACCAAGCCGTGCCTATCCAAGGCCAAGCTTCGCCAAGCAACCCTAATTACGATGCTTTGATTCAATCTTTGTCAAGTGCTACTCAAGCATTGCTCGCAGGGCAACAAAATCATCAAAAGGACATTGGTGAGCTCAAGACTCAAATGGGGCAAGTTGTGGATTTCATGGGAAGATTTAATGAGCAAGGGAAGTTGCCAAGCAATACAATTCCTAATCCGAGGAACGAGCAAGCCAAAGTGATTCAAACTCGAAGTGGAAGAGAGTTGGTTCCTCCAACAAGTCCAAAGAAGAAGCGAGTGACTTTCAAAGGTATTAATGGGGATGAGAGGGCTGTCGGACCTGTCATTGCCGGCAGCCATGATGGAAATGCCGAGAAGAGGGATGACAAGACAAATGATGCCGAGCATAGCATTGCCGGCAGTGTTGCTGCCGAGAGGGACAGTAGGGCAACCGAGAAAAAAGGTGATCCCGGCAACCATGGTATGAATGATAAGGGGCTGTGTAACGAGCTTGAGTACGATCCCGCTACATCAAAGAATGAGGTATTGCCGAGCCAAGCAAGTAAGGGAGGTGTGCCATCATCTAGTGCCCCATTCCCTTCACGTTTTGCTAGAACAAAGAAAGATAAATCCGATGAAGAGGTATTGGAGATTTTCCGGAAAGTGCAAGTCAACATTCCTTTGTTGGAATGCATTAAGCAAGTGCCGAAGTATGCTAAGTTTTTGAAAGAGCTTTGCACGGCAAGAAGGCATACTAGAGAGACTCGTGTGGTAACTATGAGCGAGACGGTATCGGCCGTTATTCAAAGGAAGTTGCCACCAAAGATGAAGGATCCGGGAAGCTTCAATGTGCCTTGTGTCATAGGCAATACGCGATTTGAGGATGTGATGTTGGACTTAGGAGCATCAATCAATGTCATGCCACTCAATGTGTATCAAACGTTGAGTATAGGGCCTCTCAAGAAGGATAATGTCATCATTCAACTTGCGGATCGCTCAAGCAAATATCCGGAGGGCTATGTAGAGGATGTGTTGGTGCAAGTCAACCAATTGATATTCCCCGCCGATTTTTATGTGGTTGAGATGGAGGATTCGCCGGTCAACAACACTCAATTGCTTTTAGGGCGACCATTCATGAGGACCGCGCGCACAAAGATAGATGTGGCCGAGGGCAACCTAACTATGGAGTTTGATGGTGAGATGATCAAGTTCAATGTTTTTGGTGCCATGAAATTCCCCAATGTTGATTTAAATGAAGGTTGTGCCATTGATGTTTTGGAGGAGGTCGAGCAAGTTATGTCGACCTCGCTCGACGCATAGCAATTAGCGATTGAGCAAGGGGTCGGATTTGACAAGAAGGGAGAACGAGTGTATAATGGAGCCGAGCCAAGTCATGCCGAGCATTGTGCCATATTGCCGAGCCTTAGAGAGGTGGCTGCCGAGCTTGATGCCACCCCAACTTATCCGAGGAACTCGTTCTTGTCAATTCCAAGTGCCACAACAAAATTCCGACCAAGTGTGGAAGAGGCCCCAAAGTTAGAGCTAAAACTCCCTAGTCACTTGAAGTATGTTTATCTTGGAGAAGAAGATACACTACCAGTGATTGTGTCTTCAATGCTTAGTGAGAAGCAAGAGATTGATTTGATAAGAGTGCTTAAGAAGTACAAAACCGCTATAGGTTGGACCTTGGCGGATATCAAGGGAATAAGCCCTACTACTTGTGTTCATCGTATTTTGTTGGAAGAAGGAGCTAAGCCAACAAAGGAAGCTCAACGTCGACTTCACCCTCCTATGATGAAGGTTGTGAAAGAAGAGATTATCAAGTTGCTTGATTGTGGGGTGATCTACCCAATTTCGGATAGTAAGTGGATATCTCCCGTGCAAGTAGTGCCGAAGAAGAGTGGTGTAACGGTTGTCAAGAATGAGAAGAATGAGCTTGTGCCACAAAGACTTGTAACCGGTCATCGTATGTGCATCGACTATAGGAAGCTCAACGCTACAACGAGGAAGGATCACATGCCTTTGCCGTTTATGGATCAAATGCTAGAGAGGTTGGCCGGTCATTCTTACTATTGCTTTCTTGATGGGTATAGTGGCTACAATCAAATCATGATACACCCGGACGATCAAGAGAAGACCACTTTTACTTGTCCATTTGGTACGTTTGCTTATCGGCGGATGCCATTCGGACTATGCAACGCACCCGGCACTTTTCAAAGATGTATGTATGCTATCTTCTCGGATTTTATTGAAGACATTATCGAAGTATTTATGGATGATTTTAGTGTGTATGGAGGCACCTTCGATGCATGTTTGGGGAACTTGGAGAAGATACTTAAGAGGTGTGTAGAGACAAATCTTGTGCTCAATTGGGAGAAGTGTCACTTCATGGTCACGCAAGGCATTGTTCTAGGGCATATAATTTCGGCAAGAGGCTTAGAGGTTGACAAAGCCAAAGTGGAGCTAATTCAAGCATTGTCGAGCCCTAGATGTGTGAAAGATGTGAGAAGTTTTCTTGGCCATGCGGGGTTTTATCGACGATTTATTAAGGACTTCTCTTCAATTGCCAAGCCATTAAGCAACTTGTTACAAAAGGAGGTGACGTTTGAGTGGACAAAGGCGTGTGAGGAGGCATTTTGCCGATTGAAGATGCTATTGTGCTCGGCACCAATACTAGTTTCCCCTAATTGGGATGAGCCGTTTGAGTTGATGTGTGATGCTAGTGATTATGCACTTGGAGCGGTACTTGGACAACGAATTGAGAAGAAGCCATGCGCCATTTACTATGCTTCAAGGACTCTCAACGATGCACAACTCAACTACACAACAACGGAGAAGGAACTCTTAGCGGTAATCTTTGCTTTGGAAAAATTTCGATCATATCTTTTGAATTCCAAAGTCATTGTTTATACTGATCATGCCGCTCTAAGATATCTTATGACAAAGAATGATGCTAAGCCGAGGCTTATTCGATGGATTCTTTTGCTTCAAGAGTTCGATATTGAGATTAAGGATAAGAAAGGTGTAGAGAATGTCGTAGCCGATCATTTGAGTAGACTTGTGCAAGAGGAGGATCGGCTGCCCCTATGTGAAACCTTTCCGGATGAGCAACTTTTTCGACTTGAAGTACATGAGCCTTGGTATGCCGACATTGCAAATTTTCTTGCCACAAACCGATTTCCCAAAGAGATGCCGAGCCACCAACAAAAGAGAATAAGGAAGCAAGCTCGACACTTCTTGTGGGATGATCCGTACTTATGGAAGCAATGTGGTGATCAAGTTATTAGAAGATGTGTACCGGCGAATGAGCATCGATCCATCCTTTCTTTTTGTCATAGCGAAGCTTGTGGTGGACATTTTGGATCAAAGAAGACGGCTTTGAAGGTACTTTCGTGTGGATTCTTTTGGCCTACGATTTTCAAGGATGCATTCATGTTTTGCAAGGCATGTGATAGATGCCAAAGAATGGGGAACATTGGAGCTAGAGACCAAATGCCGCTCACGCCTATCATTGAGGTTGAGATTTTCGATTTATGGGGTATTGATTTCATGGGACCGTTTCCTTCAAGTAAGGGCTTTCTCTACATATTGCTTGCGGTTGATTATGTGTCAAAGTGGATCGAAGCAAGGGCTACGCGCACCAATGATGCCAAGGTGGTAGCCAAGTTTCTCAAGACCAACATCTTTTCACGTTTTGGAGTTCCAAGGGTCTTGATTAGCGATGGAGGATCCCATTTTTGTAACCGCACCATTGAAGCCTTATTGAGGAAGTATGGAGTCACACATAAGGTGTCTACACCTTATCACCCCCAAACAAGTGGTATGGCCGAGGTAAGTAATCGAGAGATCAAGCATATATTGGAGACATCGGTTGGACCTTCAAGGAAGGATTGGAGTGATCGTCTCGATGATGCTTTGTGGGCTTATAGGACCGCCTACAAAACACCGATTGGTATGTCCCCTTTTCGGTTGGTTTATGGAAAAGCATGTCACTTACCGGTTGAGCTAGAACATAAGGCATGGTGGGCAATCAAGGCCTTCAACATGAACATAGATGATGCTGGCATTCAAAGGAAGCTTCAACTCAACGAACTTGAAGAAATCCGTAATGAAGCCTATGATGCCGCTTGGATTTACAAGGAGAAAACAAAGGCATATCATGATAAAATGATTCGGGGTAAAAGGTTTGAAGTTGGGCAACAAGTTCTTTTATTCAATTCAAGACTTCGACTTTTTCCGGGTAAGCTTCGCTCTAAATGGGTTGGTCCCTTTGTTATTACTCAAGTTTTTCCACATGGTGCAATTGAGATTGAGAATAGTGTGACATCCAAGCATTTCAAAGTTAATGGCCACCGACTTAAGCCTTACTACGATTCATTCAAACCATATTCCGTTGAGGCATCCGACTTCGATGATCCCCCACCACATGATATTGCCGAGCTACCATCCAATTCCACACCACCAACAAGCCGAGCTGCCGGATATAGAGCACAACCGGCCAACCTTCATGCTGCCGAGCAGCAGCCACCGGTTTCAGCCGAGCCAACACCCCCTGCCGGACCTGCCATTGCCGGCAGGGTTGACACACAGCCACACAAGGCCGAGCACAAGGTTGACACGCCAGAGGATACGTCAGATACGTTAGAACCAAGACCGGACACGCCACCTAAACCGGATACACAGAATGCAGCCGGATCGGATACAAAGTGCAATGATCTTCTTTTTGATCTTCTTCTTGCCGATTTGAGTTGCTCTGGAACACGATGAACACATGCAAAACACGGTGAAAAGTCTAGGCTATGGACTATAAACACAAAGCGCTACTTGGGAGGCAACCCATGTCGATCAAAGAAAAGTGAAGGAGCCATCACCGAGAGTTTGAAATTTCTTAACCCTTCTTTTTGTCTTTGATTTGTGATGATATGTTGGAATATGTTAGTCGATTGCATGCTTAGGAAATTCGTTGATATTGTTTTGTGCTTACATTGAGGGCAATGTAATTTTCTAAGTGTGGGGTGGGATAACATATTCCGTTTTTGTTTTATGTTGTTGTGTGCTTAGTTTAGAAAAGGAAAATTCAGAAAATTGTAATACAAAAATAGAGTGTTTAAATTTGTTTGTTTCGAGTCTTAGGGTGCCCCTAATATGTCAATGATGTTTTTCTCCTCTTTGCATACATAGATGATGGTTATGCATACAATTAAAATTGTGAGTTTCATGGATTATGTGCATTGGTAGGAGCATGTAGGACTTGTTGATTAACGAAGCATGCATGTTTTAGCTAGTTTATTTCGATTATAACCTATGTGAGCTTTAGTGCCAATTTGCTTTCTTCTTGAGTGACAAAAAGATAAAATTCAATAGATTCGTAGGAAGCATGAAACCTCATAATTCTTTGCATATTCGATGACAATGTGCCATAGATTTTTAATGAACTCTAGAATGCTAGAACTTACTCTTGTTGATTTTCAAAACATTTTTAATCATAAACTACCTTGATTTTGAATATGATTGAATAAAGATCATTTAGGTTTACCACCAAAGCCAAATAAAGCATGAGCCCTATTGGAGCCCGTCGTGGGACACCTTAGTTAACCCCTTTGAGCCTACGATTAGCCTTTTCTTTCATCACCCTTAAACACTTTCCATGAGCTTAGTATAGTGATGTCTTGACCATTGTGTGTCGGCAAAGCTTGATTTTTGAAGGAGTTTTTGCGGGAAGTGATGAAGAAGATCAAGTGTGGGGTAGACTTAGCTAGAAAATTATGTGAAAATTGTAATTGTGCCGTGCCTATGAGAAAACAAAAGAAGAAAAATTGAAATCGGACAAAAAGAAAAGAAAAGAAAAGAGAAAAATCAAGTCCGAAAGAAAAGAAAAGAAAGAGGCACGGTTTCAAAAGAAAATTTGGATAAGTCTAATTGTTGTGAATTTGGAGTTTTTGTTTACATGTGAAGGTCTACTATTGTTATATTTTGACCTTTGTTCGTATTCACTATGTTGTGGGGAAGTAAAGAATGAAGGAAGGGTCCAACAAGATGAAATTTAACCCTTTCGGCGAGAAGACATAAGGAGATCGAGCTTTGCTAAAGGCCTTAGTGACGTTTTGAGCCTCCTTATCCAAATAGCGAATACCTCTTAGCCTAGCCCCATTACAACCTTATTATTGATCTTTTTCATGATTCTTAAGATGGTTAAATTTGATTGTGGAGACTATCTCAAGAGTAAGCATATGGTTTTGGTTCATTGGTGCATATAGTTATCACATGAGGTTTTTCCATAATAAAAAATTCACAAAGTGCTTTCGTTTCCTTGATATATGCAAGTCACTCTTTGTAATTCATTATCTTTCGCTTGCATATACTTATGAGTGAATTACCATGCTTCGAGAGAAAAGAAGAGAGTATGCCTAGTGAGGAGGATTGGATTAGCTTTGACATGTTTACATGCTTACCTTTTGCTCTTATATGTTCATATTGATGTCGCATGTTCATGAAACTTGGAATTTTCGTGCTTAACATTCTCATGCATAACTTGAAAGCTATGTGCACATACGAGCCTGAGACAAATTGTTAGGGGCAATAGTTTGTTTAGAGTCTTAGTTTTATTTAGTTTGCTAAGGGACTAGCAAAGGATAAGTGTGGGGTAGTTGATAGGAGCACAATGTGCGACGATATTATAGGTGTATGCCCTCGTTTATGCTTTGTTTAACCCTTATTTGTCTAAGATAGAGTCATAATATAGTTAGTGTCAAATTTGGTAGAGTTTTGTGAAAAATGGTTAAGAATCCGAAAAATGACTAAGTTTGAGAAATCTGGAAAATAATGCACAATATGTCTTTTTCGTGATTTTGAGATGAATGAAACTGTGATCTATCCTTGTCCAAATTCTATGAAATTTGGCGTGCTTAATATTCATATGCTGAGAAATGTTGTGTTAAAATTTCAGATCAATCGGAGTTCGGGAAGTCACCCAAAAGTTGGCTGCAAAACGGCAGTCCGAGCATTTCAATCCAGGGACTTCTAGGATTTTCCTGGGACTTTGATCCAACTTCAAAAACTCATTCCCGTCAATTCACAAGGATTTTGATCAAACTGTTTTATGGGGAGATGGCAATTTGTGTCTAGTTTATCTAAGATTTGAAATCGCATCAATCAGAGCATTGAAGAAAAAGTTTTACTCGACTGAAGATGTAAAAGTCTCATCCGCCGGATTTCATCCGCCAAGCTTCATCCGCCAGCTCATCCTCCAAGTCTCATCCGCCGGATTTCATCCGCCAAGCTTCATCCGCCAGCAGCTTCACCAGTACTTGTCCGCTCGCCAACCATCCGCGCATGCCTGCATGCATGTTCGCGCGACCCGCCAAAAAGCCTCGCTTGCACCCGGTACTAGCAAAGTCTATACTCGCGAGCAGAGTGGAATTTCCGGTAATAACTTCAATTGGCGGCAAGCATGCCAAATCATTCCAAAGAGCTATGAAACGGCCAAGAAGAAATTATAAGTTGACCAAGCAAGGTTTCTTTGTTCGATACGGAAAGAAAAGCCTATGCTAACTTGGATTGGGAAACCTTATTTACTGAAGATTTCTTTGCCGATTTGAACAAGGAAAGGCTTCAAACTGCACAGACCTTCTCTCCTATATATAGAAGCCTGCTCCCATCATAAAAATCATCTCATCTCTTGCAAAGCACTAGCCAAAACTCTACCAAATTTCCTACTCAAAGTTCTAAGCCGAAACCCTAGAAACACCAAGTCACCAATTCACCACCACCAATCACCACCGATCCCTATCCCTAGCCTAGCTACTGCCGATCCTCTTCCACCACACCAAGACGAAGCTCTCCAAGGTTTCTAAAGTGTGATCCATCCCTATGACTTGTGTTTTTAATTTCGGTTTAGTCACATATTGTTGTTATAAAAATACTTTGTTTCGTTTGGTTTTGTATGATGAACATGAATTGCAATTTTCATTGAAGTTTATGTGATGACTTGTGCGATTTTTAATACATGGTTTTTGTATGTTTAGATAATTAGAGCAGTGGTATTAGAAGCATGTTTAGGATTTAAATTGGTTAGTAATCTAAGGTGAGGGCATGAAAATCGATACTTGGTGTTGTCTTTGAACATAATCTCGGTATTAGGTTTAATCTGCTAGGGTAATTACAAACTAGATGGACCTGACGGACTCTATGATTTGTGTTATTCACTAAGGGCTATTAATCTTAGAACTTGCATGCTAAATAAGATGATTGACAACCTTACTTGTTTACATGTTTTCGATTTTAGACTCTTGCGCTTAAATGTTAAAACGCGTAAAACCGGATTAGCATAAACTTTAGGATCGAAGGCGAATAGCATGATCTTAAAACATTAGATGTTTAACAATTGGTTAAAAGGCTAATCGCTCTAATTGTGGTCGAAACTAAGTTAAGTTTTGAACATGCTAATACTTGTCTCTTACTTTCTTGCATATGAATCTTTGTGTTAAATTGTGTTTTGTGCTATGTGATGCGTGAGAGATGATGATCAAACTTGTATATAGTAGACCTAGGATTTTATTTTCTGTTTTTATGCCATACTTAGTATAGGGCAGCCCTAGGGCTGCCGAACCCTATTCTCCCGTATGTGTGATGATTTTGTATATATGTGAATATGTTTGAGACTAACAATTTCATATCTCAGGTACCCTTAATCCCCGGCCTAGAACGATCCCTACTTATTCTATACTACTAACGATTGTAGGGTTATTATTGCATGCGAGCTTCGGCTCCCGTCCACCTTCTCCCGCTCCAGCCGGGACTTCTCTGCTTCTAGCCGCTCTCGGGCTTCTGTCAGCTCGGCCACCTGCCTCTTCAGCTCCTCGCTTGGATCGGGCTGGTACAGATTGTACAGCAGCTGCATAACAACAGAGCCAATTAAGCAAGCAGCAAAGGAAATAAGTTACGATCGGTACAATAGCACCGGGCAATTCTTACCTGCAGGACCGACTCCTTGAACTTTTGGCGCTTCCCGCCCGCTAAGGCTCCGGTGACCTCAGCCATGTCCAGACCAAGGCCGGCCAAGTCTGCCGCCAGCTGCCGGGCGAGTGCACTCTCCGGGCTTCCCCTCTGTGCCTCCGCAGGCGCGGGGCTACTCTGCCGGGCAGCGGCAGCCTTCTCCCCAACGGAACTCGATGCACCGCTGGTTACCTTGAGCCGTTTGGCCAGATTCTCACCGGACGACCCACCGGTCAGCGTCACCAGCGTGGAGGGAGGAACGTCCATGATCCTCCGCCTCTTCTCACCCTGGCCGTCAGGCGAAGAAGATTGCGCGCCTAATCGGGTTACCCGGGTGACGAGCGGGACTGACCTCGGCCGGTATGGAATCCGGCTCACTCCACCGAGAATCTTCAGTGGTCCCCCGGTAGTCTTGCCCTTACCGGGTCCCGCCTTGGGCGCAGCAGGGTGGCTCTTCACACGCGCTAGGACGTAGCCCTCGTCCTCAACATCCATGGCCCGTGGTTCGGGATGAACCGTAAGCCGACCGGACTCCTCGTCCACCGAGGTCCGTGAAACGGCCTCGCCTTTCTCCTTCAGCCTCGCGAGAAGATCTTCACCGTCCATGGATAGGGTGGTTTCGGGTTTGATGACCGCCCGGGAAGATGCACCTGCAGGACGAGCAAATGTTAGTATTTAAAAGTTAGCAAAAGTGTCACCACTAGCACTCGCTACGCACCGGGATCTCGCCCAAGACAGCAATACTCCAACACTTCTCTCCGGATGAAGTTGTAAGAGCTCCGTTCGAGATCATCCCAACATCCGAGTATGGTCGTGATCCTCTCCTGCTCCAACTCGGACAGTTCGAACGATTGATCCCCAGGGGGCTGGAAGGTACCAGGAACCCGGTACATCTTACTCCTCTTCTGCCACTTACCGCCCACCATCACCACCTTCTTCCTCCAGTTGTTATCCACCCAAGAAGGCATATTGGTGATGATAGGTTGAAAGCACCGGGCGTTGAAGGACAGACAACCCCGGGACCCTCGCTTCTTCGAGTAGGACAACCTGTACAGTGCCCGGAATTCGTTTACCGTTGGCATACTCATCCCGGAAAACTCGTACAGGCAGCCGAGGCTCAGCAGTCGCCTCCACTGGAGCCCTGGAAGCTGCGCGGGAGATACTTGCAGTGCACTGAGCATATACTGCACGAAATCTGGCAGCGGGAGTGAGAACCCGTGGCGAAACTGGTCTAGATGCACGGCAACCCAACCTGCCTCTGGGTTACAGGCTGACTCCCCGGGATTCAGTGGCCGTAGCGCCACCTCATCCGGGATACTCCACGTCTCCCGGAACGCAGCAATCTTTCCGGGGTTCATGCTACCCTTTGGCTCATCGCACACCACGGCACCCTTCCCTCTACCGATGGTGTAGCTCCCGGGAGGAGCACCAGCAAGGCGCACACCGTGCGGTATTTCCTCAGATCCTGAGGACCCGGAAGACGAAGCCCCGCTCCGGGAGCGGTCAGCGGCTTCAGACACCGGGGATATAAACCGAGCCAGTCCTCCAGTCTCTCCTCATCATCCACAACGGGACGCCTGCCGGCCGATTCGGAAGCCCCATCAGAACTTGCAGAAGACATTTTTAACCTAAGGGGAAGAAAAACAAAACCCTAGCGCTGGTCAGCAACAGGCTAGAACTGCGCCCTCTGCGGCCCCTCCCCAAGTTTACCGCAGACGCTCCGCTTAAAACAACTCAGTCGGCGACAGAGACCCCCCACCCCCCGCCGCAAAAACACCGAAAAGAAAAACAAGAACAACACCAGGCAAAGAAAGCAAGATCTTACCGATTAGTATGCTCAACCAAGGAAGGTCCGCCCTGCGAAAGCAGTGAGCAATGATAGGAGGAGAGTAAAAGAGCACTTGAGGCAACGGATGTCGCGGGGAACCTCCACAGAGTTTTCGCCGGATTTCTCTCTCTCTTATTCTCTCTGATCAAGCAGCAAAACAGAACTTGAGAAGGCAGAGGAGGCCTTTTTTTAGAGAGGTCCGGTGCCCTAGGCGTTTCTTATCCCCCCAAAACACGCAATCAGAGCAACTTAAACGCCCGCAAATCCAGACCCTCCATCTCAGACCGCTCCCTACCAGCACGTGTCCCAGCATCAGTAAACTGCCCACGCCATCATAACTGATGGGACTGATGGACTTCCTCCTTAAATGCATGTCAGCCACTTGTCCCGCCTGCTGGCGACAGGTAAGGGAGTTAGGAGCGGGAACCGAGGCGTCAGGCACCCCCCCCCCCCCCCCCCCCCACTTCCCCAGGCTCTACGGCTGTTCCATGGCAGTTCACGATTAGGTATCATTCAACCGGCTGCATGACATCTCTCACCGCTATGAGTTTTTCAATCGCTTCGAGAGCATTGTTCCGGGTATGAGCCATCCATCCGGTTCCATGGCAGTTCACGGTTAGGTATCATTCAACCGGCTGCATGGCATCTCTCACCGCTATGAGTTTTTCAACCGCTTCGAGAGCATTGTTCCGGGTATGAGCCATCCATCCGGTTCCATGGCAGTTCACGGTTAGGTATCATTCAACCGGCTGCATGGCATCTCTCACCGCTATGAGTTTTTCAACCGCTTCGAGAGCATTGTTCCGGGTATGAGCCATCCATCCGGTACCATGGCAGTTCACGGTTAGGTATCATTCAACCGGCTGCATGGCATCTCACCGGTTAGGTAACATTCAACCGCCCTGAGACCATCTCACCGGTTATGATCATCCAACCGGCTCGAGAGCATTCTTCCAGGAACGAGATCCACCCGGCCACATGGCATCTCACTGGGGGACTTGTCTCGATATGGCAGAACGCCCGGTCGAGGTCCGCCCGGTTCCATGACATGACCCCGGTTATGAGAACATTCGACCGGCATGGGCTTTATACACCCGGGTGAGTTTACATCTAACACATGTACTCTTGTCCAGCAGGATAAAAACCCTGCATCGCACTGAACGGCGGTCAATATGGGGCTCTACGGCGAGCCTTGTCACCTCAACGCCACCCCATTTCCTCAACGCTTATTCCAACACAAGCTGAGAAGAACTAGCAAGTGTTAACCGGTGCCTCAACAAACCGCAACACCGGGGCCACCTCCCCGCAGCCTAGCAATATGGACTCGTCTCGATATGGCAGAACGCCCGGTCGAGGTCCCATACTCCGACTCGTACCGATTTGGCAGAACGCCCGGTCGAGGTCGTAGCCTAGCAATATGGACTCGTCTCGATATGGCAGAACGCCCGGTCGAGGTCCCATACTCCAACTCGTCTCGATATGGCAGAACGCCCGGTCGAGATCCCATGCTCTCCGGCTCGCTCTGATATGGCAGAACGCGGGGTCCAGGTTCCATGCACACATCTATTGCATGACGGATTTCAACGCCCCATTATCATTCCATGCACACATCTATTGCATGGCGGATTTCAACGCCTCATTATCATTCCATGCACACATCTATTGCATGGATGATTTTAATGCCCCACTATCATCCCATGCTTATAGCCCTACAACACTTGAGCACAGTGCTACTTATATTGCAAGCATACTCACAAACTGTTGCATATCACCGGTAATAGGTACTCACCCCGGTCACGCCCAATCTTCAACGCGGACTTGGGGGACTGGGCACCGTTGGGGTGGTAACCGTGCGGGTCTGCGGGACAACGGCAAGACAGTTTTAAGTCCCCATTCAAGATTGCACTTGACCGGGAACTTGGGGGACTTGTTGACAGTAGCCACAGAGGGGCTACAGCAGGCCCGCAGACCCGCAGCTAGTGCACCAGGGACCGGCCCAGGGCCCGGGACCGGATCACCAGAACCCGCCCTCGGGGTCCAACAGTCCATCCTGCTACCAGGGGCCCGGGGTCCGGGGGCGCCTGCCTGCCTAAGAGGTCACCAAAGCTGCCCTTTGGTGTGCAAACAGAAGGGAACCAGTCCCACATCGAAGGGTAAGGCCAGACCTCACTCCTGGCCACCTATATAAGAGCCCCAACTACCCTCATTAATAGGTAACTGATCCTTCCTACCGCTTATATACGTGCTTAAGTTATATCTATTCCAACTATACTAACTTAGGCATCGGAGAGGAGAAGACCGACCCGCCCGGTATTCCCCTGAGTAAGCAGGTTTGCAGGAGATAGCATGAAGATTCACATGTCTCTACCAGGCTCCAGGGTTTGTGCAGAAACAAGCTTGAGATATCAATTTTTGTTACCGAAATTATTCTCATGTAATCTCCACATATAGTTCAATTTCATCTTCTACTCTTAATAAATTCTATTTCAACTAAGTAAACGTGCCAGTAATTCGCTTAATAAGTAAATTTTTTGAAATGTAATTAAAACCTTACTACGAGAGAATCTAATGAGACAACTTTATAACCGGTATTTATTCTACTTTTACATCATACGTGTTAAGCTCACATATTTATTTTTTATTTTTTGAAAGGAAACTTACACTTGCTTGTATAAAGGGTTAAAGGAATTTCCGGGAAAGGAAAGGGAGGAAAAAGTAGTACGATCAGTACCGCGGCGCGTGTGTTCCCGTGGGAGTGGGCAAATGTTGGTAAAAAGTAATCAAATGGGCATGAGATTAAATGATATAACAAATAGGGGGAAAGGACGATAAACGCGCGTGAGGAGCGTGGGTGTGAGACGTTGACTGGGGACGAGGTCGGACGCCGAGTTTGAAAATTCAAATAGTCGCCGGTTTGGAGGAAACAAGAAGAAGAAGAACTCCGAGGAAGATTCCTGAACGAGGCAGATAACAGGCGCGTCGCGTGCGGTCAACATTACAAATTTGGACCTCTAATTGTTTTGGGCCCACTTGATTGCAATTATGGAGTCAAATCCAACTGTCCTGTGTTGCTGGATTCATTTATTTCACTTTAAATATAACAATATATTGTTCAAAAATGAAATTAGGCATATGTCATTAGTGGTTTTCAGATTAGTTTTCTACCTATTTCTTAGTGTTTTTCATCAGTCAGCTGATACCAGAAAAATTAGAGATTAGGATGAAACTCTTGTTTGGTCAGAGGATTGCAAATTTATAGTTGGATATTAAGTCTTTCTTTAAAAGAATGCACATGTTGTGTTGTATCTAAAGATTCGATTTTTATAAGATAGAAGAGAGTATTTCTTGTTTGCTTACTCGTTTGTGATAGAAATTAAACCATAGATAATATTTTAAGATATACGTTTTATCATTATAAACAACAAAACCGAAAGGCAACCAAAACAAAACTAAAAGCAAAGCCAATTGCATTAAATATTAAGACGTACCACAGACGTCCGATTACGGGCAGAATAAGGATCTTTTGAATCTTTTTTTAGTCTTCACTTTTTTCTATTGTCAAAATTAAATAAGAATAGTGAATAATTTAGTATTCGATGACGGTAAACAAATGATACCATAAATTGTACGTGACTTCATTTTACAGATAAAATTGTCTATACATATTTACTTTTATGTTTGCCATCACCTTGTTCAACTTTGTGTTCATAAGCGACCATTGTTAAATCCTGGAAGTGAAAATGATGGAAACCATATTCTCGTCCAACCTTGGTACTCTTCTCTAGTTTCGATCATATTATAGAAAAGTATGTTATGGCGGAATGATCCTTCTATTACGGATGAGGAAAATATATACAGTTTACATCATTTACAATTAAGATTCTCAATTAAGATATGAGACTAAGAAGGGAAGGAAACCTATTCTAATTGATGCAATTGATACAAGGAAATATTCTAACATATCTTCCTAATTAATGACAATGTATTTTCTAACACTCCCCCTCAAGTTGGAGAGTGTATGTCAAGAACTCCCAACTTGCTCAATAGAAATCTGAACTTGTCTTTGCCTAATGCTTTTGTGAACACATCCGCAAGTTGTTGCAAAGAACCAACAAATCGAGTTCTGACTGAGCCATCTACTATCTTATCTCGAATGAAGTGACAATCCATCTCAATGTGGCGAGTTCTTTCATGGAAAACTGGATTTGCAGCTATGTGAAGAGCTGCCTGATTATCACAATGCAAAGTAGCTGGTCTGGGAATGGATATATGCAAATCAGCAAATAAATACTGGAGCCAAGTAAGTTCACAACATGTACCAGCCATAGCTCTATACTCTGCCTCTGCACTTGACAATGAAACTGTCCTCTGCCTCTTAGTGCGCCATGATATCAAGGAATTGCCCAAAAAGACACAATATCCAGTTGTAGAACGACGAGGAACAGGACAGCCTGCCCAATCAGAATCACAGAATGCTTTCAAACTAAGGTCATTGTTAGAACTCAAAAGCAAACCTTGACCAGGACAAGATTTCAAATATCTGACAACTCGAAGAGCTGCTGTCATATGATGTAGGCGAGGCTCATGCATAAACCTGCTAAGAACATGAACTGAATAAGTGATGTCAGGTCTGGTGATTGTGAGATAAATAAGTCGTCCAACCAAACGTCGATACACAGCAGGATCCTTAAGCAACTCCCCCTTATTTGACAATTTCGAATCATCCATGGGAAAGTCCACAGGTTTGACACCTAAGAGACCGGTGTCCTTAATAATCTCCAATGCATACTTTCGTTGAGACAATAATATGCCCTTTTGTGAACGTGCAATCTCAATGCCAAGGAAAAACTTAAGGTCACCCAAATCCTTAATACGAAAACGAGAATGCAAAAAATCCTTGGTAGCACGAATAGAGTCTAGGTTGTTCCCGGTATCGAGAATATCATCAACATAAATCAATAACATTGTAAGGGAATCACTAACCTTTTGTATGAAAAGAGAGTAATCAGCTTTAGATTGAACAAAACCGGCAGCAAGTATGGCTTCAGTGAACTTAGAGAACCATTGCCGAGAAGCTTGCTTTAGACCATAGAGTGATTTGTGGAGGCGACACACATAATTCTCCCCCTGTCGCTGAAGACCTGGAGGAGGGGAAATATATATCTCTTCACGTAAATCACCATGAAGAAAAGCATTATTAACGTCAAGCTGATGAAGGGACCAATTCTGACAAGCTGCAATGGCAAGAACACAGCAAACTGTAATCATCTTGGCAGTAGGAGAAAAAGTATCATGGTAATCAATACCTGCAGTCTGTGTAAAACCCTTCGCCACAAGGCGAGCCTTGTAACGTTCAATAGAACCATCGGCCTTGCGCTTAATCCGATAAACCCATTTACTAGCAATTGGCCGTTTACCAAGAGGAAGAGAAACTACTGACCAAGTATTATTGGTTGTAAGGGCTGCAAGTTCCTCATGCATAGCAGTTTGCCAATTAGGATAAGAAGAGGCTTGATCATAGGAAGATGGTTCTGTATCCCTACTAAGAGCTGCAACATAGGCAAGATGTAATGAAGAATATCGTTGATATGAAATGAAATTACAAAGTGGGTAACGCGTACCTGGTGGAGGACTCGACCGAGGAGATGATAGATGGTGTGGTGGCAGAAACACCTGCGAGCACTTATAATCACGGAGACGTACATTGGGAACACGAGTTCGTGTGGAGCGGCGTAAGGCAGGAGCTGATGAATCAGAAACAGGATGATCGATTTCAGTAGGTAAGGAGTGATCGATTTCAGAGGACTGTAGAGACAGATCAGTATCAGGCGGGGATTGTGATGGGGTATCAATCTCAGCTAGAGGGGCAACTGTGGCCGAGCTTGATGACTCTAAAATTGGTGGGGACGATGGATGTCTAGAGGATGAGGACGAGGGAGGTCCATGAGAAATAGGTATAGTATGAGACACAATGTCATCAAAAATAGGACAAGACAAAGAAGAAGAAGAAGAAGATGGTGAAACTCTTAGAGAAGAAGACGTGAAATGGAAGGTATCTTCCAAAAAAGTAACATCACGGTTGGTAAAAATCTGTTTGGTTTCAAGATTGTATAGCTTATAAGCTTTCTGACCCATTGGGTATCCAAGAAAAATGCATTTGTGAGCTCGTGGGGAAAATTTGGATGAAGGAGTAACAGAAGTTGCAAAAGCGACACAACCGAAAACACGCATGCGAGAATAGTCAGGAGGTTTATTGTAAAGAATCTCAAAAGGGGATCTTTTATCAAGCAAAAGTGTAGGAAGTCTATTAATTGTGTATGCAGCAGTAAGAATGCATTCTCCCAAAAAATGAAGTGGTAAGTGTGATTGAAAACGAAGAGCTCGAGCAACATTTAGAAGATGTCTATGTTTGCGCTCAACGACACCATTTTGTTGAGGTGTATAAACGCAAGAAGGTTGGAAAACAACCCCCTGCTCGAGAAAAAAATCTCGCAGAGAGAGAAATTCAGCTCCGTTGTCAGAGCGAAAGGTTTGAACATGGGAATTAAATTGAGTTTTGACATATGCAAAAAATTTACGAAGCAAATGTTGCGCCTCACTTTTATGACGCATTAGAAAAACCCATGTAAAACGAGAGAAATCATCCACAATAGTTAAAAAATAATGAGCACCATTAAGAGAATGTGTCTTATAACGTCCCCAAATATCACAATGTATGAGAGAAAAACAACGAGATGTGGATATTGAACTAGAAGGAAAAGATTTGCGAGTTTGTTTAGCCAAAGGACAAATTTCACACTTACTTGTGAAATCAAAGTGACAATGAAGCGACTCATTGACGATATGCTGCAAACAGACAGAAGAATGATGTCCTAATCGACGGTGCCAGAGATCAGAAGAGAGGGTGATATGACTGGTAAACGGGTGTTTGTTGGGAAGAGTAGAGGACAACGCCACTAAATAATACAAGTCTCCACGTCGCTTTCCCACACCGATCATCATCCTCGTAGTCAAGTCCTGCAAAAAACACCAAGACAGAAAGAAAGTTACCGAACAGTGTAAATCATCAATGATTCTCCCAACAGACATAAGATTGATATGGAATGTCGGAACACATAAAACATTCTGTAGAACAGCATTGTTGATGGTAACTGATCCTTGCATAGAAATATCTGCTTTAGCGCCACTGGGTAAAGTAACGGAGGAATTGATCTTGTTGCGATTAGTAATCAAATTCGATGAATTCACAATATGGTGAGTAGCTCCACTATCGATAATCCACTGATTAGGGGTGACCGGAGATAACGCAAATTTGGACGCACAAACCATGATTGTGTATTGTACTGAAAGAATGTGTCGGGTTCGGATACGGGTCAAATCCTGGTCGGATACGGGTCAAATCCGAGTCGGATACGGATCAGACTTGGTCGGATACGGGTCGAAATCCTGGTTGAAGATGACGTCGGGTAGGAAGGCAGCGGCTGTGATTCGGGTCGAAATCCGAGTTCAAGGCGACAGCTGTGGTTGGATCTGAGTCGAAGCTACGTAGGATAATTGCAGATTCGGGTCGGACTCGGTTGGACTGAGGCGTAGGAAAGAGGAGTCGCGGTCCGATTCGACTGGTCTGGACTGGTCTGAGAGAGGCGCAACGGCGATCTGGAGGCAGGGGCGACCGGAGGCGCCCTGGAAGCGGAGGCAGCCTGGAAGCAGGGGCTAGGCAGGCAAGAGAAGGACCAGCAGGGCTGAAGATGGCGCCTGACTGGGAAGTCGGATCGATCGGAACCGACGGCGAGACGAAGATGGCGCCGGAAGAAGATAAACGCCGGAAAAGGTGAAAACGGCGAGACGAGCCGAAGGTAGAAGCAGATGAACGGCTCTTGGGTGCCCAAAGTAAGAACTTGGGTGCCCAAAGTAAAAACTTGGGTGTGCAAGATAAATTCGGCAGAAATTGACGAAAGGTAAAAAAACAGGTTATTATGCCTGTTCTGATACCATATAAAAAAGTATGTTATGGCGGAATGATCCTTCTATTACGAATGAGGGAAATATATACAGTTTACATCCTTTACAATTAAGATTCTCCATTAAGATATGAGACTAAGAAGGGAAGAAAATCTATTCTAATTGATGCAATTGATACAAGAAAATATTCTAACATATCTTCCTAATTAATGACAATGTATTTTCTAACACATATCGTCCATACAGAATTAGAAAAATGTTTTTCAGTGCAAAACACAAAGCATATATGTTTGGTGACACATCAATCAGAAGAAATAATTTGGCACCATGTTTGTCTCTTTCTTGGCTTCCCGGAGTTCCCTCCATGACAATCATCATGGTGCATATTTTGCTTTCAGTTGCATGCGTGAAAAGACTTGTACACATTTCAACAAATCTAAGAAAATAAAAACAACCTCTTGCTATGCATAATGATAGAATGGATATCTATACTCTTATTATATTATTATACTTTGTGGCAAATTCGTTAGGTTAAACTTGAGCACCAGAATGCCATACAAGCCACGGAACAACGATCCCATCCATAATAATTCTAGTCTCTAATGTGGAAGACTGAACTCAAAGATAGGTATTAAGGCCTTAAGGAGTTGAGGGGTGTAGTTTGAGTGCCAAATAAGTAGTCAAGTCTAGTTAATACCATGTTTGATATCACTTGGTACAAAAATAAATGAACTTATATACACCTTGTTTTCATTATAACCTCATTAGATTGTGTTATCGTGAGTACTCATATTGGTGATCCTTAAATAAACATTTTTTCTAAATTATAAATCAAGCAAACTACAATCTCGTGTAATACTAAACGTGTTAGTACAACTTAAGGCAACACATATGAGTCCAGGACAATCTTAACGCAGTCCTAAGTGTTTAACTACATAAAGTGAAACTAATGGAGAGAATGAGTTGCATCGGTCTTTATTGAAAAAATTAAATTAAATTAGGACCCGACTCTTATCTTCATCGTGTATGTTTGTTTGTTTTCTCTTTTCAAGTCTTAACAAAGCAAAAAACTTGAACAACAAATAGCATTTACATTCATTTTCAATCATATGTTTAATGTAGGTTTATTTGTGTAAGGTGAGGTAGGGAGTTCAAATGCTCCACCAGTCCATCCAAATTGTATTTGATTACATGTTTTCTGGAAAGGTGCCGGTTGATTTTGTATAGAAAGATTCTTGGTATAGAATGCAAGATAGTTGCATTACAAAGCAATATACATACATTAGAGAGTTTGGAGCCGCACTCGAAATGCAAACAACAAAACACATTATCAGCTAAAATATATATACTACCTAATTACATTTCCCATGACATAATTCAAAGTTTAATCGGAAAGTTTATGAATATGCAGACGATCATATAGTATGTTCAAAGGTGATACTAACAAATATATTCAATAAAGGTGCCACATCTTATCTTGTGCGTCTACAAAAGAAAGTTGCACTGGCAAAAAGCTCAAAAGATGATGTGGTTTTCTAGACCTTACCCAGGTGCCATTTTCTTCTTTTGGTTACATGGGAATGATGGGATTATGCTTCTTTGAATATAGTCCCCTCTTTCATCACTTTTCCAAGAAAATGAGACAAAAGGTTTCGTGTAGAAGGAAAGAAGATTTGGCTTTTTCAACGTAATATCGGGGAATTGCTTTTGATTCTTGTTACAGAAAGAAAGCTTGTTGCTCAGACACACCCTATCACCATCAAATTGGTTCTCATGAGGGAGAGAGAGTTCTGGAATGCAACCTTGGTTGTTTGGGAAAAGATGCAAGAATACAAGACCTAGTCCATGCCCCCAGTTTTTCTATGATCAATCGATGGATAAGTTTGAATTGTTAGATCAATATGGACTTATCACATATTAAATGATAATTATGCTTAATGACAATATCTATTTCTACATGGAAACAAATACATAACTATATCCAGTTAATAATGATTTCGTGTATTAGATCATTATTATAAGGAATCCTATTCATAGTCTAGAAGTTAGACAACTAATCAGTATTGTATCAGGAATCTAATTAGAAGACTTAACTCTCAAGGAATGTCCTTAATAGGAGGACTCTTTAGGGTTAATGATTCTATATAAATAGATGGTATTGGTCCCTGTTATCACCACGAGACATAGCGTAAGTTCTGTCCATTGAGAAGCTTATTGTGGTGACTAACAGAAGGCCTTTGCCTAGTACTTTTGTGTTTCAGGTTTATATCAATGGAAGGAGCTATGATTCATAATGATGGTAAGTTTACTCAAAGCTAAAAGTCTAGCGATTATGGTTATGCATATGATCTATTGTATTGTGAACAATCAGAATTTGGTTTACAAATTGGTATCAGAGCCATAAAGGTTCACAAAATTTTCAGTTTTGCATAACAAAATCGTTTTAGGGTTTTCTCAAACAAAAATTTTGCTTTACGGGTTAATGGGCTTTGCCTGTTAACCAATTCTTGGCTCGACCCACAAGCAAGCGCGGATCCAGTCTCGACCCGCTCGCCAGAAGTAAACCGCTCGTCAGAATTGACTGTGGCGGATGTATCCTGGCGGATGAGTTCGCAACAGTGGCGGATGTATTCATAACATATAAAGAAGATGGAACGAAGACTGGATTGGAAGCGCTGGAGACTTTTACGTCTCTTATGGGATTCAAAACCCGATTGCTGTGGATCAAGAAAGCCAAGAAATAGTTGCTGCATCAAGTTTATAGCTTCCGCTGTGTTCTGTAGCAAATTGGGGAAAAAGCAAAACAGGTTTTTCTGGAATTTTTGTTTTCAATTCAAGCATGTATATATATATATATATATATATATATATATATATATATATATATATATTGCATAAGAACCCTAGAGCACTCCCAGCGTGCACATAAGTTGGTGATTGTGTTGTTCTATGGCTGGATGATATTTCAATACAGATTATGCTCTATGGAATTGAATTGAAGTATATGTGTTCTGTAATTGACAATGATGCATGTAGTCGTTAAAGTCTCCCAAAATTTATGCATTGAAAGGTTTTTACAGGCACAAGAGCTTAGTTTTCTTACAAAGGGTAACCTGGATAGAAATCAAGTTTTCAAGCTCAAACAAGTTTGTGATTTTCTGTTGGTATAAATGAATATATTGCACAAAGCATTTTTCATTGATATTTCCAGGAGATCATATGGTATAACAGACTTAAAGTTGTGTTTTGTGTTTTAAATAATGCTTTTTATCTTCCAAAGAAGTGTCGAAGTATGATTTAGAATGCAAACAGCAGTAAGCATATTTGATAAGAATAAATCAGGATACTTGGAATTTAATCTTCTGTCTAAAGATGTGGATTTAGTTCTTTGAATAACATGTTTTTATCAAGTGTGGCTTATTGATAAAGATTTACAGTATGCTAAGTTTCTGCTCAAAAGTGTTACTTAGTATTGTTTTATGGATATGGACTGATGTGAATGCAAGTATAAATGTATTGAGTTTTCTGAATGTTTTGTTTTATGAGTGTTTCTGTTATGGTTTGATTAACTTAAACTAATTCATAAAACACTGAAAACTCTAAAAGCTTTACAAAATTAAGAACTCACAAAAACTTTTTCTTTTGCTCCTTAGGTAACACCTACATGACCTTCAACAATGTCTTAGTGCTTACTGGTTCAAACTTTAGAGCCTGGAGAGATTCTGTAGAAAACTACATTTCTATGCATGAGACAATAGGATTCTGTTTTCTTGAAGAACAACCTGATACCCCAGCAGAAGATGATAAACCCTCAGTCAAAGCTCACCATAAGAAGTGGATGAGATCTAATATGATGGCCAAAAATGTGATTAGAAGTTCTATGTCTAGATCAGTGAGAGGTTGTGTTGAGGAACCAGAATTAGCTACTGATTTCATTGAGGCTGTGGCAGCTAAGTTTAAAGAAAGTGAAAAAGCTGAAATAGCTAGGCTGAGCAAAGAGTATCATACCATACAGTACTCTGGAACAGGACCTGAGGGTGTAAGAGGGCATATAATGGAGTTGATTAACATCAACAACAGGCTGAGAGAGATGTTAGTGGGAGTAAAAGATCAATTGTTGGTGCATCATGCACTGAACACACTCCCTAGTAGTTTTGACAATCTCAGAACAAGTTATAATGCTCAAAAGGAAAACTGGACCCCAGATGAACTCATCTCAATCTGTGTTGATGAGGAATCTAGGATCAAGAAAAACCAGTCTCAATCCCTCACAGTCAACCTAGTTGAGAAGCCTAAGAAGAAAAAGACTCAAAACAAACTCAAGCCTACCAAAACCATCACCAAGGCATCTGCAGCCACAGGACCAAAAGAAAACAGGCCATTCAGATTCAAGTGCTACTTTTGCAAGAGAGTAGGTCACATGAAAAAGGACTGTACAGGTTATAAGGCTTGGCTAGCTAAAAAGGGTAAGAAAATTTCTAATACAGTATTTTCCTTAGAAATTAATTTTATAAATGTTGAACCCCAGTCTTGGTGGATAGATTCTGGTTCTCCTATTCACGTCACTAATTCCTTGCAGCGATTCACAAAGAGGAGAGTCCCAAGAAGTGATGAGGTGAACCTGAGAGTAGGCAATGGCATGCGAGTGGGAGTCAAAGCCATAGGAACCCTCAAGCTTGATCTAGGATATGAAAATCTTTTAATTTTGGATAATGTTTATTATGTACCTTCCATTAGAAGGAATTTAGTTTCAGTTTCTCAGCTGATTAAAGCTGGTTGTAGACTTTTGATGGATAATAATGGAATTATTATTTCTAGAAATTCAAAACAGATTGGTTCTGGTGTGATATTGAATGATTATTTACAGCTTAATTGTTCTATGTCTCAACAAGAGATTTCTCTCGTTGAAAAAGAAAACACTAACAGTACTAATGCCTTGATTGGTGTTAAAAGAACCAAACAAAATGAAAAGTCTGCATATTTATGGCATAGAAGACTCGGCCATGTTTCAAAAGAGAGATTGAAAATTCTGGTTAAAAACAATATCCTAAATGAATTGGATTTTTCTGATCTTAATGATTGTGTGGAATGCTTTAAGGGAAAAATGACAAATAAAAGAAAGAAGACTGCAGTAAGAAGCCAAAATTTACTGGAACTCATACATACTGATATCTGTGGTCCATTTAAACACCAAACTATCTGTGGTAATGTGTATTTCATTACATTCATTGATGATTTCTCTAGATACAGTTATGTTTCTTTACTATCAGAAAAATCTCAAGCACTTGAAGCTTTTAAAATCTTCAAGACTGAGGTAGAGAATCAGCTAGAGAGAAAAATCAAAACAGTAAGATCGGATAGAGGTGGAGAATTTTATGGAAAATATACAGAAAAAGGTCAACAGAAGGGTCCATTTGCCTTGTATTTACAAGAGCATGGAATTAAAGCTCAATATACAACACCCTATAATCCACAACAAAATGGTGTTGCAGAGAGAAAGAATAGAACCCTTCTAAATATGGTTAGATGTATGATGTGTACAACTGGCTTACCAAAATTCTTATGGGGAGAGGCCTTGAAAACTGCAAATTACATTTGCAACAGAACACCTAGTAAGGCCATTCAGAAAACTTCTTTTCAATTATATATGGTGTGGTAGAAAACCAAATCTTTACCATTGTCATGTATGGGGCTGTAATGCAGAAGCTCGGATTTATAATCCAAACTTGAGCAAGCTTGATCTCAAATCCATAAGCTGCTATTTCATAGGTTATCCAGAAAAATCTAAGGGCTATAAGCTGTATTCTGCTAAACATAAGCCTAGAATTTTTGAAACTCATCAAGTCAAATTCTTAAATGAAAAAGTTCACAATACCGAATATGAGGATTTATCCTTAGATTTTGAAGAAATTGTGACTGATGAGGATTGGGAAAATGTTTTGCCTTTTGAAACTGAAGAAATAGCAAATGACATCATTATAGAAAATCAAAATGCAGCAGATCAAGAAATTGATCAGGAAATGCAAATTGATGAGCAACCAGCTGCAGCAGAACCAACTGTTGCAGCATCTCACATTATAGAACCACAAAATGATCTTAATCCTGAACTTAGAAGATCCAAACGAGCTAGAAAATCAAAATTTGGGGGGGGGGGGGGGAAGATAGTGATTACATTGTCTACTTGGCTGAAGCAGACATTAATGAAGACTGTGCAGAAGACAATGATCCAACAAATTTTGATCAAGCAGCAGCAAGTCAAGATTCTGTCAAGTGGCAGGAGGCCATGCAAGCTGAGATTGATTCTATGGAGAAGAATGGAGTCTGGGAATTAGTTAAACCTGATCCTAGACAGAAGCCAATAGGTTGCAAATGGGTTTATAAAACCAAGAGAGATGCAACTGGAAATATTGAGAGGCATAAAGCAAGGCTAGTGGCAAAAGGATTCTCACAAAAGGAGGGTATTGATTACACTGAGACATTTTCTCCAGTCTCATGTAAAAACTCCTTCAGGATTATCATGGCCTTGGTGGCACATTATGACATGAAGCTGCATCAAATGGATGTCAAAACAGCATTTTTAAATGGAGAGCTTGAGGAGGTAATTTACATGAAGCAACCCGAAGGATTTATTGAAGCTGAAAATGAGAACTTAGTCTGTAGATTAAGAAAATCTATCTATGGTCTAAAACAAGCTTCTAGGCAGTGGTATAAGAAATTTGATTCAGTAATTTCTTCTTTTGGCTTTACTGAAAATCTAGTGGACGAGTGCATTTATTTAAAAACAGTAGGGAACCAATTTATATTCTTAGTACTGTATGTGGATGACATATTTTTGGCCAGCAGCAATCTCAAGCTGCTTAAAGATACCAAGAGCTTTCTGTCAAAGAACTTTGACATGAAAGATTTAGGCGAAGCATCCTATGTACTAGGAATAGAAATTAAAAGGGACAGAGCACAAAAGTTGTTGGGATTATCTCAGCAGAATTACATTACTAAAGTTCTTAAAAGATTTAGTATGGAAAAGTGCTCAAATGGAGAGGTTCCCATGTCTAAGGGTGATAAACTCACTAAGAGTCAGTGTCCACAAAGTGAAGTTGAGAAAGAAAACATGAAAACAAAACCATATGCTAGACTTGTTGGAAGTCTCATGTATGCTCAAGTCTGTACCAGACCAGACTTGGCATTTGCTGTTGGAATGCTGTCAAGGTTTCAGTCAAATCCAGGACCAGAACATTGGGTGGCTGGAAAGAAAGTTCTTAGATATTTACAGAAAACAAAGAGTCACATGCTTGTGTACAGAAGAGTTGAGAATCTGAAACTTGTTTGTTTCTCAGATTCTGATTTTGCAGGGAATTTTCCAGACTCAAACAAGTCAACTTGTGGTTATATGTTCATGCTGGCGGATGGAGCAGTTGCTTGGAAAACAATGAAGCAAACCTTAATCACAACCTCCACCATGCAAGCTGAATATATAGCAGTATATGAAACAATGTGTGAAGGGCTCTGGATTAGGAATTTCCTAGAGCAGACTAAAGTATTGAGTCACATTGTGGCGGATGCACTTGTTATATACTGTGATAATGAGGCTGCTGTGTTCTTTAGCAAGAACAATAAAAGATCCAGCAACTCAAAACACATAGACTTGAAATATTATAGTGTTAGAGAAAGAGTCAAGCATGGTGAGGTAACTGTTTTGGATATAAACACCAACTCACAGCTTGCAGACTCTTTCACCAAAGCACTACCAGTGAAGATATTCAAGAAGCATGCAGAAAGCATTGGAATTCTTCCAAACTTAGATGCTTAGGTTCAGTGGGAGTTAGGACCAGTAGGAGCAAACTTAAAATATTTTGTTTTCTGAGTTCTTGTGTTTTCGGTTGTGATATCAGTTCAAATTGCAACTTAGTTTTGTAATGACAGTTTTTAAAATAAAAGTTGAGATATTTCAGAATTTTATGTTGCTGCAGCTTTATGATTGTTCTGAAAATAATTGTTTTATGGTTCTAGTCATATATATATACTTGCTATCAGATGATCTCATTCATGTTTAGCATGAAACTACAGTACAAGCAAAGTTGAGATTATTGGTGTTCAGAAAATTTGCTTGAGTTCTGGTTTTAAGAACATAAAGTAGGACTTGATATATGTTTTTACTTGTCAATACACATTAACATATATCTCAATACTGCATGATTGACATATGTGGATTACAGAAGCTTGTGTTGTGGTACAGAACCTCTGCATTTTTGTCAAAGTGTAACTTGGTTCTTGCTCTGCATAAGTGACTGTAATTTGATCATGTTGTGAAAGGATTTTTGGTTCATTTGTTTTTCGGCGCGCACTACAGTAGGTAGAACATTTGTTGTCATTCTCAAGTGCGAGTTATCATTTATGGCGAGTGATAGTCCAAGTGGGAGATTGTTAGATCAATATGGACTTATCACATATTAAATGATAATTATGCTTAATGACAATATCTATTTCTACATGGAAACAAATACAGAACTATATCCAGTTAATAATGATTTCGTGTATTAGATCATTATTATAAGGAATCCTATTCATAGTCTAGAAGTTAGACAACTAATCAGTATTGTATCAGGAATCTAATTAGAAGACTTAACTCTCAAGGAATGTCTTTAATGGGAGGACTCTTTAGGGTTAATGATTCTATATAAATAGATGGTATTGGTCCCTGTTATTACCACGAGACATAGCGTAAGTTCTGTCCATTGATAAGCTTATTGTGGTGACTAACAGAAGGCCTTTGCCTAGTACTTTTGTGTTTCAGGTTTATATCAATGGAAGGAGCTATGATTCATAATGATGGTAAGTTTACTCAAAGCTAAAAGTCTAGCGATTATGGTTATGCATATGATCTATTGTATTGTGAACAATCAGAATTTGGTTTACATGAATTAGAATTTGGTTACCAGAGGAAAGAATTTTGAAACATATGAGTTTTTTCTATTGCGGTTTGATCATTAGAACTCGTCAACTTTTAGATTTGTCAATTTCCAGTAATCATATTTGACAACATATATTCTTTCACGAGTCTCATCACTCTCATGCTATAGCTCTTGTTACGGAGGAGACCAACCATTTGACCACTTTAGCATTTTCAACATCTTTCTTTAATTCATGTTTACAAACTTTCAAGTCCCTCGATCTCTAGGAATCATATAGAACTTTTTCAACCATCTCTGAGAACACGGTAGCTAGAACTTCCTTCAATGAGGCTATCGATCATGAGAACATAACCATGTTCTTTTTTCTGGTTTTGATGTTGAATCTTATGCGCCCATGGATTGTTCTTGATTCATCCCTTATGCTAGGTGGGCTAGGCAGAACTTGTTGATATGGCTAGGCGGGGCTAGACGAAGTCTAGGCGGAGCTTGTTTGTATTATTAGGCGAGAGCTAGACAAACTCTAGGCGGGATAGGCGGAACTTGTTTGTATTGCTAGGCGGTCTTGTAGTCTTCCTGCCTCTCTTTCTCGTTGATGACACCACCCACCCCTCAACTCTCTCTTTCTCTACTTGATCTCTTCATGTGCTCCAAATTGAAAATTTCATGGGAGAAATTAAACATTGTATCATCTATACTAATTCTTTTCCCCTTAAGTTTCGTTAAGTTTTCAAGATAATAGTGAGGGTTCATCACTGTCATGTAGTTTGTCACTGTTGCGTCATTTGCGTGTCATTAAATACAATGCATCTCAAGCTTAGTCGCAAAAGCACTGCCCTGAGTGCCCTCTTCATAGTTATGAGTGGATTAGCAATATATAAGCATTTGAGCCACACCATCCCTAGTCTGAAGGGGATCAAATTAGTTACTTTGAAGAGATGAGTTATAATGAAAATATTTGTAAAAATTAGAAGTCTCAAATTACCTTGGGGGCCTGTGTCGTCTAAAATCATTTCCCAACATGTTGTCCAGGGCCCAACTTTTACACTACCCAACTGCTTTTAGGGTTTTAGTACTGCGCACTTGTGTAGTCACCACTCCACACTTGCAAATGTTCTGTTAATTCAAAAACTTGAACTAAGACCATTTCTCAAAAAAAAAAAAAAAAAAAAAAAAAAACCTTGAACTGAGAAGAAAAATTACATACAGAGGCAGCAGAACATAACTCTGCTCAGTTCTGAAAGAGGGGAAAAAGAGCCCAGAAGAGAAGAGATAATGATGCAGACGTGGTTTTGGGCGATTTAATTCAAACTGAAGCACATTTAGGGGTGTATTGTATTTAGATTTGTATGGATATTTTGTAATTCACAGACTTTTTAAAAAGTCGACATACTATTTAAAATGTTCACAGATTTCTGTTGATTCTTTAAAACCATCGACTTTTACATAGACTTCATACTGATTTATAAAAATCTACAAACTTTATTATGAACGAATTGTACAAATTCTCAATACTAACAAACAAAAATTAAAAATAAAAAACAAAATTCATTTGAATTGATATAGGGTGATGCTCTAATCTGTTATGCATAATCGATTCAGTATCTAAAAGGGAAAGCAAAACTTATAGTCACGAAATAACTGAGCGTCCGTCCCCATATAAGATGTTAATCATGACAGCCTTATAGATTGACTACAAATATATAGTTTGATTTATATTCATTTGATCAATCTTATTCATTAATTAACGAGTATTGAGAAAAATGTAATTGGAAACTCCATAACTGACTCGTTCAAACGGTAATATTTATGTTTTACGATTTCATAAATAAATGAGAAATAAATTAAAAATATTTGAAAAACAAATTCAACAACAATGAGCATGTTAGTATAAGAGTTTGATTGCATAAAATATTATAGAAAAAATGAGAGGAAATAAAACAGGAAAGACATATGATATGTTAAAAAATAAAGAGATGGCGGAGGATTAACCTATTCATAACCAGAAAAAGTCTGTCGTGGACTTTTCGAAATCTTTTGTCTGGAGACTGGAAAAATGTTGGAATTTTTGTGTGCATAATTTACATTACAAAGTCCATGATTATCCATGAGTTACTAATCCCATAAGTATGATTGATATTTTGAATACTCTCAAAATTCTATTCATTTTTAAAAGTCTCAATTGAATACCCTTAGATTTTATAAATTTCATAAAGATTTTTTTAAATCTTTATTGAATACACCCAAACTTTTATGGATTATTAAAAGTCTGTTTTGAATACACCTAGACTTTTAAATTTCATTGATTTTCTTAAAATATTCACTAATTCCATATACAATACACCCTCTTAGACGAAGACAGAGACATAAACCTCTCTTAGATCTTCTTGTTCTAAATATAGCAATGTCTTTAAGATCCTCTCCTAAATTTCCTGTTGCTATTTGCTGCCAAACACTGGGATCCGGCTTCTCTGCTTAGGTTTTTTGTGCTTGGATTTGCTTGGATCCTTACAACCATTAGATTGAGTAAAGATGACATAGGTGATAAGTTGGTTGCATCGTCTTTACTCAATCCAATGGATGTAAGGAATCCAAGCAAATCCAAGCATAAAAAATCCAAATAGAGAAGACAATTCCCAAACACTGACCTTTCCTATGGACGGGGGTTTTTGCTCCATTTGGTAAATCCAAACTGCTTACTTCAGGACCTGTCATCCTATCCAGGCCATGCTGCTCTTCTCTGGCTACTATTGGCCTAAACTGCCACTTTCACCAATACAATTTCTGGCTCTCTGCCTCTCTATTTCTCTGTAAGAAACGGACACGTTTGTAACTTTCCTTTGTCATTTTTGATTTTTAATACATTGTAGTTTTACCGCTTGGCTTAAGACTGAAAATGGGTGTTACTTGGAAAATACATGTTTGTGTAACTATTGACCTATTGTACGATGATCAACTGTGTTAACTAATGACTTAAGATTATTTACTGGATGTATATTTGATTGGACCTTGTGACACGAGAGAGAGAGAGCGCCGATTACCATATTTGTTTCACGATTAATTTATGTGTCAACGTTTATTAAGTAGCTGCAAGCGAGAGACTGAGAGAGAGAATAACAAAGAGGATGCTCAACTGACTTCAAATTGTTGGTAAAGACTTGAGCAATATTATTGATATCCACCATTTGTACATGTTTTTCATACATGTTTGATATGAATTCTAATGAGAATATGAATAACCATGTTACATTGTTAGTAGACAACCATGTGACAAGTACACACATACATGTTCGGATACCCATTACAAGTATTTTGACATTTCATTGTGAAAACACCATTTTTATATGTTAGACAGTCTCTTGGTATATAAAGGAGTTCAAGCACATATAAAATCTAAAGAACATGACTCAAAAACGTGCAATCACTTGTAAAATGAGCAAATATCAAGTCGGGCTATCTCTATTTGAAGTTTTGCATTGAGAATAGTGTGAGGAACACATTTAAGTTTGTGGTTTACCTTTAGGCAGGGACGGAGCTAGGATTTCAAAATAGACTGGGCTGAATTTTCACTTGATGAGACTCCGAACTATGAGTGTATATATTAATTAAAAAATTTTGCAATCAAAATTAACTAATTAAAACAAGATCATATCAATCTTAATCGAGAATATGAAGGTTTAATCGTTAAAGATTGGATAATCGTTAAGGATTCAATTGACTCCATGAATTTAGCTAAATATTGTAGGTACACTAAATAATAAAAGAAGTACATATAAGGATTTTATTTTCCTAATGAGACATTGTTATTCCCTTATTTTGGGTACCGATTTAATCAAGTAACTTTCTGAATTTATTTCCTTATTGACAAGAGATTTATTTGAATTGGTTTTTGCTTAATTTATGAGGAGACTTTACTGCTATTGTCCGGAGTTAATATCTATAGCATATGGGATTTAGAATGATTAAGCTACTTAATTAGAATAATGTGATAAAAGTTCTCAGGGCTACAGCCCAGGATTTAATGCACTAAGATCCGTCCCTGCCTTTAGGTTTATCACAATCACCGTTATAAATGATTTCAAACTATTTTCACTCGCTAATAAAACTTTACGTGAAATTTTAATGAAGTAAAAATAAGTTTCTATGTAGAGTAAACCATATATAAATGAATATTGCACTGACCATAAAATGAATCTAAGTGTCGAGGCCTAATACCTTCCTCCCTTTATGGGCCTCCAATACCTCAAAGTCTAGTTAAAACAAGCAAATTTAAAGTCTAACAAGCATGATAAACTTGAGAAGTGTGATTCTTATTCCCTGGCTAAATAACAAAGCACAATCAAGGATAGGCGACATACCCACCTACTTCCATACCCATCACAACAAATATCTGTGGAATTTATTTTGTTTGGTCAACAATGCCATGCAGCATAGGAAAAAAGAGCCAGGGACCATAGTAAACTTTTCCAACCCTTTTAGCTATGGATTTAATCCCCTCTTTGGTAACTTCATGAACAAAACGATTTAATTCAGTGACCCATTTTAATTACCTAAATTAAACACATTTAAAACAAAAACTTGTTAATTACCCATTACTCAATAATGCCACATTATTATTGTCAGTTTTTAGCAAAAACCATTTTGTTCATGAACCATTTGACCATCTATTTATTTCTTTTTAACAAATTTGCATATTGGGCAAAGATCACCATTTTAATCAAAATAAAAACAGAAAAAAAAAATCATAATTAATATACAGATGAATTTCTCATATGAAATTGCCGTATACAGAAGACAATCTCAAACCATGAACAAGAGTGGAACCAAACAAAATCTAAGATAGATACTGTACCATAAAAAGTAAAAGAAATTAAAGACAAAAACACAAGAAGGTTTTTACTATATGTTTCTATTGCCTAGTAGCTTAGTTGTACTTGCTCTGTTTTCACTGGCTTCTAAATTTAGGTTTACACACAGAAGCAGCGAATCTATGGAGGTGACGTGGCAGTCACAGATTCTTCTATAGGAAGACGAGAAAAACTAAGACAAACATCATTTTCATTAACAAAAACGAATTTAATTTATTGTAAAATTTGTTATCACCTGGTCAATTAAATCCCTATTTCCCAGGGCTCGATAATTAACTTAAGAAAATAAAAAATTAAAATTTCGTAAAAGGAAAAATAATAAATATTTTTATTACTTTCTTCTTTTCTCTGCTTTTCTTCTATCTCTCTCTCACAGTGTATTTAATCGGCTTCTTGAACTGGAACAAAACCCTAACCAAGGGTTCTTGTAAGAAGAAATCGCCGCCTTCCGCCGTCAGTTTGCCCTTTATTATTTCTCATCTGACGACACTTCTCTTTCTCTCTAAGAGCTCTCAAGCTTCACTGTTTGTTTCTGTTAATTTTTCACTTACATCACTTTCTTCACAGTTAATCCCTTTTGTTTTCTGCTCTTGTTTTCACCGTGAAAATAATGGTTGCTTGCGAGAATCTATGGGATTGAATTTTGGAGAAGGTAGTGTGTTTTATTTTATTTTATGAGCTGTGATTGTTTGTTTTTAGGGGCTGATCGTTTCTGGGTTGCTTGATTTAGGGAAGTTATGATATGGGTTGCGGAAAAGTTTGAGTCTTGATCAACTAAGGTTTAAGCTCTGAGGTTGTATATAGGCGGTGGGGTTAGGTTTTGGGATTTTTAGGGGTTTAGGGTTTGATTACTGGTAGTGGGTAGTGATTAGTTTAGGGTAGTGGGGTTTTGTTGAGGATGTTGTCTGAATTGGGGAGAAGACCAATGCTCGGAGGTAACGAGGGTTCGTTTGGGGATGAATTTGAGAAGGAAATTAGTATGTTGCTGAGGGACCAGCGTCGGCAGGAGGCTGACGATCGTGAGAGTGACCTGAATATTTACAGGAGTGGGTCGGCGCCGCCGACTATAGAGGGTTCTTTGAATGCTGTAGGAGGGTTGTTTGCTGGCGGTGGTGGTGGTGGTGCTGCTGCTGCTGCTGGCTCTCTGCTTTCGGAGTTTCCAGGAGGTAAAAATGGGAATGGGTTTGCGTCGGAGGAGGAGCTGAGGTCTGATCCGGCTTATCTGCAATATTATTACTCGAATGTGAATCTGAATCCGCGGCTTCCGCCTCCATTGTTATCAAAGGAGGATTGGAGGTATGCACAAAGGATGAAAGGAGGGAGTTCAGTTTTGGGTGGGATTGGGGACAGGAGGAAAGTAAACAGGGCTGATGATGCTAGTGGGAGATCCATGTATTCGATGCCACCAGGTTTTAACTCGAGGAAACAAGAGAGTGAGGTGGAGCCAGAGAAAGTACGTGGCTCAGCGGAGTGGGGTAATGATGGACTAATTGGTTTGCCAGGTTTAGGACTTGGTAACAAACAAAAAAGCCTTGCCGAAATCTTTCAGGTGATTTGCCTCTGCTGTTGTTATTGATGTTCGCTACTTAGTACACGTGTTGCTGAAGTTTTACATTCATAGTGTGTGATTGTATTTGTTGATAATGCTTTTTTGGAAGATTTTATGTTGTTTCTTGCTTTGCCATTTTAACATTTGTTATTGTTGTGCTTGATCTTCGATATTTAGAACACGTGTTACCGACTCCATTTCTTTTTCCTTTTTTTTTTTTTACTCTACAATTGCATTTGATAATGCGTCGAGTATCAATTTATATTTATTCCATGAATTCCATCTGTGACATTTATTGCTTCTGTGTTGTGCTTGATGTTCATACTTAGTTCATGTGTTACCAAATCATCTTTGTCAACGTATGCTTGTCTTTTTTGATAACTTTTGAGTAACACCTGAGTAAATGTTCCTCAAATTGCTGGTTCTGACATTTGTTCCCCACTGACCTGTGAGATGAAATAATCTATAACCCAAAGTGAACATTGAGTTATGGAATCTAAAATATTGCTCCGTATTCAGAATGAAAATGTTTTCCTTGTCTTACCAGGGCCAAAATTTTAGATTGAATGCTCTCCTTTACCTTAGAGCTAGTTCTTTTGGTCTACTCTTCTGAGAAATGGATATCTAGGAGGTTCACTGAGAAGTGAAATTCTGTTCCTTGACGTTGAGACTCTGGTAAATAAAATTTGAAAGCCTTTAAGAAATAAAGAACTTTCTTTTTTATGGCTGCACGTAAATCAAGATCACTGTCTCCATGATTTGTATCTTGGTTATGGCTTTGTAGTCTGTTCTCATACTGTGTTCTATTTCATACAATGCAACTATCCATTATTCATCTGCATCTTCTGTTCCTACATTCTCAAGGTTATGTCTACGTCTTAGTTGACCTAACAAATGTTCCACGGAGCATGGTAGGATGAGTCTTTATTTTAATACATGGTATTTGTAACCTCCACAGTAGAGTCGTAAACCGCTATCTAGCAATGCTCAGGAAAATCCATGTTTATTACATGACCTCTACTGTGCATTAGCAATTTATATTTCAGATCAGTTTCCGAATCTTTGTGTTTACTTAACTATACTGCTCGTGTGAAGATCCTTTGAAAGATATTTCTAACATGGAGTCTGTTCCTGGGAAATATCGTCATATTGATCTACTTATCCAGCTTTATGTTCTTGTGCGTTCTTTTTTGTTGCCTGTTGGTTTTACTTATGGTTCTCATGGTTGAGCTGTTGCGCTGAGGCACGTTTTTTGTATTCCTTTTTTTTTGTCCTGAATTTATCACTTTACTCTTGTACTAATGATGCAAAGTTTGGTTGTGCAGGATGACATGGGGCGTACAACTCCTGTTTCTGGGCTTCCTTCTCGTCCCGCTAGCCGTAATGCATTTGATGAAAATGTAGAGGGACTTGGTTCTGCTGAAGCAGACCTGGCTCATTTGCGCCGAGACTTAATGACATCTGATGCTCTACGATCTGGTGGAAATGGACAGGGCTTGTCTGCAGCCCAGAGCATGGGCCCACCTTCTTCATACTCCTATGCTGCAGCTCTAGGTGCTTCCTTGTCAAGAAGCACTACTCCTGATCCTCAGATTATTGCTAGGGCTCCGAGTCCTTGTCTTACACCTATTGGAGGAGGAAGAGTTAGTGCTTCAGAAAAAAGAGGCATTTCTAGTCCAAGCTCTTTTAATGCTGTCTCATCTGGCATTAATGAGCCAGGAGATCTAGTAGCTGCCTTATCCAGTATGAATTTGTCTTCAAATGGTGTGACAGATGATGAGTCCCATTTGCCATCACAGATCAAACAGGATGTTGTTGATCACCAAAATTATTTATTTGGGCTGCAAGGTGCTGAGAGTCATGCCAAGCAACTTGCTTACTTAAAAAAGTCTGAATCTGCGCATATACATATGCCTTCGCCACAGTCAGCAAAAGGTTCATACTCTGATTTGGGTAAGAGCAATGGGGGTGGCTTTGATCAGAACAACCCATCATCTGACAGGCAAGTTGAGCTGCAAAAATCTGCTGTTCCTTCTGGTAACTTGTACAAAGGATCCTCCGCATCAAATTTTAATGGTGGAGGTGGATTGCATACTCAGTATCAGCAAGTAGATAATGCAAATTCATCATTTTCCAACTATGGTTTAAGTGGTTACTCTATGAATCCAGCATTGGCTTCAATGGTGGCTGGCCAACTTGGTACCGGCAATCTGCCACCTTTGTTTGAAAATGTTGCTGCAGCATCAGCTATGGTACCTCCTGGAATGGATTCACGACTTGGAGGAGTTTTGGCCTCTGGACCAAACCTAGCAGCTGCTGCATCTGAATCACATAATCTTGGTAGATTAGGGAGTCCGATTGCTGGGAATAGTCTCCAGGCGCCTTATGTTGATCCTATGTATCTTCAATACTTGAGGACATCTGAGTATGCTGCAGCACAGCTTGCTGCTCTGAATGATCCCTCTGTGGATAGAAACTACTTGGGTAATTCATACATGAATTTACTTGAACTTCAGAAGGCGTATCTGGGAGCCTTGTTATCACCTCAGAAATCACAATACGGTGTTGGTGCTCCCTTAGGGGGCAAGACTGGTGGTTCAAATCATCACGGTTATTATGGAAATCATGCCTTTGGGATGTCTTATCCTGGAAGTCCCATGGCAAGTCCCGTTATTCCCAACTCTCCAGTTGGCCCTGGTAGTCCAATGAGGCACAATGATCTTAATATGTGTTATCCTTCTGGGATGAGGAATTTGAATTTGGGCGGGAGTGTCATGGGACCATGGCATCTGGATGCTGGATGTAACATAGATGAAAGCTTTGCATCATCACTCTTAGAAGAGTTTAAGAGCAACAAAGCCAAGTCTTTTGAACTTTCAGAAATCGATGGACATGTTGTGGAATTCAGGTATAAACTGCCAACAAGTTTTCTTGTAGTCCCTTTTTATGGTTTACGATGGATTTTTGGTTGTAAATTTTGAATTTTGATAAGCAGTGCGGATCAATATGGGAGTCGATTTATTCAACAAAAACTTGAAACAGCCACTACGGAAGAGAAAAACATGGTTTACCAGGAAATCATGCCTCAAGCTCTCGCTCTAATGACCGATGTATTCGGTAATTATGTGATTCAAAAGGTAATTTGTTTTCCTACTTCCATTCATGCTTTTAGTTTGCATTTACCTGTTAGGATATATAACATGTAAAATTTGGCCTTTTGTATTCAGTTTTTTGAGCATGGACTTCCAACTCAGAGAAGGGAATTGGCCAACAAGCTTTTTGGTCATGTGCTGACACTTAGCCTTCAAATGTATGGTTGTCGTGTGATACAGAAGGTACCAATTGCTGTTGCTAGATTGTGCCCGACATTTCCTCTACTTTGGGTCTCTATTCGTGTTCTAGCATTGAGTCATAAACTAATATGTTGCTCATAATTAGTTTTTGCACTCTTTGTACTTTTCCTGTTTCTGTTTAGTTCTCCGAAAGATAATATGGTGACTATAGTCTTTAGCTCATAGGAACCTATATTTAATTTTCGGAATTGTAAACTTAGGGAAAACGCGCGAGTTATCTTTGATTGTGTTTATGGTGTGAATGGTACTTCCTTTGTTTAATCTTATCTTGCATTAATGACTAAAGTTAGAATAGTCACAGTTGTCTCTCACATGCTATGCATGTGGTAAAAAGGGTCATTGTAGTGATAGAAAAATTAGAGGAAGTGGGTTAATTTTTTGTTTAATTGTTATAATATCCTTGATATTGAATCCAAAGTTATTTGATTTTTCAAGGTCATTTTCTGTCAAAATCTTCTGTTTAGGACTACAAGGGGTCTTTATCTTTTTGGCCTTTTGTTTTATATTATTTTTTTATTTACAAAAGCTGTGTTCTCTTGAATAAAAATGTAAGTACAATAATTTGTACGTAGATACCAGAATAAATGGTGTTGTTTAATGTTTCAGGCAATAGAAGTTGTTGATCTAGACCAGAAGATCAAAATGGTTGGAGAACTTGATGGCCATGTCATGCGCTGTGTGCGTGACCAGAACGGTAACCATGTGATTCAGAAGTGTATTGAATGTGTCCCTGAAGAGGCCATTCATTTTATAGTGTCGACGTTTTTTGATCAAGTTGTGACCCTTTCCACTCATCCATATGGATGTCGTGTGATACAGGTAAGAAACTTCTTTATCTTTGTATTGTGCTTGTTAACGTATTTTAGCAAGCTGAAATGTAACAATTTTTTCATCTGGCAGAGAGTGCTTGAGCACTGCGACGACCAGAATACTCAGAGCAAAGTTATGGATGAGATTTTAGGAGCTGTTAGCATGCTGGCTCAAGATCAGTATGGCAATTATGTTGTTCAGGTTCGTATTTTTTTCTTGAAAATACTCGTGCTGAAATACTCTCTTGAACTTTTGTTTGGTCACAGTTGTCATTTATTTTCATGGACTTGTTTTGATTTGTGGTGTATTGATTTGTCAAATGTGATTTCTGAAATTCATCCTATATATTGGTCATGAAGTCTTTGCATATATACTTCCTATTGCCTTCAGTTTCATCTACCATATCTTTGGTATCTAACCAACTGAGTTTCATTACTGTATCTTTTGTGTTCAGTCTTGCGCCTGTCAATAACCATTGATTTTTTGGTTTCCTCTTGACCGTTTTTCCCTCTTTTTTCACTCTGAATTGCAAATTCATCGCCTAGTTATTTTCTTTTGTTGTTTATTTTTTTTAATTCAGTTTGAACACAACCCTTGTGGCTGATGCTAATATGCCAGCATGTTCTTGTGTTAAAATTTGAAGCTTCAAATTATATATTGAATTTTCTTTGAAGCTTTACTATTCTCTGTGAACAGCATGTACTGGAGCATGGAAAGCCACATGAGCGTTCTGCTATAATAAAGGAATTAGCTGGGAAGATAGTCCAAATGAGTCAACAGAAGTTTGCCTCTAATGTTGTAGAGAAGTGCTTAGCTTTCGGTGGTCCTGCGGAACGTGAATTACTTGTGAATGAGATGCTTGGCACTACTGATGAAAACGAGCCTCTTCAGGTTTGTCATACTGCTGTGCTTATTACACTTTTATTTATTTGTAAGGGTCAAGGATTTAATGTATCCCTAGGAAGGATAAATAAATTGTGACATATTAGTGATGAGGTTCTGTCAAATGCAATGGATTCTGGAATTGTAGAAGTTGCCATAACGGGAACGCCTAATGTAGAATCTAGGTGCTTTCTAACCTGATGTGTTAAATGCTGAAATTATTATATATGTAGTACATCATGGGAATTATACAATGGAACACTTAGGTTATACAGAATCCATCCTGATGTGTTAAACGCTGAAATTATTATATATTTAGTTTTATATACATCAAGGGAATGAGTATACAATGTAGCCCTTAGGTTACTTAGAATCCTAGCTGGCATGCATGGTTCTGTTTGCTGATTGCACCGTGCCACAGATCTTTCTTTCTGAATCTCCCAAACCTAGGCATGATGTTCGTTCAATTTGTTTGATTGGTTTCAACAGGCAATGATGAAAGATCAGTTTGCAAACTACGTTGTACAGAAAGTGTTGGAGACTTGTGATGACCAACAACGTGAGCTGATTCTTTCAAGAATTAAAGTTCATTTGAATGCATTGAAGAAATACACTTACGGAAAGCATATCGTCGCCCGTGTAGAGAAACTTGTTGCTGCTGGGGGTACTGTTCCTTTTTTCTTTATTGTTGATATTTTATAGCTAGGCTCTATATTTTATGGATTATACACATTTGAAAAGACACAAGTCAGGTATTGGTCCATAGGTATCAGAAATGTTCATGTATTATATGATTAAATGTGAGCGGTTGACTTGATGCTTGCATTCCATCACCTTTATATCACAATATTCTAGGGCATATAGGTTATTAATCCATAACCTGAATTCAGGTTTAGCTAGTTTTCGTAATATGTTAATCCTTTCTTGGTTATTTAATGGTTGCAGAAAGGAGAGTTGCTGCTGCTGCTCAGTCGGCTCCTCACCCCGCTTAGGCGGTGTAGGAAATGATGTTGTTTGTACAGCTAACTGAGGCTAGTGTGTGTTTCCGTCTCTCCATCGTTCGTATCTAGGATCTCAGACTCTACCTGTCTTTTTCAAGACAGGTAGGAGGCAGGTTGGAAATAAAGTTGTTGCTTTGTACTGGAAAACTGTACATTGTGAAGTTTAAAAGTTTATACATAGAGTCGAAGCTAGCTGAGGTTCAGATGTTGAATGTTCGCTCGCACCTGAGGCCCCTGCAAGAGGAGATAAATGCACTATACAAGTTTTTCTAAGGGTGTAAAAATGATTAATGGTGAGGTTAGTAGTCTATATGTTGACGTGACTGTACAAAAATGTTGCCATGTGGAGAGCTGTTCATGATTAGGCGAGGCCACAGTTTTTCTTATAATGTATGGTAATGACTTTGTTTCTTTTTCTTTTAATTACATAAAGTACAGTTTTTCTATCTGATCAAGTATAATGATCCAAGGCTTATCCTATGTATTTGCTGCTGTATTTTTAATGCATCAATGCTCTTTCTTACAAATTAATATCTACTCCCTTTCAGCTCTCATCTTTCATATTTGAGTCTCTTTTATCCAATTTTGGTGCTTTGTTATTACAGTTTCCTTAAAATGCCTTTCTTGATGTTCAATGGGATCTTGAGTTGAATCTTTCCAAAGCTAAGATATAACCTGTTGCTATTTACTCCCAGTTGATTAACTTGATTCTCTATATGCCATTTTATCTTAAAAGTTTTAAGTTCACTAAACATTTAATTTTTTTTTTTTTTCTGTTAAAGTTTTGAACTCTCGTCATTTTAAGTTCACAAGTGTTTAGCACAAACTTTTTCTGTGAATTTTGGAGACTTGAAAATAGAACACTCGTCTGTACTGATCTTATTGAACCAGATTTTCGGGTACTTAACTTCTTTTTTCGTAATGGAATTCGATGGAAAGATCCGTTAGGTTACGATCTGAGTTTTGATATGCTTGAGTTACTTAGAGGGGTGTATTCAATCCAGATTTTAAAAGATTCTGGCTGATTTTTTATAATCCATGGAGTTTGTTAATTCCATGGAATGTTTTAATTCTATATAGAGTTGAGCACATTCTATTGGATTTATTTGTCTATGATTATGTTGACATGTAAAGTCCATAGATTATTATCATAACAATAAATAAATAAATTAACACTATCAAACAATATACAAAAATAAAATTATGAGTCAAAATGAAATGCTTTTATATAATGTCATATGCAATTACTTTTAAAATCGTTACCAAGTTATCCAACTCCATATAAGAATTCATTAAACCGATTAATCAAAGGTACGTACGCAATTAAAAAAATACATTAGAATGCAGCATACTCTCCTATTTCATTATCATCATTAACCTCTTGATTCTCACCATCCATGTGTTCTTCATTATTCTCATTGTCTTGATCATCATTATTATCGTCTTCATTTTCATCATCATCATTCCTCGGCCTATTGTCCCACATAGCATCGACAATAGTAGTTCTCCAAGCATTAGCTTCCGCTCTTTATTGTCGTTGGCTTTGAGAAAGCAATTCAAGATTCTCATCTTCCATGTCAAGATATGGTGGAAATTGATCATCTTCTTCTTCAAGATATGGTGGATTCCTTTCTTCTACTGTTTGCTTGATAAAAATTCCACTGTTGTCACGCCATCCCCGAGTGGCACCATCAACCATGAGTTCTAACAATGCATTGCTCTCTTCCTTAGTCCACTGCTCATAAGTTCCCTTTTTTTTGACATCTTGTTGAGTATCACCTATAGTAATATGACTAGTTCATTATCAACCACAACGACACTTAAGTAATAAAATATTTAACAATGGTGTGAAACAATATAAACTGGTAATGTAGGTACTCCACCTCTTGAGCACCCAGAACTTTAATATTTACACTAACATTAATTCTGTGAATTTGTAGATCTGCACCTTTTACTATGAGTAAGACAATATCAATATTCTGTATACTTGATGATAAGTAAAGCACTTAAAAAGAAGTGAAAAATATAAAATAGTCATGTATATTAAGTTTTGGCCCTAACTTCTCTGCCAGTGTAGGAAGATAAACTCTTCCACATTATCATATCCCAAACCTACTGTTCGTGGCGGATTTAGTATCCGGCGAACGGTCAACACGTTTGAAGGCGGACGTCGGTGTCTGTCCTATTGTTGTTTGTGCGAGCGTGCCAGTACCTTTGAGTTAGGCACAACTTTGATGCGGACGACCACTGGCGAGCGTACTCCTCTGGCGAGCGTGTATGTCTGCTCCCAATTCCTGACTTATTGATCAAACGACTGTTACGCGGGCGTTGACAAGGCCAGCGTAAGAGGTTCGCACAAGACCTAACAAAAGTTTATTAGGATTTCTTTCTCAACCTATTGCAGATCGAGTAATCTTACTTTGATCCTGAGACGCAAAGCAGAGCAATAATTCAAGACCGCGGGAAACGATCCTTTTCCAACCTAAGGTAGATTGGTCTGTGTTTTTGTTACCTGAGTAACGACTCGATGTGCTACGGCGTAGCGACTGACACTTGGTGCTTCAGCGAACACGAACACGAGGCGAACGAGCGGCTCTGTACATATGGCGGCGAGATGCGGCTCTGTACGTATGGCGATTGGATGCGGCTGCGATGTGTGGATGTGCTGGAAGCGATAGGTCTTAGCGACTCTCGACACGAGTGCAAGGCACCTGTCAAAAACCGTGCAGGGATACAGCGACCGGTGGCGGACGTAAGGTTGCAGGGAAGTTGGACGGTGGTTGTTTGCAGTTTGTGGAGGCTGTGCGCGTAAGATGCTCCGGAGAGGCTTTGCAAGGATTGCGATGAGCAAAAGCTTGTGTGTTTGTTTGATTGATCGGGGATCCTCTTTACGTTGTGCATGAGCTCTTTATATAGAGGATGCCAAACTCTAATACTTGTGTATCAAGCATAATAGATTCAGATTTAGAGATCGATCAGGACTCAATTATCATAAACCAAGTCCAATTCGGATTCCTAAAGGAACCCCAAATCCTTCCCAGAAAAAAAGAAAAGATTAAATGCGTATTACATTATCCTTTACGGAATAACCTCATGGACCCTGACCTTAGTCTCGGACAAATGTCAGTTTCGGCCCAAACACCTACTATTGATGTGAAGGGGGAAAATGTATGTTATATATATATATTTCAAAAGAGATGGTTATCTAGAACAATTTAATGGACATACATAGCTTGTATATTTTCGCCAGATACATCTCCTGAAGATTGATATGCTAAACTTTCAACAATTAGAGTCCTTTCAAGAAACCGACTAAACTAGCCTAGTCACTTTTGCCCATTTCATGAACCAACAATGCTTGAACGTGGTTTTGCAAAATTATTAGTATCTCAGCAAACAAAAGTGCCCCAGTATTTTCACTAAAAGTAGCAATCCATGAACAAAACCACTCTAAATAGCTTTAGTAAGTTAGATTCTTAGGTCAATTAATTTCCAAAAAGTCTCCATAATTCCATTGTGGCAAACAACAAAAGGCACTGTCATAGCAACTACCATGGACAGAGATTTCCAGACTTCCATTATCTACACTAGCACCCTTCATCATTTCATGACTCAAATAATTTTCGGTTGTATTTTCAACTCCATCCATACTGTTACTTTAAAACAAAAGCAAATTTATTGACAATGAAAAAAACCCTCCCCAATCCAATCAGATGGGATACAAATCTTGAATATCTCCTACATCTATTAGACATATTTCATATAAGTGCTGAATCTTTGAACCATTGAATATATTCTACATCTAGTTGACAGCACGCGATTTTTATCATGGCCCCAAAATATTGTGCAAACATTGAGAACTGCATGCCTAAAGCCCAGACATATTGCCAAACCAGATCAAATCAATTATTCAAATCTCTGAAAGGAATACATAATGAGAAAGAGCAAGTACCAATTGGTTATCAAAGATAGGAGGTTGAGGTCGCAGTCCGTCAATGTCCGTTTGTCTTCTCCTCTTGCTATTGACGTTTCATCTTCGAAGTGAAGAAATAGAATACGTCAAAATCTCTCGTGGTCTGGCAAGATTTCTTTAGGGTTTTGGTATTTATAGTAAACACTAAAAAATCCTACAAAATCGATGAGATAATCGAGTCTTTAAAAGTCTACCAACTTTTGAATACCACAAGAATTTGATGGATAATTTTAAATCCGGATTGAATACCAACAGATTTGTAAAGATTTTTTCAAAATATGAATTGAATACCTATGGACTTTTGAAATACAAAAAAATCCTATAAAATCTTAATTGAATACACCCCCTTAGTTTTAGTGTAAAATGTACAAACAAGAACACTTGCTCTTCACCTAAACATCCTCTAACGCGCTTCATTTCTTCAAGAGTCCTGTCTCAAAATTAGAGGCTCTATCGAACCTTACAGCAAGTATCTCGAATTCGTTCGAATTGAAAACAAGGGGAGGATCAACTGTTAAACTTCACCAGCATTAGAAAATGCAATTAGCAATACAAACTTGGAAATGTATAAAATGTTGAGTGCTGTTTTGTTTTACTTCGCGAGTGCGTCATGCATAACACTAGTTTCCATATTTTATACAAACTCTCAAATCACAAACAAAACAACAGTAGCTGAGCTTTTATAGAAAGATTGCCAGAATTTTTAGTGCAGTTTAAAATCACTGTTTAAGTACTGCTGCCAATGGCACCTGCAAAATCTATATGCATTACTTCAGGAAATCTACTATCAACTCTTGGCTCATCCACATTACTTCCGAAAACTTCATAATACAAATTACAAAAAAGTTGAAATGCTTACAGGAAGCAAGTGCATATATTTTAATCATCTGCATCAAATTCAAACTCTTCAACCTTTTGTCCAAATCCCTTAGGCCCAGCTCTTGCTCTTAGTCTCTTCTTCTTTCCACCCTTCTTCTTGTTAGCTTCCTCTTCTTTCTCAAGCTTCTCTCTTTCCCTCTTCTGCAAGTAATCTGTCACACCTAGGTACACAACCTGAACCCAAAACCACCCAAATTCTCAGAACCCACATAAATTTCAGTAATCTAAGCATTATGAACATTGTTTAATTAACAGGGCAAGGCAAGGTAAGTAAATTTACCCCAATAGTGAGAATGGTGAGACCAACAAATGCAACAAAGAGAAGAACAGAGATGGCGACAGAGACCCCATCATCACTAGTGGTGGCCACTATCTGCTGTGTTGTCTCAATTGGGTTGGCATCTGAAGCCACCACAGACTCAACTGAGGTTGCATAGGTTCTCCAAACTGGGGTGCTTCTTTGGTTGATATTGTCATGTGGGTTGTAGAAAGTTAAGGTATTTTTGGTTGAAAAATTGGTCTGTGAGTGCAAAGGTAAAGAGTTTGGTTTCTGGGTTCTGAGAAATTGGCAATGGTTTGGTTTGAGAATTGGGGGAAAGGTTGGTGGGGATAGAGTTATGGATGTTGTAGCCATTCCCATTTGCTACCACTCTCTCTCTCTCTCTCTCTCTCTCTCTCTCTCTCTCTGTCTCTGTCTCTGTCTCTGTAGCCTCTGTAATGTGAGAGGGGGTAAACTCTTGGGTACTTCTCTAGCACACCATTGTAATGTGTTGCTCTGTAATGTTCTAAACCTCTAATTCATTAAAGGCCCATAACAAAGTCCACTAGTGGAGGATTGGGTCACATATTATTGGGGCTCATGTACTGTTTTGCTTTGTGTTGTTCTACAGAGCTTTTGTTACCGAAATTGACCATATGGCAAATGTCTTGTTCTATTAAAATGAGTGTTTCCAAGCAATTTCATTATTTTGGTACAACACTGATTCAAATAGAAAACTAACCATTTTCTTGCATTCAAGACATTAATAACAAAACTGGACTTGGGGAAAAGGATTGGCTCTAAGGGCTAGGCACGGGTTCTAATCCTAAACCAACCGGCTGTCGATGAACTGCTAGAGCTGCTTCCAAGGCGGGAGGTAGTCGTCGCGTACCGGCCAGAGAATAGATCTGGAACACTCTTTAGGGGGCTTTCCTCTAAGCGTTCAAAAATCAACTCAAAAGTCAGAACTAATACGAAAAGGGGAAATCCGACTGTTTAATTAAAACAAAACATTGTGATGGTTCTTGCTGCTGAGTGCACATTTACCTGTTCTAAAACTTTGATTAAATTTCTTGTGTAAGCACTACAAAACTTTGATCATTTTAACAACAAAACTATGAAACTACCCTATGAAAGATAGACAGGGACGTCATACATCATGAATGGAAATTGTACTTTCATTAATGCAGAAAAAAGAAATGAAAACGATGTGATAATAACACAATTATATATCAATGATGTAGGTCTATGGACAATTTGGTGACAAATACCCTAACACATGTGGTGTGGTATGTGACAAGTCACATAACCTCAATATTTTCTAGTCAACAAAGTGTCCTCCATTATAGACCGTCCGTTTCATACAAGTATGATGATCCTATGGCTCCTAACGCCTGAACCAAAGAAGCCCAAAAAGTAGCCAACCACAACCTCCCAGATTTAGCCAGCTGGTCACCAACATCTCTCTCTCGCTATTGGTCCACCCAATTGTTTTTTATTACAAAAAAGTCGGTACTTCTTAAACAGCGAAATTATTCACTCTCCCAAATGACCAAACCACCCTTCAAAAAGCCGGATAGCTTTGCTGACATGGACCAAATGACACACCTTTATTAGATCCTCATCCCCATGGGCATTCCCGTCATTTCTCCTTCGGATAACCCACACTCACGAAAGTAGAACAAGCGAGACGTGTAACCAGTCACGAAGCGAGTAGGGATTCGAATCAAGAGGCTGCGAGTGGGCGGGTTAGATATTTATAAAAATATCTGGCTAAGTCCGTCCACGTCGGCAAGAGATATTTGCACTTTATCCAGGTTTTTCCATCACAAAGTGCAAAAAGTAAAAAAGTTAATTTCTTATTTTCTCATATATATATATATATATATATATATATATATATATATTTTTTTTTTTCGTGCTCCGAATCTCACGAAATATCTGTATGTATGAATATCGATTTGCTTCATCTTGTTGTTCTACTCAGTCTTCGTTTCTGCCCTGAATTTTCTCTCCAATCGGATCTCGATCCCGACACGGATCCGAATCATTGACCCGAACAAACCGACCTCGCTGATGGAAATAATGAAGTAAAAAATAGAAGAAAAAAGAAGATAAAGAGTTTGAGCTTTGGATGGGTGAGGAGGTGAGGATGAGCGAGTACGAGGGAGGCGGCAGCGGCGGCGACGGCGACGATGAGAGAATATCGGAGTGGGAGGCGGGGCTTCCGACGGCCGACGATCTGACTCCGCTGTCTCAGACTTTGATTCCGGTCGAGCTGGCCTCGGCGTTCAGCATCTCGCCGGAGCCGTGCCGGACGGTGGTGGACGTCAACCGCGCTTCGCAGAAGACGGTGTCGACTCTGCGCGGAGCCCACTCGCAGGCGTACTCGTCGAACTACAAGTCGTTTAATGAGAACAACAACCGCAGCGACGAGCCGATGGTGGTGGAGGAGGAGGAGGGATCCGATTCGAGGAAATCGAGGAAGGTCGACAGCCCCGAGGAGGCGGACTCGGCGCTCCGGATCGATAATTCCGGCGACGGCGGTGGAGGAGACGACCTGTCGGGGAGGGCGGTCAAGCGGCCGAGGCTTGTGTGGACCCCGCAGCTTCACAAGAGGTTCGTGGACGTGGTGGCCCACCTGGGGATCAAGAACGCGGTTCCCAAGACGATTATGCAGCTGATGAACGTGGAAGGATTGACGCGCGAGAATGTTGCCAGCCACTTGCAGAAGTACCGACTCTACTTGAAAAGGATGCAGGGCCTTTCAAACGAAGGGCCCTCTTCTTCTGACCCGCTGTTCGCCTCGACTCCGGTGCCGCACAGTCTGCACGAGTCGGGCGTTAGTGGCAGCGGGTCGGCACACCATGGGTATGGAAATGGACACATGCCCATGCCCTACCCGGCGGGGGCGATGATGGCTATGCCAAGCTATATGAGCATTCCCGGCGGGTACCATGGGTTCGAGTCGCATCATCCTTCGTATAATATGATGCAGCAACACAAGTATGGGGGCATGGTGTCGTACCCACCACATGTTGCTCCTAATGAGAAATGAAACAGTCCGTCTTGCACATTATACTCAGGTACCGTCAGTTTCTTAATCTGTTACTGATTTCACTGCTCTTAAGTTTTAGCTTTTATTGCTGAATTTTATTTCATTGTATTAGATTCATACTCACTGAATGGAAATTGGGAATTTATGTGCTACTGCAAGATTTGAATTCCCTCATTTCACATTCTTGGTTTATTTGATTAGTCTTGGCCTTGGCATGTGCTGCTACAGTTATAACCCTACCTTTCTTTTAATAATACTAGAATCTAGACTGCACAGTGCAGTTAAGTGTGTTTCTCACATCTGATCTGAGAAGAGGAAGCTCAGTGATGATGCCTAGGACTTATCTGGAGTTATAAATAATGTGTTCCACTTGGCATGCAATGGTAGCTGTTTTTTTTTGCTTGTTTACTGTTTGTAAAAGCTGAGGAAGGCTTTATAGCAGCTTCTGGGTTTTTGTGAGTCCTAGTTTCTTTGCGTGTATGATGCAGTTTTCTGTTGATAACTGCTTACAAATTTCGGGTTATTTGTGGCATGTTTTTATGTAGATTCAGAAGTTTGAACAAGTTGGCTGAAGCTAACTCTTGGAACTCAACCTGTAAGCTTGCTTGATTGCTAAACTTGAACCTGACAGGCACGGGAAGAGTTCTTAGGAATTATATAGAGATTTTACATTCCAATATCATTTTGGTCTTGTATGAATCTGGGATTGTAACACAACTTCCCTCTATAATCTTATATATCTACCACCCACTTACGTAACCGGGGAGATTCGTTCCTAGTCTACATAGTTGATAGCGAGGCAATGAGCAAATTCTTAACCTGTTACTAGTCTACATATGTTGTTCTTCTTGTATCAATGAGGTATTAGACCTTTTAGTTTCCTGAATCAAAGGAAATACAATAAAAGAAGAACAAATTCAGTTGGCTGTCCCTCCCCCCCACCCCCCCCCCCCCCCCCCCCCCCCGTGCTGTGTTGAATGGTTTTCACCTTCTTCTTCGTTTGTCATGTTTACAGAATTATGAACATTTCGTTATTATCACTAAATTTGGCAATTATTTCAGTCAACCTTTTGGATCTCCTTTCTCAATGCTTTTAGGAAAATGTAGCAAGTGACGGTGCAGCTTTTTGCCGGAACAAATCCCTTTGTTTGTGGTAGTGGTAGTCTTATTATGTTTACCTCTATGGCTTTATGTCCCGTCTGTTGTTTCCGAAGCTCCTTTTCTGATGCAACAGACTTCTGCACTTAAAATCCAGGGCCATTTTTGTAAATCAAGCAATTCAAATTAAGGAAGATGCCGTTCACGACTTGAAATCTTGCTGTTGTTTTCAAGTGATATGAACAATCATGCTACTAGTTGGCAGTCTTTGTTTTTGTATACATTATGCCTTAGATAAATTTTCTCTTCATCCGAAATTGATACAGGAACTGGCTTTTTATTGTCTTCCTTGCAACCAGTATCCTTGATTATCTTTGTTTTTACTTCTTAGTGGCAAGGTTTTGCATTATTTTTGTTGAACTCTACATAGATCCGAATCTATTTTATTATTGAGTTCAGAAAGAGGGTTGAATCATAGGGTATAATAAGTTTATTATGTATAATATGAAGTGTGGCGCAATCAGTTTTACCTTTTACTATGACATCTCCAAAATGCTATGCTCATAATCTGTATTAATTTTATCATCTTTACCAGAGTTCATGCCATTTATTTGCTACTAACCTAAGTCAGTGGACGCCAGGAATATTAGGACGCTTAAACCCAAAAAAGAGGAAAAACATGACTGATTATATGAGCTTATGATGGTAATGTCCTAAGTTACCACTCAGTTTTTTGAAGCCAGATTTTTGTGTGGAAGTTGGGATAAACGTGGAGAAGCTTACCGAAGTATTATAACTATTATTACAAAAAAGTGTTTCCCATGAACTATAAAGTGAAATTGTCAAAAATTTGGAAAATATGCATATAGCTAAACCTTGTTTTATATGTAATAACATAATAATAGTTACTCCGTATCAACTCTCCGTCAACCTATGAGAGCTCTAGTAATGCCAAAATTGCTTGCAATTCAGTTGTAACTTGGTTCCTTGTTATGATTTTTTCCTTGGACATGAAATTGATATAACCATTATGCACATCATTTGCAGATTGTTCCAATATACTAGAGTTGGACTTCATCGGAAGAGTTGTAGCACCCTGCAACCGTCATAAGGTGCTGAAACTGCTGCTATCCATGGTGGTATATGGCGCTCCTAACTATTCATGGTTTAAGATATGCTGCTACCCAAGTTTGTAACTGTTGTACTAATGGACAGATTTAGATTGAGCTCTATTTGTTTCTTGTTGTAAACTTGAGGCTGAATTCTAGTCGTTGAATAGACACTGAACAAACTTATTGGGTCATGTCATTGAATTGGTTTCTGATGATCAAGTACATTTTAAGAAGCTATATCATGAACTGGCAGTTTTTATGTTGAATGGTCATTTTTGCTAGAGGAATTTGAAGGGGCTGAGCTTGATGAGTTGATGATCAAAAATCCCTTTCCTCGAACCAAATCAACGATTTCACTTGTACGGACATCACTGACACGGACTACAGAGAACAAGGAATCACTTCAATAGAACAGTAATTTCATTTTGCAGAGAGCTTTTATCAGATACAAGCCCATTGAAGTATTCATGGCTTTTGAAAAACATTACAGCACCAGAAATGTTCTCCTTATTGTTTGAGGGACACTTACTCAGAACTTTTTCTTGTTGACAAAAGTTCGGACGATTTCTTCTGTGTCCCATCTGAAGTCTGAACAATACCTTCGACTTGGATTTTCGGAAGATTAAGAAACTGTGGAAGTCTCATTGCAATGATTGTATGCTACCCTAACTTCACTGTTCTGCATTGTTGCAGATTCAACTTCACAAAAATCCTCATACTTAGAGGTTTTGCTCTGAGCATCTTACCTAAAGTGACCACTATCAGAACTCCAACAACCAAACACTCAGGAATCTGCAGATATAGCAAAAGTTGAAGGGTAGCTCCGGCCAAGAAGGTTGAGAAGAAAGGCCAAGAAATAAGTGCTCAGGTGCCTTATTCCTGGAGATTTCCTTTTGTCCAGGTCTCTTCCAAATGAAGAATTGTACAGAACCTTACTTGAAAAGGCATTCTTGTATTTCAGGCAGCTTCCATCCAACTGCATCCAGGTAATTTCCTTAATTTCTTTTTCTTCATCATTTTCTTCAACCTTGCAACATTTATCCAATTTCCAGCATCCGCATATACACTGGATAATAGCAAATTGTTTCCTGCACTCTCTGGCTCTAGCTCTGATAAATGCTTAGCGGCTACTTCAGCAAGTTCTATATTCCCATAGTTGCGACTTGCTCCTAATAATGCTCCCCATACAAACAAATCTGCCTCCATGGGCATGGCCTTAATCATATCATATGCCTCAGTGAGATTCCCTGCTCGACCTAGAAGATCGACCATACATGCATAATGTTCTAGTCTTGGCAGGATCCCATGTTCTTCCTGCATCAAACTAAACAAGCTTTTGCCAAGTTCTATCATCCCAGCATGACAACACGCAGTTAGGACCGCTACAAAAGTCAAGTAATCAAGCTTCATGTTGTCTTCCGTCTTCATCTTGTTGAAAAGCTCTATTGCTTCAGTGCCACACCCATGATTCGCATATCCAAAAATCATCGAGTTCCACGTTACAGTATTCCTTTCAGACATCTTGCAAAACAATGTCTTTGCTTCGTATATAAATCCGCATTTCGCATACATATCAACAAGAGCACTCCTCACATATACATCAGCTTCAACTCCAACCATCAACGCATAAGCATGTATCTCCTTACCACACCTCAAGTTCGTCACAGCCGCACAAGCAGGCAAGAGGCCACTGATCGTAGCTGAAGTTGGACATACTCCATGACCCAACATTTTCTTAAACGTACAAAAAGCTTTACTGTACTGAAAATTCTTCACAAACCCAGATATAACCGAAGTCCACGACACAACATCAGGCTCAATCCCATTAACTCGCATCAACTTAAACAGCCTAGACGCCATCGCCTCATCACCCTTCTGCGAAAACCCAGCAACCAAAGTGTTCCAAGTAATCAAATTAGCCTTAACCCCCACCACCTGCATTTCCTCCACCAAAACCAATGCTTCCTCGGCCATGCCACGCTGACAAAACCCTGAAACAACAGCATTCAAAGCAACCAAGTCTTTCTCCACCATCATATCAAACACCCGCCGCGCCTTCTCCACTCTCCCATTCTTCGAGTACATGTCAATAACTGCGCTGCTTACAAAAACATCACACTCAAACGATTGCCTGAGCACAACAGCATGTAGTTTCTCACCGGTTTCGACATCAGACAAATGCCCACATGCCTTGAGAACACTGGGGATAACAATCCTATTGGGCCTACAACCCGCTCTTTGCATCTCACTGAACACATGGATTGCTTGCTGATAAAACCCGGAGCGGGCGTAGGCTCCGATCAGAGCAACCCAGCGGCGTATGTTCGTCTTGGGAATTTCATCGAACAAGTGACGGGCGTGGGTTACTTGGCCGCAGGCGGAGTAGAGAGCTATGAGCTTGGAGGCGAAATGGGTAAGACGGGCCAACCCGTTGGTGATCAAATGAGCGTGGAGTAGTCTTGCTGAGTTTAATTCCCGATCACGGGCGTAGATTCCGATCAGCTTTGTGTAGAGGTCAGGCGAGGGTGGAAATGCACGGTGGGTGATGTGAGTCATTGGAATAGTAAAGTGTAAAGCGCGGGAAGATTAGTGTGATTTGGTTTCACAAAGAGACTGAATTTATACGCATGCCATTCTCGGCTCATGATATGATTATTATTGGTGTGAGCATGTTCTATTTATTTTAGTGACAGATAATTTTATAACGAACGATAAGTCAAAAAAATATTACAGAGTCTTGATGATAATTTTGACAATTTAGATTAGAAAACAAAATCGATGGTTGACATATTGGAGGTAACTAAATCAAACATATGGCACAAGGTGTTTTGGATACAGACGTTTCTAGTTTACAATTGTTAGAAACAATTATTCAGATGAAAGTGAAATTTAATTTCTAGATATTTTAAACTTTGCATCCTTTAATTAATTAATTATAAAAAAAACCTATGTAGTAATAGCGACGAAAAAAAGGTTTCACATTGAGAAGAGTTTGATCAATGTGTATCAAGTTTTTAATTAATGTGCAAAATTTAGTTTGGTTTCTATTTTTATGTCTATAATATAATTCACAATATATATTAATTTAATTTTTATTCATGCAACTTAACTTTTGATATGCAAGCAAAAATGACTTTTCATATTTTCCTTTTCTTTATCACACACACAAACTCAAAAATAACTACTAGTATATATTGAGTCGAAGTTGGGATATTCTACTTAAAAATGAGATCGATGTCAGTATACCAAATTATACTAAATTTAGGGCCACTTAAAATCCTACTGGAGACCTCCGAAAAGGCGAAAACTTTAGAGCGTTCTCAGAACCCGAAACCTAGAGTTTCGATCTGCTAGCGGCGGTGAGGCTTTGCTTCCCCTCCCTGGTGTGGTGCGACAGATCCTCAAGGGTGCGGCGTGCTCTCGGCGGTGCTGTGTGTGCCCGACAACATACTTGGATTAGGGATGACGTTTGCTTGGCGAAGGTCCAGATCTATTGTTTTCGGATCGATTTGAATTATTGTCTTTGGATCAAAGATTCTTGGTGTTTTTAACCTTGGGGAGTTCCTGCTCGAATTCTGTGTTTGGCGTAAGTTCTGGTGGTGGAATCAAGTTGGATCGGCGACGGCCTTGGCGACTTCGTACGAAGTTGCGGCGACGCTATTTGTTCGGGCTTCTTGTTTGATACTAGATTTGTTGGTGTTGATATCTTGTGTCTAGTCATCTTGTTGGGCTGAAGACGATGGAGGTACTCCGGTGGGAGCAATCCCGACAGCCAGAGGCGGAGAAGGTGGAGAGGAGATGGAAGGCGTCTCCATGGAGGCTCTGGGTTTGGGGTCGCGTCTAGGCTTTCGGGCCTAGGTCTGGGCCTAGCCCTAAGGCTGTTATTTCTTGGGCCTTTGGGTCTGAGTAGTTTGGTCCTTTTGTCATCAGAAATAAATCGAGATAGGTTTTGACGTCACTTCGGGGTCTATCTTGGTAGCGTCGCTTGTTACTTTGTTACTTATTTTGGACTTATTTGTAAGGTTGTACTGCTTTAGGTGAAGCTAGGTTTTGATGTTTAGGTATGCCTTACATGGCTCGCTTTTGACGTAGCCAGACCTTTCTTGGTGAGTCATGCTGGTAATGTAATCTTTCTTTCACATTAATTGTCTATGACGCCCTAAAAATCTAATCTTCTGTGGAACGCGCCTCACGCGCCCGATACTTCTTATCCATTTCTTGGCTCAAACTGTGGTTGATCAAATTCTCTTCTCCGATTTTCCTTCGATTTTCTCTGCCTTCGTTGTCCAGTGGTGGCGAATTCAGTATTCACCTTCTCCGCCCTTCCTCATGGAAGCGGCGGAGGTAAAATTTCTCCCATATTGCAGAGGAAGCGAACTAAGAAGGGAGGTGACGTCACCTCTGATATCGATGCTCTCCGACTCGAAGATCTGGATTCTTCTATTCAGACTTCTATCCTACCTGGTGGAGACTCCAGCTATGCTAGCATGCTGAAGAATCCTTCAGATAGGTTCAGCAACCCATGATGGAAGATTTTGAACTCTCAGATGAGGATTGTGTTTATTCACATGGTAAGCACGGACTTAACGTTTGCTTCTCTGATAAGGTCCATAACAAGTTGGACCTTGATTGGAGGTATGCAATTGTGGTCAAACTTATGGGTAAGCCAAATTCTATGAACACTTTCGACTTCATGCTCAGAGGCTTGAGGAGGAAGTGGCAGGTCAAAGGGGGTTGGAAGCTAATTGACCTCACCAATGATTTTTTCATTGTGAAATTCAATCTGGAGGAAGATATGAACCATGCCTTGTGTGATGGACCCTGGATTCTAGCTGGTCAGACCTTAACTATAAGCAAATGGGTTCCGAATTTCGACCCTGCTACTGAGGTAATTGGCACGATGGCTTTATGGGTAAGAATTTGTGGACTTCCTGTCAAATACTTTAAGGAATTTACTATTTCGAAAATTAGAAAGATTATTGGAAATGTGGTTCGAATTGATCCGATAACCCTTGGTCAGGCTAGAGAAAAGTTTGCAATGGGAATAAACCTCTTAAGCCTTTCATTGAAGTTGAATCTATTTCCTATAATGTGGTTTATGAGGGCATTTCTCTTATCTGTTTTGAATGTGGTTGTTATGGGCATTCAAAGGATAAATGTCCTTCTGTTGTGCACACTAATGTTTCTGCAGCTGAGAACACTAATCCTGATGGAAATAAGGATGCTGATGTGAGGCCTGATGATGGTAATGGTATAGATGAAGGCCTGGATAGTACTAAGGTTGTCAAGGAGGATATGGGACCTTGGATGTTGATGAACTACAGAAACAAGAAGAAGCCTGCTGAGTCTTCTAGCTTGAAGAAAATTGGTGTTAAGGGATCTAGATTCTCAATTTTGCAGGATGAACCAACTGAGGAGGGTGGTGTTACTTCAACTGAAAAGGAGTCTTCCCCTATTAAATCAGCTCCCCCAATTATCAAGCTATGGAATAGCTTCCAAGAGAAGCAAAAGAAATATACAAGGACCACTTCGACCAGTTTATCCAACTCAGACCTAGTTCACCCTAAAATTGCTATTAAAAATGTGTCCAAAATGGCTGCCTCAAGCTCAAATGGCCTAAACCTTGCTGCTAGGCCTCCATTGCATGACTTATCTAATGCAAACTCCAAGAACACTATAAGGTCTACTGCTCAGACCTCCAGGAACACAAAATCTGCTACTACCTCTACTGCTAAGCGACAGTCTACAGTTTCTAAGAAGCTCTCATTTGGAGATGTAGGTGACTTGCGTGGTAGTGGTGTGGCAGGCATCTTTGGTCATTGTCCTCCGGAGCCTGGGACATATCTAGGAGTAATGTCACGACCTGCAAGGCCAGGGGCCGAATTAGGGTCGTGCCGCGCGAGGCCAGGGGCCTTGGACCGCGACATGCCGAGCCAAGGAGGGTGTCTGAAGGCATGCGAGGACACAGGCCGGCAATATCACGAAGGCGCGACGAGGGCATCGCAGCCATAGCAGCGAGAGTATATCACAACCCGCGAGGCTCCTTGAGCAGCATAGGGGAGATGCTAGGCTCAAGGAAGATTCCGGAGAGGGACAGAGTGTCCTTGGGCAGTCTGGAGAGTCGCAGAGATCTCCGGGAGACTCTAAAAGCTTCCAGACGTGTCTAGGCATCTCCGGAGCACTCCAGAACAGTGCAAGGCAGTGTCGGGCACTGCATGGCAGCACAGGGTGTCGCACCGCTGTGCAGGGCACAGCGAGGCGCAGGGTTGTGGAGCGCACAGCAGCCTAGTGCAAGGCAACACAGCCGGGTTGTGCAAGGCGACGCCGCACGGCAGGGCCGTGCAGGGCGGCGCAGCGCGGAGGCGCAATGCTGCGCAGGGAAGCGCAGCGCGTCGCAGGGCGGCGTGGCACAGCGCAGCGCCGAGAAGGGCAGCACAACCGGACGGCGTGGCGGAGCAGCCGAGCAAGGAGCAGCATGCCACGCAAGGCGGAGCAGCGTGGTGCAGAGCCACGCGAGGCAACACGGAGTGGCGCAGGACGACGCCACACTCTCCGGAAGAATCCAAACATCTCTAGGCGGCACCGGAAGGCTGTATGCCATCGGGAACATTCCGGACGGCTGCGGAGCATCGGGGAGATCTCCGGAGAGATCTAGGCAACTCTGGAGCACAGCGCAGCACTGTGCAGGGCAGTGCAGGGCGTTGCAGGGCAACGCAGGGCTGTGCGAGGCAATGCGAGGTTCTACCGGAACCTCGACCATTTTAGAATACTCTAGGATACGTGTACATATAGTGTTAGGACACACTAGAGATGTATAGAAAGTTCTAGAGTAGGATACGTCTAAAAAATTCTTGGGCAGGTTGGCTGCCTATATATAGGCTGCCGGGGCGACATTCGCCAGGCACGGGGGAAACATCAATTTTAGGAATTTTACAATTTTGTAAAGTTTCTTTAAAACTCAATACAAGTTGATATTCCTCATCGACTTGGTTCCCTCGTCCATTTTTGTTCTAGCCTAAGGGTTGTTCGACCAAAGGGAAGGCTGACTTAGCATAGGGGTTTGCTAAGACTGCACGAGCGATCGGGGGATCGAAATTTAAGCTCGTGACAGTATGCTCTTCAAAAGGTCATGTTCCTGATTCTCTTGTTGAAAACATTTTTGATGAAAATAGCAATTTTTCTAATGATGATAACCTATCTTCCTCTGATAAGGATGAGATGGTCAATAATTAATTGGGATTACACCCTTTTTCTCTGTTTATGTTTAAATGGATAATATCTTATTCTTGAATGCTAGAGGTGCTGGTGGAGATAAATTCAGGTCTACTGTTCTTGACCTGGTTAAAATGAATAATGTTGATATTCTTGTTATCTGTGAACCTAGAATCCAGTTTAGAAGTGCTGAAAAGTACTTACTGAATCTTGGTTTTACTGATTTTGAGGTTAGTGAGGCTGCTGGTTTGCTGGTGGTCTATGGCTTCTTTGGAATAGAAATAAGGTTACTATTGAACCTGTGCATGCTAATTTCCAATATGTTTCTGTGAAAGTGTCAGTGAATGGCTCAGCTCCTTGGCTTTTATCTACTATTTATGTCAGCCCTTGTAATTCTGCAAGAACCACCCTGTGGAGCTACCTGGATTCAATTCAACAATCTGTGCAGCTTTCTTGGTTGATTTTTGGGGACTTTAATGAGCTGCTTTCTTATTCTGATAAAATTGGAGGCTCTAAACACTACAGATTTGGAGGTTTACAAGATTGGGTATGTAGGAATGGCTTAGTTGACATGGGTTATCAAGGTGCTGATTACACTTGGTCCAACAAGTTTGTTAAAGAAAGACTTGATAGAAGCTTTTGTGATAGTAATTGGAGAGTTACTTTTCCTGATGCTTGTGTAGTTCACTTAGCTAGAATGAATTCTGATCATTGTCCTATTTTGATTAGAACTTGTCCTAGCTATAGAGGGCCAAGAAACAATACTCCTTTCAGATTCCAAGCTATGTGGATGAATCATGAGACTTATGCTGATATGATTTCCGATTTTTGGGAAACTCATGCAGGGGACATCTTATGCAAGACTGGCTGTCTTGCTTCTTCCCTATCTGATTGGAATAGAAATGTGTTTAGCAATATTTTCAAGCGAAAGAGGACTTTACATGCTAGAATCTGTGGCACCCAGAGAAGTTTGGGGAGGGGCAATAATTTTTTCTTGCAGAATTTGGAGAAGAAACTTGTTGCTGAATATGAGGAAGTTAGAGATGCTGAAGCCTTATTTTGGAGGCAGAAATCTAAGGATAAGTGGCTCTGTGATGGGGATAGAAACACAATTTTTTTTCACATTACTACTATTGTTAGAAGAAGGAGGAACATAACTGATGGTCTCTTTGATGGGAGTGGGAATTGGACTGATGAGATGAGAACTATGCAGACTATTGTTGTTGATTTTTTCAAAAACCTCTTTACTGCTAGTCCTTTGCATGAGGATGGTCTCAGCCTACCTTCTATGTTTCCTGATATTTCCAATGATGATATGGTGAAAATGAGCAGGTCTATTGATGTTGAAGATATTAAGGATGCTTTGTTCAGAATTGGAAAGCTAAAAGCTCCTGATGTGGATGGCTTCCATGCCCTATTTTTTCAGCAACATTGGTCCATCTGTGCCCCTGAAATCATTGCTACTGTCAATACAGCTTTCTCTTCAGGTAATATCTCTCCTGGCCTTAATCACACTTTAATCACTCTTGTGCCTAAAGTTCCCTCTCCTCAACACATGCATCTGTTTAGGCCTATAAGTTTGTGCTACACTGTCTATAAAATCATTTCTAAGATTCTTGTAGACAGAATTAGACTTTTTCTTAGAAAGTGGATCAGTCCTAATCAAGTTAGCTTTGTTCCTGGTAGACATATCTCTGATAATATCATGATTGCTCAAGAAATTTTGCATAAGAGTAAACATTCCAAAGGTGATAAGGGTTTTATGGCTTGGAAGGTTGATCTATCCAAGACTTATGATAAGCTTAGCTGGAACTTCATTGAGCAAGTTCTTAATGAGATTAAGCTTCCTGATATGTTTAAAAAGATCATTATGAGTTGTATCTCATCTGCTAGCTATCAGATAATTATAAATGGTGAGCTGTCTGACTCTTTTGTTGGCTCTAGAGGGATAAGGCAAGGGGATCCCCTCTCCCCTTACCTTTTTGTGCTTTGCATGAAAAAATTGTCTCACATTATCCAATATGCTACTGCCATGAAGGTTTGGAAGCCTATTAAGTCTTCTCAATCCGGGCCTCCTATCTCCCATCTTTTCTTTGCTGATGATCTTATCTTGTTCTCTGAAGCTACTCCCCAACAAGCTTATCTGATGAAAGACTGTATGGATATCTTTTGCAATTTATCTGGCCAATCTGTGAGTTTTGAGAAGTCAATGATTTATTGCTCACCTAACACCAGTTCCTCTATTGCTAATGAGATCAGCTCCATATGTGGCTCTCCTTTAACTGATGACCTTGGAACCTATCTGGGTATGCCTCTTGTCCACTCAAGAGTTTCTGCTTCAACTTATACTGGTTTGGTGGACAAAGTGCAGGCCAGATTGGCTAGTTGGAAGGCTAAAACTTTAAACATGGCAGGAAGGCTTACTTTGATCCAATCTTTGACCTCTTCTATCTCCATCTATGCTATGCAGACAGCCAAATTGCATGTTCATACTTGTGAGAAATTGGATAAACTGAACAGAGACTTCTTATGGGGTGATTCTGCTAATAAAAAGAAAGTCCACCTCACTAATTGGGATATGGTTTGTCGACCCAAGTGTTATGGAGGCCTAGGAATCAAGAAATATGTGGACATGAACAGAGCTATGCTTGCTAAAGCTAGCTGGAGAGTGGTTCAGAAAGATAAGGGTCTTTGGAGTGAAATTTGTCAGAAAAAGTACTTACAGTCTGAATCTCTTATCATGGATAATTATGTTAAACCTCCTAACTGTTCAAGCACTTGGTCTGGAGTGGTTTTTGGAGCTAGCTTGCTTAATAAGGGCCTCTTTTGGAGAATTGGGAATGGGTGTGCAGTTAATTTCTGGACTGATAAATGGACTAAGATGGGAGTGCTGCAAAATATCGCTTTGAATGGTACGAATGTTGACTTATCTGCCAAAGTCAAGGAGTTTTGGTCTGATGGTAGATGGGATGTTGACTTGCTGCAAAGGCTTCTTCCTCCTAAAGTGGTTAACTCCATAATTTCTATCCCTATTGCTAGTAATGAGGTGCAGGATACCCTGATTTGGGGAGAAAACTCTTATGGTATGTTTTCTGTTAAAACTGCCTATAAGCTTCTTTGTGATGAGCAGAATTTCCAGAATTATGGTTGGATAAAAATTTGGTCTTTGCACATTCCTCCTAAGTTGAAAATGTTTCTATGGACTTTTGTCTCTAGGAAAATTCTCACTAATGTGCAGAGAACTAAAAGGAAAATTGTGGCAGACCCCTCTTGTCAACACTGTAATAGTGAACCTGAAACAATGCTGCACTTATTTAGGGACTGTCCTAAAGCTAAAGCAATTTGGAACTCTTGCAGTATTCCCTCTAATATGGCTTCTACCTTTGTGTTGGACTAGGATGGTTAGATTCATGCCAATTTGATGCAAAACAGATGCTATGATGGGAATATGGATTGGAATGTCTTCTTTGTTTTCTGTTGCTGGTTCATATGGAAGTGGAGATGCAGATGTGCCTTTGATAATAGCTTTCAATATCCTTTTGATCCTGTTGGGGTAATTTCTGGTTATGCTTCTGATTTTATCAAAGCCAGGCTTAAGTCCAAAGCTCAGATCCTTAGGCATGCTGAAGTTCTCTCCTGGATAAAGCCTGCCCCTGGTCTCTTTAAACTGAATGTTGATGGTTCAAAAACTAGAAATGGTCAGATTGGTGCAGGAGGCATCATTAGGGACAGTTCTAGTGTTTGTTGTGGTGGCTTTATGGTAAATATTGGGCTTGGTGAGGTGTTGCAAGCTGAAACTTGGCGTCTTTTCCATAGGTTGCAACTTGCTGCTAGTCTGCACATCTCTAAGTTGATTGTAGAATCTGATTCTGCTATCCTTGTTAACTTGTTGCAAAGTAATGATTATGAGCTGCATCCTCTTGGAACTATCCTTAACAATTGTAGGAACTTGATGAAGAGCTTTGAACACTTACAGCTGCAACACATCCATAGAGAGAGGAATTATGTGGCTGACTTACTTGCCAAGAACAGTACTACTCAGTCCATTGGTATTTGTACCTTTGTTGATCCTCCTTCTTTTGTAATTGAGGCTCTCCTTGATGACATTTCAGGAACCTCTAGAGTTAGATTTGTGAACGCTAGCTCAGCTGGCTAGTTTGTTGTTGTTTTTTTTTTTTTTTTTTTGGGTTTATGTTAGTCCCTTCTTGAATCAAAAAAAAAAAAAAAGACTATGACGCCGTAATTTAAAAAAAAAAATTATACTAAATTTTTCGTATTTATTCTTCAACCTAGAAAATACATAAAATTTGTTAAATACCGGAACAAATTGAGGGAAATAATAAAGGAGAGAAGAAACATCCAACAAAATCTAGCCCGTTCACTGGGTTTAACAGATACGGACACCAGAAACACCCATATCATCATCGATTTCCCAGACCGCCCAAAACACAGAGCCACCCAACCAAATCAGTCACCATATACAAAGCCATAGCTATTATCTCTACCAATCTCTAGGGACATGAAAGTAATTAACCACTCCAGAAACTAGTTCATTCAAGAACATGCATGGGTTTCTGGCTTTACTGCCTCCAACACCCCCACACACACTCTATTTCTTCAACCTCTCTTCTTCTTCTTCAAGATCTCTTCTTTACTTCCAAATCAGACCCAAATCTTCCACACCCATTTTGGGTTACCCTTCAAAAACCAACCTCAATCTCCTCGTCTTCTCTTCCCACATTTCGAGTTTCTCCAATTTCAATAGTAAACGACGACGTTTTGTCACGAGAGCGAGCAGGGAGTCCCCGTACCAAGTTCTGGGGGTGTCTCCTTCTGCTACTGATGTGGAGATCAAGAAGGCGTATCGGAAACTTGCGCTTAAGTATCACCCAGATGTTAATAAAGAGGTTCGACTTTCAAGTTCAGATTTTTATCTACTGGTTACTTTTTTCTTTTCTGGTTTGGTTTACTGAATTTGAATGAATTAGTTTTTATCTAGTTAGCTCTTTAGTTAATGAATTTATCAGAAAATTTGAAGAATTAGTCTGTTTATTTTGGAGTTGAAGTGCAAAAATATTATATTGACTAAAAAATGCAATTTATGATCTTGTCGAGGTTATAAGCCTAATGAGAGGTACATTGGCTAGTTGTGTAGTGTATTAGTGTTGATTAGGATGCTTGATTAGTAATTGTAATTATAGAAAGTGTCTTGGAAGCATTCCCGGAACAGATGGTCCAATAATGTCAATTTAGTTTTGTGTTTATGGCACCAACGTGTCTTGGCGTATAAATTTTTTGGCTGGATTTTTGAATTGTGTGTTGCGCTGTCAGAAATTTCCAATTTCTTTCGCCTGGTAATGTTTGGTTAAGCACATTTCTTTATCTGTAGTTATTATAGTTTTTCAGTCCTAACTTTTCTATGCTGTACAGCCAAATGCGCAGGAGAAATTTATGAGGATTAAACACGCGTATAGTACATTGCTGAGTTCAAAATCTCGGGGGAAATATGACTCTAATTATGGATCTGATTATTCCTATTCTGGTTCTCAAAGAAGCCAAAGTAAGAAGGGTACAGATGAAGAAGAGTTTTATGGATTCGGTAAGTCATAAATAAACTTAGGCACACATGAAAACATGTCTGCTCTTTTACATAACTTTTGCTGTGAATCAGTCTAGTTCAGTACTAAATATAAAAATGACATGCTACCATGCAAGTATCAACCTTGGCAATTATCTTCATCATTTTGCTGAATAAGCATGGGGGAAGATGTTAATAATTTGATCAGTCATTAAACTATCTTTTGGGCTAATGGCCATTCAAATCTGTACTATTTGTCCAAAAAACTGGCTTCTTCAGACACTGGAGTAACGTGTCTAGATAGACCAAGATATTGTGCCTTGGACCAGTCTATAATTTAGGTAAATTTTAGTATGTTCTTATCATTAAGCCCTTCATTGTGCAGGTAATTTTGTGAGGGATGTTCAAATAACAATAGGTAGATAAGTCCTCTCTGTGAGACATCAGACAGACCTTAATGTTTGCTGGCATTCCTCATGTCTGAGCGAGCATCAATTTCATTTATCCTTATTATCATAAGTAAGATTATAGTGTGATAAGTCTTTTTGGTGCCACAGAGGACTTCTTTAGAGACATTCAAGCAGAATTCCAGAACTGGGAAGAAAGTGCTTCTAAACAAGGAAAACCAAGGAGTCTGTGGGAGGAATTGTCGGTATGATATCAAGTTCTCGCTGCACTTGAAAACATGACTATGTTAATCTGTCATCCCCATGTTGTTTAGATTTCTGATACATATTTGCAAATACCAAGTTACCAGGGAAACCTCACTTATTTTCTATATTTACACATTGCAGGAAATTGGAGAAGAATTCGTGGAATTTCTCGAGAAAGAACTCAACATAACGGATCCGGAGGTTGAATCAAATAACATCAATGAAGGGCCTGAGAAGGGCAATCAGTCCAGAAATTTTGGGACAGAGAGAATGGAAAGTGCAAGTAAAAAGGAATCCACCACGGGGGCTAGTATTGAAGAGAATATTGATGAGATAGAAGCTACTCTTGCTCAGTTGAAAAAGGAACTGGGATTGTAGCACATAATTGCAGCTTTTCAATTCTTTAGGAAAACGTTTTGATAAGGTGGAGGGGAAGAAAATAGGATAAGAAAAAGTAGAGGTAGAGGATTCAGCTAATCCTTTCAATCTTGGACAAATGATGGAAGGCTCTCAAGTGAAAAGATAAAGTTGCTTCAGTATTCTTCAATTTCATATCAAGGCAATATGTAGAGTAAGTTTACGAGTGTTTTGCTTCCAAGAGTGTTTAGGCTTGTATTGAAGCATGTGATTACGATTTTTCTTCTAATCAGATGTGGGTATATGAAAATCAAGTGTTGTTCTTAGGATTTTTGCCTCAAGGCTGGTCCTTGATATACTAGTATCAGTTGTAGGTAACTAGGTATCCTGGACCTAGACTCCATGCTTGTACGTGAAGGAGTCAATTTTTCCATTTGTTGGTTCTTGGTTTTGATCATTGGGTTGATTATGTTATGGTCGAGTCGAATGGTAACTTGGTCCTTTTTTTTTTCCAACAACTGTGCCCAAATGTTCCTGCATTTACGTACTGCTATCAAATGTATTGTTCATAAGAGGTTAGTGGGGTAATGCTGCAGGATTATGAAGCTCATGTGCATTTGTTGTGGTTGGATTTGAGTCACCAAAGAAGAACCTTCTCTTTTAGAGCCACAGGTATGAATGGTATGATGTCTTTGACTTGCTCTTAGGACCAGGGAAGGGATACTACTTTTTTGGTGAAAATATCAGACCCAGGATTTTCATTTGTTATTTTTTCCAATTAGAAGGGGGTTCCTAAAAGAAGAAAATTCTTTCATGATGGAATACATCTCGTTGATGTTTCCAATTAGAAGTGTTCCCAAGCGTAAGGCAAAGGAAAAGGAAGATTATTTGGTTAGTGCTGACTTGGTCAATTTCTATTTCAGAAAATAACCATTCTTGTGTTGCAAGCAGCAGCAAGCTAAACCTGATGACTTCTCAGGCCACGTGTGAAAATGGAGCCCCTAAACAAACACCCTAATTGACTAGTGGATCTTGTTGGTCGTCTAGGCAAGAACTCCGGAAGAAAATGGTAGAACCCAATAATAAGTAGAGGACATACAGAGACCAGAATTATTTTCTACAGCAGAGGCACTAGTCCAAGAAACCCTTCTCATTTCTGCATTAGAAGAACAATGGCTCAACTCGAACGTCCGCAAAGACATGGTGATGCTGACATTACAATGCCTTCTGAGCAAAGAAAACTTGCTATCAACCCTACTATGGAACACTATCTTCGAGGTATCCCCATGCCGTGTTTACGATCCTATGGATGTAAATTTGACCATTACACCTGATACATTGTTGAATTCGTTTATGATAAATGCGTGCTTCTTACCAGGAACCGATTTTTTGAGGTCGTCATCACCAACATCCTTGTCATCTCCAGTTGGGAGCCATGATGCAGAGGAAGATCATAACCACCATCCCAAGAAATCAGTTCTCACCAAGGTGAAAGAGAGAGCCAAGAAACTGAAGCACTCACTCAGCACCAAGAAGAAACATCATGAAAATGATAGCCACGAGACCGAAAACACCACCCCTTCATGGAATGCTAACTGGAATGATAATGAAGTTGAAGAAGAAGACGCTGAATACCTAGGAGCCCCAAGTAATATACGAAACTTCATTACTTATTGTCCTATGCTTGTTCACCTTTTCAGAAGTACTATGCAACATTATATCTTATCATTCTTAAATGCTCCGTTGTTCTCCTTTCTAATGGTTTCATGCTATTTTCAGTGTACAAATCAGAGACGGCACCTGAAGCATACAGGGAGACAGCAAAGCTAGCAAGTCCTGTGCTTTTTGAGAAGCATATTTTGTCGAGCAGTTACAGTCAGAACTCTGAACATAATAATCAGAAGTCTCCTAGTTCTAACCAGATAGTAGCCGAAAGTGTGATCACGAAGCTTCCCAATGAGATATTTACAGGAATTGTTCTCACGAGGACTCTCAGTTCTAAGGAGACAGGAACTGGTACTGCAGCCACGAAGCCTCATAGTCCTAACAAGGCAGTAAGTGAAACTAATTCGCCTAACAAGCCTCACAGTCCTAACAAGGCAGTAAGTGAAACTAATTCGCCTAACAAGCCTCACAATCCTAGCAAGACAGTAACTGAAACTGGGGACAACAAGTCTCTTAGTCCTAAAAAGACAATAACTGAAACTGTGACTGAGAAGTTGGGAGCAGGCTATGCCACCGTATCGGAGAAGTTGGGAACAGGCTATAATACCGTATCAGAGAAGTTGGGAACAGGCTATGCTACAGCATCAGAGAAGTTGGGAACAGGCTACAATGCAGCATCGGAGAAGTTGGGAACAGGCTACAATGCAGCATCAGAGAAGTTGGGACCAGCTTATTCCACAGTATCAGATGCAACACATGCAATTGCGTCAAAGATAGAAAGTCTCACTGTGTCACCCCCATTTCCCATAAACAAAGAAAATCACACAGCTTCACGACCTGATCCCTCAAAAATAAAAGGTCTCACCGTCACAGCCCCACCACCTTCACAGAGAATTACAGCTCGGGAAGCTCCACAAGCATTGTCAGCATCAGCAGTCGAGCACAATTCTTCGACTCGTGCAGCTCTAGAGTCTCCACAACCTTTGTCAGCCCCAGCAGGTCCTGCAAAGAATGCCGAGCAAAGATGGGATAAGGGAGTTTCTGTAAAGGAGTATTTGATTCACAAGTTTGAGCCTGGGGAAGATGAGAGAGCACTTTCACAAGTGATATCTGATGTTATGAGTCCGAGGAAAAATCCCGGTGAGGCCGGTGTGGTGGAGAAGGTGAGAGGGGCTATATCTTCATTGCTTCGGAACGATGAATCCCCCAGAACTACTACTATTTCACAGTCACCATTGTCCCCATTGCAGTCAGCCTTGTCCCCAACACAGCCAGCCTTGTCCTTATCACCACGTATTCCGATCTCTACCAATGCTTATGAAGGTAACTCCATCATCTCCATGTTCTTTCCTTCATTCAACTATATAGAGCACATATTATTATAAAACTCATGCTTTTACACTGTCAATTAATCTGAAACCGACAATTTTATTGATCCATAGTCCAGATTGATAGTCTAACTAGTAAACTGATCATCTCTATCTCAACGTGACAGTATCGATCTGTATCTTAAACTTTTGTTGAAATGATGATTCATTCTCACAGTCCCTATTCAATGTATTGCAGTCGTCGAGGAAGAAAACCAGGGAAGAGTACTTCAGGCTAATTGAAATGTGGAATGCAACTGTTGATAATTAATCTTCCTAGAGTTTTGTACAAGTATCTGTATACAAGAATAAGTAGTTAACAAACATCATTTAGAATGTTTGTGTAAGCTTTTGTAATGTGGACAGTTTCCAGCTCCGGAAGTTCAAACATGTAAGTTAAATAATTGAACTGAATCCCTGTGAGCAATCTTTGCCACTAAATTGTTTAAACATATATTAATGTCATTTGTATAATGTTGTTCTGAAAACCACATATACTGTTGTCAGCCAACAATACAGTAGACATGGAATGGACTCAATGGAGGACTGATAAGCACTGTTAAGGATCAGTTCTTAAATCTTTGATACTTGTGCACAAGATAGAATTGAAGTGAGGGTGAATTTTTATGTTCAATTTTCGCTTGGTGTGACAAGAAGGTAGCAACATCATTAGCTAATTTATTCACGAGAAAGAAACACACTTCTAGATTCCATGAGAACTGAAGGGTAATTACAACAAAATTAGGAATACCAGTCCATAATAAAGGACCAAGAAAGGAATATCTTCATCTCACACTCCCACCAATCTGTATACACAGCTTAGAGTTGGTACTCACAGCTACCATCATCACTCCTCGCTGTTGGGTCAAAGTTTGAGGCTGTTCTATCAGTACATCCTTCAGGAACTGGTACATGAACTTGCTGGGCTGCCTGGCCTGCATCACATAAATTCATTGAACAGTTTGATCAAAATCACTAATATAATTAAGATAATACATATACGTACTGATAATCGAGGAGAAGAGAGTTGATTAAAATCACCCACTGAAGGCTCTAAGGAGAGAGGGTGCTAACCATAGAAATCTCCTCTCTTAATAGAATCCTGGTTTGCGTCTCCAAGTGCTGCTTGACTCAAGTATGTCTCAGCAAGTTGAACTCTCTTGACGTTGTCCTGCTCTTGAACAAGCATGTTACCATACTCAAGAAGCTTCTCCACTGTCATCTTAGGCTGCTCAAAAGTCGGGAGACCTTCTTTTGAGTTCACAAGCTTCTTCCCAATGCCGTCTACTCCAACACCAGATATCCACTTCCTCACTTCATCATCATAGACTCGAGCACGAAGGGCACCAAAGAAATCTGCAAGAATGACATACAACAAGTTATGACTATCCTAATTCACACACATTTTCATTTAATCTTTTGCAGACGTTCTCCACAAACCAGTGCATTTCTAACTTCTTATTTCATACTTGTCTCAATATTTAATCTATGCTTACCAATAGATTGACCAGGGAATGTATCCACAATCTTAACTACATCCTCGTCAGGAATATTGTCAGTCTTGAAGATTCCGATGCAAACACCAATCCGGTCTTCCCTTGTGGGAGCCCAGTAAAACTTCTCCATACGACCATCACGGATAAGAGGCGCATACAGTGTAGAGAAGTCATTACCAGTGACTATAATCGGCACTCTGGCATTGTCCTCCTTGTTGTACATACCAGGAAGCTGCACATTTGTTGGGTTATCAGCAATGTTCATGAGGGTTGCATTGACCATCTGGTTGTTCACAGTGTATTGTGTGGTTCCACCCATCCTACCAGCACCTGCATCGAGATCATTGATGAAGAGGGCACACATTTTTCCTTTTCGGATGATGTCTGAAGCCTCACGATACCTTTGTCTGATCAACTTTGCTGGCTCTCCTGCATTCCCACTTTCTAATTCTCCAGCACTCATCATGATGGGGCTGAAATGTAATCACCATATAATAATTAATACAAACAAAAGATCATATGAAGAAATAATAGCAGCAAATTCAAATGAAACTCACGTAATTCCCATCTTGGCAAACACAAGCTCACACTGGAACGATTTTCCCTGACCTTTTCCTCCCCATACACCAAGAATGAGGGGAACCTAATCATGATATAAAAATAAATTATTCATCCGAGCTATCAAAAATCGACAATCAAAACAGTATTTTGTGGAGAAACTTATGTTAATGAAAATGATTAACAACAGATTTCACATATGAAAAGACAACATCTTGTCAGAAATAAATTAGTCTAAAGAACGTTAAGCATAAATAAACATGACACTGTTGGGATCCAAAGTATGTTCGGATATATTAAGTATGCAAGATTATCTCTTACCTTAATGTTAGGCAGGCTCATGAAGTTCTTGGTGATATGAACCACAAGCTTGTCCATGAAAGCTGGAGCTATGTAAAACCCATCCATCTTGTTATCCAAGTACCTGAAACACAAATACGCCAGCACTCTTATCATAACCAAAGTCTAAATTCTCTTCTAACAACACAATTCATTTTTACATATCAATGAAGAAATTAGCGAGCAATTAAGTGTATGTGCTTTTCTTGCTTACGTGCGAAGTCCGGTGCTGACGTAATCGTAAGAGCTCATGATGGCATTGTGAGTCCCAGTTCCGGTGGGAGCTTGGAACACAGAATCAACCAATCCCTTTCCTCTTGTAATGTCCTGTTGGTCATCAGAAATGTCATAAGCAAGGCCTCTCCACTTGTCTGTTTTCGACTGCTTTCCCTCATCGATTTCTGCTGTGATCCTCAAGTTACCTGCAGACACAGTTTTTTGGTAGGGGAGTCTTGTGTTGTTGATCTTCTTCAAACTGCTGCCCAAGAAAGCTGAGCTTGGGATTGAGCTTCCAGCACCAGAGCTGTTCAAGCTCAACTGCATTAAATATAGACCAACAAACAAGGCAATAATTCAAATAGAAAACATCAAAAACTTCTCACTTGGTTTCTATTTTGATCGAGCAAAAACCACTTGAAAAAGAATACATATAAGTTGATCAAAACTCTTGTAGTTTAATGAATCATATAGGTACATATAAATAAATAAAAACACTTTTGGGGTGTCCCGCAGTAGATTAAAACAAAACAATATTGAAACAGTTGAAATATATATAATTTGGCGGGAGTGTACGGGTGTTCTGTTAACAGCTCCAACAGTTGAGACTGTGGAAGCCATGGATCAAGGTGGTGCTGATTTCCTGAGAGCTTGTGGGAATGCAATAGAGGTGAAGATGGTGAAAGAGTTAGTGGGAAAGATATTAAGATGAGTGAGAGATTTTAAGAGTGGAGTGATTGAAAAATCTATGGTGTGGTTATGAAGTCCCTGAAAGCCACACAAATGGGATTGGCTGAGTGACACATGGCTTTCTCTGAACAAAATAGGATATGCACCGCACCCCACTTGTCAAAATTGGAAGAAAAAAAAATTATTGGAGATCATTTGGAGGGTTTGGAATAGATTTTTGGATCTATTTTAGTCTACAAACAGATTTTTTTTGTGTGGAAAAATATCTTAGGGACTTTTAGATTCTGGTCCAGAATGTGTTGGCCTTGGTCTGGATAGAGTTTGTTCCACAGTTTTCACTTGGATGTCCTGTACTGAATCTAATGAAGAGTAGTGAATTCACAGCCACTGTTTTTCTGTTATCTGCTATTCTGTTAGCTTTAGGTCCATTTGTGAATGACCATTAACTCCTTGGTTGCTGTAGGGTTACCAAGTGACCAAAATTGCAAGATTACTAAACAGAAAAAATGAGTTACAAGTTTCAATACCATAAGTCGGAGAATATCAAATATAGCACTGGAAAGGAAAAGGGTCTGCTAGTTTTCATCTTCATACGGATGAGTTGAACACAGTTTTACTAATAGCCCGATTCAGGTGTTCTGTATGCAGCTATTTTTGGTTTCTGTATACTAATAGCTCTTTAGAATCAAATGTCATCGGTCACTCACCATTTCTTATATTAAAGTGTCACGGAATTGAATCATATAGTTGTGTACATTGTTGTGGAACAGATTTACATGATTATGTGAATATAGTATCCGTCCAGATGATAGTAACAAGCACGGTTACAGACTGGTGAATACATGTCAAGTCGGAAAACTTACAATGACAGATTCTGGACTCGGGCTAGCAGCTATTTCAAGATTTTGGATTCTATATCTTCCAAACTCAAACCTTTGGTTTCTGGGACAATTAGTACAACGAACAGCAGAGAGATCAAGGCGATAGCCCCAAAAAGGAGGAAAAGGTTGTCTGCTCCTAGTGCCTCCTGCCGAATTATCAAATGTTAATGCACCAGTGCTGTACCAGTTTCCCGAAAGCTCAGGCATGAAATGTGAAACAAGTTTATGATAATAGATTGACAGTACATACCTTCAATGGTGAGAATGCAAATGTCACAAGGGCATTCGAACCGAAGTTAGTAAGAACTGCAAGACTAATCCCTTTTCCTCTTGTGCGAAGTGGGAATATTTCTGACACCATAAGCCAGCTTATAGGACCAAAAGATATCTGAAAAGGCATTTGGGTATGATATTCAATTCTGTCAAAACCTCTGTCTTAATATCAAAGCCAAAAAGATACACTTAAGATAGCAAACTTCATCCCCTTCTTTTTGGGAAAGTTGGAAGAGAGGTGTGGTGCAGGCAGGGGAGGAGTTATGTCAAGTTATAAGACTTTTGCATAGCAAAAACAATACTGTGGTGCTACTAGACTATTCCATTTAAATAAAACATTAGAAGAAGATTGAGCAACAAATTCCAAGAGCCAAAAAGAAAAAAAAAATTAAAAAATACCTGATAGCAACCAACATAGAGAAGAAGAGAAGCTACAGCAACAAGTGGGAACCCTCCCAGAAACTTGTAGTAAGCAGAGAGGAGAAACAAGGAAAGAGCCTGAGGTAAAGAGAATTAAGAATAAAGAGACATTGCATCATCATTGTTACCATTAAACAAGTCACAATGGCAAAAGTTGAACAAATAAGATGAACTAAATTATTTGAATAGATAGGATGCATACAAGTCCACTGACTCCAAAGATCAGCAAAGGTCTTCTTCCTAGATCATCAACTTTCAAGACAGCTACCCCTGTCATCACGAACTGCAGAAAAAATGTCAGAAATAACGAATAGTAAGACCTGAAAGTGGAGCTTCCTACAGCATTGCCTCCTAAATCAAATTATCTATGAAATGAATATCATATGCACCTTGAACACCCCAATTATAACCGATACTTTGGTAGCATCAGCGGCAGCAGAGAATCCTGCACTCTTGATTAACAAGATGACAGAGAGTATCACACAGTTAGGCAAAATGACATGAATGAAACAAACCCTACACACCCAGAAAAAGTTACAATAATTTGATAATGTGATACCTGAAGAATTGGACCTGCATAATATAAGACACTTGGTTGCCCTGTTATCTGTGAAGTCATGTAGCAGATTGGCTTACTAATTCTTTTATATTCTCTACGAAAATATTTTTGCAACCAAAAAAAACTATAAAAAAAACAAACGCAAGAAAGATATAATTTCATTTCATTGCAGAGATGAGGAAAGATTACTTGTTGAAAAAGGACCAAACCCCCGGCAATTATGAAGGCCTTCAAACTAGGGCCTTGAAAGACCTCCATCAAACTCCCCTCTGATTCCTGATCTACATACGCTGACTTCAAAGTAACAAATGTGTCTTCTATTTGTTTTTCAGATACTTTGTCACCAGGTGGACGTCCTCTCAACTTGCTCAAGGCAAGCATGGCTTTTTCTTTATTTTCTTTCACAGACGCTTTACCTTGAGCTGCCCGGAGAAGCAACCAGCGAGGAGATGGAGGGAGAATCCACATGCCTATTCCCATAAGTAAAGCAATGGGAGCACTTATTCCATACATGTAACGCCACCCCCCAATTGCATCAATCTGAAAGCTTCCTACTAAATAACCCAACTGCATACAGAACGTCTCACTTTAGTTTAGAAACTGAATAAACACATAAAAATCATCAACATAGTAAAAAAAAGTTTACTGAACAATACCAGGATCCCCAAAACTATGAATAGCTCCTTCAATGACACTAGAGTTCCACGAATTTGAGATGGACATGTTTCAGCAATATAAAGTGGAGCCCCATGCATGGCCTGTCAAAACAAAACATTAATGGTTTTCTCCTTTTGCTTTGTCAGAAGCTACAGAACACTGAAAACAACCTCACCATGCCAATGCCAATGCCATATAAAAGACGCCCTAATAAGAGTACGGCAAGGCCTGGAGCACATCCGGTGATTAGACCCCCAAGGAGATAAAGTGCAGCTGCAATGATGAGTTCTCTCCTCCTTCCTTTATTGTCCATTTAAAAGTTTTGAATTAGAAAAGATATATCATGAAGCTCCAAAACCTCAGAGTAAAGTAAATCAGCAAAGCAAAACACAAACCAAGGAAATCAGCAATTGGGTAGACAAGGAGAGAACCAAAAAGAGCTCCATAAAGGGAACCACTAACCTGCATCAAGACAATGTACTGATTATTGATGTCCTTTTGGTTTTTTAGCAGACAACTGCAGAAGAATTACAAATGACACGAGCAAGTTAACTAAGATTAAACCCATAACGCATACCACAAGACCAAGCTGAATAGCTGTCAGATTAAACCAAGTTGTGCCACTAAGCTCAGCGGACTGTGAAAAATCATAGAAACACCTTTAGTCACACTCAAATGACTCAATCATCAAAGCCACAAAAGCGAAGCACTAAATCTGAGGGTATACCGTCAATGAGATAGTAGCACCAGAAGTAGCACCAATGTCATACCCAAATAACAGACCACCTAATGCTGGAAACACAAAACTAGAATTCCAGGAAGCTGGTTATTGACACAATTACAAGAAGCAGAAAGTTGAGAAATATTGAAACAAAAATTTCAGCACATTGCAGTCTCTACTCTGTACATTCATCTTTTGTATTGAATTACAAGCCATAGCTTGCTACTCTACGAAAAGCACTCAACTTGATTCAGTACATAAATTAAAGCATGAACTTTACCCCCCCATTAAGGTCCAATTCAGATCCTCCATTACATTGGCTTCCCAAATTTTACTCTTATTGCAATTACCAAAAAGTAGAGAGCTTTCCAAGCATAAACTTCAGCACAGTGCAGTATGCAAGTTCATCTAGAAAGCTGCTTATTTCTTTAGTTTAAATATTCACTTACAAAGCGTTGTACCAAAACTAAAGATTGAAACTTTACCCCCATTGAGATCAAATTCAGTTCCTCCATTACATTGGCTCACACATTTGAGGTTTAAAAGAAGCACCAATTCACTCAAAGCATAAGAAGAACTCGTATAAATAAATAAAAGTGGGTAGAAACGTACGGAATAATCACAGAAACCCAAGAATAATCCTCTTGTGGAGTAACCTCAGGAACAAGAGACTGAGCCTCATCCCCTGAAGAATAGTCATTCTGAGATCCAACCTACACAAAAAAACCAAGCAATGCAAAATGAGTTCCATATCTCAAAAACCCAGAAAGTAAAACTGAAATGGGTTGTGGCCAGTTTGGTGTGCCTTGACACTGAATCTGAGTTGTTTTGATGATGATGATGATGTTGGGTTGGTGAAAGTGCCAAACGTGGCCTTGAAACAAGAGGAACGAAGAGGGGGAGGGGTAAAGTGGGAATTAGAGAAAAGTGGGATTACAGGTCTCTTCTTCTTGGGTTGATGAAGTGGTGGAGAGTAGTGTGTGTAGTTGAACAGGGGCCGAGTTGACAAGACCATTTTTGGGGTTGTGAACTGCCCCAGAAGGTTGTTAGTAAGTCTCTTGATCAGTGTCTCACTTTCTGTGTGTGTGATCAGTGAGTGAGTATGGTTGTGGATATTTTGTTTGACTTCTGACTTGGATGACTTTTAGCACTTTGGCTTCTTGTTCAATCTCTGATCTCCACCAAAGTGGGAACAATGTGTGTGCGTTTGCTTAGAATGGGATTTGTTCTAAGCATCCACTATCCAATAAAGTAAGGAATGATGTCAATGTGATTAGGTAAAAATTTGTAATTTTTACCTAATCTAAAGTCTTAAAAACCCTTTTCATTAAGGTATCAAAACAAATTTTTACCTAATCTAAAGTCTTAAAAACCCTTTTCATTAAGGTATCAAAACTTATTTTGTTTGGCATCGGTCACAAAACTGAAACACACTTCAGCGATGTTTTGTTGTAAACTTCATCGATGATAGTCAACAACAAATTATGTCTCTTTTAGTCTGAATAGAAAAAACATACTTTTTCCAACAACATCCATTAACAATAACATACTACAAAGTAAACTATACTTGTATTGACGACATATTGTCACCAATAGTCTAAACTTTCAAATTTAAGGACACTTTTGCCATCTAAACTTCATTTTCCCCTTTAGTTTCTAAATTTTATACGATGATTGAATTTGAATTTATTTAAAATTTCATGAATTGAAATTTAGATCGTATCAAATAAAATGTCAAACAACAACGTGATTAATTAGATAAATCTAGTAAAACCATGACACGGCCTATTCTTATCCTTACCTCTATTCATGGTTAATTTCCTCCACTAATTTAGTAGAGGTATACCAGGCAAAATCTCAAACAAACTGACACATAGCTGGATCAGATATTTGACTCTAAGGGATAAACCCCTAAAATCCTAGGATGCAGGCCCTCATTTCAATATTGGAGCAAATGACCGTTATTCAAACTGTCCTACTCCCATTTCAGGTAAACGCAAAGTTTCATCCACCTCTTTAACCAACCCCATAATTTTAGAGCCAAAAAAGAAAATTAGCACCATTTCTATGTATATACCCTTTTGGTTAACTTGCATATATACCCTTTCAAAACAAAGCTCCAAGAGCAGAGTGAGCGATCGGATACTGTGCATCGATTCTGAAAAAAAATCTTGAAAGTTGAAACCATTGAAATCATACCAAGTTTGTTTAGCAATGGAGTTTCACAATGCATGCAACATCACAAAGAAAGAAGGGAGGCTCCCAACTAGGCTATAGAAGCAATCCCCGGCATCTCTCCATCTTTGATAAAATGACATGCAATGCCCCAACAAACCCCTTTCGGATACTCCCAATGCAATTCCATTACTCTCTCCGGTAGTCATCCGATCTCCGGCGTCAATGGCAGAGAATATGGAGAGAGACGGTGACCAAGGCAAGAGCAGAATAAGCACCACTACACCAGAGTCACCCTTTCAGGGCGGAGCAGGATGGCAGCATCCGGCGGTGTCGAGTTTCGCAGATCCCTCGTCATTGTTTACTGTCTTCCAATCTCAATGCGTGATCACAAACCATGCACAGTGAGGTTTAAGAGTCGGACTCTTCGGTTTTGAGTTCAAGCATGGATAGGCCGGTCTCAATTTTGATGTACAGAAAGGCCTACATTCTGTCGTACAGAATATGTAAAGATCAAGCTAGGATGAACCAGCCTAGCTTTTCTGCCGTTTCGGATACATTACTACCTCGAGTCTCTAATGATCTGTGTTGATCGATTTTTGTTTGTGCTTGTATTATGTTGCCACAGGCAATTATGAAGGCCTGTCTTCCATATCTTCTGTAACTCTGAACTTATTCGAATCTAAAGACCATTCCACACCATTTCAAGTATTCAACCCTTTCGATCAGAACACATTTGAGTTGAAAAAGGGAATAAGGATGATGAATGATAAGCTACCTCTACCTTTGAAGTCTAGTTTCATAACACATACGAGATGTAGACGTTGTTCCTAACCTGATTCACCTCAACAGTTAGCTAAACATCTAAAAGACCAACAAGTCTTCGGTTCAAAACTTCAAATGTGCACATCCATGGACTATGAAACAAATCTGAACATCTCAGAAATCGGTAAAAGATATAGGAATTTATCAAACAGAGCACCAGAGTTCTGACTTCTGAATAAATGTGTTGAGTAGAACCGGAAACTACATAAGCTACAGCTACATCACTGAATACAAGCTATCATTATCCCGAATGCAGAGGTTACTAAGCGATGCGATTCTTAAAATTGAACCGATAAATCCAAGTATACAGAGTCAATGGAATCACATTCCATTGCACAAAATATTTAAACTTCAGAAGGTGCCTCAGTAGCCCTCCCATTCTAAAGGCCGAAAAAAATTCATCCTTTATGTACAAAGGCCAACATCATCGGTCCCAATCTTAAAAGATATCTAGAATGTTTCTCTCCCCCTTGAAGCTTTCTTAATAATAGTTCATAAAGAAAAATTACAAAACACCCATGGCCAATGGTAACTGTGGACTTGCTCTGCTAATGCAACTGCCGCTGATTGCCAGAATAGACATTTCTCCAACTAATCAGAAGTCAAATTCTCCCGTTGCCTGCAATGAGCATTTACAAGTGAGCTCATGTGCGTTAGAAAGTAACAAAAAGCATTCAAGAACATCAATTCTTTAAAGTGAACTTCACCTTATTAAAAAGGACATCCTTGTTGTTTATGTGCATAATGCCATCCTTCAGTGTGCACTTCCACCTGCTCTTGGTGCGTGTCACCTATCAAACCAAAAACATGAGAAGAATAAACATATTGCAGCAGCATACATAATCTGATCTGGTTTGAGAATACCAACAGACACGGGAAAAGACATTTAAGTATAGTTCACTATACATAGAAGAGGAAAATATCAATGCACAGGGAGAGAGAGAGAGAGAGAGAGAGAGAGAGAGAGACCTTATCAAACTGAGCCAGTACTAAATGTTGTGTGTTCAGTTCCTCTCCTTGGTCCACATCATCCAGATCATCATCGTCATTTTCATTCAATGGGGGCTCATCGTCCTCATCATCATCTCCAACATCATTCTGAACAACAGGAGCAGGAGTGCTGACAGGTACATCTGGGGTATAAATAAATCATATGAGAAGAAGTTTTAAGAAACAAAAGTTGTCTTATATAAAATAATCTAACATAGTCATGATGTTCAACACTGTATCACAAAGTTCCACAACTACCATTGGGAGCTGGTGTGCTGGCAACGTTGTAGTCTTCATTGAAAGCTCCTTGATAATTGTATATCTGTAAGGATCATTTAGTGAGTCAAACATACATTTTAACTCTAGGGAGAGAGAAAAGGCGAAACACGAACACTCATCTTTAGATACCAACCATATAAATAAGTACAAATCACTGGTCAGAATTCAATATCTGAACAACCTTAATAATTTGTTATGTTCTTCCAAAATACAGAGTTCATACTTCAAAGAAGATTAGACTATCAAGATAATTGTTCGAAAGCTTATTGAATTCAATATCTGAACCACCTGCTAAACAAAACAAATTTGATACCGCTCTGATCCTCATTTACCCAAAAGTAAATACCAATATACACGTGTGTGTCGAACATCATCAAGTCCAGGAATTAATGTTGACACCAAAAAAAGAAAAAGAAAAAGGAAAAGGGACACACACATTAAAAAGAAGCATAAATAATGTGCTACGTGCAGATGTTTAAGAACTGTCTTTACATTGGGAGTAGAAAGCTCTTCATAGGGATCAGGGATTGGCCCATCAAGTTGAGGAATCTTGGGTGCACCAGCTGACATCTTACCAAATGCATGTCCACCACCACCGATAGAAGTGCTCCCTCCACAAATCTGAAAGGTCAGTAACATAATGTAACTTAGAGATTTGTATGAAATCAACAGTGTATTATGTCATTTCCATGCTGGTCTAGAAGTGATCAGCAAGCTTACTGCTTGAACTAGTAGAGAAAAAGGTACCAACAAACAAAGGTCAACATGAGCTAAAACTATGAACTCCTTGTACATACTAAGCGGGTCCTAGAAAGAACTTTCCCACTTCCAATGAATTAGAACAAATAGAACACATAACTGCTCCACCTCCAAGGAAGGTCTGCATATGGCAACCGCCAAAAAACAGAAACGAAGGCCTAATGAGCAGAAACAATACTTCCTAGTACACTCTTATGGAGAGAATAAAATAAGAAACAGACAGTACAAGACTCTTTGGACCAAACCTAATGAAGCAAACATAACACTGTACAGAACTCCAGACCCTTAAAAAATAGGCCTTAAAGGACATGATGACTTTAAATTCCCATAAGTATGTTTCTGTTCTCTCCACCTTTCAGTCTCCACACTGATCACCTCCTACTTTTGTGCCGACATTCATTGGTAACTTGGCAATTTAACATGGACAACTCATCACTCATAGTTGATCAAATGAATATATCTACCCGTTTCCTTTTCTTTCAATTAGTTTTCAGAGATCAAACTGAATCCAATGTATCTATTAAACCATCAAAAATGCCATCCGGTGCCATTTAAAATTTAAACTAGATGAAGCATGGCACTTAGGCCATTGGAAGAACAAAATGAACAAACCTCAATCTCAATGAATTTGGGTATAGCATCTGCTGCTCCATCTTGCTGGGGTATAAACCCACCAGCTTGATATGGTGGGGGAATTTCTTCACGTTTTCGCTTTCCAGCAGACATTGTGAAGAAGTCCTGAAATTTCTCCAACACAATTTCAACAGTTAGCTATACTAGTAACAGCAATATATCAACATAAAACAGATTGCATGTCCTTGACCAGGATGGAGCAAAAGAAATAATGAAACAGAAGGTACACAAACCAAATCCATTCAGAAGATGTTTAATCATAAGTTTTCTTCATACCCAGTTTTCTTTCTTTCTGCAGTTTCAATTTAGTTATTAACAGCATTACCTGTGTCGGGGGTTGATGAGAGGTTCCTCTATCCACCTCATCCCGCCCTTCCACGTAAGCTACACAAATGAAGTGTGAATCAATACCCAACCATGGAGGGTAAAAATTATATCCTATATAGTATTCGACTTACCAATATTAACATCAAGTGGGGGCCGCTGGGTCATCCAAGGAGAAGGAGGTTGCTGCGAACAAAACAAACAATAGTTAGCTTTTCTTATACTTATCAACCAACTCAAAGAAATAAATTTAAATCTACTTTAATAGGAATGATATACCCAAAGTCCTATACACATTTGCATTTATACCACCAATGTAATTATTGATATTCCATATTTACATAAATATCAGTACTAATATTTAAGGAAACATCAACATTCCATATTTATGAAAACATTCGTGTAAAAATCATACGGAGGCATATTTTGGGAAATTCATAGAAGCTTTTAAGACCTCGAAATTTTATGCAAAGTAATATTGCATGAATAATTGAGCATGTATGTTTCATAACCTCATACCATCTATAATGAATATAGTCTCTGCTACTCTCAGTCTATGGCACATGGCATTGAAATTTGAATTCTAGTATGCATAAAGTGGCAAATATCCCAAAATACATCATACTGAGATTTTATTTGTAAAAGTTTTCATACCATCAAATTCTTTTATTAAGGGTATGTGGCTATGTGCATTTTATACAACGCATTCATTTAGCATAAAATTAGTAGGGCATAATATTCAAATATACTCTTCACACAATTTCTTGACTCTTAACAATTAAAAGTAATCCATTCTCAAAGTGATATTGACTATTGTTCCACCCAATATCAGTGGAGCGGCTTACTCTATAGTGTTTTTTTTAATCACATCCACGCATACAACTTTCACACTGCAGAATGAAGTGTTTACCATGTATGGGCTAGGTCTTCCAGGTTTCGAGTCTGTATTTCCACCTGCGTTGCCGCCACCAGATTCATCACTAGCTCCAGTAGGAATATTATAAGTCTCCACAGTTCCCGGTGTTTGAATTTGAATTGGAGTTTGCGGTGGCATTGGAGTTTGTCCAGGGGTAGGGGTCTAACATTCCAAAAGCACCCACAACATCAACCATGTGACATACCAAACCGGAAATAGTCATCACAAACACACAAAATCACAGTAAAAAAAAAACTCACTGGAGGGAAGATTAAATCAGCAGTAGGAGTTTCATACTCCTCAGTCCCTTCATACGGCACATTGAGATCATGAACTGGAGTAACTCCAGGTGTGGGCTTAGCCGCTGCAGACCTCTCAATCGGAGCATTTACAACACCAGCTTGCATCATCTTCGCTTCCCAAGTCTGAAATTCACCCCAAAATATAAACAAACTTCAACTTAACCACACTTACAGCAGTTTCAATAAGCCAATTAACCCCCTCAAAATCCAAAACCCTAGAAATGAGCCAGATCGAGCTCTAAAAACCAAACCTTCATACAACCACAGATCAATAGACACAATTTCACCTACAGAATTAGCTATTTCGATACCGAAAACTCAAACAACCAAATCCTAAATTATAAAGGGAGAATTGAAATTACTCCTTGAAGCTCCTTGAGGACATCTTCTCCGGCGCCATTGGCGAACTCTTCCTTGACCTTGTTGATGACGTCCTCGATGACGCTGATGTAGACAGCGCTCGTCGTCGTCATTCTCCGATCCTCAGCCGCCGTCTACCTCCGGAAGTCTCCCGGTAAACGAATCGGAGATTTCGCCGGAAAATTGAAAAGTCAAATCCGGCCCAGGCAGTCGTCGATTGGAGGTGCGGAGAGCAATTAGGGTTTGGGTGTGTGAGAGTGAAGAGAGAGAAACGGCGGAGGATAGGAGCGGAGAGAGAGAGAAGAGAGGGCGGACGAGAAGTGAAGAATAAAGACTGGAATATAAATAGGTTTGCATCCGATTATATGAGTAGGTTGGCCAGTGGGTAAAAATTAATATTTATATTATTGTTTTGGGTGGGCCACGTGGCGAAATCTGCTGGATTCTGAGTGATGGATTATATATATGGATTTCGTACTTGAGATTTATTTTCCATTCACCCATGATTTTTGGACAAGGAATAGTATACTCCCTCGCTCGGGGGAAACTTCTTAAACCACTGACGACGATGACAGTGAGAAGTCACTGCGGCTGATTTTCTTTCACCATGCGTTTAGTGAGAAAATTATGAAATCTATAAGAATTTATAAATAATGGCATATTAAATTCTATTAATTTAAAATTTATCAATTATAAATTTTATTATTTGGTTATATTTATATGGAATATGAAGTGTGTAATAGATTGAGAAAGTTTTTAAAGAGTTAATAAAACATAAAATATAATAAGTCTTATTTTAGAAAAATAATTGAACACCGCAATGAAATTTGTAAATGACACATATTTTGTAAGGAATTCAAGTGAGGAATTTAAACAACGAATTTCATCGTTTTCTTTTCCACAAAAATTTAGAATTTCTTATTTGATAATGTCAAACTACAAAATTAACTTTTAGGAATTATGAAATCCTTATTTTTAATTAAATTCCTCCGGAATTTCTCTCATCCAAACACACTCTCAATAAATTGTGTTTTTTATTTTCTTGCATGTTGATTTTGTGCTTTATATACATAAAATATCAAAATAACATTCCAACCGGAACAAAATATTATAAAAAAAATAAAATAAATTATTGTTACATATAAAAACTCATACATAAAATTATTAATATATATATATATTTTTTTTTTAAGGAAATCAAGTTGATTGTAATAATTCTCAATCTAGAAAAGACCATTACATACCCTCCTTTTACCGACATGGGTAGATAAAAAGTTTGTGGACAAGCCACAACGATACATAGATTAGTCTTAATCATTTGAAGATACTCATGCTCACTTATTGAAACAAGCCTACTACCAATGCATGATAAAACATTGTAATAGACACAGTTAAAAAAACTTAAATAAAAACTAGTCCTAGGGGGCCAACCCACTCATTTTGAGGCCCGCAATGAGGCTTAGAGACCTCAACCCAGACCAGAAAGGAGTAAGGTAGCCCAGAAGCCCAGACAAGTTTGGCGAGCTTAGCAATCCAGTGCTGCCACCAGCCGCTGCCATGACCACCGCAGCGAAAAGCTTTGGATGCAACTACAGATTCAGTCGCACCTTTTGGATGACCCAGCTCATGCCATTTCACACTAGCCATAAACGATGCTGAAAGCATCAACACCATCCACTTTATACTTTTTAAACCTTCTCATGACGATCTAGGATTCAAATCAATGAGTCGCCCCATACTTTATCGAACAAAGAACATCATGACGATCCTTTATGCGTTATGTCAACATTGACATTGGCTTGATAGAGGTAATTGTTCTTGTTCACTTCATCTTGGATGTACATTAACTCTCCTCCTAATATATAACATATATGTTCTTTCTAGTTTAGTTTCATCGTAGTTGAAATTTATGGTATTACAAGTCTACAATGAAAGGGTCATGCAGTATATGAAAAGATTTATCGATGCACATATCTTATAAGTCCTATGGAAAAAGTTATTTATAAAAACTTTCTTACTTCCTTTTGTTAATATCAAAATGGAAACTGAATGAGCTATCATTTGAGGATTTAAAGCAATGCTCTAAAGAACGTTTTCACCAACTTCAAACTAAAAACCTCCTATTGCAAAAAAATACCACTGCATCATCCGCCCCACTTGGATTGTCGATGCACATGCCTTACTTCGTTATGTTATTTAGTATATGCTTCCACTAAATAAGCCCGAATGCATTTGTTTTGTTATGTCTCTATCCCCACCTATATTTTTCCTTTATTGTGTATGAAATTAGTGGGAGTTTAATAGAAGTCAATGAAATCTGAAAGTCCAGGTGTATTCGATATAGATTTTTAAAAATCTATAAAAATTTGGGTGTATTCAATTAGGATTTAAAAAAATCAATATGGAGTCTACCAAAGTCTAGGGGTATTCATTATGGACTTTTTAAAATGAATCAAAATTTCGGGGTATTCAAAATATCATTCATTTATAAGGAATTGAAAAATCATCGAAAATTGTGGACTTTTTAGGGGTTTAGTATAAATACAAATGCCCAAACAATTGACAACCTCCAGAGCAAAGATTTTGAGCAAGAGAAAAGTCAATCGAGGTTCCTCTATGTACGTCAAGGTTGGTGTTCCATCCTCTCTCTTTCTTGATCACTTTTCTATCTTTTCTAATCTTTTGTGATAAGAGAATTGACATGTTCATGTTGTTATTGTTGTTATTGGTTTTGACTTGTTTTGTTTTTCATATTTATGAAACCCTAGACCCAATTGTTGTCGCATATAGTTCTTTGAGACTTTCATGCTTGTTATTCTCATATTGTGAGTGATGCCTCTTCTCCCTCCTCTATGTACGTATATGTATAAAATCATGTTGTATTGCTTTCAATCGCGATAGTAGCCGTCGACCTTGCTGTAGAGAATGAAATATGAGAAATATCTTAATATTGGTGTCTGCAATTTTTCATATATATTCCGGCCACGAATCTGAAATTGAGAGTCTTATTATATTGAATCGTTATACTATATACTCGTTATTGAGTATCAAAGAGATCAAAATCTTGAAGAGAAGTTTAGGTCTTTTCTTCTCTGTGATTCGATGGCCTTTATTTTTAGCACATAATTGCCTAGTTTCCATCAATAGTTCATTAGGGTGTTTCCCTCCCTCGGTATGTATTATGTCTCTGCACGCTGACCTTAACTCTGGCAAGCCAAAGGGTCTAAACTAAACAAATTGGTATACGGGGAGTTCTGTGATTATTGTAGTTAATAAATGATATCCTTGAGATAAAACAAATTAGGGTATAGGATTTGTAGGCCATGTTGAATGGAAGTCTTTGTGCAAAAAATGTGATGATCACTTGTACTAGCTAGTTATCATGATGAGGATGAACTTTTGGTGATAATTAATTAGAAAATTGAACAAGAAACTCATACTGTACATATTTTTCAAAGGATTATTTTGTTGTTGGTAAGAGATCAGGATAATATGTGTTGTTTGGAAATTGAAGGTGAAAAATAAGAAATCAAATGGTTCTGATCGTCAATGATACACATTTACCATTCCTTGTTTTAATTAATTTGGTGTTGATACTCATGATCAGAGTTAGTGCATGTGTTATGCTATGTTGCTTATAAATCAATCAGTTGTACAAAAAATGTGCATGTGTTATGCTATGTTGCTTATAAACTCACATATATCCTATTATATGTGACTAACGATTATGAGTTATTAGCATACTGACAATTTTGTTTTTGTTATTCTAGGCACATCCAACGCATGAGAACTTTTGAATATAAACTTCTCCTGACTATGAGGACTTGAAAATTGCATTTGGTAATGGCACTGCAACTGGGATGGGCTCAATCAGTCTTGGTGATGATACAGATGCCACGAAATATGGAGGGGTTGATGATATATCATTGGGAATAGATGGTTTGATGTTTGATCAAAGTACTCTCTCATTTGTACAGAGTGAAAATGAGCTATTACATCAAGAAAACTCACCACCTCTCCCACAACAACCCTCTCAGGGTGCCAATGTTGATGCTCCACCACATAACAGGGAACAAGCAAAAAGGAGTAGAACTGACTATGATATGAGTAGCAGTTCAAAACGAGCAACTAGTCAAGCTCAAGTTCTAGACAATTTATCAACTAGCATTAGTAAAATTGTCTCAAGTTTTAATACAATTTGTGGTTTAATGGAGAAGAGAGAATTAAGAGAGATTGAGTGTTGGATTGCTCTTCAGGAGACCCCAGGATTATCTCAGGAGGCTTGCTTTACGGCTTTTAACTCTCTTAACACAAAGCAAGGCAAGACATCTTCAAGAAGATGTCTCATGACCAACGCCGTAATTGGATCACCTGGACATAAATGCAATAGGCTTTGCTCTTTTATTAATTTTGATTTATCTAGCCTGACATTATTTTTGTTTGCATTGCATCTTATTTTGATTTATTTTTGAACTTATTTGTTTTGGATTAGAGCTTGATTTTGGTTTGAATAATTATGAATTTTGATTCGCTTTTGAATGAATATTTGTATGCATTGTGGCGTTGACCGTATTCTAATATATATGTTTATGTGCTTTGTTTAATGCATACATGTATAGATTTGATGAAGAGGAAGAAGAGTTTTACGAGGCTCTTAAGATTTTATTAATGGCAATACAAGCAGTGATTTATGTGCTATACGACATTGTCATCAGCATACGTGATGAACGTATTAGGCGTCCATTAGTTTGGCGACCAGTTACATCAAATGGGTACATATATATGAACAAGATACTAGAGAGAGACCCTCAAATCTTTCGACAAAATTTCAGAATGTATCCTGATGTGTTTCAAAAATTGTGTAGCATCATAAAAGAGAAAACGCCGTTTCGGGATACAAGACACATATGCGTTGAAGAGATGCTTGCTACCTTTTTACTAATTGTTGGCCAAAATAATCGATACAGTGAACCTCGAATGATATTTGAGCGATCTCATTTCACCGTTAGCAGAAACTTCAACAGAATCTTGCAAGTCTTTAATACGATAGCACCACAGTTCATGGAGAATGAGTATTGCCAGTCATATGTGGGAAGATGCCCAACCAAATGTTCAACAAAATGCCAATAATGAAAACGATAACAATGAATAAAGTGACGATGAAGGAGAAGAATGATATTTTAATTGTTTTAGGGACTCGTCCGCCAACATGAAATTTTGTTAAAGTATTTTTTTCTTCAATTTTTTTGGTATTTTTTTTGTTTTGTATTTGATACATTTACCTGTGGTTTTATTCGTTACATTGAGATATTTTTCCTTTATGTTCTAATTATTTTATGTTATAACATTATTTTGAGGTGAAATCTGTATAAGTTGTTCATCATGAACTCTGTGAATTTTCATAAATCAATAAAAGTCTGTAATTAAAATCAATGGTTTTAAAGAAATCGACAGAAATCTATGTAAGTTTGTGGTCTTTTATAAAAATCTGTGGACAATTTTGAAAGTTTATGAATTAAAAAAAATCCATACAAATCTATATATAATACATAAGGAGAAAATAAAAAAGAAAATATCTGTACTTTCAAAAATCAGATATTTTCGAGTAAATCACAGTTCACGGGTAGAGTGGTAATTCCAATTAGGGCTAGGCGAATAGATCCACTAGCAATAAAAGTAGGCAACGCACAGTTTGAGAGTACTGGATACTCATACTAATTGGGTCTCGATTTGTTCAGATTCGAACCCCTTTGTTTGAGTCTTCTCAAAGCTCACGGCTCGCTGTTCTCTTCCTCAATCGTCTCAGAGGCTCCTTCTGATCGGTCGCCGCCGAAGCTCTCACCGCAAACCCTAAATCATGTCGGGCGGGTTTTTTAGGGTTAGCTTCTGAATTGCTTTTGATTTGTTGTCTTTTAATTAGATTTAGTCATCGATTTCATACTGCTATTATTTGTCAGATCTTCTTTAACATTCTTGTTTGATTTGGTACCAATTTGGTTGTATTAGTCTCTGTTTAGCTGATGTTATCTTCTTAATTGTGTTTGTCAGGGTACGTCTTCTGATCAGGACACGAGGTTTTCCAACAAGCAAGCCAAGCTGCTGAAATCGCAGAAATTCGCACCCGAATTAGAGCACTTGGTTCGTTTTTGATCCCTATTTGTTCTTCAATTCAGTTTGCATTGGTCGCCGTATATGTTTTGATTAATGTGTGAGAATTGGGGTATTATTGCCTGTTAATGTGATTAATTGTGTTTAAATGATGTGTTTTAGGTGGACATGAGTAAGGTGAATATGGATGTCCTCCGTCCATGGATTGCGACTAGGGTGACTGAGCTTCTTGGATTCGAAGATGAAGTACTAATCAACTTCATTTATGGGCTTTTGGATGTCAAGGTAATGTGATGCGTAATGTATATTGTTCTCGCTCTATATATGCTCTCGTGTTAGTGACTTATCCAAATGTCACTCAGTTATCAGCTAAGCTAAAGCTTATTTTGTGTTTTGCTGACATGAATTTGGAATGAGGGCCACAAATTTGTGTTTTGCTTTTAATGTATATTTTTATGAATTGTGCTTGTTTTTTCAATTTGCAGGAAGTGAATGGAAAGGAGATTCAAATTTCACTGACTGGATTTATGGAGAAAAATACGGTAAAGTTTATGAGAGAGCTTTGGACACTTCTTCTCAGTGCGCAGAACAATGCCAGTGGTGTCCCTCAACAGTTCTTGGATGCCAAACAGGAGGAAGCACGAAAAAAGAAGGTTAGTAACTTTGTATATATTGTTGCATTGTGATTCTAGTCTATTGAGATAATTCGGCTTTATTAAAGAAGCTATGCCATGAATTTTGTCAGGAGGAGGCAGATGCGATTGAAACTCAGAGAAAGAAGGATAGGGAGATCCTTGAACTAGAGAGATCGAAGAAGATGGTAATAGCATTTTTTTCATGCTGGAGTTGCATTCTCTAGAGCAGGGTTTTTAGTTTGACTTCCGTTTGTGTTTTCATGCATTCAGCTAGCTTCTGCAATTATTTGGGTTCATGCCTTTTCCTCAAACTACTGTAGGAAGGAGGGGTTGATAAGAGATCAAGCAATGCTGCTGCGGGGCCAAGCTCAAAGCGTGCGTCACCAAGGGCTTCAAGCGAGCGTCCTGATGATGAAAGAGGGGCTGACAAGAGGAATGGTGTGACAGCAGGGAACAGGTTTTCTTTACAATTAAATAGTAATCCTGCAAGTCGGCAGGTCTATCTGTGTTGATGCCTTTATATACGCACCATTGATTATATTTTTGACATGTGATATGCCATATTCTTGAATATTTTTGATTTAGTCATGCTACGCATTGAGATAGTGTAGCCACAAATATGTTTTGGATCTGTACACCAGAAGGTGTGAAAGTTCTATAGCCTTGTGATATTTATCCCTAACTGTTTTATTTTCAACCTTCTGCAGGGTTTCTAGCCCTATAGATTCTGCAGATTCTGATTCATCGTTGTCCCCTCGGTACTATCTTGAACCACTCGGTCCCATAAATCTTATTTATACTGCTTTTCATTCTTTATGTTTTGTCCAGCTTCTGGGTAGTCATATATTAGTGTACTGAAGTAATGCTGAGCATGCTTTGTTACTCCTTGAATGAGAAGTTACACTATTGATTCATTTTCTTTATTAACATCGTTTTATCTATATTTATTGTCGTTGGAGATTGAGTTGGTATGCTAAGAAAAGACTTAATATTTATGATATCTTGTATTTATGATGAGTTTCTTTTCTATACACCAATTGTATGTGTTTAACTCATGATTTGTTGAATCTTACTGTGACTATACAGGTTTGGTGAAAGGGATGGGTCAAGAAGTGTATCTAATTCACCAAAAGCACGGGGACGGTCCAATTCTTCCGAAAGGGGAGGGGGTTATCGCTCTCCACAAAGACGACCTATTACGTCTAGGAGGCGGTCACGTGAGAGATCACTCTCCCCAAGAGGAAGATCTCCTTATTCCAGGCGAGGATCGAGATCAAATTCACCGCACAGATCACGCTCTCCTGTATCGCGTCGAGTTCGTTCTCCATATCGTAGATCACGTTCACCTGCACGTAGAAGGTCACCTCCTCCTTTCCGAAGCCGCAGATCACCATCACCTTTTCGAGGCCGTAGATCACCCTATCGCCGCCGAAGATCACCCACACCTCCCCGCCGCCGCAGGCTATCCTCACCTGGTCGTAATCGCAGATCACCATCACCTATCCGGCGTCGCAGATCTCCGTCCCCTATGCGGCGACGGATGTCACCTGTTATACGGCGTCGCAGGTCCCCCTCACCCGCACGTCGTAGATCACCCTCACCTGTTCGACCATTGTATCGAAGATCTCCACGGAACAGGTATGCATCTCCAGCGCAACGGAGGTCACCAGTTCGTAGTGGCAGGAGATCCCCTCCTGTTCGACGTAGGTCTCCTTCGTCTTCTGATAGAAGTTCTGCATCTCCTATTCGACGTGATTCCCCTTCACCAATCAGGAGAACAACAAAGCAGCAGCGATCTCCCATGAAATCCCACCAAGAAAGAACAAGGTTTGTGTTTTTGTATATTCTGTTAGACTTTTCTTTCTTTTGATTCTCCAGTAGATTTTCATGGATCTGCCACATGACTGAAGGAGATTGTGCAATGGACTTGTTGTATTACAAGCTCTCCTTGCATCGTCCCTGTTGCAGAGTTATTTATTCCTTAACAACTTATCTAGATTGTTATATTTTATTTGTTTATTTTTAAATAAGACTCTTGAAGAAAATTATGAGTCATATTATGAATAATCATGTACAGGTCCAATGAGAAACTGTCTCCAGCTCCACAACAATCCTCTGGTTCTGAGGGGTCACTGCAGAAGGAATCGAAGAATGGGAATGATTACCGCAAAAGAGCTCCAGCTTTGTCGCCATCACCAGAGAAGTCTCCTCAACTGTCAGAATCTCCACCAGGTGCAAGGAGTGTGAGGGAAAAGCGGAGGTATTCATCTTTGTTGCATTACTTTTTCTTTCATATGAGTATATGTGCTAGTCATCTGATGATTTTTTTTTATTTTTTTTTTATCTTAGTGTGTGCTTACTATCTTCTTCTTTTTTTGCCTCTAAAAGATTGTCCAGTCCATTTGAAAGTCCTGCGAAACGACCAAAGGAGCAAAATGCTCGTTATGGTAGCCCAAGTCCATCAAGGAAACCAAGAGAACAAAAACTTCGTCGTGATAGTCCCAAAGAAAGTGAAGAAGAGTAAGGAATAAATTATACTTGTTTCATCAATTGGAATTTTGTTGGATAATTTTGTTTCAGCAAGTAATTCTGGGTGTCCTGATGCAGAGAGGATGTGAATCACAGACCCAAGTCCTTGGAGAGAAGATCAAGAGATACATCACGGATCAGTAAGCAGAAAATTTCTCCTGCTAGGATTCCTAGTAAGGAAGAGTACTCTCCTGAAAGAGTAGCATCTGGTCAAAAGTTTACTGAATCTCGAAGCCATTTGGATAATATTGAAAGCAGAACTAAAGAGGAGGAGATGAAGAGGTAAACATAGCCTGTGACACGACTTATTCTCAAATTTATGAATTTTGATTACTTGCGTGATACAGTTTCAGGGTCTGATATTAAAACTTTTCTGACAGTGAAAAATCCTCTGGGAGGGGTTCAAAGGTACCAATTGTCTATAAAGACTCTCTGCCAGGTGAAGCACAACAGGCATCAAAACCTGGTGAAGGGAAAAGAGCTGATGATAAGAACCGCTCTCATTCAAAGAATACCAAGGACAGTGAACAACATCGTAAACCTGGATCTTTACACTCATCTGTTGAGATGGTTGATCATAGTAACCAGAGTGGTGGTTTGGATTCTGGTTCTGAGGACAGTGACAAAGGCAGAAGCGGAGACAAGGAAAAAAGAAAGAGTAAGAGATCAGAGAGGCAAGAAGTGACTTCGGATGATGATTACAGTGATGATTCTGCAGTAGAGGACAGAAAGGAGGCTAAGAAGAGGAGGAAAGAGGAAAAGAAGTTGCGAAAGGAGAAGAAGCGCCGTAGGCGTGAGGAGCGTCGACGCAGAAGGGAAGAACGTCGTGCTGAGAAACAGAAGGTGAAGAACATTAGTGATGCTTCTGGTTCAGATGGTGAACCTGTCAACGGAAGGGGGTTTCATTCAAGTGACAATGAAGACGAGGCTGTTCAGAAGAAACTTGAGATTGAATTGCGCAAGAAGGCTCTCGAATCACTCAAAGCAAAGAAGGGCATTAGTCAATAAATTTATTACTTTGTTGAAATATGCTGTTGTCATTTAATCTTTTTAATCTTTCCAAGTAGTAACATTTCAGATTTGTTAGGAATATATATTTTTTGAATTGTGTCTCTGTTTTGGTCACTGTTTAATGTAGTCTGTGTTTACTGCTGGCAGCCTAAGTGGATAAATGAGGATTTCCTGAGCTATTCTCTTGAGTTCAACTTTATGCAGACCTTGCTCCTAGATTTTCTGGTAATAATCTGTGAATCACATGGGTGTGAAATTCTTAGTTTGCGTTTATACATGTCTGTTGCCTTATTGGGATTTTTAGTTAAGCTTTGTTTTAAATTGATTAGATATTATTGTGTAGACATTATTTCTATGAGTGGCTTATATTCTGGGTTTCTTACGCCAAAAAGAAGCTAAAGGTCTTGTTGGTTTCATTGATCCGGATTAACTAAATTTAGCTCTCTGGTTAATTGATAGATGAAATTTATGTCAACTACTTGAGCAGATCATGTGCAGATTGGCATTAGACCATTGATTTCAGGTAAAGTTTCTACGCTTTTACAGGCTCTTTTAGAGGAACAACTCAGTGTGTTAGGTGGATCCTTTCCCCATGTCACTGTTTCTCTCTGTGCCTTTCTATCTCTAAAATCTGTATTTCGTTGCTGCTTTATTACTTTATTTTTGCTTATATTTTAAGATTAGTAGCTTGGGACTTATCTGTGTCTTTCTGTCTCTAAAATCTGTATTTTGTTGCTGCTTTCTTACTTTATTTTTGTTTAAATTTAAGGTTGGCAGCTTGAGAGTTCTTCGTGGGACTTATATTTGTAAATTTCTCTCCATGGTGAATGGTTTATGGATTTGTCTGGTCCTGATGTTGGTATCAGCTGTAAGGTTAACATGGATAGGTATCATGTATGTATATAAAATATTAATACCGTGTGATAATGGAGCATGTTTTCTCATTGGGCTTCACATCCTTTGAAGTGTTCCACTATGATAGAGAAAGTTCGTTTGTTGGATAATTTATGGCCTTATTTACTTCATCCTCTAGCAGTATCGATGAATATTGTGATTTCAGTCTGCTACTGTTTAGATGTAGATGGTATACATTACATGAATATCCATGCATTTCTTTTCATTTTCAGTACTTGAAAATTACACTCAATTTGAGGAAGTATCCCCCGGTTTTAGATTATAACTTTGTGCTCTATATCCCTTTAAGTTAAGGTTAACAAGTTTAGGCTGTAGTGATGGTAAGTCTTCCTCTGAATGTAGGCTGGATGTTACTGCCTATTCTTAAGCATTTACAGGTATCAAATGATTCTCTGTGATTTTTGTTGGAGATGACATGGTTGTAATCTGTATGACATGGCTAAAGCATGTAACTTAGGCCTGCTTACGTTGATGCTGGATGCTGGATGCTGGTTCCTTTTTCAATTTCTCAATGAAGGGATGGCAGAGAAATCGAATCTAGACAGGCATCAACTTCCCGTTTTGTTGACTTGAGAACTGAATTATTTCTTGTTTCAGATTTCAGTGTGAAGTGAGGTTGTTCTAGTCTTGCTAGGATACATTGCGGTTTTTGACATTTGGTGTGTTTAGACTTCAGATTTTGTTTTTATTTTCCTCCTAATTGGAAATTTCTGTTTGGCATCATAAATTACTCCGAATTCAATTTTTATCCTCACCTTTCTGTCCTTCGTCTTCCTTAGCTAAACTTACTTCCTTCATCTTCTCGTTCTTCCATAATTCCGTCCTGGTTATGTTGTGGCCAACTTTGGGAACTTCTCAGTTACAGATCTGGGAGTTCCGTTCTGCGTCGCTGAAAATTTCTCTTTTGTGTAGTTTTATAGCGGAATTGCTTTTAACAGGAATAATACAAATTGATGCATTTTTAGTTACTGACATTAAATTGCGCGGTGGGTCAGTTTCACGCGTTCTTTTTTTGCTTGGAAATGGTAGAGGCCAGTTTCCTGAATCTAAACTTGCCATTCTTTTCGAGCTGTGCTGTTGGATTGTCGCTCATTTGTTTCCACTATTCAGACCAGGGACATTTACTTTCCATGAGAGATGAAAGTGAAGACTAGCCTTCGGTTATAAATTCTCCGTAGTGATACAACAGTTTTCTGAAATGTCAGGAGGCAGTATTTACTAGTTTACTATTTATTGACTATATCCATAAGCTCAGACCGTGGCGTGTGTGCTTCAGTTAGCTTGGCAATATTGACAATTTGACATGAGCCACTATGGGCCATTCCTATCGTATTGTTTCTGTGGTTGCATGAGTGGATAAAATCTTGTTGATCTAGAACGTATATGATTTTGGTAATGCTCAAATATCTTTGTATGTCATTTTCTGGTGATTCAACGTCCCATTAGATTTCTCTGGTGTCCAATTTTTCCATATTGGATAGGGAGTGCCATGTGGCACCATTTCATTTGCCTGCTCCCATATTTTCCCCATCCAGAATGCCACTCGCCCAGTCGAGAAGTACAGAAAGTCATGAAGTTGCATAGAAACTGAATTGTGAAGGGTGAGAAACACTGAGCGCCAGTTTCAATGGCTGCAACTCTCACTTCTAATTCATTCGTTCTAACCTCCTCACCCAATTCAAGAGCAGCAACCACTCGCAGGAACCCCCGAAGGTTCACCGTCTCTGCCAACAAGGCCGGACCCTTCTCTGCATTTCGGCTTGGCAAGTCATCAGGGAAGTCATCTTCCGACGAAGGCGAACCTGATGACTCCAATTCAAGTCCATTCCGGTTTGATTTCGGGAAATTACCAGATGTCAAGTCTTTGATTCCGGTTGTGAGTAGGCCTTCTTTATCATTTGGACCCTCCAGAACCAAGGACCCTGGGACCGTGTTTGTTGCTGGTGCAACTGGCCAGGCTGGGGTTCGAATAGCACAGACCCTATTGCGTGAGGGTTTCAGCGTGAGAGCTGGTGTGCCTGAACTTGGTGATGCCCAGGAGTTGGCTCGTGTTGCTTCTAAGTACAAGGTTAGCTTCTCAAACCACACGAGTCAACAATGTGAATACATTGATGGTTGGATTAGCCGAATCTCATCAATTTGTGCTTAGAAGAAAAGGAGAATTAGATGAAACGTGAAGACGTAAAGGAATTTACTCAAATTATTCATTGATTGGAAAGAGTTATCATTCAAATTGTTTATTTGCATCACATAGGGTAAAAACAATTGGTTGCGATATGTTGAGTGTCATTGGACATCACATTCCCACAATTTTTAAGAGGTCTTTTCTTATGAAAATTGAGGATGATTTACTGTGGTATGTACTAGGTAGCCTCATGCAACTAGTAAGTTTTCTTGATCTTAGGTATATTGTAATTGAAACTTATCCAAACATGGTATGTACTATTAAATCATCGTTTTGCAGCACAAAGCCTAATATTTCCCCTCCAATTTCCCTCAACAATGTAGATCCTGTCAAATGAGGAATCGAAACGCCTCAATGCTGTGCAGTCTGCCTTCCAAGATGCTGAAACTATCGCCAAAGCCATTGGAAATGCCAGCAAAGTTGTTGTCACAATTGGCCCCTCCGAGAATGGTGCGACAACTGAAGTCACACCATCAGACGCCTTGCAAGTAATCCAAGCTGCTCAGCTCGCCGGTGTCGGTCATGTGGCCATCGTCTATGACGGGAACACAACTGCTTCGACTTACAATGTACTAGATGGCATATCTTCATTTTTTAACAACATCTTCTCGCAATCTCAGCCGTTGAGCATCCCTGAATTGTTGCAAAAAATCATTGAAACAGACGTTAGCTACACTTTCATAAAGACAAGTTTGACGGATGATTTTTCGCCCGAGAGGTCGTATAATGTTGTTGTGTCTGCTGAAGGAAACGGAGGTGCTAACGACTACAAAGTAATGTAATGTATGCAGTAATATGTAATGCTTTCATTCTCTTCAATTTACTTTCCTATTTGGGCATTAAAGTTTTAGTCTTTCCTGATAATATTCAACATAACGCTATTAGGTAGCCAAGTCTCAGATTGCTTCCGTGGTGGCAGATGTTTTCTCGAACACTTCTGTGGCAGAAAATAAGGTACATTCTTCTTGCTCATGCTAAGTATGAAGTTTTTTCCTATGACAAAGGGACAGTTTTCTACTACATTTTATGATCGGATCTGACAATTTGAGACATTTGGCGGGTTTCACCTTGGCTGAAAATGTGATCAGCAATGTATTTTCCGTTTTCCGATCTCTTAACTTTGCGGTCGGCTTAACTATCAATTCATTGAATGTTTATTTTTGACCTCAGGTTGTGGAGGTATATACTGATCCATCAGCACCTTTGAGGCCTATAGATCAACTTTTCAGGTACAAACTACGTTACGAATCTAGCTGTTCAGTTTGACTGAAATTAATTCTGTTAACTTTTATGCATTTTGAATTTGTGTTTAGTTCAATCCCTGAGGATGGAAGAAGGAAGGCTTATGCAGAAGCCATTGCAAAGGCAAAGGCAGAAGAGGAGGCAATAATAGCTGCTGAGAGAGCTCGGGAAGCAGCCGAGGCATCAAAGATACTTGAACAAGAAGTAAAGAAGCTATCCGAACAAGAATCTCGAGCTTCAAGTTTAGCAGAAGAAGCTCAAGTGAAGGCTGAGGCTGCAGGGGCCTCATTTGATGGCCTCATTGGCAGAGCAAAAGACTTTGGCTCAGGGCTGTCTTGGGAAAAGTTTAGCTCACAACTTTCAGACACAGTCTCAAAATCCATGGAGACACCAAAAGTGCAGCTTGCTACTATAAGGGGACAGGCCAAGGCTAAGACACTGCCTCGGCAGAAAGTAGTTGCTAAGAAAGTTGCAACTCCGAAACCAAAGGTTGAGTCAAAGCCTAAATCCAAACAGACAGAGGCGAAGAATGAAGTGAGGAAGGTATTTGGTGGCTTGTTTACACAAGAGACTGTGTATGTCGATGATGATTGAAGAATCACTATCCAAGTAAAATTTGTGTTTTCTCTGTTGTTATTAAAAGATGGTTTTATGGGTTCTACCAAGTGATAATTTCATGCACTCGTTCAAGTATTTTCTCATTGAATAAATTTGAGCATTTAGGAGAGTTAATGCAGTGGGGTAAATTGGTAATTAAATTATTTTTCCTTCTTGTATTTACTGATTTTCTAACTCTGTTGAAGAACAATGAGTATAAAACTTCTGACAGGATGAAGTTACTTATTTACTGTTCTTCTAACTCTTTCCACTTGCCTGCAAATCTATATTAAACAAATTAATTAAATTCTGATTGAAAATGTCAGAGCTGGAGTACATTTGCTATACTATCGAGTGCTGGCATGAAATATTTTTACACAGTTTCTGGCTGTATATATATATGCCGTCTGTTGTGAACCTTATAGTCTTGGACATTAACGAAAATAGTTGAGATGACAGTCTTACCAAAGCTAGCTGTTGATCAAATAGGATTAAGGGGTGGATTATTTCTAATATATAATATCTTTTACTTATAAAGAAAATAACATATATGTATTTTTACATCATGTACATGAATCGCAGAGACAACGATAAAGATTTAAACTTGGTTTTTGACTAAAATCAAATCTGTATATTGTTCCACTACTGATGAATAATATGGCCGGGTACCTCATATATATATGTCATGTCATTAATTAATGTAGAAGATAATTACATCACAAACATGAAATATGACTCACCAGCGCCAGGATACCGAAGCAAACCTATTCATCTAAACTGAAACTTTAATTTAGAAAATAAGTCCAATTCCAAGAACAAGACTTATATTTGATTTATGTTTGTAAAGAATTATAATCACTTAATTAAGCTATATAAAGTAACATGCGTCAAGAATTCAGTTTAACTCCCGCATGCAAGACGTACAACAGAAAGTTAAGTCTCTATCTAGCTAGCTATGACAACGGAAAAGAAGGTGGAGAAAGAATTGGAAGGAAATAGTGGATAACTTTTCCATGAGTAGTTCAGTTCTTCGAAGAAAGCAGATATATAGTAAAACTGAAACAACAACCAAACTAAACATCCTTTCAAAAAAAAAAAAAAAACAACCAAAACATATGATCGAACTAATAGGGCATGCATGCTACAATTTTCCTGACGGAAAATCTACTACTTGGTGGAATAGCTCAATATCTCTTTTCAGATTTTCAGGTGTTAATTGATCATCAAAAATTCAGAACAAACAAAAAGTTACCCTTTCCAAGTCTAATAAAACATAATTCAATCAATCAATGAATCAAGCGAATATATATAAGTAGGGTACTTGGAAGTTTAATTTTCCATAATTAAAATAGCGGGGAAATTGGAGGGGTTAATTATGTATTAATGGAAAGAGCTAGCTCGTTAGGATCCTGGAAATCATCCAGTAAAGATAAGAGGAATTGAGGGAAAAGGGTTATATTACTTATATGATATATAAGTGGCTACAGTTTGGTCAGCATCCTACATTCCTACCTTACTAACACAGGTCTTCTAATTATAGAATTAGATAAATTGTGAAATGAAAGTCATCAAACTCTATGCATTCGTCTCTATTCGTTTGTGCTTCTTAACGAATAAGAAGCAGATGAAGCACAATGAAGATCGCATAAGGTATTAAGGCATAAGGCATATTCATTAATGGAATCTCATAACACATACGATTAATTAATCCCAATATCGATCGATCTGTACGAACTTAAACCCTAATTCATAACTGCATTTCTCCGCTTATTTATATTTGATGAATAAACAGGTTCAGAAGATCACCAGAAGATACAAGCATTTCATCTCTATTAAATTTAATTATGTACAAATTAATAAGGCAATCTATAAGTAATTGTATGGCATGCCATGTTCAATTTAATTCTCTGTCAGCATGCATCCTTCGATTCTTGAAACCCAGAAATACATTGAATCCAACGAATAAGTAACTTACAAACTATAATGAAGATCCGAAGAACTAACAATAAAACCTTCACATCATATTCTATACAAGTGCACTTATACCACAAAGTTAAAGAATGGATCTACGTACAGCATGATAATTGAAAAACAAAAAAAAAAATCAATAAATTCGTATAAAAAAAGAGAGAAACAATACCAGGATTGAAAGAGTAGATTTAAAATCAAAAGAACTTTCTCGTAGTTGCTTTTGTGGACGTTGATGATGAATCTTGAGGCTCAGGCCCTAGTCTAAGCTCAAGATCCAAATCTGAACCCTTTTCACTTTGATCCCCGTGATCTTCTGGTTGTTGTTGTCCACCTTGATTTTGATGATCTTGATCCGATGATGCTTGAGAAAACAGTGGAACATGTTGCACTTGAACAAGATCGCTTAATTTAGTATCACCTTCTTTATCATTGAGAAACCACTCAGCTGGCCATGATCCCCTTGTTGCTGTAGCAGATTTTTCGGTATGATCAGCATGAGGCATACTAATGGCTTCCACAGAAGTGATGCTGGGATTAATCTTGGGAAGTATTGGAGAGTAAGAGTGTGGCATCTTTGGGATCTCCAAAGGCAATCTTTGTTGTTGTTGTTGTTTGGTTTCAGCGATATTTGATGAAGAGGAAACTTGCTTGAGCTTTGCTTTATCTTTTCTGTGAATATTCATGTGCCCTCCTAGAGCTTGTGCATTAGAAAACCCCCTTTTGCAGAAAGTACACTCATAGGACTTTGCTGCAGCTACTTGGCTTGTAACTTGCTGATCACCTGGATTCTCTGGAATTTGCTGATCACCAGACTCCATCACCAACCAAGCTGATTTTTCAGAGAGAGTAAGAGAGAGAGGGATCGAGAGGGATAGGTCAACTGGCTGGTAGTGAACAATTATATTTATTCAGGGAGAGATAGAGAGAGGGGAGGCCTGCTCTTCTAGATACTGTTGATCTGCTAATTACCAAGCAATGCATGCTAGCACTATATTATTGTTTTCTTAATAGCGATGAAGACAATTATATACAATCTATATTTGTTAGATAGCTAAGCATGCTAATACAATTTAATTTGTACCACAGGACAAAAAAATTTCCAAAACTCCTTATGTTTAACTAGCTAGAATTATATATATATATATATATATATATATAGTTTACTATATTTTCAGTTAATATATCTAAGTTGTTAGGTTCAAAAACATATTCTAAGTTGTTTTGGTGTATGCGCAACGTACATGTTGGATGTGTGTAAAAGAAACTTACTAAAGAAACAAAAATATAGTTTTGTGTGTTTTCTTTTATATTTATTTCCCAATTACTTGTTTAGGTTTTTTGGTGTTTCATGGAAGATACACCAAAACTTGAATCCAGATATTAGATACAGCTGAGAGAATCTTTTTTTTTTTTTGAATCAGTAGTCAAAATATATTGCTCAGTAAACAGTACGTACAAAGAATAAAACACTCATGAGGGCCGACAAAAAGAATTACTTCCTATGAGTACTATATACATAATCAAAAATACATCCACCTTCTTATGACCGTTTATAGCACTTTTATTTTCACAGTCTTGAACCACTCAGAAACAAGAATAAAGGGTAACAACCGAGGTTATCAAGACTGTCTTTGATAAAAAAAAAAAACTAGATCTTACTCTGGGCCATAAAGACCCAATCCATCCAAATCCACATCATAGGACTAGAAATCACCAAAGTACTAGTCAAACTCCAAAAAGAATCAAACCAATTGGAGCCCAAGAAAAGAGCGCATAAGTCCAAACTCTCAGAAACCTTAGCAGACTCCACAACCCCTTAGAAGGGGCCACCCTCAGAGGAGCCGTCGCTACCACAATTGGCACCACCACACCCCACTGCATATTCCTTCAAGAACTCGGTTTTCACAGGTAGGTCATCACCATTCCCATCAAAGATCTGATACCCATGATGATCTGGTACATCACCCCTATGAATCATGACTTCGCTACCCTTCACTAAAAACAAATTCAGTTTCAAATCCAAAAGTAGATATGAATTTCCTCCAAGAGTACCGTCGACGACAAGATCTGAGTCCCAACGCAAAAAATCCAAGCTAATGACACAAGCAAAGGCCAAAACAATCAAGAACAGAAGGCCAAAGCCGACAAGATTTAAGTACCAGCAAGCCAAGTCGCCGACACCAGGATTTGGCCAAGAGAAAGGAGTGGTCTTCTTCTTCTTGGTAGATGATTCGCAGCCACTACCAAGAAATCCTTGGTTGTGTTGCCGATGAAACTCTCCAAAAGGAGAGAGAGAGCCATATATGAATTTGTATAGATGTTGGAAGAATTTTGTTCTCTTCAAACCCTAGCGGCAGCGCTAGAACTGTTGCCTTACCTTTTGGTACACTCCGCTGGCCCTAGTTTACTATTAAGCCAAAGCAATCCCACCCTATTTAATATTTAGCCAATAGCTGAGAGAATCTAAAGCAATATATAACAAAACATTAGTATGCTACAAAATCCAACGTTATAACCTAAATAGTAAGTACTGAGTAGTACTCTTTAATAAAAAAAATATCAGTACTTACTAAAACAATGCTGCATCTTTTCTTTACACTTCCCTTGTGTGATGAGATGCATGATAACAAACGTTATAGAGAATTATATTTACAAAAATAGTTTGATGACTTCGATCGGTCTGTTTCTTTCTTGTTCACCTAGCAAGAAGTCGAACTAGTACTAGCACTACTAATTGAAATTGATCTTGATATGATAGTACGTTTAAGCTCGTCAGGCAATTGGGTTATGCTTAAATCAAGGAGTAGTAAACTATAATCCAGTAAGTGTAATCAAACGATTACACATGCAATCAAAGAATCATACCTACTAAACTTATGTTATTATCAAAGGAATGTGTCAACAATGTATAACAAGTTAATTGAAACGCTTCACACTAAATCTTCATTCTAGATCTTAAAATTTAAGACGGATATATATGAAATATAGAGTCTCCGAGCCACCATGTACCTTGATGAGATACTACATGTTCGGAAATGTGGATCCATCATTTCTTATCTATTTGTTATAATATACTGACACTTAAATCCACAATAAAATGACATTAGTAAGCATTTTATGGATAAATCTATAAACAAGATCACCAGGACGCCAGCTCGATTAATGTTTGATTGATTCCAACATTCCTATTCAACGTCTGTTTAATATAAACTATATATACTCCTTTTGGCCGACCTGCTGCTGCAGCCAAGGTACGTTGTGGTACACATATATAATGCCATTTGACAGCTTCATATATGAATCGTACGTAGGTTTCTGTAGCTGCTTGGTCAAGGCTTTGAACTATACTTGGAGATGTTTGGTCGTTTTTGAGTGAGTACGGCAAAGTCCGACAACTTACCGGAGCTGTTTCTTACTAATCAAGTTATTGTTAGCTTGCAAACCCAAGAAAATGAGTCAATGTGGAAGGCTCAATGAGAGGAAGAAGAAGCTGGCAATTCTCAGACAAGTTCCAACTGGCACAGCCTCAGACCCTAAGCACTCGCCACGTGGAACCATGACACAAATTACTCTTTTAACTTCTTCAAATTAATCAATTCGAAAACATATAAACGTCGAAAACAAGTGGTTACTTATTTGAACATGTAATTACTACGTACACTATACGTTAGTACAGCTAATCACTGATCTACAGACTACTACAGGGTTGTAAGAGTTCCCATCGATCCTTGGATATTGTCAATACTAGTATATATATACATCACTACTGGAAGCAAGGAAAGAAGCGACGAACATTGAAAAGGGAAACACAAAATTCGTTGCCTCAACACATCGAAGCGACCAATATAGGATTCGTCGCTTCAAAACATAAGAGCGACGATTATTGATCAATAGTCGTCGCTCACAAATTATTGAAGCGACGAATAATGACAAGTTGTCGCATCCGATCATCAAAGAACCATGTTTTGTAAACTGTGGCGACGAAAATTCAATCTTCATCATCCCGACATAAAATTCAAGCGACGGTGTTAATAACCTTCGTCAATATTCGTCGCTGACTTAATAAACGAAGCGACGGTATTTATCCAATATTCGTCGCTTAAAGTTTTAAAATCTGTTATAAAGTCCCCGACTTCAACAGATTGCAGAAGTTAAAGTTTTAGAAAAAAAAACTGTTCCGGAACTGCGAAAAAAGGGGCAAATCGGCTGATTTCATCAATTTCGGGGTCTAATTACTTGGGTCTTCTCTTCTAATTGCTTTGTAGGTTAGTATAATCTCTCATCTTCATTGTAATCACCATATTTGGATTTAATTGGTTGAATTTAGAGTTTGGTAACTTGAGTTGGATTTGTTTTATAATGTGTTTTGTGTTGTTTTTAGTGTTGTGTGTTTGAATATATGATGGAGTTTGTGTTGATTTTGGTGAAATTGAGATTAAGTTAGTTAATTTGTGAAATTGTGATATTTAGTGAAATTGAATTTTAGTGAAATTTAGTGAAATTGCCCAATTTAGTGAAATTGTGAAATTTAGTGAAATTGAATTTTAGTGTAATTCAGTGAAATTGTGAAATTTAGTTAGATCCAAATTTAGTGAAAATGAAATTTTGTGAAAAAATGAAATTTTGTAGGTTAGTATAATCTCTCCTCTTCATTGTAATCACCATATTTGGATTTGATTGGTTGAATTTAGAGTTTGGTATCTTGAGTTGGATTTGTTTTATAATGTGTTTTGTGTTGTTTTTAGTGTTGTGTGTTTGAATATATGATGGAGTTTGTGTTGATTTTGGTGAAATTGAGATTAAGTTAGTTAATTTGTGAAATTGTGATATTTAGTGAAATTGAATTTTAGTGAAATTTAGTGAAATTGCTCAATTTAGTGAAATTGCTCAATTTAGTGAAATTGAATTTTAGTGTAATTTAGTGAAATTGTGAAATTTAGTTAGATCCAAATTTAGTGAAAATGAAATTTTGTGAAAAAGTGAAATTTAGTGAAATTAGAATTTTATGATGTAATTTGTTTTTGTTGTGTATGGATTGTGGTAGTTAGGGTTTCTGAAACATGCGAGTGGCTTAGTGAGGGAGTGTGGTGTCGTGTGGAAATTTATTGTTTCGTATTATATATAATTGTGGTGTTTATCAGCTTAGAACTCCCGTTTGAGAATCAACAACTCATCTAGTTGATCGAGATGAGTTGTTGATTCTCGAATTGTCCCATTTTTGGACACTTTAGGCAAACGCGACTTTGTTGATCCTTTTTCTATTCATGTGGTTTTTGCTACAGTTTTGGGATATAGTTTCGACAATGTCTCTCTAAAATGTTCCTCGAGTGCAAATTAAGTTATTTAGATTTTGTGTACTTGAGGAACTGTAGGGAGATGCTGCCGAAATTTCCCAAAACTGTAGCAGAAACCACATGAATAGCAAAATGATCAACAAAGTCGTGTTCTCCTGAAGGGGATATGACCCAACCTGGAGGCATAAGGAGAAGAAGTGTTGGGACAAGTTTTGATTGTATTATAAATGTTGTGTGCTAACCTTATGCATATTGTTTGTTTATGTTATGACAGGAAACATGGATGATGTCCCTGACAAATCTTGGATGAATCTTCATTTTACACACCCTGACTACATAACAGGCGTATGGTAGTTCATCAGTTTTTTGAAGACTCACACTATTGGAACCCAGTATCTCCCTTGTCTGTGCGCAATTTGCAGAAATGGTCCTTATTATAAAGATATCAGAGAGATTTATCATCACTGCATGGGCCATGGTTTGGATCCGACTTACACAGTTTGGCACCTATACGGGAAAGTTTCTGGTCAACCGGCAATGATCAGTCGACGGAGACAGTGGCTTCAAGAGAGAGTCGAGGCTTCCTGTGTTGCCGGTTCTTCAGTGATCCCGCCTGTGGAGATTATACAAGATGTATTTCCATACTATCCTGGATACTACGGAGATGCACCGCATAATGTCGTTAAAGAAAATACTGAAGTTCACTTCAATGACATGGTAGATGATGATTATGCTAAGTATGAAAGGCTTCTAAGGGAGTCTCAAACCCCATTGTATGAAGGGAGTGAAGAAACTGTATTAAGTGCCATATTACATGCAATGTAAATTAAAGTTGAAAATGGATGGTCGGATACGAGTATTGATAAATTGTGTGGATGGTTGCATAAGTTTTTTAAAATGCATAATTTTCCTATGAGTTATTCGAGAATTAAAAAAATCCTGAAGGATCTTTCCCTTGGATATGAAAAAATTCATGTTTGTGAGTTCAACTGTTACTTATTCAGGGGGGTTGCAAATAAAACTTGTAGGACTTGTCCAGTATGTGATGCTAAAAGATATAAGACAGATACAGATGACATTCCAAAAAAGGTAATATGGTATTTCCCTCTCACTCCAAGGTTGAAACGCCTATTTATGTCTCCACACACAGCAAAGCTTATGCGATGGCATAAGGAGAGGCGACTAGATGAAAGTACCCTCCGGCACCCATCTGATGGAGAATCATGGCAACATTTTAACAGGACATTTCCAGATTTCGACGACATTAAGGGAAGAAATGTGCAGCTTGGAGTGGCAACTGATGGTTTCAGTCCATTTGGAACAATGACAACCCAGCATAGTACATGGCCCGTGGTTGTGATGCCATATAATCTACCCCCTAATATATGTATGAGGAAGGAATATAATATGCTGGCCGTGTTGATTCTTGGCCCTAAATCTCCAGGAAAGTGCCTTAGTATCCTCATTCGTCCATTGATTGACGAGCTCAAAGATTTGTGGGAAAATGGAGTCTATACTTTTGACAGAGTCGACAATGATGTATTCACGATGAAGGCAGCGGTGATGTGTACTATAAGTGACTTTCCTGGTTTAGGGATGCTTGTGGGCTCAACGGTGAAAGGGTACAAGGCATGTCCAATTTGTCTAGATGAGTTGACGGCGGAACATATTTGTGGGAGAATTGTTTATGAAGGGCATCAGAAATGGCTTGACGAGAATTCACCAATGCGATCCAGTTTGGCATTTAACGGGAATCCAGAGTGGGGAAAAAGACCAGCTCATAAGAACGGAGATGAAATTTTGGAGGAAATTAGGTCACACAATTACGCCACTCTTAGCCAACATCCGGATTTTCATGTCCCTTACTCAGCACACAACAGACAATGTTAGACCCACGAGAGCGTATTCTAGATGCTTCCCTATTGGTCATCGTTGTTACACATGTATTGTTTAGATGTCATGCACATTGAAAAGAACGTGGGTGACATTATCCTGGGCACCATTCTTGCAATTGAAGGGAAGACCAAGGATGGTCCAAGGGCTCGCGAAGCTTTGGAGAAGAGGAAAATCCGCAAAAATCAACATCAATTGGAAGCTGAAAAGAGGACGGGAAAGGTTCCTCATGCACCCTTTTTTGTTCAAGAGGATCGTCGTGAAGAAGTATTCGAATGGTTTCGCGGTATTAGGTATCCACTTGGCTATGCGGGAAGTTTGAGAAATAAGGTGAAACTAACGGAGAAAAAGTTCTATGGATTGAAGACGCATGATTGCCATGTCCTGCTTCAACGTCTTCTTCCAGTGGTTATCCGAAGATTTTTGTCAAATAACGTCGTGAAGCCATTGATAGCATTGTCAAATTGGTTTCGGAAATTATGTGCTAGGGAGTTGAAGAAGGCAGATGTCCAACAGATGAAAGATGAGATAGTGATCATTCTCTGCAATTTGGAGTTGATTTTTCCTCCACATTTCTTCACCTCTATGGTTCATCTCATGGTTCACCTTCCCGAACAAGTTATGCTTACAGGCCCAGTACATTTTACATGGATGTATCCGACGGAAAGGTATATGCACTAACCAAATATGTTTCTTTTTGTTAAAACTAAATTTACACTAACTTTATATATGCACTAATCATATTCATCATTTTATAGGCAATTAGGTGATTATAAACAATCAATGAGTAATACACGTTATCCGGAGGGGAGTATTGTAGAAATGTACATATCATGGGAGTCAGTGACGTATTGTAAGTCGTATATGCAATTGGAAGAACATGAAGAGCCCAATCCCCCAATATAGAATATTAGTTGTGTTTCTTAGTTAGTTCAGCCGTGTATTATGGATACCACCCGAAATATCAGTGATGGAGCTATTATCCAAGCACATTGTACCTGCAAAACAACTTCATACAAATATTACCCTCTTGTGTCATCGTTAGTATAGGACAAGTAGGGATCGTTCAGTCCGGGGAAATCAGGGCGTTCAATCACATAAAGCATTACAAAATCATATGGGGGAGTTTGAGAATTTGATTCTATATTCTACACGAAATTAAATCCTAAATTACATATATACATATGATCAACATCTTTCACACAATACACATCACACAAAAACTCACATATCATACAACAAATCGATCAAGAACAACAATATGGCAGCAACTTTATTGAATCCGATTTCATGCAATTTAGTTCCAATTAAAACTAGAGCCCTTCGTGGTTCATCTAATCATTCAAAACTCCTCAATTATTTAGAATTAGCTTCGTGCATAACCCTAAACATAGTGCTAATCAGTTTAAAGACACTTCGTGTAGAAATTAAACCAAGAAACACATAAGCACAATGAGTCGAATTGGAAACATGCAACAAGTATGGCGTCACCTCACCTTGCTTCAACATGCATATTTTCTGAATTACTCTATCCCTTAGAACCAATACAAGATAAATCAACTTCGTGTATAACTTACCTCATATTTGTGGTTCGGTAACATAAAGAATTAAACCCAAGATCAGCCTAGCTAAAGCTTCACTTAACCCTAAAACTTGTTGTGCATATGAATTCAGAAAATAAACCAAACAAAATCATCAAATCATGCAACAAAGTTACTGCCCTATTACCATACAATCAATTCATCATATACATGTTCATCAATTAACAAAAAGAAAACCAAAACACATAACAGAATTTCGGAAATCCAATGTAAAATTAATAAAACCAAATAACAAATCACAAATCCTTACAAACTTCATAGACAAAGTTAAGTAATTATACAGAAAATTACAAGCCATGAGAGATGAGTGAATCACACTTTAAAAGAAACCTTGGAGAGGAATCGGCAAAGAGGATTCGGTGGTGATGATATGCGATCGGTGGTGGTGATGAATGGTAGAATTCGGCTTGTAAAAGTGTATGAGATTTGTGGTGCTAGTTGGACAGAGTTTCGGCTAGTAAAAAGTGGGAGAGAAGAAGATATTTTCTGTGTGAAAATCGTCAAATATATAGAGGCCAAAGGGTGGCTGCAACTAGGGTTCACAAAACCTAGTTTTTCTCAAACTTATCCTGCTGGCAGATTTGACCTTCGAGTGAAGATTATGGAATATCTTTCTCTAGAAAATAGATATTGAGGTGATTCTAGTTGGGTTGGAAACTAGACTCCCATATCTTTCTATCCATATAAGTCTCTAACTCTGATTCATTGTGAGCTGTCCGGGAGAGTCCGTGGAAGTTGGATGACGTGCACAGGAATTCTGCCGAATTTGATCAGGATTTGTTGCGATTTTCTTCCTCTATTTTCTGCAGAAAATTCCCAAGATAATGACTGAATAATTGAGCAATATCTCTTTAGGTTTTCGATGAATTAATTCAGCCAAAAATCTTGCACTAAGGATGGAATTCAGTCCACATTCGTAAGCCAAATCCATGTAGAACTCGGTTTAGGTTTTCTTCTTTCGGCAGACTTGACCTTCGTACATTCAAACCCGCATAACTTTTTTCTCAGAGCTCCAATTGATGCGATTCCAAGTCCCAAAGAAACTAGACTCGTAGAGCTTTCCAACGGCATATGGCACGTTCTCTGGTTCCAAGCGATGTGTCCCACAGAAATTCCTGAAATCAGAACACAGTCCCAGGAAAATCCTGGTAGTCCCTAGATTGGTTTGCTCAAACTGCCAAGTTGCAGCCTTCATTTGGGTGACTTGCCGAACTCCGATTGATCTGAAATTTTGACACAATACACTTTAGCTTGCCAATTATATGCATACCAAATTTCATCAAATTTTGAAAAAGATAGATCAGTTTAGCACGAGCCTCAAAATCACGAAAAAGACATATTTTACTTTATTTCCAGATTTCTATACTTAGTTTTTTTTTTCTGATTATTAAGCACACTTTCTCCAAAACTCTACCAAAATGACACTAAACTAAATTATGACTCTATCTTACTCTAAATAGACTTAACAAAGCATAAATAAGGGATAATAACACATTAATAACGTCGCACATTGTGCTCCTATCAATCAGGTTAACAGAGGAGCAAACGGCTGAGGCTCACTGACAAATTTTGACGGATACAGAAGAAGCTCAATATTACATGGACGCACATTTGCAGATGTACATAGCGAAACATGGTGACGATTACGACGAGCGCCCCATGAGGAGGAGTTTCCATCGATGGTTCTTAAAATTTGTACGAAAATTGTATTTTTTTTTCTTGTACAAAGATCCTAAACCCTAAATAGTATAAAACTAACACCATCTATTTTCCAGGCCAAGAGAATAAATGATGCTGAAGACCCTAATTTTAACAGGGCAATATGGTCATTGGCTCGAGGTCCGCAATTCACTCGGATTTATAAGGCGTGCTATGTGAACGGTATCAAGTATGTCTCATTCGATAGAGATCAAAGGCTCGTGACTCAAAATAGTGGGGTGATGCTAAGCACGAATGTTGGAAACCTATCCCAACACTTCTATGGCCATTTTGACTAGTAGTCGATGTATGTTATCCAGACAATTTGTCAGTCGTGTTGTTCAAAGTTATATGGCACAACACCACTGACAATCAGGATGCCGAAGAAATTGACACCGTCAAGGTAGATCATGGTCTGATATCTGTAGATACAAACAGTAGTTACTATGAGAATTCACCTTTTTGTCTTGCTATCAAGACAAAACAAGTGTTCTACTTGGACGATCCTGCGACGGGTGGTACTTGGAAGGTGGTGCAAGAAATGTTGCACCGAAATGTATACAGTGCCGAAGTACTTGCAACAGAAGATAACAGGCCTCCTTCAGGAAATCAAATCACAGAGCCTTACCAAGAGGACACACTAAGTTCAATACAATTTTACCATATTGATGCATCTAATCTCCAACTCGATTTAGAAGTACACGAACAGAATGAAGAATCAAACGGTGAGGAAGAGGAAGATGACAGTGGCGATGAATTTGATGAGGACGAGGAAGATGAAAACGATGATGGCGGAGACGAGGAGGAGGAAGACTACTAGTTCATTATGGTACATGTTGTAATATGATGATGATGATATATATTTATTGTTGTAATTTTGAACAATATTTACAATATTCTAATTAAATAAAAACAATTATCAAGCGACGAAGTTGAACCTCCATAGGTTACCTAGTGAGGTACAACTTCGTCGCTTCAGATCACATGAAGCGACGAACTTTGAGTTTTCGTCGCTAACTTAAATATGAAGCGACGAACTTTGTCAAACCTCGTCGCTTCAGGTAAATCAGATATTGTAGCGACGATTTTTCTCTATGTTCGTCGCTTCGTATCTGATTATATGAACACAGACAACTCCTTCTTCCTCATTGGCGCGATTTCAATTTCCTAAACCCTTAAACTCTGAAAATCTGCGATTTCCTGCTCTCTAACCCGAAACCCTAAACAAAAACCCAATCCCTTCGAATTACTTCATTTCCATACTCACCAAAAACCCTCATACTATCCCTAATCTCTGTCCCGAAACCCCTTAATTCCAAACAAAACCCCAATCCCTTCGAATTCATCAATGGCATCAGGTTCTAGTACCCAGCAGAGGAAGAAGCAGCTCGAGGCGAGAAGGGAGAGGAGGGCGGCCGAAGTTGCAGCGTGATTGGCTGCCGCGGCGGCGGAGACGACGGCGAGAGTGGATTCGGCGACGGCGGCGACAGTGGATTCTACGACGGCGAGACCAGTGGCGGGCACGATGGTACCAATGCCGTCTCTTGAAGAAGCCAACCCTTCGGGTTCGGGCTTAAGAGCTGCTGGAGGTGGCGCTGACAGTGGCGGTGGTGCCGGAGCTGCTTCTTCCTCTGCCGCTGTGGAAGGCGAGGAAGGTGCTCCTTTAAGCATTAGGACCGAGATGGGTCCTAAGGAGCCGGGTAAGTTTTTTTTTTCTTTCCGATTTTAATTTTTTTTTCCGATTTTAATTTTTCTTTCCGTTTTTAAATTTCAGACCTGCGCATGTTGTTTGTGGTTAGATGAATGCTTTGATAGGTTTTTAGGGAGGTTTTAGAGATTCACGTTTGTGTTGCATTTAATTGTTGGTAGAGTGAAACAGGGTTTAGACACTTATTCTTAAACAATGCTCTTGTTCTGGGCACACATTTCAGTCTCTCTGCCTTAATACTGCTATGGAAATGCAGGGAAAGATTTGGTTAACATAATGCACACCACATGTTCGATAAAATGCCTCAATGACACAACCTTGCTGAACCAGTGGGATTTTCCATGATTTTCGTTAAACCAAATCTTCTTGTATTATTCTCAGTTTTTCACAGTTAAAATTAGATTCTTCAATGATCGTTTTGAACTTGGTTTCATGCAAAACGGAGTTGATTTGAGAAACTTATGCTATTTTAAAGTTTACACAGTGTTTCAGGATTTCTGCAGAAACTGCATTTGCAGTCACTTTGGATTTATGTTTAACCATTCATTTTAACTCCAAATGACTTGAAATTTTGGCATATTGTAGCTTAGCATCTCTACTTCAATTCTGGAGATTTTCATTTGAAAATACTGAAAGGCCGATTGTTGGTGATTTTTTCTCTCTTCATACCTGTTTTCTGGAAATAATGATAGGTGTAAAAATGAAATTTGTAACTGTAGGAATTGTACAAGACTAAACTTAAATTGGTTTTATTCTTTCTAGGATTTCAATATAATGTCATTGCAGCATTTTATCCATTTTTGTAACTAGGTACAGAATGCCTCTAGAAGGCCCTCCTTACTTAAAACAATCCTACACTGTATATCATTGAGTTAGTTCTACTACTATCAACTTGTACAAACATTTTTTATACAATAAGAATAGCACTTAATCACCTCTTTTTGTGGAAGATAAATTATCTTCCTCGTACTGCTTCCGTTCATTGTCCTGTTCGAATCGGTCCAATGCATGGAACTCATGGTATAATTCCTGCAGGCAAAAGAGTATAAGTGCTTGCTTTTTCGGAAAATTTGGATCAGTAGAATTGAATACTAAGCTCAAATTGATTTAGTGAAAATGGACATAGGGTAAAAGGTTTTGGGAAGAGAGATGGGTTGGGAAACAGCCTTTTTCCATTCATATATATCCTTGTGTATTTCTTCTTTGCTATGATATACTTAAGGTTGAAACAGCCTTGAATTTGTGATTTTGGGTTTAGAAGGAACTTGTAAACCTTGGAGCCTTCATGCTTAAGGTTCATATCCTTGTTTTCTTTTGTTATGCGGTCTGCTCGGAATATATGCATATTAGTATAGAACTGATTTCATAGTTTGCTCATGAGTCTTATGACTGATGTTATGTCGGATTAGCCCGACTCGCATCTAGGGCTTGTGAGAGAGAGGCATAGTTCCTAGTTATATGCTTCGTATCTGATAATTGTACATGCTATATGATACTTACATGTTTATTCATCTCTTGACTTCATCTTTCTGGCAGAGTTGGTTGATATGACAACAGGGGAGAAGGTGAAGGGGCGGAACCCTGAGAACCTCGACATCATCACGGGCACAAAGACCCAGTATTTGAAGACCCTAAACAACAACTAGCCTCTGAAGGTTGAGTACGCCGAAGAGCACAAGGGTCCGCGCCTCTTGAAGTGGAGGACTTTGATGTCCCGAGACATCGGGAGCGCCGTCCGGAGCAAAGTGCCGATACTTGCGCCTTCCTTTGCAGAGCTGGATGAGGAGCACTAGGACAGTTTGACCACTTATCTGGAGGTAAAGCATTATTTTACAATAATTTCGTAAAACCAATTAACATACCACATTATCTACTAATATGTTATTTCTGATGATCTTTCTCAATTGTTTTTTACTAGACGCTCTATGACATCCCTCCCACCGAGACATGCATATGGAAATACATCGACGAGACCACTTCTAAGATTTACAAGGATTGGAAGTACGACTGCCATACTCACTACGTCGACGTATCAAAGGCGACGCCTGTAGAGTTCATCCACCGACCTGAGCAGTGGGAGTACCTCAAAGTCCACTTTGAGGACGGCGATTACAAGGTAATGAATATTAATTTATAGGTTCTCGCATTTCATATAACAATTTATGCCTATTCTGATATGAAATATGTTAATTATATATTTGTATTTTGTTTTGCAAGCGATGTGTGCCCGGAACGCCGCTAACCGGAACAAGGGAAAGGAAAAGGGGTATGCAATCAACCACCACTCCGGCACCACTCCCTACAGCTACCGGATCGCTGCAAACGAGCAGAAAGGGCATCTAGCGCCTATCCTCCAGACAGTCTGTGATGTGTATCAATCATCACAGAATACGTAGGAGAAAGTGGTGAGTGACGACCGGTTAGATGCAAGAGTTTGGTTTTTAGTTTCTGATTTTTATTTTTTTGAATTAAAAACTATACTAACACAAACATATTGGATAATATTTTTTGCAGGCAGCGGTGAAGAGGAAGATGGAGGAGCTGTGTGCTAGCCGAGCGACTGATGAAGCGGGCGGCAGTTAGCTTACGGGCCCCGTTCCCGTCCCCGTCGAGGAGCAGATGGCTGTAGTCGAGCAGGAGCTGGATGGGAAGCCGGGGACGAGGGTCCGAGGTACTTTATTTTTGCACCTAAATCTTTTACAAGTTTTAGTTTTTAGATTTTAATTTGACTGATGTTTTTCTTTACCATTTCTGCAGGGCTAGGGGGTGCATTAAGACGCCAGCCAAAACCAAGAGGCGGTGCACGCGTGTCCCACAAAGATGACGATTTGAGGAGCAAGCTAGCAGCTGTGGAAGACGAGAATGCAGACCTGAAGCGGCGTATGGCAGTGATGGAGGCTACCGTCCGAGCTTTCATGGCGGCCCAAGGCAATCAGGGTGACAATGCCGCCGCAACATCTCCAGTCGCCGATATATCCTCTTGTGCTTCATTACGTATCCCCCATGATGACCTAGATTAGGTATCCTCGACGATAATATATGTTAGGACGATTTCGTTAGTTTGTAATTTGAACATATTGTAGTTTTTAATGAAATCTATGTGTTTATAGTGTTTGTATTATGTTGGATATGTGATTTGAATAAAATGTATGTTGGATATGTGATTTGAATGAAATGCAGGTTCTAGATGTGAATGAAACCAGAGCAGGATTCTGTTTTCCTTCTCTGTAACAAACAATGAAGCGACGAACATTGATCATTGTTCGTCGCTTAGATTTGAATGCGACGATCAAAGTTCGTCGCTTCCTTTTTATCATCCCATATTTTCTCCTATTAAACATAAAATGAAGAGACGAATTTTGAATCAAAGTTTGTCGCTAAAGACATGAGGCGACAACAAAACTTCGTCGCATAGAATTCCAAGAGACGAGTCAAAATAGGTCGCTGCAGATTGTAAGCGAAGAGTCAAAATTGGTCGCCATAGATGGCAAGCGACGAGTCAAAATCGGTCACTGCAGATGGTAAGCGACGGGTCAAAAGTTATCGCTCCCCTTGAACGACGAAGTTTGTTATCGTTGCTTGAAATATTGAGGCGACGACTATTGAATCATTATTTGTCGCTTAGAATCGAAACGACGGATCTGAAGCGACGACTTGTTGTCGGTAGCGTGTTGAAGCGACGACTTTTGTGCCGAGGCGACGACAAAAAGTCGTCGCTTCGGTTGTGACCCACAGTAGTGCATGGTCGTAAGAGTACGTTATCATTCTGTCCAATCCTATTGTAAGAAAAAATATATCAAAATTTTGGATTGAACAACCACAACACTTGGGCTATGTTTATGTTCCTAATTTGGCTGGGGTTTCCATTGAGCTCTGAAAAAAAAAATTCAATAATACGTATAGTTGAGAGTCTATATGAGTATTAATTACCTTGTGTTATCTCAGAAGATTGAAGTGTTTATGATTTAATTTCATCATGCATTAAGAACCTTTCAGGCCATAATAAAGCGAACAGGCTGGTGATGTAAGTCGAAATGATCGATCCTGTGAAATTGAATCAGAATTGGATCTCATCAAAGATGAAAATAAAAACAAGAAGACTGAAATATGGACTAGAAACCATCTAGCTCTGAACATGAAAATAAAAGAACTTTACCTTGACATTAACTGGCATGCACTACCAGAAAAAAGGGTTTTCCCGACGAAAATAAAAAAACGGCCGACGAATTAAAATTTTCGTCGGTAATTCTAAGGAATAGCCGACGATTTTATTTTTCGTCGGTGAAAAAAAAAAATCGTCGGCCATAGTTTAACCATAGCCGACGAAACCGTTTTTTCGTTGGTATTTTCAAAAAATCGTCGGCTATATTCATATTTCAGTCGACGATCTGTATTTTCGTCGGCCTTTCTCCGAAACATTAGCCGACGAAAATTTTTGGAAGTATGGCTGACGAAGTTGACATTTTCGTCGGCTATAAGTCTATATATTTTCAGATCTGGGCAGCAGCTGCTCATTTAAAAAAAAAAAGGGAAAAACGGGAGAAAGAGTGAAAAATCTCTGGGTATTGTTGAAATCCGTCCTCTCTTACATTGTGGAGCTATATATATGTACGTATATGTGTATATATGTTGATTTTGAGTTTTAGTTGAGTTGATTTTGAATTTTAGTGATTTTGATTTAGTAAGTGATTTTTTGTTTTGTTGTTGTTTTAGTGTTAGAATGTATGTATATATGTTGATTTTGAGTTTTAGTTGAGTTGATTTTGAGTTTTAGTTGAGTTGATTTTGAGTTTTAGTGATTTTGATTTATTAAGTGATTTTTTGTTTAATTTGTTGTTGTTTTAGTGTTAGAATGTATGTATATATGTTGATTTTGAGTTTTAGTTTAATTATGTGTTTTAATTTGATGTTATTTTAATTAGTGTTAAAATATATATATATATATATATATATATATATATATATATTAATTAATAGTTGTTGATAGTGTAATTAACTTAAATAATGGTTGATATATAGTGTAACTTAAATAATGGTTGTTAATGATATATATATATGAGTTGATGTTGATAATAATATATATTGTAATGTAATTAATTATTAAGGATTTATATATATATATATATATATATATATGTATGTGTTAATTAATTTCTTATTAATTAAAGTTATACATATATATTATTATCAGGCTATATATGGATCTGGATAAGAGTTGGATTTCGCTTCCAAGGCATGACCGACGATACACTACAGGAGTTGTGAATTTTTTGCAGTTCGTCGAGGAAAATGCAAACGGAAATGATTACCATTATTGCCCGTGCAAGAAATGTAAGTGTCGCAGTGATATGTGTCGATTTCCGATTAGGACAGTATGTGAGCACCTAAAGAGTAATGGGTTTTGACCGAAGTACAAACGTTGGATATATCACGGTGAGCCATCATTAGATGGATCGCATGATCATGGGCAGTTTTTTGAGGCGGGCAGTAGTAGTACATCCAACGATCCAACAATGGCATTCGTCAACGACGTGTTTCCTTTTGAAAGCGGTGTACGTGGGGAACAATATATGCATGACCCGGTGCTGCCCTTCCCACAAGTTGTCAACACTGCTGCCTTTGACAAGTACAACAAACTGATTACATTGCAAAAGACCCCTGTGTCTTCAAGTTCTGAGAAGACAGTTCTTCAAAGTGTGATGGAGGTAATGAGGATTAAAGTCGAGACAAAATCGACTATCAGGCAAGTGGATGAATATCTACAATACACTTCTTCGTTGTTGGAGGAGGGTCATCGTAATCCTACCAATCACCGTAAGGTCCGAAGTATCCTCAAAGATCTAGGACTTTCCTACATTAAGATCCATGCATGCGCATTTGACTGCGTTCTCTTCTAGGGTAAAGATGCAGAAGGGAATGACCTTGCTAGCCTTGAAGCATGTCCGATATGTCAGTCTAACCGATATAAGTTGACGGGAGCAGGCAATAGGAAACCTGTGAAAGTGCTTCAGTATTTTCCGTTGAGAGATAGGCTTGAGCGGTTGTACATGTCAGAAACCACCGCAAAAGCGATGAGATGGCACGGTGAGCGGGACGCGGGAGACGCAGATATCATGACACACATCTCTGACGGAGCGGCTTGGAAGCATATAAACAATGAGTTTCCTCATTTTGCATCAGATGTCAGAAACGTCAGGCTCGGGCTCTCAACCGACGGGTTCAACCCTTTCGGCACCATGAGTCTTTCATACAGTATATGGCCGGTGGTTTTGGTACCTTACAACCTTCCTCCGTGGATGTGCATGAAGAAGGAATATAATATGTTGACGTTGTTGATTCCGGGGCCTGGTTACCCAGGAAAATGTCTCGATGTGTATATGAGACCATTGATTGAAGAGCTTAAGGTATTGTGGGACGTTGGTCATCCCACTTTTGACAAGTACAAGGAGGAGACGTTCCAGATGCATGCCATGGTTATTGGTACCATCAGTGATTTTCCTGCTTATGGGATGTTGTCGGGCAGCGTTGTTAGGGGATACAAGGCTTGTCCAGAGTGTCTCAGCGATTATGGGAGCACCCCTCATTGCAACAAGATATGCAGAATGGGTCATCGTGTGTTCCTTCCGGCGGATCACCACTGGCGTTACGAGTCCGCCGCATTTGATGGAACCGAAGAACACGGTGGTCCTCCCAGAAGATGGACGGGAAGAGAAATTTTAGCAGTGCTTAATGAGTACGATTTTGGGCCCCTCAGCAATCATCCCGATATTGTAGCGGAAATACCTGAAAGACCTGAGGAGTACAAATTCTGGACACATAAGAGCATATTGTGGGAACTCCGTACTGGTGTGAGTTGCTGATCCGTCACTTCCTAGACGTTATGCACATATAAAAAAATGTTTCTGAAAGTGTGGTGGGCACAACGCTGAACTTGGAGTGGAAGACGAAAGACGGTCCTAAGGCTCGCACTGATCTGCAAAACATGAATATCAGAAAACAACTATGGTTGAAACAAGGGAAGAGAAAAATGCCTCAAGCTCCTTACACCGTCAAGCCTGAGCATAAATCAGAAATTTTCCATTGGATAAGTCGGGCCAAGTATCCTTCAGGCTTTGCTGGAAATATAGCCAAGTGTGTGAACAGACAATTCAACAATCTTTACGGGTTGAAAAGTCATGACAATCATATCCTGCTACAACGTCTCTTCACTGTTTTCATTCGACCGTTCCTTCCCCGTCACGTTGTGGAGCCGTTAGTAGCGTTGGCAAGATTTTTCTAGAAGGTATGCACACAGGAAGTGAGAAAATCTGACCTCCGGGAAATGCAACAAGACATCGTTCATATCATGTGTAAATTTGAGATGATATTTCCTCCAAATTTTTTCGACATCATGCCTCACCTCATGATCCATCTTCCTCGGCAGTTGTTGCTTACCGGTCCTGTGCACTTCACTTGGATGTATCCGATGGAAAGGTACGTATTTTAAACCTTATGTTAATTTCCTCATCAATATATGTGATTTAGTATTAATGTATTATCATAACACTTTAAAAACTTCATTTATAGGCAACTTGGACAATACGGTGATTTTGTCCAAAACAGATCCGCACCTGAAGGATGTATAGCTGAAACATATATTGCGCATGAGTGCGTCACCTACATGAAGCTGTATTTAGGATCGTTACAGGAAAGCATACCGGAAGATATACCTTCACAGTTCAATCTTTCCATACTCTCCGACGATGTTGTACTCGGTGGAAACATGCCAGTTTCCTACAAGTTGAAAGATTATGAGGTAGCCATTGCACATTGGTGGGTACTAATTAACTGTCCAGAAGTTCAGTTTTGGAAGAACATGCATCTAAACTGTGAACAAGTAGGAGGTGATCTCGATTACCACAACCGGACATTCGCAGAGTATTTCGGCCGCTGGGTACGTAACTTTAACATTATTCTATACGTATTTATATATTATTGTGTATAATTATTCATATTTATAGTTGATTCTGATGGTTGCAGACGGACCTCATTAAAAATGATAATCACCCAAATTGGTCGAACGAACTCAGACTGCTAGCGATGAAGCCGGTCTATTCAAAAGTTTATGCGACGTGCAAGGTGAATGGTGTGTTATTTCGATGTGAAGAGAGAGACGTCAGACTGAAAACACAAAATTCAGGGGTTATGACACATGGTGGGGATGATAGAGTTGACTATTACGGTGTTCTCCATTCAATTGTGGAACTGCATTATGGGGAAGGCATGAAAGTGCACCTTTTCAAGTGTAGATGGTTTGACACACAGCCGCAGAGCATGAAAATCGATCAATACGGCATAACTTCTGTGAACACTAGTACATCATGGTATGAGGATGACCCATTCGTTTTAGCCACATGGGTGAAACAAGTGTTTTATCTTGATGATCTCGCCAAGGGGGACCCGTGGAAAGTAGTCAACACTATCCACCATCGCAAAATTTACCGGGCGTCTACACTTGGAGTGGCTGAAGAGAACGAGGAAGGTGGCACCGCATATCAAGAGCCCAACTCAAACGGTATTCCTGACTCCTCTTTTATTCGCCTAGACACGCCGGTGCGAATTCGACATGAAGAGCCACTTCTTATTGATGTTGATCCAAATGAAGAAACTAACGAGACTCTAGTGGTGAGGAAAGACATAGATTACCCCTATCGAGCAATTCAGAAACATAAGAAGACTCATCCGATGATTCCGATTACAATCCGACGGATTAAGTAATTTAGATGATGTAATCCTTTCATTTGTAATCCACTCATTTCTAATGAACGGGCGTGGGGATGAGCCTCCCAGCTAGGTTGAGTTCCAAACCCCTTAAAAAAAAATTTGAAATATGTTGACTGTTGGGTTTCTGTTTTTTTGATGTTCAATTTTGGTTATATATGAACAGGACATAGGAATACGAGAGGTGTAAAACCACTGATTTTTTTTATTTTTTTTCATAGAATAGCTGACGAAATATCATGGTGTGAGGATGACCCATTCGTTTTAGCCACATGGGTGAAACAAGTGTTTTATCTTGATGATCTCGCCAAGGGGGATCCGTGGAAAGTAGTCAACACTATCCAGCATCGCAACATTTACCGGGCGTCTACACTTGGAGTGGCTGAAGAGAACGAGGAAGGTGGCACCGCGTATCAAGAGCCCAACTCAAACGGTATTCCTGACTCCTCTTTTATTCGCCTAGACACGCCGGTGCGAATTCGATGTGAAGAGCCACTTCTTGTTGATGTTGATCCAAATGAAGAAACTAACGAGACTCTAGTGGTGAGGAAAGACATAGATTACCCCTATCGAGCAATTCAGAAACAGAAGAAGACTCATCCGATGATTCCGATTACAATCCGACAGATTAAGTAATTTAGATGATGTAATCCTTTCATTTGTAATCCACTCATTTCTAATGAACGGGCGTGGGGATGAGCCTCCCAGCTAGACTGAGTTCCAAACCCCTTAAAAAAAAATTTGAAATATGTTGACTGTTGGGTTTCTGTTTTTTTGATGTTCAATTTTGGTTATATATGAACAGGACATAGGAATACGAGAGGTGTAAAACCACTGATTTTTTTTATTTTTTTTCATAGAATAGCTGACGAAATATCATGGTGTGAGGATGACCCATTCGTTTTAGCCACATGGGTGAAACAAGTGTTTTATCTTGATGATCTCGCCAAGGGGGATCCGTTGAAAGTAGTCAACACTATCCAGCATCGCAACATTTACCGGGCGTCTACACTTGGAGTGGCTGAAGAGAACGAGGAAGGTGGCACCGCGTATCAAGAGCCCAACTCAAACGGTATTCCTGACTCCTCTTTTATTCGCCTAGACACGCCGGTGCGAATTCGATGTGAAGAGCCACTTCTTGTTGATGTTGATCCAAATGAAGAAACTAACGAGACTCTAGTGGTGAGGAAAGACATAGATTACCCCTATCGAGCAATTCAGAAACAGAAGAAGACTCATCCGATGATTCCGATTACAATCCGACAGATTAAGTAATTTAGATGATGTAATCCTTTCATTTGTAATCCACTCATTTCTAATGAACGGGCGTGGGGATGAGCCTCCCAGCTAGGCTGAGTTCCAAACCCCTTAAAAAAAAATTTGAAATATGTTGACTGTTGGGTTTCTGTTTTTTTGATGTTCAATTTTGGTTATATATGAACAGGACATAGGAATACGAGAGGTGTAAAACCACTGATTTTTTTTATTTTTTTTCATAGAATAGCTGACGAAATATGCATTATTTCGTCGGCTATACTCATAATAGCCGACGAAAAATGCGTGATTTCGTCGGCCATTCATATATTGAAAAATACATATTTTATGTTAGACAGAAAACGACAAAATAATAGCCGACGAGTACTAGGTTTGATTTCGTCGGCTATGATAAAAAAAAAACAAAAAAAGACCAGCTTTCATTTTCTATCACTATCGACAAACCATTGCTTCATCCTTCAAATGCAAATATGTCGTCAAATAAGATATGACCGAAATAATGAAATACGTCTACGGTTGAAAAATGACAAGATTCCGACAAATTCTGTGTGCCGAATGTTGCGGTTAACTGTTTTTTACTTCCGTTTTCTTATGGGTAGCCTGACGTTCGGTAAATATTTTGAGGAAAATTTTTATACGATTAGTTGCATCTCATCGATTTGAAACTATTATCTGTTGAAGGTCAGGCAAAAAAACATCATTTAGACAGGCCAATTACCATTTATAAGCATTTAAAGGGTTGACTCACCCGGTTGACCGTCGCGATCGAGCCTTTAACGTTGTCAGATGTAGTTGAATTTTTTTTCATACATGTATTTAAGGTGAACGGTGATATCTGACGGTTGGAATAGATTTTCTAAACTTTTAGATTCAAAATCAGAACATATGCACTAATGGTCCTTAACTTGTTTACTAAGTGTTTAAGTGAATGTATAGTTTCAAATAGTTACTATACGTACACTCGTCAAATGCAAATATGTGGTCAAATAAGATATGACCGAAATAATGAAATACGTCTACGGTTGAAAAATGACAAGATTCCGACAAAATCTGTGTGCCGAATGTTGCGGTTAACTGTTTTTTACTTCCGTTTTCCTATGGGTAGCCTGACGTTTGTTAAATCAATTTTGTAAAATTTTTATATGATTAGTTGCGTCTCATTGATTTGAAACTATTATCTGTTGAAGGTGAGGCCAGAAACCGTCGTTTAACTAGACTAATTTCCGTTTTAAAGCGTTTAGAGGTTTGACTTAGTGGTTTGACCAACAGTTTAGCCGACGAAAATTATATGTCGTCGGCTAAACTCTTGCGATCCGCTTATTGTCCACCGTTGGATGACTCAGATCCAACGGCTGCTGATTTTCCAAAGTTTAGCCGACGAAATATAATTTTCGTCGGCTAAAGTCTTGCGATCCGCGCCTTTTTATTGTCCGCCGTTGGATGACTCAGATCAGACGGTTGCTGATCTTCCAAAGTATAGCCGACGATATTTAAAGCATAGCCGACGACATTCAAAGAATAGCCGACGAAATCTTTTTTAATCGTCGGCTATTCTTTCTGCTATAAATCAGAAACTCGCGAACCCTAGCCGACTTTTTGCTCTCTTCCTCCTCCTCCTCCTCCTGCTGCTCCAATCCGCCGCTCTGCTCCTCCTCCTCCTCAAATTGGCGGCGCCATCGTCCCTCCTCCTCCGGCCTCCTCCTCCTCCGATCCTCCTCCTTCCTCAAATCGGCCGGCCGACCTCCTCCTCCTCCTCCTTCCCCTCCGCCTTCCGCTCCTCCTCCGACCTCCTTCCCCTCCTCCTCCAGCCTCCTCCTCCTCCGATCCGGTTTTTTTTTTTTTCAATTTAGTTTAATTTTATAATTTAGGTATATAAATTGTTATATATTTAATTTTAATTATATAAATTGTTTTATATTTGTTAATAAATTTAATTTTAACAAATTGTTATATATTTGTTATATATTTAATTTTAATTATATAAATTGTTATATATTTGTTATATATTTAATTTTAATTATATAAATTGTTATATATTTGTTATATATTTAATTTTAATTATATAAATTGTTATATATTTGTTATATATTTGTTAATAAATTTAATTGGTATATATTTGTTATAATTTAGGTATAGAAATTGTTATATATTTAATTTTAATTATATAAATTGTTATATATTTGTTATATATTTAATTTTAATTATATAAATTTTTATATAATTTGTTATATATAAATTGTTAAATTAATTATATATATAAATTGGTAGTCTAATTATATAAATGGTTATATTTTTGTTAATATATAAATGGTTATTTGTATTTATATATATGTTAATAATGAAATATAGTTATATTTAGGTTAATGGTTAGTATTATTTAAAATTAGTTAAAATTTAAATATTAATTTGTTAGTATGTTTTGAAATATGTTAGTATTATTGGTTATTATATTAATTAGAATTTTTTATTTAATGTAATATAATTTAATATTAATTAATGTATTAATGCGTCAACCTGCAGATGACCAATGCATTGAGAAAGTTATTCGGAGGCCGTCGTTCCAGATCGAGGGGTTCTGGAAGTTCTGCCGGTTCCGCAGACTCCGACAGGACCCTTAGCCAGCCTGAGAGGGCCACCAGCCAGCCGCGAAGGAGTGTGGATTCCTCCCAGCCGCGGAGGACTGTGGATTCATCCCAGCCGCGGAGGAGTGTGAGTTCTCGGCACCAGACCCTTCTCCAGGCGGGGCGGCCGTCGAGCAGTTCACGTCCCCCTCTCGGGCCAGATGCTCCGAGGTTCAATAGGCAGCTATTTCAGGACGAGATAGCTGCAGACGTTCCTCAGGTCCGTATGCCTGAGGTTCATCGGGAGCCGATGACGAGTCCGGTGACGTCTGCTGCTGACTCGACTGAGGGGCCTACTCTCCCAAATCAGCTCTACCTCCCGTACAACATTCCTGCGATACCCGAGGTCGACTTTCGTGGTGTGCCCATATGGCCTGCTATGCCTCTGTACGTGAGTGTTGCGGAGGCATACCATCAGCAGTCATTTGAGAGACCTGACCTCCTGATTTCGGCGAGGAGAAAAGGAAAGTCGACAGACGGGTCATCCAGTTCAGGTAACATTTGATTTTATTAATTAAATGTTTTATTAAAATTAACGCACTAATATTTAATTTTATTAACCAATCGTTGTTTATGTGATAGGGACATCCGCTAGTAGTTCAACGAGGAATACGAGAGGTGTCATATGTTTTGACACGCTCAGGAGAACTGTTGACAGCAGGGGGAGGATCCAGATCAACCAACCTCCTAATCAGGAGGTTCAGGGAAAAAAACGCCGCAATTACGCGGGTTGCGTGGGGGCACTGATTAGGGATAGAGTCCCTATGTTGTGGACACAGTGGGCTGATGTGCCGGAAGAGATAAAGAGGGAGGTCAACAACGCGGCGTCGGTGACTAATTTAAAAAATTTAATTTCTTTATCGTAATATTTAATAATTTTCGGTATTGTTATAATTGTAAAACTAATAAAATATTATCTTTCAGACATACTTCGAGGTTGCCGAACACAAGCAGGATTGGGCGGACGCGATTCAAAACTCGAGGTACGTTGGGAATTCCTCATCTTATAATTTGAAATATTTTATGATATTAATAATATTTCTAATGCACTTTTGTTTTTTCCGTAGGTTCAAAGAGTGGAAGAACGAGCTCTGTACCCACTTTAACGAATACGACAACCGTGGTCGTATGGGTACTCCAAGAGAGTTCATGTTCAGGGAGTACGAGTGGCGTTGGTTGAAGACAGTAGACTTCAACAACCCACTTATGCTGGTAAATACTAAACTTAACTATAAATGTTTATTTTCTTAAAATTTTAATTATTAGTTTAATTATTTTATAATTATTACATTAATATTTTTTGATGCATTTTTCTAATATTTTATTATTTGTTTGAAGGAACGGTCTCGGATAAACTCTGCGAACCGCCGCCGTAACACAACCCCCCATCATGGTGGTTCTAGGCCATTTACACAATATCAGGAGGAGGCGCTTAGAGATTATCCTGATAGCAACCCGTACGTGGAGACGTTCAAGAAGGCTTATCCACAAGCGACAGAACAGCTCGTAAATCGTTGATTACGATTTAAAAATATTAATTATTAATTTTACTTAATTATATATTTGTTAGAATATTAATTTTTTTTTTCCCGTTCAATTAGGAGAGGGTGAACCGGGCCGAAGAAGAAGTGTATGACCAAGTAGTTCGGGAGACACAACCGAACATTTCAGAGACAGATCTGCAAGAAGCCCTGCGCCAGGTCGACCGATCGGATGTCCAAACGGCAGCGAGGATGTTCGACGCAGCCTTCCCAGACCGGTCAAACCAATACTACTGCCGGGGTTTGGGAAGTTCTGGAATAGGGCTCCTGAAGACCACTAAGGGAGGTCAAAAGAAGGGAAGCGGGGACAACCAACAGATGAGGGGGGAAGTGCAGAGATTGGCAGCAAGATTGGCGGCGAGTCTTAGAGATCACATGAGCAACACTGCAGAACACAACAATATCATTTGGATATGTCGAGTTGGTATGCTGAATGCGAGAGAATTCGGCGACACAACTACGCCGGCCAACAAAACTGGTGGTATGATATGTTCGCGCCACAACAACAAAGCCTTGAACCCCCGCCTCCGTTTCAGCCGTTAGTTGAACCACTAATGCCTCAACCTCCCGAGTTCGTTCAGCAGGATGACGAGCATGATGGAGAGCAGGATGCTGGGGATGACGTGGTGGACTTTAGTGGTTTAGGTGATGATTAGGGTTATATTTTATGTATATTGGAACAAATTAAATAATAAGTCATTTAGACGTGTTTCTTGTTGGTGTAAATGCATGGATTGTCATTGTGAATTGCAGGTTGCTTGGAATGGTAATTTAGAAATTAATTTAATTTTTTTTCCCCAAAATGTAAGAATAGCCGACGATATTGGCATTATTTCGTCGGCTATAAAAGATATAGCCGACGAAATTTACCAAATTTCGTCGGCTATAACTTTTATAACTGACGAAAATGACATTATTTCGTCGGCTATAACTAATTAATGCCTATTAAAATATTAATATATTCCGACGAAATAGCCGACGAAATAGATGAAATCGTCGGCTATATTTCAGAACAAATAGCCGACGAATTTCGTCGGCTATAGTTTACGATATCGTCGGCCATACTCGAAAATAGCCGACGAATTTCGTCGGATATTTTGCCCAGGTTTGGTCGACAAAATGAATTTTCCTCGGTAAAATCGTCGGCCATACTCGAATATAGCCGACGATTTCGTTATTTTCGTCGGCTATTGGTTTTACCGACACCGTTTTTCCGACGACTGATAGCTGACGAAAGTTTCATCGGCAGAAGGAATAGCCGACGAAAATTTGGCATAGTCGACGAAATTTTTTTCGTCGGCTATTCTGTCCGATCTGGTAGTGATGGCTTGTACGTAGATTGCTGGATTGCATGCATATTGCATTACAGAAGAAATGCAATGCTAATTCCCTTGCTTCTTCTGTTAGTCCTTAGCATTCTTACTGTCTTAATCGAGCCCCTCTTTTCGGAACCATTTGTGTTCGGAGGAAGATTAATCAAATGGCGCCATCTTCTTCCGTCTCACGTGTTGATGAAGAACTGCACCATGTTATATTTTTCCGTCGAAAAGTACTACTCTTCTTTTTTTTTTCTTTGCGTTTGGCATATTTCTCTGTAATAGTCCAAGTGATACGTATGCATCGAATCATCAACGAAAAGTATCAATATATAAATTTTGACCCGCAAAACAAGTTCTTGCGTTGTAAACTTGATGAGAAGCTCTATTTATATCCTTTTGGTATTAGCATATATCATCAAATATTGACCATCAAGTAGAAAGGAAAGAAACAGAGAAGCTACGTTAGGAAGATGGCTCAAGCAAACAATCCTATCTGCAATGACAATATTAGAGATCGAAGATGGTATCTTCAGGGAATGACTGCTCTTGTCACTGGTGGAACTAAAGGCATCGGGTTAGTCTTGAGGGAATGACTCTTCTCGCTCTCCTTCATTTTCACTTGGGTTTTCAAACTGTAATTTTCAATGAGTTAAGATTTTCATTATGCATCTAACACTCTAACAGTACCGTCTTTTATACATCTTTTATAAAAGACGTCAAATAATATAGTTTTACTTCCTCATGTCATTAATGATTAGATATGCTATTGTGGACGAATTGGCGAGGCTAGGTGCAAAGGTCCATACTTGTGCTCGGAATGAAGTCCAACTCAACGAGCGGTTGAGTCAATGGAAGACCAAGGGTTTTCATCAAGTCACTGGTTCAGTCTGTGATATGATGTCAAAGTCCCAGAGAGAGGAGCTCATCAACAAGGTCTCATCACTATTCAATGGATCACTAAACATCCTTGTAAGTACTCCGTTTATATACTGTGTGATATATCAACTACCTACCAGAAGCATCAGGTATATATAGGGCTTACTTCAGGTAATTACTTATCCTAATCGGCTAATCCCAGTGTTTGGCTGCACAGATAAACAATGTGGGAACCGGTATGGGAAAGCCCACAACTGACTACACAGCTGAAGATTACTCATTGCTTATGGGAACCAATTTTGAATCTTCTTTCAATATGTGTCAACTTGCACATCCTCTCCTCAAAGCTTCAGGAGCTGGTAACATTGTCCTCATATCTTCCATTGGTGGTGTGGCATCAGTTGGGGGAGGTAGTAGTATCTATGCTGCCAGTAAAGGTCTTTTTCCCAACCTAGTTTTTTTACTTTTCAATAGTAAATAGGTTGTTATCAGAAATAGAAGGTTAAGATCAATGTCTCTTCTCCATTATATTTCAGGAGCAATTAACCAACTGGCAATAGTCTTGGCTTGCGAGTGGGCAAAAGACAAGATTAGGATCAACAGTGTTGCACCTGGGTACATACGAACTCCAATGAATGAAAATGTAATATCAATGTTTCATTTCTTTTATACATACGATCCTCTAGACTGCTTGTCATGTATTTACTTTATTTATCTTCTTGTTGTTGTATTTAACATATGCAGGCTCTCAATAACCAAACGATTCTTGGGGCTGTAAACACACGAACACCTTTAGGACGCCCTGGCGAACCGGAAGAGATTTCTTCCTTGGTGGCATTTCTGTGCTTGCCTGCAGCTTCATACATAACTGGGCAGGTTATTTGCGTTGACGGAGGGCTGACTGTGAATTGCCTCAACTTATGATTTTCAAGGCTAAGACCTTGAATTCGAAACCAATTCGTAATACCAATGCATAGTCCATCTACTTACGTTTTTTTAAGGTTTAGGTGACCTTATTAATTTCCTCATCAGGGGAATCTATATTAGTCATCAAAAAGAATCTGGCATCGATCATCATCTCCTGCAAGTTGGAAGAAATCAAAGAGATTGTTAAGAACAAAAGGCATATGCTCCAACAAGCAACTGGGATGTGCCTCTGAATAAAATATCATGAGTATGTCAGTATGTATAAGTGTACGTATACTTCTTGGTGATGATATTTAATTTAAAGTAGTGAGATTCACGGATTTAGATCAATGCCATTTAATTTAGGTTTTGAATTTCATGTTGGTCTTGCCAACTTATATGTTGTGTAGTAATTTCTGTCTAAAAAGTTAGAAAAAAAAAAGAAAAAAGTTGTTGGTATGATTTGGATCATAGAAATACGAATGAATTGCCGACTATAAGTTTAAGCCACTACCTACTTCTTCACACCCTATCAGTTTCTAATATAACTCAGAATGACTATATGTATATGTATGTACACCGTATTTCTTCTGTGACGTAAGCTGATATGCTCTGTGTGGCTTGCACTTCTCGGCAGTTTTACTGGTAGATATATTTTGGCGGGTACGTTTCTGTGGACAGTACAAATTTGGCATGCATATATTTCAACCAAACCACGATGATTGTAGAAGAACAAAACAATCGCTTGTTTTTAGGTCCCCACAATTGTGAATATTATTAACTAAACCACACTTGCCTCATCTTAATTTCAGACCAATAAAATACCAAACGATCACCTCATTTTCAATACTCGACATCAAATTAACTCCGGCCAGTCCTCTACATTATAGTGCTCCAAGCTAGTAGCAGACAGCTAAACAAAGAGATCGAGATGGCTCAAAATGGCGGAGGCAGAAGATGGTCTCTTGAAGGAATGACTGCTCTTGTCACTGGTGGAACCAAAGGGATTGGGTGAGTTAAATATAACCTGCACAAACTTAGTGAGTTAATATAATTAGACATTTTCTTATGTAAATAGTTTACTAGCTAGTGGATGTTTTGTTTGTAGGTATGCGATAGTGGAGGAATTGGCTGGTCTAGGTGCAAGTGTGCACACTTGTTCTCGAAATGAAGCCCAGCTCCATGAATGCTTGAATCAATGGAAGAAGAAGGGTTATCATCAAGTCACTGGTTCAGTCTGTGATGTGGTCTCAAAAATCCAGAGAGAGGTGCTGATACACGAGGTCTCATCACTGTTTCATGGAAAGCTTAACATCCTAGTAAGTACTTTATCACCATTATGTTAAAAGCAGTTAACTAGCTGTTGATACCTGAAAAATCATTCAATTAGTTACTATGCTGTCACGCAACAAAAACCATGCATAGTCCCGTAAATATATAAAATCCTATAGTTTTATAAGGATTTTATGTTCGTTACTCGACTATAAATACGCCAAGCAAACACGTCCTCGATGTGGACCCAAGCCACATCCAAGCATTTTTGGAGCTTTTAGATGTGGGTGTGGTGTGGAAGGTTACGGAAACGCACATGCTCATTCGTCGATTTAATATCGTCGGTGATTTTGGTCTTCGGTCCAAAATCCAAGCCCAACGAGTTAGATCGATAAATGAAATGGTGAACATGCATGAGAATATGAGATTTGACCAACCTTTCTCTCTCTTTAAGCCCAAAAGCCCTTCTTTTTCTTTTAAGCCCAAACCATTCTTTTCTCTCTGCAGCTCCCTCTTTTCTATTCCAGATCACGTGTTCTCCTCTCCAGCAACTCTGCTTCCACCCCGCAACACTGTTTCTTCTTTTTCTTGATAGCAGAACCTGAGCATGATCCCTAAAATTGGGAGATTCTTCTTACTATTTCGGTTAAGGATGCAACTCAATTACCATAAAATAGCTATCTTCCTCTATCTAAATATCTTCCCTTAAATCCGTATTCAATCTCGTGATATGTTTGCGTGTTTGGCACCATTACAGCAGTGTAGCAAGCAACACGATCGCCCTGTAGCCCAGAAACCACTCTTACCCGATCTTCCTTTTATCTGGAAACTAGCATCCTCCAATGGACCCTATAAAAGGAGAGTTTTGTCATTGTAAAGTTCATCACGCATCGATCAAGCTTCATCGATCAAAAACCTAGAAAACAGCCTCCAATTCCTTGCGCCCTCAAGCTTTCATGCCTTCAAGCACCAATCCATGTTCCCAGCCATCAAGCCTCAAGCATTCAAGCAACATCACCAAATTCACAGCCATCTTCCCCCCCAAAAAAAGTCCCTTCAACCTTCAATCTATTATTTCCAGAAATCCTTTACCCAGAAAAACTCCCAATTCTCTTCACCGCAGTGCGTTTCTAGCTCCCGCACCACGCTCATGCTGTCAAGCTCTTTTGATATTCATGCAGTCTGAATCACACAAGAATTTCTCCCACTTTTGGGTGGAATTCGGCCTAGTCATGCTTAGTAAAAAAGGACCCCCTCAACAATTGGCGACTTCACTGGGGACTAGGTTGTGATTCAGAGAATTTGTTCATCATGCAGTTTTATGGTTCAACCATGCTTGTATGGGCCGCTGCCTTTGTCAACATGCAGGATATTAGAAGAGAAATTATTTTCCCTTTTGTTGATGATTCTTCAACTATGAGCCTTGCACCTCAATTTCATTCTCTGTCTCAGTTGGTTCACTATGAGCCTTGCACCTCAATTTCGTTCTCTGTCTCAGTTGGTTCACTACGAGCCCTGCACCTCAATTTCGTTCTTTGTCAGTTGGTTCACTATAAGCCCTGCACCTCAATTTCGTTCTCTATCAGTTGGTTCACTATAAGCCCTATATCTCTAAGATTGTGGTAATATTGCACTGCAGTAGATGGTCGTCGAAAATGCAGAAGAAACAGACAAGCTTGTTATATGTAGTAGATGATCTTCTTGAGAGTACTCAATGCATACAACCAAACACATACTATGTTTCTGTTGCATAAGTTCTTGTGCTCATAGAATCTCATAAGGGAAAGCCTTTTTGCAAGTGTTTTCTAATTCGTAGCCTTCTGTGTTATCACTTGAGTCTTCAGTAATCTATAGTCAGAGTTGACCAAATTTCTTTTGCTGCCATAGCCATTTGTTTCATACCAAAAATCATTGCTGCTAGACGTGGGACTTTCAATTCCTACATTATGAACTTATAAATTTATTCCTAGATCAGATGAAAAACAGTTGTTGTTATGGCACATGCTCGATCAATCTTAATGATCATTTCGTTACTGTGGTGGCTTGGCAGTACGCACGGTAGATGGTTTTTGAAAATGAAGGAGATACAGACAAGCCTAACACTCATACTATATGCGATTAAGGAGATTCATGCTTAATGCATACAAGAAAATATTATTTCTCTTGCATATGCACTTGTGCTCGATGAATCTCATAATTGTGAAAGACCCCGCAGCTGTAAGTCTAATTTGCAGCTCATGCTATATGAACAAGCCTGATCATGCAAATAATGCAAACACTTGGGGGCTGACGAATTCTAGTTTCAAACTTCCTCCCAACTCCCTCTCGGTTATCACTTTTTAGAAACCTTATATATTGATAGCTTTCACAGCCACAGCCACATTCAGATTCGTTTTTGGTGTTAACTAGCCAAACCTTCCACCATCGTGGTAACCAAATTCACCGCAACTACAATATCTGGTTTTCTAGCCAAAACAAAGGAAAAGCCTGATGTCAAACCAAAATAGTAGTGAAACCTTTTGAACCAAAAACCACTGCCTCAAAGCCAAAGTATCCATTACAGTAATCTATTATTCTTTGTCACAACCTTGATATGCAAACCATATTCATTCAATGAAGTTGTACAATATTCAAGCACAATCATGCTATTTCCAGCTTAGTCATACACTCGTGCTGCCTCAAGCCAACACACTCGGGGGCTGAGGGATAGAAGTATATGTGTTATTACATTCAACCCTACTTGAGAAGAAACATTGACAACCATAGAGAGATTATTTAGCGTCGTTGCCAAAATCATGACACGATCTCTACAATCATGAAAGGCCCTTGTTACAAGTTTCAAAAAAAAAAAAAAAAAAAAAAAAAACAAATCATGCTAAAGCCATAGCTTCCATCGTAGCAACCAAACTATCTTTTTGTACGTAAATAATTAAGCCTGATATCAAAACCTAAACCGAAACAGAATTTAAACCCTCACTGCAGTAACCAAGCATCATATGCAGCTAAGACCTCTACTGCTAGCCCCCTGCAAACCAAGCCGAGTAAAAAATATTTACAACCCTTGTACCAAACATTTCTCAACCATTACCAAAGTCCTTCTAGCCGAAGCCAAAGCTTCCACCGCAGTGAACATTGTTCATCTGTAACAAAAAAAAAAGATTATTCTTGCAAGAAAACAAACAGTTCAAAGCAAGAAATTTATGCATCATGCACTTAGAGTCTTATTCATACCAAGCAATTCAAGCATTCTAAGCACACAACACACATGCTAATCACTAAGCAACCAAGCTTTTCCATTCTAATTCCAGAAGCCAATTCCATATTCACAAACTCTTTTACCTCCACACGTATTCAAACTTCTCATGCTAAACTATATTCTTCTCTGCCAAACTCATCCTTAATTTTCTACCATTCTCAACTCATATCCACTTCTACCAAGTAAAGCTGTCGTTTACAAATGGGAAATAGCTAGTTTTCACCTGTTATGATTTCAACATCAGGCATATGCTCATTCTTAAGTCAAAATCACAGCCCGATCGCTTTGTCCAGTGGTTATATGTTGGAGGTGCAAATGCTAAATATCAAGCAAGACTTTGTTTTCATACTCAAGACATTTATTTATGCACTTGGAGAACCCACATGCCTCCAAGCCTTTGTTGGAGCTACATATTAATGCAGATAGTCATGATTCTTGCAATAAAGCCATGAATACATTCAAGCTATATTCAAGTATTCCAGCAGCTCAAACCACACAAAAAAGTAGCTCACCTCAGTCATTTCCCTTCAATAACCTTATCACCATGCGACTTGAGCACTCTTACTCTTAGAAGCTTCACAAATATGTTTGATGCTTTGGGAATATTAGCTCCTGAGATCCTGATGCAAAAAAAAAAAAAAAAAAAAAAAAAATCAAATCAAATCAAATCAGAGCAAGAAATTTATGTATCATGCACTACCTTGAAGTCTTCTTCAATATAGCAATCAAGCATCACAAGCCTTATACCAATATGTAAATTCTGTTTTACGCAGCAACTGTATATGTGACTCCAACTGGAAAGGCCATTTTTCAGTAGACAATACCTATCCTATACTCCTATCATGCAAACCTTTATTGTCCTAGTTAGAAGCAAAACCAAATTTTTAGCCAAGTACCCAAGTTCCGATACCATTAGTATATTCATATTCAGCTATCCACCAAATCAAATTAGCTGGTATCTTTAATAAAAAAGTATTGTGAACTGCAGTGAACCTTTTTCTTAGGTTACTGTAATACAACCTTCTCTATTAGCACATATGTCAGCTTAACGATAAAAGCCATTTGATCCACTCATGCTTTTCCCTAAAGCTCACTACCACAACCATGTAAAAACCTTTCCAGGAAAACCATTACAACAAGCATACTCAAACATGCAAAAATCATTAGAGCAAGCAATTGACAATTATTCTAAGCCAGCATGCATATAACCAAAAGAGAAAACACACACCAAGCTAGAAGAGCATACTATGCAATTATGATCACCTGACCTCCTTCTCCATTTAAGAATATGATGTGCTCATCCAGTATGAAAGCAAAGCGTTCCCTGCAAATAGTTGCGGTTATATTCCCCTGCAGCTTTCCCTGCGGCTATTCTCTCTCAACACCGTTGTGGTTATAACACCCTGCAATGGCATCATGCAGTCAAGCTAAACTCATTAGATCGAAAAATCCTTATTCCATCAAGCTACAAGCACCATTACTCCATCAAGCCATCACTACTCAATCAAGCCATTAGGACATGCAAACAAAATTCAACCAAGCAGTAAGCAATACCAATCAAACTCACAACAATCATGATGCAAGCACTATTACTCAAGCGACAAGCATGTTTAATCAAGCCGAAAACCCTTAGGGCAAGCAATCACTACGCGACCAAGCAGCAAGCAGTACTCAAACAAACTAAATCTTTAGAGCAAGCAGTTGAAACTCAACCAAGCAGTAATTAATACTTGATCAAGCCAACTTCAAGCAACATGCAATATTCATTGTTAGACCCTCAAATAACATGTTATAACACTTGGGGGCTGATTGTTTATCTTGTTCAGGATGCTCTGAATTTTATTATTATAGAAAAAAGCTTCATGTTGTAGCCAAATGCTTCCACTACAATGACTACTCTACTATCTAAATCTCATCCAAATTGGGCACAGTACCAAACACAGAACTCAGCTCTACACATAATATCAAACTCCATGCCCAATCAATTCTAATTATAAAGCCAAACACCATCCCAAGTCCTTCTCAAACAAAATTAATTGCTGTTGTACCTATAGTTTCACTCCTGCAGTAAACAAAATTCCCTGCAACAATAAAAACCTTATGCGCAGTAGCCTCAGTTTCCATATTATACTAGAATCTTATGCTTGCTGTCATGCTAAAACATACATCAGTAGCCCATGTCATGCAAGAAATTTCCTATATTCAACCATCTTGAGTATTATACTATAGCAAAGGCACAACCCTAAGCAACATAAATTTTATATCCCCAAAATTCAATCCTATGCTTACCATATTCCCAACACCAAATTTATAAAATCAAACCCATAATTAATACCATGTTCACGCGGTGGTGTACCTACACATTTATCATCAGAGCCTAGCTTCATAAAACTCAACCCTTTTCTAAACTTATGCCCAAGTTCCAAAAAATTTAAGCTCTTCAACTATATATCATACCCTCTTTCGCTAACTTTCATCAGTCCCTGCACCTATATCAATAGTCATTTACCATAGTAACAAAATTACATTTATTGTCATGCCCTTTCCAATATGTCAATGCCTATACAGTAAGTCAATCAAGTAAAGATCTATGCTCATATACAAAATGCATATCAAGCAAAAAGCCTTTTCACACTTAGAACATTCATTTATGCAGTCCCGCAATTCAAAAGTCTATAAGTCTCTCCCACGCAACATTATGCATGCAAAACCCCAAGCATGCTCATGAACAAATAAAACATGCAACACCATGCAAAAACATGTCATGATATGCCATCATTGGCAAATCAAGCAGAGTACAACTCTTTGTATCAATGCAGGAACAAGCCATGCATAACCGTAATTAATTCTAAGCTGTAATACAATTCATATGCATGAATATACATATGGCAGCCAAGCAATACACAAGCCACGCCAAGCCAAGATAAGAGATGTTCATATACCGCAACAAGCCAATACATACTTCAATCTTATAATCCCGCCAAGCTCACCCCATGCCAAGCGGCCGATTCACGACTAAGAGGATTAATTAATCCAGGCATATAAACAACATGCATAAGTCTTAACACGTTTAATGACCATATCTTGCCACGCTCCACTGTTAAAAGTCGTGCATCCAGTCTAAAAGCCATGATAGAGTCATGCCAAGCCCATGCCCAAAGCATAAAACCCTTCAATGCACATGCGCTCTCTCATGGTCATCAAAATACAAAAGATAATCCTAGGCCAAAGCAATCAAAACACGTTCCTAATACATACTTATGCAAAGTTTCCACAAGCTAAATCTATTTGGAATCAAGCAACGAAAATCATCGCAGTATGCATATTATCTCAGAATCAAGGGAAATAAATTAGCCGCAGTGCTTCAATTCCTCAACCACTTCGGGGAAGAGTTGCAGACATGTCAGTAGCCTTCAAAAAGGGAAATACACATTTTATGGCATCCATAAATACTAGGTATAATGAAGATACCTCACAAAAGAAAAAAGGGAATACAGAGACATGCGAGCACCTTCTTCAAATCATCAAGCCTTCTACAAGCTATCTCAGACACATAATCCAGAATTCTATTACTGCAGTATAAGTACTTGCAATTTCATCTCATGTACAAACTTACTGCTATCCAAAAGAAAATCGATCTCCCTGCATTCAAGACCCAATTATTAGAATTCCCAATCCGAAGAGTTCATAAAAACCTGAGATGGCGAAAATCATTGCAATCAACACTACCAACTGAAGAAGATACAAAGGGACTGAATGCAGTTAGTCCCCTGCAGTGGATAAAAATCGCAAATCTCTGCAGTAGAAAGAGGGAACATGAAGAAATTCTAGGAAACCTCAGTTCCCCTGCAGTAACTGAAGAAACTCACCCCAAGGAATCGGTATTGATGTTCAAGCCATGCCCAGCACCAGCCAATCCCTACAGAAAAAAAATACGAATTGAGAGATGAAACAAAAGAAAACAGGCATACGAAAATAATAAAGATACAGAATGGAGTAATACCTGGAGCCCAAAATAATTGAAGGCTTTGTTGACAGTAGCCACAGAGGGGTTACAGTAGGCCCACAGACCCGCAGCTAGTGCACCAGGGGCCGGCCTGAGGCCCAGGACCGGATCACCAGCACCCGGCCTCGGGGTCCAGCAGTCTATCCTGCCACCAGGGGCCCGGGGTCCGGGGGCGCCTGCCTGCCAAAGAGGTCACCAGAGCTGCCCTTTGATGTGCAAACAGAAGGGAACCAGTCCCACATCGAAGGGTAAGGCCAGACCTCACTCCTGGCCACCTATATAAGGGCCCCAACTACCCTCATTAATAGGTAACTGATCCTTCCTACCGCTTATATACGTGCTTAAGTTATATCTATTCCAACTATACTAACTTAGGCATCAGAGAGGAGAAGACCGGCCCGCCCGGTATTCCCCTTAGTAAGCAGGTTTACAGGAGATCACGTGAAGATTCATCTGTCTCTACAAGGCCTACGGGTTTGTGCAGAAACAATTGGCGCCGTCTGTGGGAACTTTGGACAAGAAACCACGTAAGCACTACCGATGGCAGAGAGTTCGGAAGCAAGACAGGAAAGGAATACCACCGAGGAGGAGCGTGTTGCACCAGTGCAAACGCTTGTCTCCACCCCGGTCATTATGCGGGAGCAGCGCGGCGACCAGGGCGATCAGGAAGGCGGGAGCTGTGGGAGGCCGACCGGCACACCGGGGCCAAACCACGACAGCTCGTGCGGCAAAGGCCCGGCAACTGAAGATAGGCCTGTGCACCGGGGCTTTTCTCTGACGTTCTCGGATGATCCGAGTGACCGAGAGGAGAGCCCGCGCTGCAACAGTGACCGAGACAACACGTACAACCCCGACTAGAGCAGTATGGCGGGAGAGATACGGGCAATGGCCGCAGAGGTCAGTCGTCTGCATGAGGAGGGCGACTGGTATAGAGCCAAGTCCAACGCCCGGTATACAGAAATAGAGGTGGTAAACGCTGCCCTGGTAGCCGCCCTGGAGAGAGGACAACAGCGCAACGAAGCTATGACCAGGGCACAAGCACCCCCACCAACCGAGTCTCGACGGTTTGAGGCGGGGCAGTCATCAGGCAGAAGGCTCAGTGATCCCGAGCGAGCGGAGTCACCGGCCGGCACAGCACCACCCAAGAGCTCGCCGGCGCCCCTTCGGCCACACGTTTCGTTTGAGGATGAAGCCGTGACCCCGACTGCACGGGCATTGCAGATGCTCGCCGACACTGTGTCGGATTTGAAGGCCCAAATGGAGGCCAACGAGAGAAGAGCAGCACGGCCGATGGAAGGCGCACGGTTCAACGAGCGCATGGGCCCTTTCTCGCACTGGGTTATGGAGTCGGGGAGGTCTGGTAACCAGAAGTCCCTCAAGCTCACCTATTCAGGGTCCGGCTGCCCGTACCAGCACCTCGAAAGCTTCCGGTCCCAAACATGTGCCAAGGGATACTCCGATGCAGTATGCTGCAATATTTTCCAGGAAACTCTGTTTGGAGAGGCGCTCAGCTGGTTCTATGAGCTTCCGGCAAATTCAATCGAGGCCTTCGAACAGTTGGCCGACCGGTTTGTAGGCCGCTTCATCCTCTGGGTCGAGGGAGCCCGCACATCGATCATCCTCTTCAACTGCATGCAAGCGCCCGGCGAGGAATTGAGGACTTTCGTCAACCGTTGGCAGACGGCGACGGCCGGGGTTCGGAACCTTAACAAAGGTATCGCCGAGATGGCGTTCAAGCAAGGGCTCCGGCCAGGGAAATTTTCATATGCCGTACGGGTGGAACCTGCTGCAGGGGTATGACGAGTTGATGGCAATGGCCAGGGAAATTTTCATATGCCGCAGGGGTATGACGAGTTGATGGCAATGGCCATCCGGCACGCTCAGGCCGATCACGAGACGTACGGGCAGCACCTGCTGAAGAGGAAGCGGGAAGAGCAGCAGGAAGAACACCCCCGGGAAGAGCACCCCCCACCCCGCCAAGAAGACAAGACCAGCCAGCGGACCGAGAACCGAGCCGCCCGACCGAGCCGACCCAACAGAAATTGGGGGCAAAGGCCGCAGAAGCCCTATCATGATAGACCCCAGAACGAGCACAAACCGGCGCAGTACCGGCAAGAACGCCCCCTGGCAATCATGCCAGCACAACCGGCCGGTCAAGAGGTCTTCAACGCTCTCACCTCTTCATACGAGGACATTTTGCTCGAGAACGGGAACATCATTCCCCCACCGCCCAGGAGAAAGTACCCGAAGGGGAAGCTTACCACGACGCAAACGGGCAAGTATTGCTCCTATCATGATGAGGCTACTCATCGAATGAGCCAGTGCTGTGCTCTCAAGACAGCGGTGGAGGGCCTGATTAGTAACGGCCAGCTCCAACGATATATAGGGGAAAGGAGAGCAGATCCTGACCGGGAGCAAGACCGGGGCTGGTAGACTCGCCGAGCCTCCAAGCGGCTAGTTTGGCATATCACCGGTTCGACCGCTGTAACATCAAGATGTATATACAAACTACTTTCAAGAAAAATTCCACCGGTTCCACCAATCCAAGTATATTCATAGTCAAGGGATAATACAAGCAGAGGCCGTTCCGGCAAGCTTACAAAAAAGAGCAAGGGCAAAAAACCTAAGGAGCTACACCTCTACCCTCAGCGGGCAATCCACCAGCCTCCCCGGATGAAGCAGCCGCGCCTTCAGCAATCTGAGGTCCACCCTCCCCTTCCGATTGCTCTTCCGCCGACTGCTCATGGATATCCAACTGCTCATGAATATCTTCATCAGCAGCCTTCGACATCCGGGAGGTATCCAGGTACCCCTTCTGCTCCCATTCCGTGTACCCATCCGCGATGCCCGATTCCCTGGCCTTCTCCAGGAACTGAAGGAACTGATCGCTCTCATGGTATTTGAGAACAACCCGCTCGTACAGTTCTGGGTCCTCTTCCCCGGCCGCAGCGGCAGAGGCGGCGTGCACAGCGGCAGCTCCCACCTGGAGCTCGTCTACCCTGGCCTCCAGTTCGGCCTTCTCCTCCTCAGCCAGCTCCTTCTCCTTCTCCAGGCTCCGGACCTGCTCCTCCAGCTTGGCCATCTGCTTCTTGGCCCTCTCCTCTGATCTGGCCTTCTCCCGCTCCAACCGGGACTTCTCTGCTTCCAGCCACTCTCGGGCTTCTGTCAGCTCGGCCACCTGCCTCTTCAGCTCCTCGCTCGGATCGGGCTGGTACAGATTGTACAGCAGCTGCATAACAACAGAGAGCCAACTAATGAAGCAGCAAAGGAAATGAATTACGAGCGGTACAATAGCACCGGGCAATTCTTACCTGCAGGACCGACTCCTTGAACTTTTGGCGCTTCCCGCCCGCCAAGGCTCCGGTGACCTCAGCCCTGTCCAGACCAAGGCCGGCCAAGTCTGCCGCCAGCTGCCGGGCGAGTGTACTCTCCGGGCTTCCCCTCCGTACCTCCGCAGGCGAGGGGCTACTCTGCCGGGCAGCGGCAGCCTTCTCCCCAGCGGAACTCGATGCACTGCTGGTTACCTTGAGCCGTTTGGCCAGATTTTCACCGAACGACCCACCGGTCAGCGTCACCAGCGTGGAGGGAGGAACGTCCATGATCCTCCGCCTCTTCTCACCCTGGCCGTCAGGCGAAGAAGGGTGACCCGGGTGACGAGCGGGACTGACCCCGGCCGGTATGGAATCCGGCTCACTCCACCGGGAATCTTCAGTGGCCCCCCGGTAGTCTTGCCCTTACCGGGTCCCACCTTGGGCACAGCAGGATGGCTCTTCACACGCGCCAGGACGTAGCCCTCGTCCTCGACATCCATGGCCCGCGGTTCGGGATGAACCGTAAGCCGACCGGACTCCTCGTCCACCGAGGTCCGTGAAACGGCCTCGCCTTTCTCCTTCAGCTTCGCGAGAAGTTCTTCACCGTCCATGGATAGGGTGGTTTCGGGTTTGATGACCGCCCGGGAAGATGCACCTGCAGGATGAGCAAAGGTTATTATTTAAAAGTTAGCAAAAGTATCACCGCTAGCACTTTCTACGCACCGGGATCTCGCCCGAGACAGCAATGCTCCAGCACTTCTCGCCGGATGAAGTTGTAAGAGCTCCGTTCGAGATCATCCCAACATCCAAGTATGGTCGTGATCCTCTCCTGCTCCAACTCGGTCAGCTCGAACGATTGATCCCCAAGGGGCTGGAAGGCACCAGGAACCCGATACATCTTACTCCTCTTCTGCCATTTACCGCCCGCCATCACCACCTTCTTCCTCCAGTTGTTATCCACCCAAGTAGGCATATTGGTGATGATAGGTTGGAAACACCGGGCGCTGAAGGACAGACAACCCCGGGACCCTCGCTTCTTCGAGTGATAACCTGTACAGTGCCCGAAATTCATTTACCGTTGGCATACTCATCCCAGAAAACTCGTACAGGCAGCCGAGGCTCAGCAGTCGCCTCCACTGGAGCCCTGGAAGCTGCGCGGGAGATACTTGCAGTGCACTGAGCATGTACTGCACGAAGTTTGGCAGCGGGAGTGAGAACCCGTCGCGAAACTGGTCTAGATGCACGGCAACCCAACCTGCCTCCGGGTTACAGGCTGACTCTCCGGGATTCAGTGGCCGTAGCGCCACCTCATCCGGGATACTCCACGTCTCCCGGAACGCAGCAATCTCTCCTGGTTTCATGCTACCCTCCGGCTCATCGCACAACACGGCACCCTTCCCTCTACCGATGGTGTAGCTCACGGACGGAGCACCAGCAAGGCGCACACCGTGCGGTATTTCCTCAGATCTTGAGGACCCGGAAGACGAAGCCCCGCTTCGGGAGCGGTCAGCGGCTTCAGACATCAGGGATTCCGAACCGAGCCAGTCCTCCAGTCTCTCCTCATCATCCACAACGGGACGCCTGACGGTCGATTCGGAAGCCCCATCAGAACTTGCAGAAGACATTTTTTTAACCTAAGGGGAAGAAAAAACAAAACCCTAGCGCTGGTCAGCAACAGGCTAGAACAGCGCCCTCTGCGGCCCCTCCCCAAGTTAACCGCAGACGCTCCGCTTAAAACAACTCAGTCGGCGACAGAGATCCCCCCCCCCCCCCCCCCCCCCCCGCCGCAAAAACACCGAAAAGAAAAACAAGAACAACACCAGGCAAAGAAAGCAGGATCTTACCGATTAGTATGCTCAACCGAGGAAAGTCCGCCCTGCGAAAGCAGCGAGCAATGATAGGAGGAGTAAAAGAGCACTTGAGGCAACAGATGTCGCGGGGCACCTCCACAGAGTTTTCGTCGGATTTCTCTCTTTCTCTCAAAGTCTCTCTAAGCAAGGAGCAAAACAGAATGAAGAAGGCAGAGGAGGCCTTTTTATAGAGAGGTCCGGTGCCCTAGGCGCTTGTAATCCCCCCAAAACACGCAATCAGAGCAACTCAAACGCCCGCGAATCCAGACTCTCCATCTCAGACCGCTCCCTACCAGCACGTGTCCCAGCATCAGTAAACTGCCCACGCCATCATAACTGATGGGACTGATGGACTTCCTCCTTAAATGCATGTCAGCCACTTGTCCCGCACGCTGGCGACAGGTAAGGGAGTTAGGAGCGGGAACCGAGGCGTCAGGCCCCCCCCCCCCCCCCCCCCCCCACTTCCCCAGGCTCTACGGCTACATGGCATCTCTCACCTGAGTTTTTCAACCGCTTCTAGAGCATTGTTCCGGGTACGAGCCATCCATCCGGTTCCATGGCAGTTCACGGTTAGGTATCATTCAACCGGCTACATGGCATCTCTCACCGGTTAGGTAACATTCAACCGCCTCGAGAGCATCTCACCGGTTATGATCATCCAACCGGCTCGAGATCATTCTTCCGGGAACGAGATCCACCCGGCCCCATGGCATCTCACTGGGGGACTCGTCTCGATATGGCAAAACGCCAGGTCGAGATCCGCCCGGTTTCATGGCACGACCCCAGTTTTGAGAACATTCGACCGGCATGGGCTTTATACACCCGGGTGAGTTTACATCTAACACATGTACTCTTGTCCAGCAGGATAAAAACCCTGCATCGCACTGAACTGCGGTCAATATGGGGCTCTACGGCGAGCCTTGTCACCTCAACGCCACCTCATTTCCTCAACGCTTATTCCAACACAAGCTGAGAAGAACTAGCAAGTGTTGACCGGTGCCTCAACAAACCGCAACACCGGGGCCACCTCCCCGCAGCCAAGCAATATGGACTCGTCTCGATATGGCAGAACGCCCGGTCGAGGTCCCATATTCTCCGACTCGTACCGATTTGGCAGAACGCACGGTCGAGGTCACAGCCTAGCAATATGGACTCGTCGCGATATGGCAGAACGCCCGGTCGAGGTTCCATATTCTCCGACTCGTACCGATTTGGTAGAACGCCCGGTCGAGGTCGCAGCCTAGCAATATGGACTCGTCGCGATATGGCAGAACGCCCGGTCGAGGTCCCATATTCTCCGACTCGTACCGATTTGGCAGAACGCCCGGTCGAGGTCGCAGCCTAGCAATGTTGACTCGTCTCGATATGGCAGAACGCCCGGTCGAGATCCCATGCTCTCCGGCTCGGTCTGATATGGCAGAACGCGGGGTCCAGGTTCCATGCACACATCTATTGCATGGCGGATTTCAACGCCCCATACTCATTCTATGCACCATCTATTGCATGGCGGATTTCAACGCCCCATACTCATTCCATGCACACATCTATTGCATGGCGGATTTCAACGCCCCACTATCATCTCCATGCTCATAGCACTACAACACTTTAGCACAGTACTACTTATATGACAAACATACACAAACGGTTGCATACCATCGGTAACAGGTACTCACCCCGGTCACGCCCAATCTTCAACGCGGACTTGGGGGACTGGGCACCGTTGGGTTGGTAACCCTGCGGGCCTGCGGGACAAGGGCAAGACAGTTTTAAGTCCCCATTCAAGATTGCACTTGACCGGGAACTTGGGGGACTTGTTGACAGTAGCCACAGAGGGGCTACAGCAGGCCCACAGACCCGCAGCTAGTGCACCAGGGGCCGGCCTCGGGGTCCAGCAGTCTATCCTGCCACCAGGGGCCCGGGGTCTGAGGGCGCCTGCCTGCCAAAGAGGTCACCAGAGCTGCCCTTTGATGTGCAAACAGAAGGGAACCAGTCCCACATCGAAGGGTAAGGCCATACCTCACTCCTGGTCACCTATATAAGGGCCCCAACTACCCTCATTAATAGGTAACTGATCCTTCCTACCGCTTATATACGTGCTTAAGTTATATCTATTCCAACTATACTAACTTAGGCATCGAAGAGGAGAAGACCGGCCCGCCCGGTATTCCCCTTAGTAAGCAGGTTTACAGGAGATCACGTGAAGATTCATCTGTCTCTACAAGGCCTACGCGTTTGTGCAGAAACAGGCTTGATGCGAGTTTTTAGTCCCTGCAATTGATTGTTAAGGGACGAGAAAGAAAGAAGGAGACGACAATATCTCCTTCACTGCAGTTTGACTCCTCAAGCAGAAAGAAGTTGCAGGCTAAAACTCCCAATTGATAATTGGGTTGGGCTGATTTTTCTCTATGGATTATGATCATGTAGCCTACTTCATGCTTCAAGCAGCCCACATAATCATGGGAGCTAAGGTTGATACCTGAAAAATCATGCAATTAGTTACTATGCTGTCACGCAACAAAAACCATGCATAGTCACGTAAATATATAAAATCCTATAGTTTTATAAGGATTTTATGTTCATTACTCGACTATAAATACGCCAAACAAACACGTCCTCGATGTGGACCCAAGTCACATCAAAGCATTTTTGGGGCTTTTAGATGTGGGTGTGGTGTGGAAGGTTACGGAAACGCACATGCTCATTCGTCGATTTAATATCGTCGGTGATTTTGGTCTTGGGCCCAAAATCCAAGCCCAACGAGTTAGATCGATAAATGAAATGGTGAACATGCATGAGAATATGAGATTAGACCAACCTTTCTTTCTCTTTAAGCCCAAAAACCCTTCTTTTTCCTTTAAGCCCAAACCATTCTTTTCTCTCTGCAGCTCCCTCTTTTCTATTCCGGATCACGTGTTCTCCTCCCCAGCAACTCTGCTTCCACCCCGCAGCACTGTTTCTTCTTTTTCTTGATAGCAGAACCTGAGCATGATCCCTAAAATTAGGGGATTCTTCTTACTACACGATCGTCCTGTAGCCCAGAAACCCCTCTTACCCGATCTTCTTTTTATCTGGAAACTAGCATCATCCAATGGACCCTATAAAAGGAGAGTTTTGTCAATGTAAAGTTCATCACACATCGATCAAGCTTCATCGATCAAAAACCCAGAAAACAGCCTCCAATTCCTTGCGCCCTTAAGCTTTCATGCCTTCAAGCACCAATCCATGTTCCCAGCCATCAAGACTCAAGCATTCAAGCAACATCACCAAATTCACAGCCATCTTCCCCCAAAAAAAAAGTCCCTTCAACCTTCAATCTATTATTTCCAGAAATCCTTTACCCAGAAAAACCCCCAATTCTCTTCACCGCAGTGCGTTTCTAGCTCCTGCACCACGCTCATGCTGTCAAGATCTGTTGATATTCATGCAGTCTGAATCACACACGAATTTCTCCCACGTTTGGGTGGAATTCGGCCTAGTCATGCTTAATCAAAAAAGACCCCCTCAACACTAGCACCACCTCAAGTTCAGTACTATTATGGATCAGAGCACTGAGGTAGTTTCAGACAAATGTATCGTGTTTTCTTCTACATCATCAAATGATATTTCGTTGCTTTGCGTGGTATTCACAAAAATAAAAAATAAAAATGAAACAAAAACTTCTAATACGTACGTACTTGTACATATTTAGGGGAAATGAGAATTTCCATTGATATAAGTCATCTAACGATCACAAGGATCAAATCATATGAGATGACAGACCATCTCAAATGCAAACTTAAGCTACTACTAAGAAAGTAAATACCCATAAAAGGCGCTTATTAGAACAAAGTTCAAAAGGCGTCCAAAAAACAAAATGGACATAAAGGAATTAAAAGCAAAAACAAGTAACCTACTATTCCAAAACTAAAAAACTCACACTACGAATCAAGCTTAAGGATCTCAATTGATGTACATTTCATCGAAGAGTTATCTTCAATCAAGCTTTAAGGCAGCCCAAACAGCCTTAAGGCCCATAGACCCTTTTCTCTCTCGTCACCCCGCCGGCCAGACCACGGTGATCCTATCGGAGGAGTAGTCGACCACCGGCTCAATCTGGGGGCCTTCCTGATCCCAGCCTCATGACGATTCTGTCGGGGAGAAACCTCAACCCTGCCTATGCTTGTCTTGCAACCGCCTTAAAGATCAGACACTGCCGCCGCTAGTTTTCGAGGTACATGACTCGCTGCTGCCACTGCTATAAAGCCCAATCGGCTTTCTGAAAACTACGTGCTCCACCACTGACCTAAACCGAGATCCCGAACGAAGATCGCTGGATGACACACCCTGAGAGGGTGACGCCTATGATTTCCACACCAAAACTCCTCAGTCGCTCTAACATGAGGATTGTCTGCCAACCAACGTGCTGCGACACAAAACTCCTGTCGCACATACTGGAGGAGAAGACGACGTCTTCAATTCAATAGGAGAGCCATCAGGGTCGCCGCCGCTCTACACCAAAACTAGGGTTTTAGAATTCTCAACTCCGAAAAAGACGGAGCAAATAACTCTAAGTCGTTGTATTACGTGTACGTTATGAGTTTTATCTGATACACTATAATGATAGAGCTCGATCCTGATAGTAGTAGAGAATATGGGACTCAAGTATATATCTTGTAGATAAACAATGTGGGAACTTACATACCAAAGCCAACAACTGAGTCCACAGCTGAAGACTACTCATTCATAATGAGTACCAATCTTGAATCTACTTACAATATGTGCCAACTAGCACATCCTCTTCTCAAGACTTCCGGAGCTGGTAACATTGTTTTTCTGTCTTCTGTTGCTGGTGTGGTATCAATTTTGGGGTCTGGGAGTGTATATGCTGCAGCTAAAGGTACACTTTATATATATATATATATATATATATATATATATATATATGTTGTAGGAAAATAGGAATTGGTCTCCTCATTTCATTGATAATCCCCTTTATATAGGGTGAGTATTACAACGGTAATAGGAAATACATTAATGACAATAATGACTACATAATTATCTATCGTCAGTTACATTGACGAAGGCACATAATACGTTTTTCCTTCAACACTCCCCCTTGTGCCGAGTTAGAGATAGAATGGTGCATGTGGTGTTGCCTCATTAAAAACCTTGCCAAGTAACAAAAACCCAATGGGAGAAAATAAAACTTTGGTCGAAGGACAAAAAGAGCGCAACGCACCTATTACATTTGAAAACAACATGTATGTGCTAGACTCCCCCTGATGTCTGCACCTCCCCGTGATTTTTACATTAATCATGGGATTCTCCATGATTCTTTCATTTGATCAAGGGAGCTTCAGTAACATTAGCATAGTTATGCATTTTCACATGTTTTTCCAAATATGACTTTGAGCAATGATTTAGTAACTAAATCTTGCCACATCGTCCTCAGATCCAACTTGATTTACTTTGATCTTGAGGATAAGGTTGTTCATGAACTGAATGCATAGGTTCATATTGAACATCAGGTTCACTCGTGGTATGACCTTCATATAACAAAATAGTCATAACTTCGTCTAAAGTATGAGTGAACCATTAAGAGATTTGAAATTGATCTGTGATAACAGATTTTCTTATCTCACCTTTAATGCGTTTTTCTTTACGCATAGTTAGCTATGACGTGGATAATTTCTTTATCATGTCACATTCTATGTAGAGATTGAATAAGCCCAAATCTTTCATATCTTTAATGAAAGAACGATTTGCGTTGCGTAGACGCATAGCTAGATATAGCTTTACAAATTTACATCGAATGAGAGGTCGAGTCTTACATATTATGTTTAAGTACAATCATGCGTCATTGCACTTGTATAGGAATTTCATTTCCCAATACTTCTTCGTCATCTTCCTTTAGATGAAAAACGGATCTATTGTTAGAGTAAAGACTTCGACTGATCATGGGAATATCTGTAGGCCTCACTTTATTCTTTAGAGTGCCTAAGCCGATTGATGGATGATCACCATCATTACAGTCCTTGAGTTCCATTTCAAGACTGTGTATTCCCAAAATCTTTTTCATTCTCAACTTAGGATTTACAATACACTGAGTTTCTCTTATTTCATTTAGAGTTCATATATATCCATAATGAAAACGCAAGGGCATAATTCATCAATCCCTTTCCAATCAAGTAGTCACTTTAGTGAACGTTTTAATTTCTTTTGCAAACATACTCATGTGATCTAGAGTCACTTGATTTGGGTGGATCAAGTCCGTTTAGGATCCTCATGTATATCTCTTAATTTAGATCCCCATAGAGATATATGTTTTGATCACTTTTCGTAAGCTGCATGTTCAGTTTTTCGGAAACTACCAAACTGACAAGGTAGTGGAGTGCAATGACATCCATTACGAGAGTTTGTCTCATCGTAGTCCATTACGAGAGAATATCTCCTCGTAGTCGATTCCAGTGCGTTTTTGAGAGACCTTGCGCCATAAGGTGAGTTTGCATACTCTTATTCTCATTACGCATTCTAACAAAGATATATTTGATAGGGTTTATATTTGCGGTGTCGGCGTCACCTGCCCAAAAGACCTATCTCTTTGTTTATACTGGATCGCTTCTTTCCATTAGGCCAGTTTACTAAGTTGACATTTTTCAACGAAGTATGGTTCGATAGTAGACTCATTATTCCACATCCTCATGTACACTAGTGTAATGTGTTTGTAGAGATCTCTATACTTTAAGGATTGGTTCTAACATTTGAGGCGTCCCCCAATGATAACCACAATCCATAAATATTCTCATGAGACGGATTTGAGTATCACTGATCAATAGATCAGGTTGTGCCAAACTTGTTTTCTTCCTTTACACAAGTATGTATCGAACCTAGGGTGGCCTCCCCCTCTTCCTTGGAGAGCCACGGCCTGTGACACCATTTATGCCACTTATGGCGTCACCATGCCACCATCCATGGTGGCAGTGCAATACCCAATTCTTTTTGGGTGGTACCATGTCCTTTTGATAAAACACAATCCTTGCAGGTATATTTGCAGCAGGTTTATATGATCTCGTCACTTTAATGTATAAGACATCTCTGCACACTTTACTTTGTGTGATTTTGGGGATCGAGATGAGACACAGTGGGGACAAACCACGACAATTCCTGTCGTTCCACTTGAACATGCTTGTTCTTATCTCCCCCTAACGACGGGAAGACTGTCTCATCAAAGTGACACACCGCAAATCTAGCGGTGAGGAGATCGCCTGTCAAGGTTTCGACATAGCGGACTATAGCTGGAAGTTCATATCCAGCATAAATATTTATTCATCTCAAGTAACCCATCATTGTGCGCTGTGGCGGCGCAATTTTGGCACATAAAATATTTAATAGAGCTCAAGGATTGTAGATCCGTATCATTCCAAAAGAGCTCAAGGATTACAAGTTCGTTTGAAATCCTAAAAAATCCTCACACATAGTCACCAGCTATGGTGTAAATTGGTTCAATGATGATGGCCATAGATGAAAAAGTAACGCTACATGCAAAAATTGCATAACCCAAAACGGAAGTATTGGTGTGCTTTACCAATATTAAGACTATTACTGTAGTCGTTTTCCGTGAGACCAATTGAGTTTTTATATAGGAATATGATGTCCATTACAAATCCCATATAATAAGCCATAAAATCATCACACCTACGGAAATTAACCCGGCCTAGGTGCTTTGACTTTCTAGCATAAGCAACATAAATTTTAATTGTGGATGGTGTCATGACACGTGACCAGCGTGTCGACACAACAACCAACACCATAAAATATCTATGGTGTTCGCAAGTTGGTTGAATCGATCCACTGAATCCTCTTTTGATTCAATATAACAACATAATGAGAAACTCATGTGTCCTTTGCATATGATGATCTCAATCATAATTGCTTTAACGAATAGGCTTTGAATGATGTACTTTTATCCATAAAATCATGACGGATAGGAGAAGCATAATAAGGTATAAATGCATATGCTTGTGCATCAAATATATTATAATGCCACATTGGGGGAGCGGCGGAATTTAGGAATTGAACATACGTCTTCAACCCTATATGACAATATTTGAGGATAAAATGTTCATTGATCGTCCTCAGATTCGTGTGTGAACCATATTCTTTTGGTGTTTGCTTCTATTTATCCAAAAATATGGGTGTCCATAGTAGTTTCTTTAATGTATGGATCACCATATCAAAGCCAATCTATGTCAGAATTCCAAAAGATCATTTTCTTATGACGTTGGATTTAATTAGCGATTACTTAGAACCTACTAAGTTGACATATAATCTTCTCTAATACTCGTTTACATTCGCAGTCATTTAGAGGTAATGCAAAGGAGCTCAAATGAATTCTCACTTGTGTCTTTTTCACATGAAAAATCGTGGCGTAAATTTCTTTATAATGTGGAAAACAAAATTCAATTTTCTTTTATCGCATAAATTGTCAATTTGACATATGCTCAATATATACATCGAAACGTAACTCAAGTTCTTTAGAGTAAATCGATGGGTATTGTAATAAAAAGGTATTGTAATCCCAGTTAGGCAAGTGCATTATGAATCCCAAAGGAAAAGATATACTGATCCTTATCACTTTCTTTGATATACTAATCATTATCATATACTATTGATATAGTACTACTGTTCTTCAGTACTATTATTTTAGGGATTACATTGTGCGTTTCTTTACACACGGTTCTTTGTTTCATGCCTACATTATGATATGTTGCTTTACTTTATGCAATACTTTGCAAAGTTAGATGCAGAAAATTGAATCATGTATATTATGAATAAAATTTGAATAATCTCAATTCATTGAGAGAAAATTTAAAAGTTAACATGCCAACGATGACATTCAGTCTTGTCCAATTAGAGATAGAAACTTTAAGACTAAAAGTCTAATTTAGGCGTAAATAGCCTTTATAAGGATATCTTGTAAATTTAAAAGTAGACTAATCAATGTCTATCTTGGATGGAGTCAAATCCTTTTGGCTCTTTTAATGGCAGCAATGATGAGATGTGTCATTTGACATATTCTTCCCATATGGTATGTCTTTAGTTGTAAAATCATTTTCGATGTTCTTGTTGGATATTGAAGATACTTTTCCAAAAAAAATCCACGTACTCGTATGATTCTTCATACTTATTGTAAGTCGTAGCTAATTCTTTGCTAGCTTGTAATGTACGTATGAATAGTTCATTGATTTACAACAATGGCAGTGCTTCATTGCACATGACGTGTCCCCTAGATCATCTTTCAAATGGTACATTATTTCCACTTACTTTTGGATGATTATATGAATTTTACGTCCATGGCAATTATTATTTATTTTAGGGTTATTGCATTACTTTGCACATTTTGTTCCAAGAAATATCATTTTCTCAGACCTTACATCGTCATTACCTTTTGTTTTCTCAGATCTTTCATCTTCATTTCCCTTTGTTTTAGGGTGATTGCATTACTTTGCATAATTCGTTTCAGGGATTTTTTCTCAGACCTTACATTGTCATTCAAGATATTGAAATTATTTATTTAGCTATTTACATAAAGCAGTTCGTATAAATATACCATGCTCAAGCCTTTATTGGCTCAATAGGGAAATTTGGTACTCAAGTTCTTCAGAGTCCAATGTGTCAAAATCAAACTGTGATGGTTAAACCATCTGTAAAATATAGGAAGAAGAGAGTGTATTAGTTTCGCAGTCTAAATAACATTCACGACAACTAAAATAAACCAATATACTTTATGGAAATCCGATGCTTTGTGAAATTTCGTTATCACAATAAAATTTTAGTTTCTCCATTTTCATTGCATGTGAAGTTAATGAAATTCCATTATCGTTACTTTTTACATAATTAATAAGATATCCATCTTGAAAAATTTTCAAGAAATAAAAAAATTGGATTTCAAGACCGAAATTTGTAATGGTCATATTTTTCTTACTTCGTGAAAATACTTTTACACAGTATAGGTTTGTCCATTTTTCTTTATATTACAATGCTCATGAAATTACATTATCATGGCAATGCTCAAACTAAATAACATGTTAAATAAAAATAATTATTTAACATAATAAAATAGACATATAATGATGTTTAAATTTCATAAGTATATGTCATGGTCTAATAAGATAAGTTTGAGCATTATATCATTAACGATTTAATGAAAATGATAACTTTAATTAGATCTTACTTGTTAGTTTGCCAAATAAACTGCGTATGATACAATTGCTCGATCTCCGACTCCAAATTATCATCACATATTGATCGCCGTATCGTAATTGTTATGCCACATAAAAACAAATAATATTCATATGATTAGTCACTTTAATCATATATATTTCACATTTATCGTATAAATTAAGTAATTTTATATTGACGATGAAATTTGAAAACAGTAAATAGTCACACAATAGATATAAATTACTGTGTGGTAATTTCAAAAATTACCTTTGTATTTTACCCTAAAAAAATTCCTTTTTTTTCGGGTTGGGTCAGGCCCAAGGGGTTGGGCCGGGTCGGGTCGATTGCAAAATCTGCCGACGAGATTTTCGTCGGTAGAACTTTTGGAGCAATTTTTTTTCTTCCCGACGAGCTGTCGTCGGTAGAAACGGGATCGGGTCTTTTGACTCGGGCTGCTGTGCTACTGTTGTGGCGTGGCTCGGTGTCGTCGGAGCGGCGATCAGAGGAGCAGACGCGTCGATGACGAGATCGGAGTCGTCGGCGTCGAGACGAGCCGGAGTCGAGGCCGAGCGGCGATTGAAGCAGTGGGTGGTCCGATCGTCGGAAACGGAGCGTGAGGTGGTGGCGAGGCTGAGATCGGAGTGGTCCGATCGGGAGCGTCGTGGCGTCGTCGGGGGCTCCGGATCGAGGCAGTGGAAGGGCCGGTGGATCCTGGACGAGTTCGAGCGGAGGACCGGCACCGGGGGACGAGATCGAATGATCGGGTCGAGGTGAGGCTCTATCGGAGGGTGGCGGATTGAAGGCGAGCCGATCGAAGCAGTGGATCCGGTTTGGAGTGGCCAACGCTGATCAGAGAGAGCTCGTTGGCTTCGGGCGGAGCTGCGGCTAGGAAAACAAGCGGCGGCGGCGGCGACGGCTTGGTGGAAGGCTAGGGCGGCGGAGGCAGAAAAACAAAAAATTAGGGTTTTTTTTTTCTCTTTGTTTTTTTTTTTTTTTTTTTTTTTTTTCTAAAAACTCATGGTTAGGCAAAGTGCTGATAACGTGTTGTAGGAAAATAGGAATTGGTCTCCTCATTTCATTGATAATCCCCTTTATATAGGGTGAGTATTACAACGGTAATAGGAAATACATTAATGACAATAATGACTACATAATTATCTATCGTCAGTTACATTGACGAAGGCACATAATACGTTTTTCCTTCAACAATATATATATATATATATATATATATATATAGACTTTCTTGGCTAAGGACCTCCGCACCAATCCTTATGGTGCAGATTTTATATTTTGACTAACTTTTCGATTGAATTTTTACATATTTTCCGTGTAGTCTTTAGGTATTCATATATAGATCATGTATGCAAAAGGGTGTTGCTAAATGTACCCAGCAAAGTTCTAACTATACCCAGCCCTAGAAAATTATGCTTCTTTTTCCGATCCTACCCTTCAAACAGAACAGAGAAAGAATGCAAAGAAACCCAGCAACAACAATTATTCTTGAACCAATGAATTCTGAAATCTATATAGAGATTAGAATCCAAACCAAATCTCCAGAAAATCAGTCTCATTTCTCTCACAATATGTCAATATCTATCTTTTTAGAAATCATGCATATGAATTTTCATTTTATTCTTGCTCCTTTCCTGGGTTTTCATCGATATGTTCAAATTCATTATGATCATGTTATCTACGTGAATTGATAATTGTATTATCAACCAAAACAGCAATCAAATGAATCAGTTTTGGAATTGCAATTAAAAAGATTTCTTTCCTGTAAACTAATAAAATGATTTAATAGTTTTCTTTCCAGTAAATTGAGCCCATCAATTTCAAGCAACTATTTCAATGAAAACTGGATGATTGATTACATAGAGAGATGGAGAAGGGGAATGAATACAGTAGTGACTTCCATTTCTGCTGGGAAATTGGGAATCAGTGAAAGAATTCGGAAGTTGAAAGACGATGTGCTGCAGTCTATATTTTTCTTCTTTTTCTTCTTTCTCGTTTTTAATATAAGGACAAAACTAGAAAATTAGACACAAAATGATAATGGCTGGGTATAGTTAGAAATTTGCTGGGTACATTTAGCAACACCCATGCAAAATTGGCCAAAACTTTGGCTTGTGAGTGGGCAAAAGACAAGATTAGGATCAACAGTGTTGCACCTTGGGTCATCAGAACCCCTCTTGTTGAACCTGTAAGTTACATTCGCAGATGAATGATTATAATGTGCAGACCTAAGTATTGTTTCACGGTATTGATTATATTTCACATGCAGATTTTGAATAACGAAAAGTTAATGGAGGCTGTCATCTCTGGAACCCCATTAGGACGTATAGGAGAGCCTGAAGATGTGTCTGCCTTGGTGGCGTTTCTATGCCTTCCTGCAGCCTCATACATAACAGGGCAGACTTTTTGCGTCGATGGAGGGATAACTGTCAATGGCTTCCAGTTTCAAGCATAATGAATTTTTTATATATGCTGAGATTTGCATAACAGTACTGCTCAAAACTAATTACATAATGTGTGTCTGTCGTGTGTCTCATATATATATATATATATGGTGATCCTTATAGCAGTAAATAATATAGGCATTGCACAAGAGCGATAGTACTTGAAGCCAAGTTTCATTGATATCATGTTAAACGGCCTACCCTGAACAATTAAGCAAATATCATGTTGATATCTGCATTTTTCATTGTTACGTTTTCGTGAGCGCATGCGTTTCAATGATAGACATGTTTGCCATCTATATTCTATACCATGCATGTCCTTTTCGTATTCCATATATCTCCAACTTTTGGTTGCACAGTAATATTCATAACCATCTTTTAAATATTCTTTAGTTACTACTCTGCACTCTGTACTAATTCAATTTCATTGTATGGTGTTTACGATTTCATAAACATCGACCCTTTTGAGGTCATGTACGTATTTCTGAAATTTTGGTTCGTCCCAGTCCCCACTCCCAGTCCAAATATAAAGTGAGGTCCTCGATTTTCAAGTCTTGGGGTCAAGATCTCAAGATAAAAATCGAGTAGACGGAGCTCGCGGCCGAATGGTGTGCCAAGTTTCATCGTTATTTGGCTCCACTCGATCTTGGTGTTATTACGTGATTGCTATGACACTTGTTATTGTTTCTAGCTAGGCCGGTGCGCTGCTTCATACATAGCATATCTTCAAAAACAATATCTTCTTTGTAGGTCAGAGCTTTCACGAAGAGTTGGCTTAGTGATCAATGATTTGGGGCACGTTTACGTCACAAGCAATCGGAATCAATCCATTCCCTTTGCGCACAGTAAAGTGCGTTTACGTACCCATCCGAAATGGGAATCAGCGTGGGTTCCACTATTTCATCCGGAATGAATCATGGGTTTCGATTCCGGAATTAAGATACGGTATTACGCACAGTAAAAAGCTGAAACACATTTTACTTCCACAATTGTCCCTGGATTTTTAGAGGAAAACCAAAAATACCCCTGGCATTCGGGCAGCCTCCGTCTTCAGTCTCTCACCATCGCATCTCATCTCTCTTGTGCAGAGGCTCCGTCTTCAGTCTCTCACCATCACACCGTCTTCAGCCTCCCTCAATCTTTCTCACCTGCAAAGTCGTTCATCATCTCTGAAGAGCAAACAGGAGCTGAGAAATGCTGGTAAACCTCACAAACCCATCTCTCTAATTTTATTTTTACACTGTTTCCTGTAATTTTTTCTTAATTTTTCAAGCTTTGTGTTTTGAGTTTTGGTTTCCATGATTTTATGGGTTGCATTTCTTGAGCTGGTTGTGATGCTTTAGTCTTAAAGTTTGGTTCTTGAGAGTTGTGGGTGAAAGTTTTGGTTCTTGAGAATTGTGGGTTGATGTTTGGTTGTGATATTTACTAGTAGTATCTTACGTTGTTGTGTTGGGTGATTTTCAGGTCTTGATAGCTTGAATCAAGCTCCGGACTTTGTTTTGGTGAGTGTTTCACTACTAGAAAAAAGGTTTTTCTCGAAGAAATAAAAAAAAACGATCGACGAATTAAAATTTTCGTCGGTACTTCCAACGAATAGCCGACGATTTTATTTTTCGTTGGTGGAAAAACAAAATCGTCGGCCATAGTTTAACCATAGCCGACGATACTGTTTTTTCGTTGGTATAAACAAAAAACGTCGGCTATATTCATATTTCAGTCGACGATTTGGATTTTCGTCGGCCTTTCTCTGAAACATTAGCCGATGAAAACTTTTGAAATTTTGGCCAACGAAATTGACATTTTCGTCGGCTATAAGTCTATATATTTTCAGATCTAGACAGCAGCTGCTCATTTAAAAAAAAATGAAAAAAAACTGGAGAAAGAGTGAAAAATATGTGGGTATTGTTGATATTGATCCAAATGAAGAAACTAACGAGGACTCTAGTGGTGAGGAAAGACATAGATTACCCCTATCGAGCAATTCAGAAACCGAAGAAGACTCATCCGATGATTCCAATTACAATCCGACGGATTAAGTAATTTAGATGATGTAATCATTTCATTTGTAATCCACTAATTTCTAATGAACGGGCGTGGGGATGAGCCTCTCAGCTAGGCTGGGTTCCAAACCCCTTAAAAAAAATTTGAAATATGTTGATTGCTGGGTTTCTGTTTTCTTGATGTTCAATTTTGGTTATATATGAACAGGAAATAGGAATACGAGAGGTTACACCTACTGATTTATTTTACCTTTTTCATATAATAGCCGACGAAAAACATGTTATTTCGTCGGCTATACTCATAATAGCCGACGAAAAATGCATTATTTCGTCAGCCATAACTATATTAAAAAATACATATTTTATTTTAGACAGAAAACGACAAAAGAATAGCCGACGAGTACGAGGTTGTCTCTCGTCGGCTATGATTTAAAACAAACAAAAAACAAAAAATGACCAGATTTCATTTTCTATCACTAACGATAAACCATTGTTTCATCCTTCAAACAGAAAAAAGTCGTGAAATAAGATATGACCAAAATGATAAAATACGTTTATGGTTGAAAAATGACAAGATTCCGATAAAATCTGAGTGTCGAAAGATGCGGTCAAAGGTTTTATTCCTTCGTTTCTCTAATGGTAGCGTTACCTTCGGTAAATATTTTGAGGAAAATTTTTATACGATTAATTGCATCTCATCGATTTGAAACTATTATCTGTTGAAGGTCAGGCAAAAAAACGTCATTTAGACAGTCCAATTACCATTTCTAAGCGTTTAGAGGTTTGACTTACCCGGTTGACCGTTCCGATCGAGCCTTTAACGTTGTCAGCTGAAGTTGGATTTTTTTTCCATACATGTATTTAATCTTAACGGTGATATCTGACGGTTGGAATAGATTTTCTAAACTTTTAGATTCAAAATCAGAACATATGCACTAATGTTCTTTAACTTGTTTACTAAGTGTTTAAGTGAATGTATAGTTTCAAATAGTTACTATACGTAGACTCTTCAAATGCAAAAATGTTGTGAAATAAGATATGACCGAAATAATGAAATACGTCTACTGTTGAAAAATGACAAGGTTCTGATAAAATCTGTGTGCCAAATGTTGCGGTTAACTGTTTTTACTTTCGTTTTTCTATGTGTAGCCTGACGTTTGTTAAATCAATTTTGTAAAATTTTTATATGATTAGTTGCGTCTCATTGATTTGAAACTATTATCTGTTGAAGGTGAGGCCAGAAACCGTCGTTTAACTAGACTAATTTCCGTTTTTAAGCGTTTAGAGGTTTGACTTAGTGGTTTGACTTAGTGGTTTGACCTATAGTTTAGCCGACGAAAATTATATTTCGTCGGCTAAACTCTTGCAATCCGCGCCTTTTTATTGTCCGCCGTTGGATGGCTCAGATCCGACGGCTGTTGATCTTCCTAAGTATAGCCGACGACATTCAAAGAATAGCCGACGAAATTTTGTAAATCGTCGGCTAAACTCTTGCGATCCGCGCCTTTTTATTGTCCGCCGTTGGATGGCTCAGATCCGACGGCTGTTGATCTTCCAAAGTATAGCTGACGACATTCAAATAATAGCCGACGAAATCTTGTAAATCGTCGGCTATTCTCTCTGCTATAAAAGCTGAAAGTCGCTTTCAGCCCAACTTTTTCTTCAATCCTTCGAATTTCATCGACTTCCTCCTCCTCCTCCTCAAATCGGCGCCGGCGTCCTCCTCCTCCTCCTCCTCCTCAAATCGGCGCCGGCGTCCTCCTCCTCCTCCTCCTCCTTCCCCTCCTCCTCATTCCCCTCCTCCTCCTCCTCCTCCTTCTCCTCCTCCGCTAGGTAATTTTTATTTTTTTTTACAATTTATTTTAATTGTATAATTTAGGTATATAATTTAGATATTTAAGTGTGTGTTAAATTGTTATATATATATTAGTTATATATATAAATTGTTAGATTAATTATATATATAAATTTGTAGATTAATTATATAAATTGTTATATATTTGTTAATATATACACATATTTGTGTGTATATATATATATATATATATATATGTTAATGTATATTTTAATTGTTATATATAAATTGTTAAATTAATTATATATATAAATTGGTAGCCTAATTATATAAATGGTTATATTTATGTTAATATATAAATGGTTATTTGTATGTATATATATGTTAATGATGAAATATAGTTATATTTGTATATAAATGGTTATATTTATGTTAATGGTTAGTGTTATTTAAAATTAGTTAAATTATAAATATTAATTTGTTAGTATGTTTTAAAATATGTTAGTATTATTGGTTATTATATTAATTAGAATTTGTTATTTAATGTAATATAATTTAATATTAATTAATATATTAATTTATTTGTTTCGAGATGGCCGATGCATTTAGACAGCTATTCAGAGGCCGTCGTTCCAGATCTAGCAGTTCTGGAAGTTCTGGCGGATCTGGAGACTCCGAGAGGACCCCTAGCCAGCCTGAGAGGACCACCAGCCAGCCTCAGAGGATCGATTCATCCCAGCCGCGGAGGAGTGTGAGCAACCGGCGCCAGACCCTTTTATCTGCGGGGAGGCCGTTTAGCAGTTCATGTCCCCCTCTCCGGCCAGATCCTCCGAGATGTAGTACGCAACTATTTCATGACGACATATCTCCAGACGTTCATCAGGTCCGTATGTCTGAGGTTCATCGGGAGCCGATGACGAGTCATGCGTCGTCTGCTGCTGACTCTACTGAGGGGCCTACTCTCCCTAATCAGCTATACCTGCCATACAACATTCCTGCCATACCCGAGGTCGACGAGCGTGGTGTGCCCATATGGCCTGCTAGGCCTCAGTACATGAGTGTTGCAGAGGCATACCATTATGAGCCATTTGAGAGACCTGAGCTCCTGATTTCGGCGAGATTAAAAGGAAAGTCGACAGAAGGGTCATCGAGTTCAGGTAACATTTGATTTTATTAATTAAATGTTTTATTAAAATTAACGCACTAATATTTAATTTTATTAACCAATCGTCGTTTATGTGATAGGGACCGCCGTTAGCAGTTCAAGCAGGAATACGAGAGGTGTCATATGTTTTGATACGCTCAGGAAAAGTGTTGAGACCAGCGGGAGGATCCAGATCAACGAACCCCCTAATCAGGATGTTAAGGGGAAAAAACGCCGTGATTACGCGGGTTGCGTGGGAGCACTAATTAGGGATAGAGTCCCTATGTTGTGGACACGGTGGGCTGATGTGCCGGAAGAGATCAAGAGGGAGGTCAACAACGCGGCGTCGGTGAGTAATTTAAAAAACTTAATTTCTTTATCGTAATATTTAATAATTTTTGGTATTGTTATAATTTTAAAACTAATAAAATATTATCTTTCAGGCATACTTCGAGATTGCCGAACACAAGCAGGCTTGGGCGTACGCGATGCAGAACTCGAGGTACGTTGGGAATTCCTCATCTTATAATTTGAAATATTTTATGATATTAATAATATTTCTAATACACTTTTGTTTTTTCCGTAGGTTCAAAGAGTGGAAGAACGAGCTCCGTACCCACTTTACCGAATACGACAAATATGGTCATATGGGTACTCTAAGAGAGTTCATGTTCAGGGAGTACGAGTGGCGTTGGTTGAAGACAGTAGACTTCAACAACCCAGTTATGCAGGTAAATACTAAACTTAACTATAAATGTTTATTTTGTTAATATTTTAATTATTAGTTTAATTATTTTATAATTATTACACTAATATTTTTTTATGCAATTTTCTAATATTTTATTATTTGTTTGAAGGAACGGTCTCGGCAGAACTCTGCGAACCGCCGCTGTAACACAACCCCCCATCATGGTGGTTCTAGGCCATTTTCACAATATCTGGAGGAGGCGCTTAGAGATCATCCTTTAAGCAACCCATACGTAGAGACGTTCAAGAAGGCTTATCCATTAGCGACAGAAGAGCTTATAAGTCGTTGATTACGATTTTAAAATTTTAATTATTAATTTTACTTAATTATATATTTGTTAGAATATTAATTATTATTTTTTTCCCGTTCAATTAGGAGAGGGTGAACCGGGCCGAAGAAGAAGTGTTGCAGGCAGTAGTTCGGGAGACACAACCGAACATTTCAAGGAAGATTTGCAAGAAGCCCTGAGCCAGGTCGACCGATCGAATGTCCAAACTGCAGCGAGGATATTCGACGCAGCCTTCTCAAAACGGTCAAACGACTACTACTGCCGGGGTTTGGGAAGTTCTGGAATAGGGGTCCTGAAGACCACTAAGGGAGCTCAAAAGAGGGGAGGCGGGGACACCCAACAGATGAAGGGGGAAATGCAGAGATTGGCAGAAGAAAATGCAAGATTGGCGGCCCAGTTCCAGAGATCACAGGAGCAACAATGCAGAACACAGCAGTATCAGATGGAAATGGAGCGTTGGCATGCTGAATGCGAGAGAATTCGGCGACAGAACACGCCGGCCAACAAAACTGGTGGTATGCTATGTTCGCGGCACAACAACAAGGCCTTGAACCCCCGCCCCCGTTTGAGCCGTTAGATGAACCTCGAATGCCGAGAGCTCCCGAGTTCATTCAGCAGGATGACGAGCATGATGGACAGCAGGATGGTGGCCAGGATTGAACAAATTAAATAATTAATGAAAAACGTGTTTCTTGTTGAATTGTCATTGTAAATTGCATGTTGCTTGGAATGGTAATTTAGAAATTAATTTAATTTTTTTTTTCCCCCAAAATGTAAGAACAGCCGACGATATTGACATTATTTCGTCGGCTATCACTGCTATAGCCGACGATTTTTACCAAATTTCGTCGGCTATAACTGTTATAACCGACGAAAATGACATTATTTCGTCGGTGGTCTATGTTAAATAGTGACGGTTTCGTTGGCTATAACTAATTAATGCCTCTTAAAATATTAATATATTTTGACGAAATCTGCATGTCGTCGGCTATATTTCAGAACAAATAACCGACGAAACAGAAGAGATCGTCGGCTATATTTTACGATATCGTCGGCCATATGTGAAAATATCCGACGAGTTTCGTCGGGCATTATGCCAAGGTTTGGTCGACGAAATGTATTTTCGTCGGTGATAACTTTGGCATGGCCGACGATTTCGTTATTGTAGTCGGGTATATTTTTACCGACGCCGTTTTATCGACGAATAATAGCCGACGAAATTTTCGTCGATAGAAGGAATACCAGACGAAAATTTTGAATAGTAGACGAAATTTTTTTCGTCGGCTATTCTGTCCGATCTGGTAGTGTTTACTTAATCTTTGAGTATTTTTCTGCTCTATTTTGCATGCATGTATATATCTGCGGTTCATGTTTAAAGAAATTGAGCTCTGTGTGTGAGGGGCTGCTCCTGTATAAGGAGCAATGTACTGTAATGTAGCTGGGGAATCCGCCGTTTCAAAAGAGTTTGATTTATATGAGTCTGTGTGTGAAGTTCTTGATAGTTTTCGAAGTTACTATTTTATTTGTGCATACACTGGATGAATGGTTGTCTCTTGGAAATTTTGAGCTTTGATTTGGGTGTATATAAGAATATATGGTGCAGTTTTATGTTATCCTGCTGTGGTGTTGTTGGCAGTAGGTGATCATAGTTTATTTGAGCTTATGCTGCTTAACGGTGGTGGTGATGATTTGCTCTTTCTTTCATTTTCAGTCTTTTAGATAATTGCAGAGCATAATTATAGTTTGTGAATTGTGATGCGTAGTTGATAAAAAGTTGGGAACTTGATTATTTGGATTGCTATGGCATCGAGTTTACTGCTCAGGTAGAGGTTTTGTTCTTCCTCTGTCAATTTCCAATAAAGTACTAATCTCAGAGCATGATATGACTCTTAGATATATTAGAATTATAGAAAGTTGAGAATTAAAGAAGTTGGATGATTGAAGGCTTTGTGTGCAGTTTATGTTTATTGTTCTTGATTATGTTTTGGAATTTTGGTTATTTGTGGCAGTATTAATGGGCGGTGGTAGTGATAGCTAGTGGCTATGGATTTCTTGATTATGGTTTCTATCTTAATGTTCTGGATTGTGATCATACTCTTTCATTTTGGAGTGTGTGTTTGTGTACTAGAAAGATGGTGATAACTAATTGAAGAAATCAAATATTACTAGTAACAAGGACTTGTTGCATTCTATTTTCCCACTTTGTTGGTTATCTATGTGTCTGCATATAATTGAAAGCTTGTTTCAATATACAACAAGCACCTTGAGACATGCTGATCGCTTGGGGGGGAGGGAATCAAAGAGATCGATCATTCTGTATTTACTAAGGCTCTTTGGTTTTTGCACTGAGGATGGGAGAGAGAAAAAACTATTCGATTTGGGTTCTTGTTTTCTGGCTTTGTTTTGTCTTTGGCTTAAGCTGCAGGAATATAAATATATGTTTGGCAGTTAAGTCTATGCAGTTAACTGATTTAGTTCTTGGTCGAGCATCAATTCTTCATTATAGCACTAAAAGATACTCCTTATGATCATGAATTTGATATGTTTTAGTGCTGCAAATATTAATCATATCATTCTTTATAATGACTGTAAATTTAGGGTAAGTTCTTATATTCTCTACTTCAAATCCAGTCTCTTCAACTCTCAGATAGGGTCATCAATACTAATCAGCATTAGTGAGCTAGTCAGTAGATGGTGGCTCACATTTTTCTAGTACTTAAGGCTTCTTGGCATCTCAATTGGGATAATATAGCAGCTGCATAGTTGTTTGGATTTTGGTATTCCGTTTTATTGGTCCGCAACATCAATTGTGTCTTTCACCTCTTTAGAACAGCTAAATGCTAGTGTTTACTGTCAGTTTAGTTCTCCTAAGTAAATTTTACTCTGATACTAGTATTAATTACAACACTGGTTTTTTTACTTCTCAAATTACTTGTATATCTAATCCTAAATTTGCTGTTTTTGTACACAGGTGGACATGACCTTAGCAAATCCATGAGCATGAGATATAGGAGGGTGCATATCATCAGGACCAAAGTTAGGTTGTTTGCTGTGCAACCTGGAAATGTTGTTTGTTGTGCACCACCTTCTGAATATGTTCAAGGGATTTTTCTAAGTTCTACAGTTTATGTTCTTAACTTACCACTTAACTGAATCCTATCTTTAGAGATAAATTGATACAGTTTTTAATTTATCATTCAGAGAGCGAGTGATACCATATATACTTGGATGAACTAATGAGTATTATCATAAAAAATGCTTAAATATCAATTAACATGATTGACAAATTTGTTCTGTCATTGCACAAGCAAAAGACCTGAATTTCATAAAGGAAAAATGGGATGTTGATAGAAATTACAAAATCATGAAAAGTTCTTGAATGTTATGAACTTGAATGTTGGTTTTATACCATTCTCAATCTCTTGGATCAATTGTTGGATGTAACCTTGTTGGATCAATTGTTGAATGCAACAGGTACAATTGTCGAATGTATTTGGTACTTTGAGCATTTGCTAAATAGTGCACAAAATCATTAAAGGTATTTCTGTCATTCGCCACATTCTGATTCATATTCCCATATAACGGTAAACACATGAATGGGGGATTGATTCCCATTCCGGGTAATAAGTAAACAATGTAATGAGAATAATTCCACCCCTCTCTCATTCCTTCTCATTCCCATTCATTCTTATTCTCATTCCTTCTCAATCCCATTACGGTTTCGTAAACATGAGCTTGTTGGCAGAAGCCACTGCAAAAAAATATGGGTTCATATGTGCTGTTCATACACATAAAAAAAAGATGTTACTTACAGTTAATTTTAAAATAGCTGTTCATATGTGCTGCAAGCAGCCACAAACAGATAATAATTACCATGTTGAAATATTTCTGTTTAATTTGTTGGAAACTTGCAGAGCGAAATCAATGGTTTATAAGCAAAGGAGAATTAAGTTGTATGTCTAGAATAACTGCAAGATATCTCAAGTTAACCCTCTCAAGAAATTAGGGATTAGTGGATTTTTTTAGCTGACAAGGTTAGAAAGTTCCAAGTGTTTGATTTTATTTAAGCTGTATTTGTAACAAGGATCTGAAATTTATAGTTGATGAATTGAATGAGAATTTTGTTGTTATATACTAGCTCTACAAATATAATATTTGAATACATGGTCAATGGTAGTCGGTGGTTTTAAATCTCAGGTAGTTAAAGCAATCATTTGACTGCCAGTTTTTTTTATATTATTAATATTATATCAACGGAGCCACGTTTGTAATCGTGGGACAATTGAACGTGGGTGGGTCCCATTGATGCAGAAACCCACGAAACTTTTTGATACGTGCCGGAATTGGCTATTGACCACGGGAGCAAAGCCCACTATACTGAATAATGTCGCTGCACAGTGGCTGACCCCAATGGCCACTTAATTACGTGGGGAAGTGACCAATACCCACAAGTAAAAAACGTAGTTTATTGCATGTTGGCTTCTGCTCAAATAATTCATCATTATTTTATAAAAAAGCCATACTAGCTAGTCAGAGAAGTATCGCATCATCAAAAAAAGAACATTGACCTGCAGAGCCATAATTTCGCCGTCGAGATAGAAAAGAAAGAAACAGAGGGCTAGCTAGGCAGATGACTCAAGCAAATAATCTTGTTAGCAATGACAACAGAGATGCAAGATGGTCTCTTCAGGGGATGACGGCTCTTGTCACTGGTGGAACCTTCAATTTCAATTGGGTTTTAATTGTTGTTCTGCTTAGATAAAAACTAGATAGAGTGCCCGCGCTTTGCTGCGGGGTTTTATCACTTGATTTTTTTTTCTTCTTTTGACACGTTTTATCACTTAATGGGGTTGATCAAGTTAACTGTAGTAACCACCCACAGGTGATCGGGTTGATAAGAGTCTTGGTGTGAGAATCCCTTATATCCAGGTTCGAATCCTACAGACGCTAATTAGAGTTAAATCCCAATTTATTCTTGGTGGCCAAGGACGAGGAAGCATTTTGACAAGATTTCTCGGCGCAGATTAGTCTCTGGGTTTAGAAAGCCTTTGAAGATACCGACGTTGATTAATTAAAAAAAAAAATTAATTGTAGTAGTGCATAACAATTAGTTTTGGTTTTGACTATAAATATAGAATAAAAACACACTGCTCAAAATAATAAATCTCAACATGATCTTCAACAAAATCTAACGCAATCAAATTTTCAAGTAAAACATAATCATTCATTTATATTTCGGTGCTCAGATTTGAATTTTTTTAGCATTTGGAATGGGAGGCTGCTCAGAAGCAAAATACAAAGGAAAATACGTTTTGGATCGAGGCTCCTAAGCAACCTCTTATATGAGAGGATGCTTGATATCATTTATCTTGGCTACTGCAGCTTCTTCATATCTGGCTAGTGAAACAACCAAATAGAGAAAGAAGCAGAATGAAACCAACCAAAAAACAGAGTGGCTATATCTTGCCAAATTAATACATAATTGTATAATAATTGAAGTTTTGTATACATACAGATGCATAATAAATAATCTAAACTTTGCTAATACCTCCTACCTTCTCAATAGTTTTGTATCCCTGTTCTCTTGTAGTTCTTGTTGTCTCCTAATGCTGATAGAGTGCTCAGAAATTGAACTCTTGAGTTTTCCTCATCTTTTGTGTGTCAACCACATCAGACCTGGCATTCTGCAAATATAATGTAAGATAAAGTTCCCTATCGGTGGCTTCTATTTCCTCAGAATCACTTCTTCATGCCAAAGTTATAGAAAAAATAGAGCAATAATGTACAAATAACTTGAGCTACGGTACTTACCAAGCAAAGAGAAAGCAAGGAGACATTCGGGCACCTTATCAAGATTCTCATGTCCCGCCTGTAGCATTTCGAGCTGCAATAAAGTAAATACTTAAAATCTAATTTTAAGGAAAATAAAAAGAATAGCATTTTATATAGAATGAAATATATTTTGGATGCAGAAAATACTAAACTCGTCATGACAGGCTTTCATACTTTATCATGCAGTGTGAGGCTCGTTGATCTACCAAATCTTTTCTTCATAATTTCATGTTTCTGATAACATGCAATTTGCAACAAATATTGCTAGTGGTAATTTTAAAAATCAATCTTGTTAGTGGTAATTTTAAAAATCAATCTTACTACTGGTAAATATTAAAACAAAATTGTAATTTTAGGGAAAAACCTCTTATTTTTAACTATAGTTAAACTTTGACTTCAGTGTCTATGTGCTATAGGCTGATATAAGAAGATCAAACCTTTCCTTTTGTATCAGATTAAAAAAAAATTCTAAAAAGAGGTCTGGAGGTTTGGAGCATAATAGTGCTACAGCCTACAGCCTACAGCCGCCTACAGCCCCTTCTCTTTGTATCTCATTGATTCTACCACCATCTCTGTGTGTGTGATTGAGTGCAGTAGATAAGAGAAGAAGAAGATCAAGGCTACGTACGGACGTACCTGATTGGAGTGTGAAGAGAGTTGCATAACAAGGCAGCAAGCTTGGATCAAAGGAGGTGAGTAACAGCTCTACCCCAACACCCTCTGCGTTTTTCATTGTTACGTTTTCGTGGGCGGATCCTTTCCATATAATCTCCAACTTTTGTTTGCTCAGACGCTCAGTATTAAACATTTTTTTGCTCAGACATCAGTTTTATTGTATGACGTTTACAGTATCATAAACATCCTTTTGAGATCATATGCGTTAGTACCTCTGAAATTTAGGTTCATCCCCGTCCAAATGTAAAAAGAGGTCCTCGATTTTCAATTATTGGGGTCATAATGGAAATTGAGTAACTGGTATGCTGATTCATATATTTATATCCTTTTCGCATTTGGCCATCGAGAAAAGAAAGAAACAGAGAGTGCCAGGCAGATGGCGCAAGCAAATAATCCTGTTAGTAATGACAACAGAGATGGAAGATGGTCTCTTCAGGGAATGACTGCTCTCGTCACCGGTGGAACCAAAGGCATTGGGTTAGTCTTCTCCTTCAATTTCACTTTGGTTTTATTTGTATTAATTGTTCTTTAGCCAACATTAATTTATACTCTGTTTTGAGTTGGTAAAAAGTTCCGTATGCATCAAACAACTTTGTCTTTCATATCTGAAATATAGTTCGATTTGTTTCAATTTAGACAGCATAAATCACATATGTAATATAATTTTACTACATCATGTGATTATTAGATATGCTATTGTGGAGGAATTGGCGAGGCTAGGTGCAAAGGTTCATACTTGTGCAAGGAATGAAGTTCAACTGAACGAGCGGTTGAATCGATGGAAGACCAAGGGTTTCGATCAAGTCACTGGTTCGGTCTGTGATATGGTTTCAAAGTCCCAGAGAGAGGAACTCATGAACACGGTCTCATCACTATTCAATGGGAAACTAAACATCCTTGTAAGTACTCCATTTGTATCGTGTGTGATATATCAACTACATACCAGATTCATCAGGTATAGGGTTTTCATGTTTGTCTGCACAGGTGAACAATGTAGGAACCGGTATAGGAAAGCCCACAACTGACTACACAGCTGAAGATTACTCACTTGTTATGGGAACCAATCTTGAATCTTATTACAATATGTGCCAACTTGCACATCCTCTGCTCAAAGCTTCAGGAGTTGGTAACATTGTTCTTATATCTTCCATTGGTGGTGTGGTGTCAGTTGATGGGGGTGGTAGTGTCTATGCTGCCAGTAAAGGTCGTTATTTACTTTTCACTAGTAAACATGTTGATTTCAGAAATTGAAGGTTAAGATCAATGACTCTTCTCCATTATGTTTCAGGAGCGATTAACCAACTGGCAAAAGTCTTGGCTTGCGAGTGGGCAAAAGACAAGATTAGGATCAACAGTGTTGCACCTGGGTACATACGAACTCCAATAAATGAAAATGTAATATCAATGTTTCATTTCTTTCATGAATTTCTTAGATTTTCAGAGAGTTTATTACCCATTACATTTCAATTATATATTTTGGATCCTCCTGCTGTTCATGTATTTACTTTATTTATCTTTTTTTTTTTTTTTTTTTTTTTTTTTTTTTTTTTTTTTTTTTTTTTTAACCATATGCAGGTTCTCAATAACGAAACGATACTTGAGGCTATCAACACTCGAACACCTTTAGGACGCCCTGGCGAGCCGGAAGAGATTTCTTCCTTGGTGGCATTTCTGTGCTTGCCTGCAGCTTCGTACATAACTGGGCAGACTATTTGCGCCGACGGAGGGATGAGTGTAAATTGCCTCAGCTTATCAAGGCTAGGACCTTAAATTTGAAACAGCACAAATAATTTCGTTAACATTGTAATATGAATGTATTGATAACAACTGGTGAGTCCTTGCATCTAAGCTCAGTTATAGTGTTTTAAATATTGACAACACGTGTGGATTGATGTTACTTACAGTTAATTTTAAAATAGCTGTTCATATGTGCTGCAAGCAGCCACAAACAGATAATAATTACAATATTGAAATATTTCCATTTAATTTGTTGGAAACTTGCAGCGAAGTTGAGCGAAATCAATGGTTTATAAGCAAAGGAGAATTAGGTTGTATGTCTAGAATAACTGCAAGATATCTCAAATTAACCCTCTCAAGAAATGAGGGATTAGTGGATTTTTTAGCTGACAAAGTTAGAAAGTTTCAAGTGTTTGATTTTATTTAGGTTGTATTTGTAACAAGGATCTGAAATTTATAGTTAATGAGTTGAATGAGAATTTTGTTGCTATATACTAGCTCTACAAATACAGTATTTGAATACATGATCAATGGCAGTCGGTGGTTTTAAATCTCAGTTAGTTGAAGCAGTCATTTGAGTTTTTTTTATATTATTAATATTATATCAATGGAGCCATGTAATCGTGAGACAATTGAACGTGGGTGGGTCCCATTGATGCAGAAACCCACGAAAGTTTTTGATACGTGCCAGAATTGGCTATTGACCACGGGAGCAAAGCCCACTAAACTGAATAATGTAGCTGCACAGTGGCTGACCCCAATGGCCACTTAATTACGTGGGGAAGTGACCAATACCCACAAATAAAAAACTTGGGTGTTACAAAAATTTGTTGTAGTGAGCGGCCACACCCACAAGTCTCATAGCGCCGATACTCCCTCTACCAGCCAATCGGTAAAGTTAAGTTGGATATGAGATACTAATACAAAAGATCTCAGTATTAGTGTGGTATTGTATCGGATCGAAACCCACCCTCGATCCCCAAGATTCTTGACTTGGAGCTAATACTGTACTGTTCACATAGTTTATTGCATGTTGGCTTCTGCTCAAATAATTCATCATTATTTTATAAAAAAGCCATACTAGCTAGTCAGAGAAGTATCGCATCATCAAAAAAAGAACATTGACCTGCAGAGCCATAATTTCGCCGTCGAGATAGAAAAGAAAGAAACAGAGGGCTAGCTAGGCAGATGACTCAAGCAAATAATCTTGTTAGCAATGACAACAGAGATGCAAGATGGTCTCTTCAGGGGTTGACGGCTCTTGTCACTGGTGGAACCTTCAATTGGTGGAACCTTCAATTGCAATTGGGTTTTAATTGTTGTTCTGTTTAGATAAAAACCAGATAGAGTGCCCGCGCTTTGCTGCGGGGTTTTATCACTTGATTTTTTTTTCTTCTTCTGACACGTTTTATCACTTAATGGGGTTGATCAAGTTAACTGTTGTTGACAGTAGTCACAGAGGGGCTACACAGGCCCACAGATCTGCAACCAGCATGTCCGGGGCCGGTCTGAGGCCCGGAGCAGGATCACCAGCACCCGGACCCGAGGCCCAGCAGTCTACTTTGTGACCAGAGACCCAGGAACCGGGGACACCAGCCTGCCGAACAGGCCACCAGAGTTGTTCTTTTATGTACGAACAGAAGGAAACCAGTCCCACATCGAAGAGTAAGACCAGACCTCACGCTCAACAACCTATATAAAGGCCTCAACTACCCTCATTAATAGGTAACGCAACTGATTTCTTCTACTGCTTATCATTCTCGCTTAAGTTATTTATTTATCCCAACAGTACTAACTTAGGCATCGGAGAGGAGAAGACCGGCCCGCCCGGTATTCCTCTTAGTTAGCAGGTTCGCAGGAGGAAATCACATCTAGATCCACTAGTTTCTACTAGGCTTACGAGTTTGTGCAGAAACAATTGGCGCCGTCTGTGGAAAGAGATAAAAGTCACGTAGGCATTATCCAAAAAGAAAAATGGCAGAAAGTTCAGAAGCGGGGCGGGAAAGGAATGCCCAAGAAGACCAGTGGGTCATACAGGAGCAGGTGCTCATCACTACCCCGGTCGCTGCATGGGAGCAGCACCCCGGCCAAGACGACCGGAACGACGGCAGCTATCAGGGGCCAAGTGGCACGCCGGGGGCATGCAACGATAGCACGCGCGGGAAAGACCCGGCTAAAGGCGACCAACCAACACACCAGGGTCTTTCGCCGACATTCTCGGACGACCCGAGCGACCAGGAGGAAAGTCCGCTCGGTGACAGCGACCGGGACATCGCATACAACCCCGACCGACACGATATGGAGGGGGAGATAGAGGCAATGAGAGCAGAGATCGATCGCCTGCGCGCGGAGAGCGACCGGGATAGAGCAAAATCTGATGTCCGGTATAAGGAAATGGAGACAGTAAACGCCGCCCTGGTGGCTGCCCTGGAAAGAGGACAGGAGCGCAACGCCGCTATGGCGAGGGCACATGTACCCACACCAGGCCGATCTCAGCGCCTTGAGGCGGGACAGTCATCGGGCGGAAGGCCCAACAACCCCAAGGGGGCGGAGTCCCCGGGCGGCACGGCCCTACCAAAGAGCACGCCGACACCCCGCCAATCACACGCTTCATTCGAGGATGAAGTGATGACCCCGACCGTACGGGCACTACTGGTACTCACCGACTCTGTGTCAGATCTAAAGGCCCAAATGGAGGCTAACGAGAGAAGGGTAGCGCGACCGTTGGAAGGCGCGCGATTCAACAAACGCACGGACCCCTTCTTGCACCGGGTCCTGGAATCAGGGAGGTCTGGCAACCAAAAATCCCTAAAGCTCACGTACTCGGGATCCGACTGCCCATATCAACACTTGGATAACTTCCGGTCCCAAACATGCGCCAAGGGCTACTCCGATGCTGTGTGCTGCAACATCTTCCAGGAAACCCTGTCCGGAGAGGCGCTCAGCTGGTTCTATGAGCTCCCGGCAAACTCCATCGAGGCGTTTGAGCAACTGGCCGATCGGTTTGTCGGCCGCTTCATCCTCCGGGTCGAAGGAGCCCGGACATCGACGGTCCTCTTCAATTGTAGGCAGGCACCAGGCGAGGAGCTAAGGACGTACGTTAACCGCTGGCAAACGGCGACGGCCGGGGTCCGGAACCTAGACAAGGGTATCTCCAAGATGGCGTTCAAACAGGGGCTCCGGCCAGAGAAATTTTCCTATGCCGTACGGGTGGAACTCCCGCAGGGGTACGATGAGCTAATGGCGATGGCCATCCGGCATGCTCAGGCGGACCACGAAACATATGGACATCACCTGCTGAAGAGGAAGCGGGAGGAGTACCTTCCGGCCCCCCGAGAAAACAAGCCCAGTCAGCGGGGCGAGAACCGAGGCGCCCAACCAAGCAGACTCGGCAGAAATTAGGGGAACCAACCGCAGCAGAAACCCTATCCTGACAAACCCCCGGGCGAGCACAGGCCGGCGCAGTACCGACAAGAACGCCCCCTGGCGATCATGCCAGCAGAACGTCAAGAAGTCTTTACCACTCTAACCTCTTCATACGAGGACATCTTGCACGAGAATGGGAACATCATTCCCCACCGCCAAGGAGGAGGTACCCAAAAGGGAAACTCACCCCGGCGCGAACAGGCAAATACTGCTCCTACTACGATGAAGCTACCCATCGGACGAACAATTGTTTCGCCCTCAAGACAGCGGTGGAGGGGTTGGTTAGTAGCGGTCAGCTTCAACGGTATATAGGGGACAGAAGGGCAGATCCTGACCGGGACCAGGACCAGGGCTGATAAAGCACGCCAGGACCCAGTGAAGGGTTGGGTGCTAGAAATTTCAAGCACAATCACGTTGGCATACCAACGGTTCAGCCGATGTAACATTGCAAAATATGTATGCCAACTATTTTTAAATGAAATCCAAGGCAAACCACCGGTGCTAAATGTATGTTCAAAGGCAGGCAACAAAAAAAAAAAAACCCCGTTCAAGCAAATTTACAAAAAAGAGACGGTAAACAAAAAGCCTAAGGAGCCATGTCTTCCTCCCCAGCGGGCCTAGCATCACCGCCGACCTCTCTAATGTGTTCAGATGGCTTAAGTCCGCTTTCCCCTTCCGGCTGCTCCTCTTCTGCCGGCTGCCCATCCGCATCATCATCGGCCTGCGCCTTCGGCATTTGCGAGGTATTCAGGTACCCCTTCTCTTCCCACTCCACGTAGGCGTCAGCAATACCCGACTCCCTAGCCTTCTCTAGGAGCTCCAGAAACTAATCACTATCGTGATATTTCTGGATAACCCGCTGGAACAGCTCCGGGTTTTCTTCTCCAACCGCAGCGGCGGTGGCGGCATGCACAACGGCAGCTTCCACCTGGAGCTCATCCACCTTGGCCTCCAGCTCGGCCCTCTCCTCCTCAGCCCGCTCATTCTCCTCCTCGAGGCTCCGGACCTGGCCCTCTAGCTTGGCCACCTGCCTCTTGGCCCTCTCCTCCAGTCTGACATTCTCCCGAGTCAAGCCTGGACTTCTCAGCCTCCAGACGTTCACGGGCTCCGGTCAGAGCGGCCACCTGCCTCTTCAACTCCGGCAGCTCCTCACTCGGGTCCAGCTGGTACAGATTGCACAACAGCTACAGAACGACAGGGAGCCGATTAAACAACAACAAAAAATAATGAAACCCTGCAGAAGTTTTATAAGCGGTACCGCAGCATCAAACAATTCTTACCCGGAGGACCGACTCCTTGCTCTTCTGGCGGTTCTCCCCTGACAGGGCTCCAGCAGCCCCAGGCCTATCCAGACCAAGGCCAGCCACATCTTCCACCAGGTTCCGGACGAAGGGACTCTCCGGACCTCCCCTCCTCTGTTCCTCCACCGGAGCGGGACTACTCTGCTGACCAGCAGAACTTGAAGCAGCAGCGGCCCTGTCCCTAGCAGGACTCGTCGCACCACTGGTCAACTTGAGCCGTTTCGCCAAGTTCTCACCGGACGACCGGCCGGTCAGCGTCACCAACGCGGAGGGCGGGACGTCCATAATCCTCCGCCTCTTCTCACCCAGGTCGACCGGCGAAGAAGATTGTGCGCCAGTCAAAGAGACCTTGCTGACAAGCGGGACCGATCCCGGTCGATACGGAATCCTGTCCGTTCCATCAGGAACCTTTGGTGGCCCTCCGGTGGTCTTACCCTTTTCGAGTCTCGCAGAGGGTGCTGCGGCATGAGTCTTCACGCGCCTAAGGATGTAGGCGTCATCCGCAAGATCTAAGGCCACCGGTTCGGCATGGACGGTAAGGCGGCCAGACTTCCGATCCACCGAGGTTTGTGAAACGGCCTCCCCTTTCTCCTTCAACCTCGAGATAAGGTCTTCACCGTCCATGGATAGTGTGTTATCGGGCTTGACGACCGTCCGGGAAGATGCACCTACAGAACAAACGAAGGGTTAGTATCAATTCAGTCAGCGGTAACGTCACTACTAAAACCCTGCTACGCACCAGGATCCCGCCCGAGACAGCAGTACTCCAACACCTCCCGCCGTATGAAGTTGTAGGAGCTTCGCTCAAGACTGTCCCAGCACCCGAATATCGTGGCAATCCTATCCCGCTCCAACTCGGACAATACGTACGATTGGTCACCAAGGGGCTGGAAGGCACCAGGAACCCGGTACATCCTCCTCCTTTTCTGCCACTTCCCACCTGCCATCACCACCTTCTTCCTCCAGTTATTGTCCATCTAGGAAGACAGGTGGGTAATGATAGGCCGAAAGTGTCGGGCGCTAAAGGTGAGACAACCCCGACACCCTTTCTTTTTCAAAAAGGACAACCTGTACAGCGCCCAGAACTCGTTCACCGTCGGTATGCTCATCCCGGACAGTTCGTACAGACAACCAAGGCTCAGCAGCTGCCTCCACTGGTTTCCGGGAAGCTGCGCAGGAGACACGTGCAGAGCACGGAGCATGTACTGCACAAAGTCAGGCAGCGGAAGGGAGAACCCATGACGAAATTGGTCTCCATGAACAGCAACCCAACCCGTCTCCGGGTTACAAGCCGATTCTCCGGGATTCAGCGGCCGTAACTCCACCTCATCAGGGATATTCCACGTCTCTCGGAAGGCGGCAATCTCTGCAGGGCTCATGGTACCCTCCGGTTCATCACACACAACAGCCCATTCCCCATCCCCGATAGTGTAACTCACGGGCGAAGTACCAGGAAAGCGTACCCCATGCGGGATGCCCTCATGCCCCAGAGACCCGGAAGAGGAGACCTCGCCCCGGGAGCGGGCAGCGGTTTCGGACTCCGGGGTATCCAAGCCAAGCCAATCTTCCAACCTTTCCTCATCGTCCACCACCGGACATCTGTCGCTCGATTCGGAAGTCCCATCAGAGCTCTCAAAAGCCATTTAACCTAGAGGGAGGGAAAAAAAACCCCACCGCTGGTCAGCGACAAGCTAAAACAGCGCTCTCTGCGGCTGCTCCCCAAATCTGCCGCAGATGCCCACCCAAAACAACTCATCCGTTGCGATAGGGATCCCCCGGGAAAAGAAAACTCCTGCAAAAGACCAACCAACAAAGAAAAAAAACACGAGGCAAAGAAGGTGAAACTTACCGATTACTATGCACAACCAAGGAAAGTCAGTCCTGGGAAAACACCGAGCAATCGTAGGCAAGCACCAGAACGCCTGAAGCACGGATAGCGCGAGGGTACCGTCACAGAACGTTCGCCGGATTCCTCTCTAACTTTCTCTTCTTCTCTCTAAGCCAAGAGCAAAAACGGCAAACAATGAAGGCAAAGGAGGCCCTTTTATAGACGGGTCTGATGCCCTAGGCACCCCTGTAATCCCCCCAAAACACTCAATCAGGACAACTCAAACGCCTGCGAATCCAGGCCCTCCATCTCAGATCGCTCCCTACTGACACGTGTCCCAGCATCGATAAAGTTCCCATGCCATCATAACCGATGGGACTGACGGGCTCTCTCCTTAAATGCATGTCAGCCACTTGTCCCGCCTACAAGCGACAGTTAAGGGAGATAGGGGCTAGAACCGAGGCGTCCAGCCCCCCCACTTCCCCAAGAGCCAACCTTGAATCAAGGAAAGGCATTCCATCGGTAACAGGCATTCCAACGGTGAAAGGAATTTCACCGGTCCACAAGCATTCCACCGGTTCACAGGCATCTCATCGGTAACAGGCACTCCAACGGTAATAGGCATTCCAACGGTGAAAGGAATTTCACCAGTTCACCGGCATTCCACCGGTTATCAGGTATTCCACCGGTTATGTAGCATTCAACCGGCTCCAAGGCATTCCACCGGTTTAGTCACTTTCCTTCGCCCCTACGGGCAAAGACAAGCCAGCAACAACTCAAGACTTCAAACACATGGGCTTTATAAACCCGGGAGAATTTACATCTAACACATGTAAACTCTTCCAGCAGGCTAAAAACCCTGCATCACACTGAACTGTGAAAAATATGGGGATCCATGGCGAGACTTGTTATCTCCACGCCGCCCCACGGAGGGACCTGTTGGCTTATCCCACGCTCCAACATGACTCCCTGTAGGCTAGCAACCATGCGCATTACCCCACGCTTATTTCAACACAAGCTGGGATGAATCACCGAGTATGGATCGGTGCCATGACATGGCCTAAAACACCCCACCGGGCTACTCCCCGGCCTGCCCCACCGTTGACAGAAATTTTACTGGGGGACTCGTTCCGACATGGCAGTCCACCGGTCGAGTCCTCACATTGTTATCCCATGCACTCGTTCGGGTTTCGCCCCGCTCCATAGTCATTGCATGGCGAATTTCAACGCCACATTGTCATCCCATGCACTCGTCCGGGTTTCACCCCGCTCCATATTCATTGCATGGCGGATTTCAACGCCACATTGTCATCCCATGCACTCGTCCGAGGTTCACCCCGCTCCATATTCATTGCATGGCGGATTTCAACACCACATTGTCATCCCATGCACTCGTCCGGGTTTCACCCCGCTCCATATCCATTGCATGGCGGATTTCAACGCCACATCATCATCCCATGCACCATACTCATGGCATGGTGACACTTGACCACAACACTATTATTATTGCAAACATACTCATAACTGTCACACGTTATCACTAGTAGGTACTCACATCACCACGCCTCTTCTCGCTCGAACGCCCGGCCAAGCCCAATCTTCAATACGGACTTGGGGGACTGGGCACCGTTGGGTCGGTAACCCTGCGGGTCTGCGGGACAGGAGCGAGACATATTAAGTCCCCATTCAAGATTGCACTTGACCTGGAACTTGGGGGACTTATTGACAGTAGACACATAGGGGCTACACAGGCCCACAGACCCACAGCCAGCATGTCCGGGGCCGGTCTGAGGCCCGGAGCAGGATCACCAGCACACGGACCCGAGGCCCAGCAGTCTACCTTGTGACCAGGGGCCCGGGAACCGGGGACACCAGCCTGCCGAACAGGCCACCAGAGCTGCTCTTTTATGTACGAACAGAAGAAAACCAGTCCCACATCGAAGAGTAAGACCAGACCTCACGCTCAACAACCTATATAAGGGCCTCAACTACCCTCATTAATAGGTAACGCAACTGATTTCTTCTACTGCTTATCATTCCCGCTTAAGTTATCTATTTATCCCAACAGTACTAACTTAGGCATCGGAGAGGAGAAGACCGGCCCGCCCGGTATTCCCCTTAGTTAGCAGGTTCGCAGGAGGAAATCACATCTAGATCCACCAGTTTCTACTAGGCCTACGGGTTTGTGCAGAAACAACTGTAGTAACCACCCCACAGGTGGTCGGGTTGGTAAGAGTCTTGGTGTGAGAATTCCTCATACCCAGGTTCGAATCCTACCGACGTTAATTGGAGTTAAATCCCAATTTATGCTTGGTGACCAAGGGGGAGGAAGCATTTTGACAAGATCTCTCAACGCAGATTAGTCTCTGAGTTTAGAAAGCCTTTGAGGATACCGTCGTTGATTAATTAAAAAAAAAGAGTTAATTGTAGTAGTGCATAACAATTAGTTTTGGTTTTGACTATAAATATAGAATAAAAACACACTGCTCAAAATAATAAATCTCAACATGATCTTCAACAAAATCTAATGCAAGCAAATTTTCAAGTAAAATATAATCCTTCATTTATATTCCGGTGCTCAGATTTGAAATTTTTTAGCATTTGGAATGGGAGGCTGCTCAGAAGCAAAATACAAAGGAAAATACGTTTTGGATCGAGGCTCCTAAGCAACCTCTTATATGAGAGGATGCTTGATATCATTTAGGATTAATTTCAGTTTACTACCCAAAACTTTGGGTCAGGTTTCAGTTTCGTCTTTATTCTTTTAATTTAATCACGTGTGCCCTCCTACTTCTAATTTTCTATCAACCCGAGACAAAAATTCAATTTTACTTCGAACATGACGTCATCATCCGACGTGGACGAGACATGCTGGCGCCAAAAATAAAAGGTATGCCATTTGAAAAGGGTTGGAAACTGAAAAGTGGGCCAGCATGTCTCGTCCACGTCGGATAATGACGTCATGTTTGAAGTGAAATTGAATTTTTGTCTCGGGTTGATAGAAAATTAGAAGTAGGAGGGCACACGTGATTAAATTAAAAAAATAAGGACGAAACTGAAACCTGACCCAAAGTTTTGGGTAGTAAACTGAAATTAACCCTATCATTTATCTTGGCTACTGCAGCTTCTTCATATTTGGCTAGTGAAACAACCTAATAGAGAAAGAAGCAGAATGAAACCAACCAAAAAACAGAGTGGCTATATCTTGCCAAATTAATACATAATTGTATAATAATTGAAGTTTTGTATACATACAGATGCATAAGAAACAATCTAAACTCTGCTAATACCTCCTACCTTCTCAATAGTTTTGTATCCTGTTCTCTTGTTGTTCTTGTTGTCTCTTAATGCTAATAGAGTGCTGAGAAATTGAACTCTTAAGTTTTCCTCGTCTTTTGTGTGTCGACCACATCAGACCTGGCATTCTGCAAATATAATGTAAGATAAAGTTCCCTATCGGTGGCTTCTATTTCCTCAGAATCACTTCTTCATGCCAAAGTTATAGAAAAAATAGAGCAATAATGTACAAATAACTTGAGCTACGGTACTTACCAAGCAAAGAGAAAGCAAGGAGACATTCGGGCACCTTATCAAGATTCTCATGTCCCGCCTGTAGCATTTCGAGCTGCAATAAAGTAAATGCTCAAAATCTAATTTTAAGGGAAATAAAAAAAATAGCGTTTCATATAGAATGAAATATATTTTGGATGCAGAAAATACTAAACTCGTCATGACAGGCTTTCATACTTTATCATGCAGTGTGAGGCTCGTTGATCTACCAAATCTTTTCTTCATAATTTCATGTTTCTAATAACATGCAATTTGCAAGAAATATTGGTAGTGGTAATTTTAAAAATCAATTTTATTACTGATGAATATTAAAATAAAATTATAATTTTGGAAAAAAACCTCTTATTTTTAATTATGGTTAAACTTTGACTTCTGTGTCTATGTGCTATAGGCTGATATAAGAAGATCAAACCTTATTTGTATCAGATTAAAAAAGAAATTCTAAAAAGAGGTCTGGAGGTCTGGAGCATAATAGTGCTACAGCCTACAGCCTACAGCCTACAGCCGCCTACAGCCCCTTCTCTTTGTATCTCATTGATTCTACCACCATCTCTGTGTGTGTGATTGAGTGCAGGAGATAAGAGAAGAAGAAGATCAAGGCTACGTACGGACGTACCTGATTGGAGTGTGAAGAGAGTTGCATAACAAGGCAGCAAGCTTGGATCAAAGGACCAGTAACAGCTCTACTCCAACACCCTCTGCGTTTTTCATTGTTACGTTTTCGTGGGCGGATCATTTCCATATAATCTCCAACTTTTGTTTGCTCAGATGCTCAGTATTAAACAATTTTTTTGCTCAGACATCAGTTTTATTGTATGACGTTTACAATATCATAAACATCCTTTTGAGATCATATGCGTTAGTACCTCTGAAATTTAGGTTCATCCCCGTCCAAATGTAAAAAGAGGTCCTAGATTTTCAATTATTGGGGTCATAATGGAAATTGAGTAACTGGTATGCTGATTCATATATTTATATCCTTTTCGCATTTGGCCATCGAGAAAAGAAAGAAACAGAGAGTGCCAGGCAGATGGCGCAAGTAAATAATCCTGTTAGTAATGACAACAGAGATGCAAGATGGTCTCTTCAGGGAATGACTGCTCTCGTCACCGGTGGAACCAAAGGCATTGGGTTAGTCTTCTCCTTCAATTTCACTTTGGTTTTATTTGTATTAATTGTTCTTTAGCCAACATTAATTTATACTCTGTTTTGAGTTGGTAAAAAGTTCCGTATGCATCAAACAACTTTGTCTTTCATATCTGAAATATAGTTCGATTTGTTTCAATTTAGACAGCATAAATCACATATGTAATATAATTTTACTACATCATGTGATTATTAGATATGCTATTGTGGAGGAATTGGCGAGGCTAGGTGCAAAGGTTCATACTTGTGCAAGGAATGAAGTTCAACTGAACGAGCGGTTGAATCGATGGAAGACCAAGGGTTTCGATCAAGTCACTGGTTCGGTCTGTGATATGGTTTCAAAGTCCCAGAGAGAGGAACTCATGAACACGGTCTCATCACTATTCAATGGGAAACTAAACATCCTTGTAAGTACTCCATTTGTATCGTGTGTGATATATCAACTACATACCAGATTCATCAGGTATAGGGTTTTCATGTTTGTCTGCACAGGTGAACAATGTAGAAACCGGTATAGGAAAGCCCACAACTGACTACACAGCTGAAGATTACTCACTTGTTATGGGAACCAATCTTGAATCTTATTACAATATGTGCCAACTTGCACATCCTCTGCTCAAAGCTTCAGGAGTTGGTAACATTGTTCTTATATCTTCCATTGGTGGTGTGGTGTCAGTTGATGGGGGTGGTAGTGTCTATGCTGCCAGTAAAGGTCGTTATTTACTTTTCACTAGTAAACATGTTGATTTCAGAAATTGAAGGTTAAGATCAATGACTCTTCTCCATTATGTTTCAGGAGCGATTAACCAACTGGCAAAAGTCTTGGCTTGCGAGTGGGCAAAAGACAAGATTAGGATCAACAGTGTTGCACCTGGGTACATACGAACTCCTTTGGCTGGAGATGTAATGTCAATACTTCATTTCTTTCATGAATTTCTTAGATTTGCAGAGAGTTTATTACCCATTACATTTCAATTATATATTTTGGATCCTCCTGCTGATTGTTGTTCATGTATTTACTTTATTTATCTTCTTCTTTTTTTTTTTTTTTTTTTTTTACCATATGCAGGTTCTCAATAACGAAACAATGCTTGAGGCTATCAACACTCGAACACCTTTAGGACGCCCTGGCGAGCCGGAAGAGATTTCTTCCTTGGTGGCATTTCTGTGCTTGCCTGCAGCTTCGTACATAACTGGGCAGACTATTTGCGCTGACGGAGGGATGAGTGTAAATTGCCTCAGCTTATCAAGGCTAGGACCTTAAATTTGAAACAGCACAAATAATTTCGTTAACATTGTAATATGAATGTATTTACATAAAGCTCAACTTCGTTAACTGCATCTACGGTGTCCAAGGGGGGTTTAGGTGACTTTGCTGATTGCCTTAGTCTAGTCTATGTTAGTCATAAAAGGAACTTTGCATCATGGTCGCAACGTACGCCAACTCTAATTCTTCAACTATTTCTTATACTTTTAGTAAAAAGAATCTGTTTCAAATAGAAAATTCTGTATTTGTATCTACACAAGGTCATAATTTTTATGCTACTTCTTGCACTTCTCTCTTTTAGTTCCAGAAGATATTTTTGTCCAAAAAACAGTGATCGTTTGGTGGATTAAGTTTCTAAGGACAGAAACAGATTTGAACCCACAGGACTTTAATTAGTTAGGTACAACACTCATCAATTCAGACCAATAATACACTACCTCATTTTCAATACTTGACAATATATATCAAACTCCAGTCGTCTACATTATATATAGTGCTCCAAGTAGCAGACAGCTAAACAAAGAGATCGAGATGGCTCAAAATGGCGGAGGCAGAAGATGGTCTCTTGAAGGAATTACTGCTCTTGTTACTGGTGGAACCAAAGGCATTGGGTATGTCGATCGGTCATTATCGATCTATCCTGCGCGCTTTCTAGTTTCCTCATGTTTTCTTGTGCTTTAGTTCAGAACAATATGTTTAGTATTTTGTTCGTCCAAATGTATTTGCGAGCTAGGTTCTCTATATCTAGATCTCATTGTTTGTTAGGTAGTATGTTCATGATCGACATATGATCACCTACTCAAATTTAGTGAGTTAAGTACATTTTCTTGTGTGCGTAGTTTACTAGTGAATGCTTTGTTTCTAGGTATGCAATAGTGGAGGAGTTGGCTGGTCTAGGTGCAAGTGTACACACTTGTTCTCGGAATGAAGCCGAGCTCCACGAATGCTTGAGTCAATGGAAGAAGAAGGGTTATCATCAAGTCACTGGTTCAGCCTGTGATGTGGTCTCAAAAGTTCAGAGAGAGGAGCTGATTCACAGGGTCTCATCACAGTTTCATGGGAAACTTAACATCCTTGTAAGTACTATATATATGGAAACCTTCCATTAAGGGATCTCTTATTTTGTTCATTTTAAGAGATTGATTATTAGGCTAATTTGTTGATTACATTTTCACATCTCCACCGTTCAATTACTAGGTTTGTATGTGTAGATCATTCCTGTAAATTTATTAACCAAAATGGTGATCGTTAAGGCATCTAAGTAAATGAAATCAATGGATGTATGAAATCTGTCAAAGCTGAACCGTTCATGTTTTTAATTGTAAATTTTAATTTTGAATGCTCTAACGATTATCAAATGGAATGAAAATTTTCAGATATGATTACTCATATAAATATGAAAGTTGAACGGTAAAAATGTTAATATGTGATCGAAAAGTAGCTAAATTAAATGATCGATCTCTTAAAATGGCAAAAATGAGGGATCCCTCATTGGAAGAGGGCTGCTATATATTTTCATCATATTGATCAGTTGAAAATAGTACCACATAGCTAGGTTGCAGTACTAACCAAGGAACATATAAGAAGAAACTAATTGTTACTCTTGTAGATAAACAATGTGGGAACTACTCATAAAACAAAGCCAACAACTGAGTACACATCTGAAGATTACTCATTCATCATGAGTACCAACCTTGAATCTACTTACAATTTGTGCCAACTTGCACATCCTCTTCTGAAAGCTTCCGGAGCTGGTAACATTGTTCTTCTGTCTTCTGTTGCTGGTGTGGTATCAGTTGGGAAGGTTGGGAGTATATATGGTGCAACTAAAGGTATCTGGCAGTGACATAGTAAGTTAGTTATATGTTGTTTTCTTTGGACATTTAAAATTGAAGGTTAACTGTGGCGGCCTATTTTCCCGATTACATTTCAGGAGCAATGAACCAACTGGCCAAAAATTTGGCTTGTGAGTGGGCAAAAGACAAGATTAGGATCAACAGTGTTGCACCTTGGTTCATCAGAACTCCTCTGGCTGAACCTGTAAGATATCGAAGAGAACTGATTTCATATGTTCATTAGTTCTTATATCTATATTCTCACGTTACTGATTCCATTTCAAATGCAGATTTTGAGTGAAGAAAAGTTTTCGGAAGCTGTCATCTCTCGAACACCGTTAGGACGTACTGGAGAGCCTGAAGAGGTGTCTGCATTGGTGGCATTTCTATGCCTCCCGGCAGCCTCATACATAACAGGGCAGACTATTTGCGTCGATGGAGGGATGACTATCAATGGCTTCCACTTCTGACTTCTAAGCGTACTTATGAAATATGAACCTTTTTTGTGGACAGTACGTGGATTGGAAACAAAATAAATTCATTTTCTTTGCGGATCTCCAATCTTTGGTTGCATAATTGTACCTTTTGCTATCTTTGTGTTGGGTTACTCCTGAGTCCTGACGACCTTTGTGTAGCATTTTCCTATGATTGGGTTTTTTCATTCATCAATTTGATCATCACCAAAGAATATAAACCTTTTAATAAAGTTCCTTCACCCTATTCTTTATTACCAGATGAAAACAAAAATTAATTGACGGTACCTTCGAGGGGATGCTTTTTAATTTTAGAGTTCAACCACAATTGACAACAATTTTTTTTTTCTCTATACCGATAAACAATTCAAATATTGGTCAAGTTAGTTTTCATCGACTATGTCACTAGGCTAAATGGTACAGATTATAAATTTATATACTTGTAACTATACGTATTAGTTTAAAGGGAAAATGCCTAAACAAAAGAAACATGAATAGAAAAACCTCTATTCTTCTCTAGCGCCGCTGCTAGCCTAGGGTTTCTCCAATCACAGATCCGACCTCGTCCAACGGCCTCTAGACGTTTTGGCCGGCCTATAGCCTCGCCGTCGTCTTGGGTTGCTACCAGATGGGAAATTGGGGACTTTGCTCGTAGGGGAGTTTGATGTGGGATTGCTTAGGGGTTGGATGGTGGTCTTCGGCTGGGTGGTACGACGGGGTGGTTGGGTGCTTCTTCACTGCAGTGATGGTTGTGTCGGCACTGGTGAGGCAGCGTCGCTAGCGTTTGTGGCGGTTCGTTTCGGCGGCGGCGGCGGAGCATGACCGACGATGGGTTGGAAGGCAGACGGCGATTTGGTCCATACCCATCATTCGGGCATTGGTCTCCCTTGGATGACTCTCTCTTGGGCTTGGATTGTGGACTAGGGCTTCTGGCTCTACTTTCTCTTAGTTTTCTTCTGTAATTGTCATTTACTATAACTCCTTTTTTGGAGTCTAGGTATGTTTTAGTTTGTCTATTGCCAATAATTCCTTGTATTAGGAACCGAAGCACTTTGTGTGCAGTAATCGAGTTTAGTGTTTCGGCCTATCTACTATGTAGTAGTTAATAGTCTATGGGTTTTCTGATGAGCGCGGAATCCGTAAAATGATTGGACCTAATTCTATGTAACGTTGTGCTACTACCACAAACTCTTTATATACCCTATGTCGGTAGAGGGAGGATATGTAACGGCCCTTTATAGCTTTTGACATCAATATATCGGTCATACCTTATTCAAAAAAAAAAAAGAAAAAAAAAAGAAAAATGCCTGTTAGCCCATATTTTGAGGGAATCCTTCCCATTAGCAAAATAATGTTTGAAATATTCCACCCGCACAAAAGACTGTAAGAGAATGTTCCACTTGCCCACTTGCCCACTTTTTCACTTTTTCATATTTTTAGTGTATAAAATACCCCTCTCAATTTTTCATCTATCTTCCCTCCTTAATGGGTCAACGGTCAATTGTCAACGGTCAACGGTCCCGGTCAACAATTTACCCTCTATTACCCTAATAGATGTCTATTTTAGATTTATTTAGAGTTTAGGGTTATCAAAGTTCTATTAGGGGCTAGTAGGGGTCTATTGGCACAGTAGAATTCTATTAGGGACAGTAGGGGTCTATTGGGGAGCAATTATACTAGGGGTAGTAGCAGGGACGGAGCCAGAAACTTAAAATTATCTGGGCTAAATATACTTTAAATTTCAGTTAAAAAAATACATATGCAGTATACTTATATATATATATATATATATATATATATATATATATATATATATATGTTTCCTTCCGCTGGGTTTCTGGTATCAGAGCCTTAAGTGTTACGATTTATTTTATTAAAACTTTCCCAAGAACCCCAAGAGGCGGACTACCGCCCACGCGTGGCAATTGAGATTGCTTTCTATGAGTTTTAAATTTAAAGGTATATCGGATTCACAGCAAGACCTAAACGTGGGCTGTACAAGTCCATTGCACAGTTAGCTCTCATGCTCCACGTGCCTTTAGAATTTTATTAAATCTGTTCTTTATTTGATATTTTATCTGTTCTTTTTATTATATCTCAATCCCCAAGTGGCGGATTACCGCCTAGGAGAGGTCATTGAGACTGATCTATTAATTTGCTTATATTGGGTTGTGATTGTGTTTCTGTCCACTTCTATTAAGTTTGTCAGTTACTCTATCATTTCTGTCTCGCCTTAAGCTTTTATCTTTTCTAACCAAACAGTAGGTCCAGGTCCAAACAATAAGTCCCAAGGAGCGGCGTAAGCGGATGTGGCATGAGCGGAGAAGAGAAGATCGTGGTTCTTCAGGCGCCCAGTCTCTATAGCGTTAATTTTCAAACCTAATATTCTGGTCATTCACCCTTCCACCTCTCACTATGAGTCGATTATTCAGATCTTCCTCTATCTATTGAAGTTCGTCTAGATCCTCCCTTAAACCTTATGTGTGTGTTAAACCTTATTATAGTAAAGGCGTAAAGCGGTCATCTTACAATTATCAGCTTTGATCATGATCTACTCTTAATTTTTTTTTTCTTTCATCTATATATCTTACTTTGATTAGCATTTAGAAATGAGGCAATGGGGTTGTACACACACATATATATATACACTTAAATTGATCCAATCCAGCTATTATCTGGAAGTCTGAAACTTCTTTTCCGCTCTTCTTTCTTACATTCTTATGATACCCTAAATCTATTGCACTTCTTATTATGATAATCATTATCTCTTTCTCACATCTGATGATCAGTTCATTGAATTTTGTAATTAATGTTTCTCGATCAATTACAATTTACAAAGCTTGTGTTAGGATAGGATGCGCAGTTACGTAAGATTGTAATCCCACTAGTATGTGTATCGAAACCTGCAGGTATGTATATATCGGACCTCTGCCGAGCAGCACCGAGTGCTCAGCCAATCAACCTAGTTTTATAGCTTCACCGTATACGTGCAATGGATCTGCTTCCAGCGTCTGCCTGGTATGGAGATCCTTGACAACGAAAAGCAAAAAGGGAAAAGAGTCAGTGAGCAGCGTCGTCTTTCTTTTCGACTTTGGAGGACTATTTTCTAAAGGGAGAGGACAACATATGCAGCCTGTCTAGGGTAAACCTAGTTCCGCCTAGATCCCGCACTACCAGATCGGACAGAATAGCAGACGAAAAAAATTTCGTCGACTATGCCGAATTTTCGTCGGCTATTCCTTCTGCCGACGACGACTTTCGTCGGCTATAATTCGTCGGTAAAACGGCGTCGGTAAAACTAATGGCCGACGAAAATAACAAAATCGTCGGCTATTTTCGAGTATGGCCGACGATATTACCGACGAAAATAAATTTCGTCGGCCAAACCTTGGCAAAATATCCGACGACATTCGTCGGATATTTCCGAGTATGGCCGACGATATCGTAAACTATAGCCGACGAAATTCGTCGGCTATTTGTTCTGAAATATAGCCGACGATTTCATCTATTTTGTCGGCTATTTCGTCGGAATATATTAATGTTTTAATAGGCATTAATTAGTTATAGCCGACGAAATAATGTAATTTTCGTCGGCTATAACTGTTATAGCCGACGAAATTTGGTAAATATCGTCGGCTATAGGTCTTATAGCAGACGAAATAATGCCAATATCATCGGCTATTCTTACATTTTGGGGAAAAAAATTAAATTAATTTCTAAATTACCATTCCAAGCAACCTGCAATTCACAATGACAATCCATGCATTTACACCAACAAGAAACACGTCTAAATGACTTATTATTTAATTTGTTCTAATATACATAAAATATAACCCTAATCATCACCTAAAGCACTAAAGTCCACCACGTCATCCCCTGCATCCTGCTCTCCATCATGCTCGTCATCCTGCTGAACGAACTCGGGAGGTTGAGGCATTGGAGGTTCAACTAACGGCTGAAACGGGCCTCGGCCAAATAACGAATTCTCTCGCATTCAGCATGCCAACTAGCCATATCTAAATGATACTGCTGTATTCTGCGGCGTTGCTCCTGTGATCTCTGGGCCTCGGCCGCCAATCTTGAGGCCAATCTCTACACTTCCCTCCTCATCTGTTGGCTGTCCCTGCCTCCCTTCTTTTGACCTCCCTTAGTGGTCTTCAGGAGCCCTATTCCAGAACTTCCCAAACCCCGGCAGTAGTATTGGTTTGACCGGTCTGGGAAGGCTGTGTCGAACATCCTCGCTGCCGTTTGGACATTTGATCGGTCGACCTGGCGCAGGGCTTCTTGCAGATCTGCCTTTGAAATGTTCGGTTGTGTCTCCCGAACTACTTGCTCATACACTTCTTCTTCGGCCCGGTTCACCCTCTCCTAATTGAACAGGAAAAAAAAAATTAATATTCTAACAAATATATAATTAAGTAAAATTAATAATTAAACTTTTAAAATCGTAATTAAAACACTTACGAGCTGTTCTGTCGCTTGTGGATAAGCCTTCTTGAACGTCTCCACGTACGGGTTGCTATCAGGATGATCTCTAAGCGCCTTCTCCTGATATTGTGAAAACGGCCTAGAACCAGCATGATGGGGGGTTGTGTTACGGCGACGGTTCGCAGAGTTTATGCGAGACCGTTCCTTCAAACAAATAATAAAATATTAGAAAAATGCATAAAAAAATATTAGTGTAATAATTATAAAATAATTAAACTAATAATTAAAATATTAACAAAATAAACATTTATAGTTAAGTTTAGTATTTACCTGCATAAGTGGGTTGTTGAAGTGTACTGTCTTCAACCAACGCCACTCGTACTCCCTGAACAGGAACTCTCTTGGAGTACCCATACGACCACGGTTGTCGTACTCGGTAAAGTGGGTACGGAGCTCGGTCTTCCACTCTTTGAACCTACGGAAAAAACAAAAGTGCATTAGAAATATTATTAATATCATAAAATATTTCAAATTATAAGATGAGGAATTTCCAACGTACCTAGAGTTCTGTATCGCGTCCGCCCAATCCTGCTTGTGTTCGGCAATCTCGAAGTATGCCTGAAAGATAATATTTTATTAGTTTTACAATTATAACAATACCGAAAATTATTAAATATTACGATAAAGAAATTAAGTTTTTTAAATTACTCACCGACGCCGCGTTGTTAACCTCCCTTTTAATTTCTTCCGGCACATCAGCCCACTGGGTCCACAACATAGGGACTCTATCCCTAATTATTGCCCCCATGCAACCCGCGTAATCGTGGCCTTTTTTCCCCTGAACCTCCTGATTAGGGGGTTCGTTGATCTGGATCCTCCCCCTGCTGTCAACAGTTCTCCTGAGCGTGTCAAAACATATGACACCTCTCGTATTCGGCCTTAAACTGCTAGCGGCTGTCCCTATCACAGAAACGACGATTGGTTAATAAAATTAAATATTAGTGCGTTAATTTTAATAAAACATTTAATTAATAAAATCAAATGTTACCTGAACTGGATGACCCGTCTGTCGACTTTCCTTTTCTCCTCGCCGAAATCAGGAGGTCAGGTCTCTCAAATGGCTCCTGATGGTATGCCTCCGCAACACTCACGTACTGAGGCATATCAGGCCATATGGGCACACCACGAAAGTCGACCTCGGGTATCGCAGGAATGTTGTACGGGAGGTAGAGCTGATTTGGGAGAGTAGGCCCCTCAGTCGAGTCAGCAGCAGACGTCGCCGGACTCGTCATCGTCTCCCGATGAACCTCAGGCATACGAACTTGAGGAACGTCTAGAGCTATCTCGTCCTGAAATAGCTGCTTACTGAACCTCGGAGCATCTGGCCCAAGAGGAGGACGTGAACTGCTCGACGGCCGCCCCGCCTGGAGAATGGTTTGGCGCCGAGAACTCACACTCCTCCGCGGCTGGGATGAATCCACAGTCCTCCGCGACTGGGATGAATCCACACTCCTCCGCGGCTGGCTGGTGGTCCTCTCAGGCTGGCTAAGTGTCCTGTCGGAGTCTGCGGAACCGGCAGAACTTCCAGAACCCCTAGATCTGGAAGAACGACGGCCTCCGAATAACTGTCTGAGTGCATTGGCCATCTGTAGCTTGAGGCATTAATACATTAATAAGATTAAATTATATTACATTAAATAACAAATTCTAATTAATATAATAACCAATAATACTAACATATTTCAAAACATACTAACAAATTAATATTTAAATTTTAACTAATTTTAAATAATACTAACCATTAACCTAAATATAACTATTTATATACAAATATAACTATATTTCATTATTAACATATATATAAATAAAAATAACCATTTATATATTAACAAAAATATATAAATGGTTATAATTAGACTACCAATTTATATATATAATTAATTTAACAATTTATATATAACAATTTATATAACAATTTATATAATTAAAATTAAATATATAACAATTTATATACCTAAATTATAACAAATATATAACAATTAAATTTATAAACAAATATATATCAAATATATAACAATTTATATAATTAAAATTAAATATATAACAAATATATAACAATTTATTATATAACAATTTATATAATTAAAATAAAATATATAACAAATATATAACAATTTGTTAAAATTAAATTTATTAACAAATATATAACAATTTATATAATTAAAATTAAATATATAACAATTTATAAAATTAAACTAAATTGAAAAAAAAAAAATTTAACTGGATCGGAGGAGGAGGAGGCCGGAGGAGGAGGGGAAGGAGGTCAGACGAGGAGGGGAAGGCGGAGGGGAAGGAGGAGGAGGAGGAGGCCGGCTTGGAGGAGGATTTGAGGGAGGAGGATCGGAGGAGGAGGAGGCCGGAATTGGAGGAGTGTTGCACCGCCGATTTGAGGAGGAGGAGGAGCAGAGCGGCGGATTGGAGCAGCAGGAGGAGGAGGAGGAGAGAAAAAAGTCAGTTAGGGCTCGCGAGTTTCTGATTTATAGCAGAAAGAATAGCCGACGATTAAAAAAGATTTCGTCGGCTATTCTTTAAATAGCCGACGAAATCTTTAAAATCGTCGGCTATTCTTTGAATGTCGTCGGCTATGCTTTAAATATCATCGGCTATACTTTAGGAGATCAGCAGCCGTCTAATCTCCGGCATCCAACGGCGGACAATAAGCGGATCGAAGGTGTTTAGCCGACGACATATAATTTTCGTCGGCTAAACTGTTGGTCAAACTACTAAGTCAAACCTCTAAACGCTTTAGAACGGAAATTAGTCTAGTTAAACGACGGTTTCTGGCCTCACCTTCAACAGATAATAGTTTCAAATCAATGAGACGCAACTAATCGTATAAAAATTGTACGAAATTGATTTAACGAACGTCAGGCTACCCATAGGAAAACGGAAGTAAAAAATAGTTAACCGCAACATTCGGCACACAGATTTTGTCGGAATCTTGTCATTTTTCAACCGTAGACGTATTTCATTATTTTGGTCATATCTTATTTGACGACATATTTGCATTTGAAGAGTGTACGTATAGTAACTATTTGAAACTATACATTCACTTAAACACTTAGTAAACAAGTTAAGGAACATTAGTGCATATGTTCTGATTTTGAATCTAAAAGTTTAGAAAATCTATTCCAACCGTCAGATATCACCGTTAAGATTAAATACATGTATGAAAAAAAATCTAACTACATCTGACAACGGTAAAGGCTCGATCGGGTCGGTCAACCGGGTGAGTCAACCGGGTGAGTCAACCCTTTAAACGCTTAGAAATGGTAATTGACCTGTCTAAATGACGTTTTTTGGCCTGACCTTCAACAGATAATAGTTTCAAATCGATGAGACGCAACTAATAGTTTAAAAAGTTTCCTCAAAATATTTACCGAACGTCAGGCTACCCATAGGAAAACGGAAGTAAAAAACAGTTAACCGCAAAATTCGGCACACAGATTTTGTCGGAATCTTGTCATTTTTCAACCGTAGATGTATTTCATTATTTCGGTCATATCTTATTTGATGACATATTTGCATTTGAAGGATGAAGCAATGGTTTGTCGATAGTGATAGAAAATGGAAGCTGATCTTTTTTTGTTTTTGTTTTTTAATCATAGCCGACGAAATCAAACCTAGTACTCGTCGGCTATTCTTTTGTCGTTTTCTGTCTAAAATAAAATATGTATTTTTCAATATAGTTATGGCCGACAAAATAACGCATTTTTCGTCGGCTATTATCAGTATAGCCGACGAAATAATGCATTTTTCGTCGGCTATTCTATGAAAAAAATAAAAAAATCAGTGGTTTTACACCTCTCGTATTCCTATGTCCTGTTCATATATAACCAAAATTGAACATAAAAAAAACAGAAACCCAGCAGTCAACATATATAACCAAAATTTAACCAAATTTTTTTTTTAAGGGGTTTGTAACCCAGCCTAGCTGGGAGGCTCATCCCCACGCCCGTTCATTAGAAATGAGTGGATTACAAATGAAAGGATTGCATCATCTAAATTACTTAATCCGTCGGATTGTAATCGGAATCATCGGATGATTTTTCTTCGGTTTCTAAATTGCTCGATAGGGGTAATCTATGTCTTTCCTTACCACTAGAGTCCTCGTTAGTTTCTTCATTTGGATCAACATCAACAAGCAGTGGCTCTTCACGTCGAATTCGCACCGGCGTGTCTAGGCGAATAAAAGAGGAGTCAGGAATACCGTTTGAGTTGGGCTCTTGATAAGCGGTGCCCCCTTCCTCGTTCTCTTCAGCCACTCCAAGTGTAGACGCTCGGTAAATGTTGCGATGGTGGATAGTGTTGACTACTTTCCACGGGTCACCCTTGGCCAGATCATCAAGATAAAACACTTGTTTCACCCATGTGGCTAAAACGAACGAGTCGTCCTCATACCATGATCTACTAGTGTTCACAGAAGTTATGCCGTATTGATCGGTTTTCATGCTCTGCTGCCGTGTGTCAAACCATCTACACTTGAAAAGGTGCACTTTCATGCCTTCCCCATAATGCAGTTCCACAACTGAATGGAGAACACCGTAATAGTCAACTTCATCATCCCTACCATGTGCCATAACCCCTGAATTTTGTGTTTTCAGTCTGAGGTCTCTCTCTTCACATCGAAATAACACACCATTCACCTTGCACATCGCATAAACTTTTGAATAGACCGGCTTCATCGCCAGAAGTCTGAGTTCGTGCCACCAATTTGGGTGATTATCATTTTTAATAAGGTCCATCTGCAACCATTGACCAATCAGAATCAACTATAAATATGAATAATTATACACAATAATATATAAATACGTATAGAATAATGTTAAAGTTACGTACCCAGAGGCCGAAATACTCTGCGAATGTCCGGTTGTGGTAATCGAGATCACCTCCTACTTGTTCACAGTTTAGATGCATGTTCTTCCAAAACTGAACTTCTGGACAGTTAATTAGTACCCACCAATGTGCAATGGCTACCTCATAATCTTTCAACTTGTAGGAAACTGACATTTTTCCACCGAGTACAACATCGTCGGAGAGTATGGAAAGATTGAACTGTGAAGGTACATCTTCCGGTATGCTTTCCTGTAACGCTCCTAAATACAACTTCATGTAGGTGACGCACTCGTGCGCAATATATGCTTCAGCTATACATCCTTCAGGTGCGGATCTGTTTTGGACAAAATCACCGTATTGTCCAAGTTGCCTATAAATCAAGTTGTTAAAGTGTTATGATAATACATTAATACTAAATCACATATATTGATGAGGAAATTAACATAAGGTGTAAAATACGTACCTTTCCATCGGATACATCCAAGTGAAGTGCACAGGACCGGTAAGCAACAACTGCCGAGGAAGATGGATCATGAGGTGAGGCATGATGTCAAAAAAATTTGGAGGAAATATCATCTCAAATTTACACATGATATGAACGATGTCTTGTTGCATTTCCCGGAGGTCAGATTTTCTCACTTCCCGTGTGCATACCTTCTGGAAAAATCTTGCCAACGCTACTAACGGCTCCACAACGTGACAGGGAAGGAACGGTCGAATGAAAACAGGGAAGAGACGTTGTAGCAGGATATGATTGTCATGACTTTTCAACCCGTAAAGATTGTTGAATTGTCTGTTCACACACTTGGCTATATTTCCAGCAAAGCTTGAAGGATACTTGGCCCGACTTATCCAATGGAAAATTTTTGATTTATGCTCAGGCTTGACGGTGTAAGGAGCTTGAGGCATTTTTCTCTTCCCTTGTTTCAACCATAGTTGTTTTCTGATATTCATGTTTTGTAGATCAGTGCGAGCCCTAGGACCGTCTTTCGTCTTCCCCTCCAAGTTCAGCGTTGTGCCCACCACACTTTCAGAAACATTTTTTTCTATGTGCATAACGTCTAGGAAGTGACGGATCAGCAACTCACACCAGTACGGGAGTTCCCACAATATGCTCTTATATGTCCAGAATTTGTACTCCTCAGGTCTTTCAGGTATTTCCGCTACAATATCGGGATGATTGCTGAGGGGCCCAAAATTGTACTCATTAAGCACTGCTAAAATTTCTCTTTCCGTCCATCTTCTGGGAGGACCACCGTGTTCTTCGGTTCTATCAAATGCGGCGGACTCGTAACGCCAGTGGTGATCCGCCGGAAGGAACACACGATGACCCATTCTGCATATCTTGTTGCAATGAGTGGTGCTCCCATAATCGCTGAGGCACTCTGGACAAGCCTTGTATCCCCTAACAACGCTGTCCGACAACATCCCATTAGCAGGAAAATCACTGATGGTACCAATAACCATGACATGCATCTGGAACGTCTCCTCCTTGTACTTGTCAAAAGTGGGATGACCAACGTCCCACAATACCTTAAGCTCTTCAATCAATGGTCTCATATACACATCGAGACATTTCCCTGGGTAACCAGGCCCCGGAATCAACAACGTCAACATATTATATTCCTTCTTCATGCACATTCACGGAGGAAGGTTGTAAGGTACCAAAACCACCGGCCATATACTGTATGAAAGACTCATGGTGCCGAAAGGGTTGAACCCGTCGGTTGAGAGCCCGAGCCTGACGTTTCTGACATCTGACGCAAAATGAGGAAACTCATTGTTTATATGCTTCCAAGCCGCTCCGTCAGAGATGTGTGTCATGATATCTGCGTCTCCCGTGTCCCGCTCACCGTGCCATCTCATAGCTTTTGCGGTGGTTTCTGACATGTACAACCGCTCAAGCCTATCTCTCAACGGAAAATACCGAAGCACTTTCACAGGTTTCCTATTGCCTGCTCCCGTCAACTTATATCGGTCAGACTGACATATCGGACATGCGTCAAGGCTAGCAAGGTCATTCCCTTCTGCATCTTTACCCCAGAAGAGAACACAGTCAAATGCGCATGCATGGATCTTAATGTAGGAAAGCCCTAGATCTTTGAGGATACTTCGGACCTTACGGTGATTGGTAGGATTACGATGACCCTCCTCCAACAACGAAGAAGTGTACTGTAGATATTCATCCACTTGCCTGATAGTCGATTTTGTCTCCACTTTAATCCTCATTACCTTCATCACACTTTGAAGAACTGTCTTCTCAGAACTTGAAGACACAGGGGTCTGTTGCAATGCAATCAGTTTGTTGTACTTGTCAAAGGCAGCAGTGTTGACGACTTGTGGGAAGGGCTGCACCGGGTCATGCATATATTGTTCCCCACGTACACCGCTTTCAAAAGGAAACACGTCGTTGACGAATGCCATTGTTGGATCGTTGGATGTACTACTACTGCCCGCCTAAAAAAACTGCCCATGATCATGCGATCCATCTAATGATGGCTCACCGTGATATATCCAACGTTTGTACTTCGGCCAAAACCCATTACTCTTTAGGTGCTCCCATACTGTCCTAATCGGAAATCGACACATATCACTGCGACACTTACATTTCTTGCACGGACAATAATGGTATTCATTTCCGTTTGTATTTTCCTCGACGAACTGCAAAAAATGCACAACTCCTGTAGTGTATCGTCGGTCATGCCTTGGAAGCGAAATCCAACTCTTATCCAGATCCATATATCGCCTGATAATAATATATATGTATAACTTTAATTAATAAGAAATTAATTAACACATACATATATATATATATATAAATCCTTAATAATTAATTACATTACATTATATATTATTATCAACATCAACTCATATATATATACCATTAACAACCATTATTTAAGTTACACTATATATCAACCATTATTTAAGTTAATTACACTATCAACAACTATTAATTAACATATATATATATATATATATATATATATATATTTTAACACTAATTAAAATAACATCAAATTAAAACACATAATTAAACTAAAACTCAAAATCAACATATATACATACATTCTAACACTAAAACAACAACAAAACAAAAAATCAACTCAACTAAAACTCAAAATCAACATATATACACATATACGTACCTATATATAGCTCCACAATGTAAGAGAGGACGAATTTCAACAATACCCATAGATTTTTCACTCTTTCTCCCGTTTTTCCCCTTTTTTTTCGTTTTTTTTTAAATGAGCAGCTGCTGCCTAGATCTGAAAATATATAGACTTATAGCCGACGAAAATACCAATTTCGTCGGCCAAACTTTCAAAAGTTGTCGTCGGCTAAAGTTTCAGAGAAAGGCCGACGAAAATCCAAATCGTCGACTATTCTATGGGAATAGCCGACGATTTTTTTTGTTTGCCAACGAAAAAACAAATCGTCGGCCGTACTATGGGAATGGCCGACGATTTGTTTTTTTTACCGACGAAAAAAAAAATCGTCGGCCATTCTTGGAAATAGCCGACGAAAATTTTAGGTCGTCGGCCGTTTTTTTTTTCGTCGGGAAAACCCTTTTTTCTGGTAGTGCCGCCTAATCACGTCTAGAATCCACCTAGTCCCGCTTGGCGAGTAAACTTAAAAACAATATATTCACAATACAATAGATCATATGCATAACCAAATTATAAGACTTAATGTTAGAGTTAACTCACCATCATTATGAACCATAGCTCTTTCCATTGATGCAATCCTGAAACACAAAAGTACTAGGCAAGGCCTTCTGTTAGTCACCACAATAAGCTTCTCAATGGACAGAACTTACTCTATATCTCATGGTGATAACAGAGACCAATACCGTCTATTTATATAGAATCATTAACCCTAAAAAGTCCTCCCATTAAAGACATTCCTTGCGAGTTAAGTCTTCTAATTAGATTCCTGATACAATACTGATTTGTTGTTTTGCTTCTAGACTATAACCAGGATTCCTTACAATAATGATCTAATACACGAAATCATTATCAACTAGATATGGTTCTGAATTTGTTTCCATGTAGAAGTAGATATTGTCATAATTATTATTTAATATGTGACAAGTCCGTATTGATCTAACAATCTCCCACTTGGACTGTCACTTACCATAAACAATAATTCGCATATGAGAATGACAACACCTACTCTACCTACTGTAGTGCGCGCTGAAAAACAAATGAACCAAAAAAATCCCTTCACAACATGGTTGAATTGCAGTCACTTATGCAGAGCAAGAACCAAGTTACACTTTGATAAAAATACAGATAAATCGTACCACAACATAAGCTTTTGTAATCCACATATGTCCATCATGCAGTATTGAAATATATGTTAATGTGTATTAACAAGTAAAACATATATCAAGTCCAACTTTGTGTTCTTAAAACCAGAACTCAAGCAATGTTACTGAACATCAATGATCTCACTTTTGCTTGTACTGTAATATCATGCTAAACATGAATGAGATCATCTGATAGCAAGTATAAATGACTGGAACCTTAAAACGATAATTTTCAGAACAATCATAAAACTGCAGCAACACAAACATTCTGAAATACCTCAAATTTTATTTATAAAAGCTGTCATTACAAAAAAAAGTTGTTATTCGTACTGATGTCAAAACTAAAAAGAGAAGAACTCAGAAAACAAAATATTTTAAGTTTGCTCATACTGGTCTTAACTCCCATTGAACCTAAGTATCTAACTTTGGAAGAATTCCAATGATTTATGCATGCTTTTTGAATACCTTCACTGGTGGTAGTGCTTTGGTGAAAGGGTCTGCATGTTGTGAATTAGTGTCAATGTCTAAGACAATTACCTCACCATGCTTGACTCTTTCTCTAACACTGTAATATTTCAAGTCGATGTGTTTTGAGTTGCTGGATCTTTTATTATTCTTGCTGAAGAACACAACAGCCTCATTATCACAGTATATAATAAGTGCATCAGCCACAATGTGACTTAATAGTTTAGTCTGCTCTAGGAAGTTTCTAATCCAGAGCCCTTCACACATTGTTTCATATATTGCAATATATTCAGCTTGCATGGTAGAGGTTGTGATCAAGGTTTGCTTCATTGTTTTCCAAGCAACTGCTCCACCTGCCACCATAAACACACAATCACAGGTTGACTTATTTGAATTTGGAAAATTCCCTGCAATATCTGAATCTGAGAAATCAACGAGTTTCAGACCTCAACCCTTCTGTACACAAGCATGCGACTCTTTGTCTTCTGTAAATATCTCAGAACTTTCTTCCCAACCACCCAATGTTCTGGTCCAGGATTTGACTGAAACCTTGATAGCATTCCAACTACAAAAGCCAAATCTGGTCTGGTACAGACTTGAGCATACATGAGACTTCCAACAAATCTAGCATATGGTTTTGTTTTCATGTTTTCTTTCTCAGCTTTACTTTGTGGACACTGACTCTTGGTGAGTTTATCACCCTTAGACATGGGAACCTCTCCATTTGAGCACTTTTCCATACTAAATCTTTTAAGAACTGTAGTAATGCAATTTTGCTGAGGTAATCCCAACAAATTTTGTGCTCTATCCCTTTTAATTTATATCCCTAGTACATAGGATGCTTCACCTAAATCTTTCATGTCAAAGTTATTTGACAGAAAGCTTTTGGTATCTTTAAGCAGCTTCAGATTGCTGCTGGCCAAAGGTATATCATCCACATACAGTACTAAGAAAATAAATTGGTTCCCTATTATTTTTAAATAAATGCACTCGTCCACTAGATTTTCAGTAAAGTCAAAAGAAGAAATTACTGAATCGAATTTCTTGTACCATTGCCTAGAATCTTGTTTTAGACTATAGATAGATTTTCTTAATCTACAGACTAAGTTCTTGTTGACAGTAGCCATAGAGAGGCTACCCAGGCCCCCAGACCTGCAACCAATACTCCTGGACCCGGCCTAGGGCCCGGGAACAAAGCATGGGCACCTGGTCCCGCGCCCGAGCAGCTCTTACTTGTGATCGGGGCCCGGGAATCGGGGATGACAGCTCCCCAAGCAGGGGCCGAAACAGTCCATCAATATGTGCAGAAGGGGGCCAGTCCCACATCGAAGGGTGAGGCCAGTCCTCATACCCGACAACCTATATATGAGTCCCAATTACCCTCATTAATAGGTAATCAATACTTCAATTACTCATTCTCGCTTAAGTTATCAGTTTATCCCATCTATACTAACTTAAGCATCGGAGCGGAATAGATCGGCCCGTCCGGTATTCCCTTAGTTAGCAGGATTTGCAGGAAGGAATCACACTAAGATTCACCGGTCTCTGTGAGTCTACGAATTCAGACAGAAATAATTGACGTCGTCTGTGGGAAGAGTTCAAAACGTTGTGTTGTCCTACCAGCGGGAAGGGAATCAATCAGCCTACGGATCGCAAAAAAAAAGGGGTTACGTGGTAAGTATGTCTGGAATTACAGAAGAAAGGGGGGAAAGAAATCAAGAGGAGGACCGGCGGGTTCTGGAGCTGGTGATTGCCAAGATCCCGGGGGCGGGGCAGGAGCAGCCCGCTGGTGGTTGCAGTCAGAACGCTGCCACTAATCGTGATCCGGGCTGTACAGTCTGTGAGTATAACGGAGATACGCGCGGGAAGGGCCCGGCGGAAACCCACCAAGTCTTAGGCATGGAACCCGCACCAACGTCCACCAGTGCCCCGAGCAGAGAGGAAGATAGGCTGGCCGGCTGCAACAGCCAGGACGATGTTTCCAGTCCCGGCCAGTATGATATGGTGGGAGAGATAGAGGAGATGAGAACGGAAGTTAACCGCTTGCGAGCCGAGAGCGACAAGGATAGGGCAGAAGCCTATTCCCGCTATCAAGACATGGAAGCGGTGAATGTCGCACTGGTGGCTGGCTTGGAAAGAGGACAGCAACGCAATGCCACTTTGACAAAAGCCTTCGCTCCGCTGCCAAAAGAGTTCCCACACCAGGAGGTGGGACAATCATCAGGGGAGAGAGGGACACTGGCGTGGTGGGAGAGGAGCTCCCGACAGACACAACACCACCAGAGATCTTCCCGACCCCTCTGTGGGCAAGCGGTTCATTTGAGTATGATACCCTAAGCCTGACCGTACGGGCATTCCAAATACTATATGACTCGGTGTCAGAGATGAAGGCCCAGATGGAGGCCAACGAGAGGAAGACTGCGATATCGCCGGAGAGCGCGCGGTTCAATGAGCGAGCCGGGCCCTTCTCACCCAGGGTTCTGGAATCCGGAAGATCAGGCACCCAAAAATCACTAAAGCTGACATACTCTGGGGCCGGTTGTCCATACCAGCACCTGGACAGCTTCCGATCCCAAACGTGTGCTAAGGGTTACTCTGACGCCGTCTGCAGTAACATATTCCAAGAGACCCTGTCCGGGGAGGCACTCAGCTGGTTTTTCGAGTTACCAGTGAACTCTATAGAGGCATTCGAGCAGTTGGCCGACAGATTCGTAGGCCGGTTCATATTAAGAGTCGAAGGGGCCCGGACCACGACAGTTCTCTTTAACTGCAGGCAAGCAGATGGCGAAGAGCTGCGAGCTTTCGTTAACCATTGGCAAACAGCCACTGCCGGGGTCAGGGACCTGGATAAGGGGATTGCCGAATCGGCTTTCAAGCAGGGTCTCCGGCCAGGAAAGTTTTCGTATGCTGTGCGGGTGGAGCTCCCGAAACTTATGGGAGTCACCAGCACAAGAGAAGGTAGGAGGAGCTGGTGTCTGCCCAGCAGGAAGTCAGACACTGGCAGCAGGGCCATTATCAAGGAGCTTCGTCCGACAGAAATCCTAGGAGTTGGGGGAACCAGTAGCGCCGGCGAGACAATTTTGACACCCCCCAACGAGGTGTAAAGCCCTCGTCCTACTAGCAAACCCGCCCCTGGCAATCATGCCAGCAGGACGACAAAAGGTATTCTCCACCTTAACCTCTTCTTACGAGGATATCCTGTATGAGAATGGGAGCAACATCCCTCTGCCGCCAAAGAGAAAGCACCCAAAGGGGAACTTGACCAGGGCGCAGACCGGTAAATACTGCTCCTACCACGATGAAGCCACACACCACATAAATGACTGCCTTGCCTTGAAAACAGCAATAGAGGGACTAGTCCGAAGCGGCAACTTGCAGCGGTATCAAAGAGAACCCGACATGTAGGGACTGCACGGGACCGAGACTTCTATCTCGCGACACCAAGGCTCGTATGACCGGTCAAAATCTTAAACCGCCCGCTCAAACCCGGCGCCTCCCCTAGTTCAGACATGTAGAGAAGCTCAGCGGTCCAACAAGTTATCAGCCCGAGAATAAAATGCTAACTTTTTCCAACAAAATTAGCTAGGCATTCCGACTGGTTCGACCGATGTAATTTCAAGAGTCTTCTATTCCAACTTTGTTTCCAAGTAAATGCAAAGGGAAAATCATTGGTAGCCAAGTCGAGCAAATTGAAAAAGGCATAACACAGCCTCAGGCAAAATGTCTCTTCATTAAAACTCAAGGTAATGTTTACACGGGACTATGCCACCGGCAAGCAACCCGGTGGGAGAGAAAAAAAAAGTATGGAGTATGGAGTCTGCTAAGGCACTTCCGCCTGCTCCCCCTCTTCAGCAGCCGCTCCTTCAGCAGCCGTTCCACCCGCTGCGTCATCCACGGCCGGATTGGTTTCTCCCTCTGGGTATTCTTCCGCATCCGCCTGCGGCAGCGATATTTTTGAGGCGTCGAGATAGCCCTTAGCCTTCCAGTCGTCAAAGGCGTCAGCTATCCCCGCCTCCTGGGCCCGTTCCAGCAGATCAAGAAGCTCATCACTTTGCTAATACTTCTTAACAGCCCGCTGGTACAGCTCCGGGTCATTCTCATAGCCGCAGGCAGAAGCGGAGGCCGTCGCCACCTGCCGTTGGAGTTCCTCGACCTTGGTCTCCAGCTCGGCCCACTCCTCCTCCAGGCCCTTCTTCTCCTATTCAAGAACCTCGACTTCGGCCTCTAGCTTGGCCACCTGCTTCCTGGCCCTCTCCTCCAATAGGGCCTTCTCCCGTTGGAGCTTGGGTTTCTCCACCTCTAGGAGGTCCCGGGCGCTTGTCAATGCCGCCACCTGTTTCTTCAGCTCCGGTAACTCTTCACTTGCATCTGATTGATACAAGTTGTACAGCAACTACAGTTTGACAGGCACCGGTTAGAAAGCAACAAAGCACAAAATAATGATTGGACGAATACCAGTGGCAGACTATCCTTACCTAGATGGCCATCTCCTTGCTTTTCTGCCGGTGTTCCTCCGGCCGGCCTTCCGGAGCCCCAGTCTTATCCAGATCTGTGCCCCTCATATCCATAAGCAGGCTCCAGATGAACGGCTCGTCCGGACAACCGCGCTCCGGTCCCAGCTCCGTAGCAGGAGTCTTCTCCACCACCGACGCGTCTGTGCCCGGAGCGGAAGAGCTAGAGGCCACGGGAATCTTACCTTGAGTGGTAGTGGTGCCACCACTCGTCATCTTTAGCCGTTTGGCCAAGCTCTCACCAGCCGGCCGACCGACCGGTAAACGTAACAAGCGTGGAGGCCAGTAGCTCCCGAACCCTCCTCCTCTTTTCACCCAGATCAACCTGTAAGGAAGAAGATTGGGCGGCAGACAAAGGGGACCTGGTGACAATAGGCACCGGTCCCAGTCACCGGAGAATCTTTGCAGCACCACCCGGGGGCTTGGACGGCCCCTCAGGAGTCTTCCCCGATCCAGACACCACCAGGCGTCCCGCAGCAGAAGTCTTTACGCGTTTTAAGGCGTAATCCTTGTCCGTAACATCCATGGCCACGGGTTCCTCGTGTATGGTTAACTCGCCGGTTTCCCGGTTAACCGTGGCCCGCAATGTGGCGTCCCCTTTCTCCTTCAGTTTGGAGACAAGATCCTGATTGTCTATGGACAACGTCTCGTGGGGTTTAATGGCTGTCCGGGAAGATACACCTGCAGAACACCAACCAAAGGGGTTAGCCAAAACCAACTTACTCAACGGGAACAGGCACAATCAATCTACATCCCACCACCCACCGGGATTCCCCCCCAGGCAACACAGTTCCAACACCTCTCGTCGGATGAAGTTGTAGAAACTCCGCTCCAGGTCGGACCAGCACCCAAATACCCGAGCGATTCTATCCCTCTCCAGGTCAGACAGCTTGTATGACTGATAGCCGATCGGCTGAAAGGCCCCAGGAACGCGGTAATTCCTACTCCTTTTCTGCCAATTCACCACCCCCCCCCCCCGCCATCACCACCTTCTTCCTCCAATTATTGTTGAGCCAAGAGGGCAGGCGGGTTATCACCGGCTTATAGTCCCGGGCAGAAAAACTCACACACCCCCGGGCTTTATTCTTCTTCGAGTACGTCAGTCTGTACAGGACCAAGAACTCGTGCATCGTTGGGAAGCTCATATCACACAACCAATAGAGACAGCCTAGACTCAGTAGTTGTCTCTACTGGTTCCCGGGGAGCTGCGCCGGTGATATCTGAATGGCACTTAGCACATATTGCACAAAGTTTGGCAGCGGGAGAGAGAACCCATGCCGGAACTAGTCCTCATAAATAGCAACCCATCCTTCCTCCGGGTTACAAGCCGACTCCCCGGCATACAGAGGTCGGAGATCTACCTCTCCGGGAATACTGCATCTTGCCCGAAAAACGACAATCTCCCCAGGACTTAAAGAGCGCTCAGGCTCATCAAAAACTATGGTTTTATTCCCGTCCACAAGTGTGTAGCGTGGGCCGGCTGCTGGGTGGGTAGTGCCCAAGGACACTCCATAGGGAGCATCCTCCTGTTCTAGAGACCCAGACGATAACGCCTCGCTAGTTGAACAGGCGACAGCATCTGGCCCCGAGGACGAGGTGGCAAGCCAGCCCTCCATCCTTTCTTGGTCGTCCGTCAACGGTCTCCTGGCGGCCGCTGCGGAGGTTTCACTGGAGCTCTTAGAATCCATGTAACCTAGGGGAAAGAAAAAAAATTATTACCCTATGGCCGGTCAACAGTACATCCTAAACAACAGCCGCGGGGCAGCACGAAGCATGTAATACCTCAGCGCAGCCCCACAACGACCACTGGGCTTATCAGCCGAAAACTGCCAGATCTCCCTGAGATTCGGTACCAACGGGGTCCCATCCAACGGGCAAACCAAGATACAACCAGGTGCCAATCGGATCAACCCACGGACAAGACAAAAGGAAGTTTCAGAATCACAAGGGTATAACTCACTGATTGGTATGCACGACGACGAAAACTCAACAGTTGGAAAACACCGAGCAATTGTGTTAAGCATGCTAAACAGGGGAACAGATCTCAGCCAAAAGTAAAATGCACGAAGAGGCAGGGGTTTATATACAGGTCTAGCATCCTCAGTGCCACTTGAATTTCCCCCCAAACTACTCAGTAGGGCAAGTAAAACGCCCGCGGATCCGGGCCATCCATCCATGACCGTCCCCTAGTGGCACGTGTCCCAGTATTGGTAACTTCCCAGGCCATCATAACTGATGGGACTAATGGAATACCCCCTTCAATGCATGTCATACACTTGCCTCGCATGTAGAGGGTAGTTGAAAGAGCAGGGGATAAAATCGAACCGTCCCGCCTGGAGCCTATTCCAACCTAAGGCTGAAATATTCCAATAGTACGGGGCATTCAAACATTTATTCCACCGGTACGAGGCATTCCACCTGTTGAACTTATTTCACCTTTACGGCCAGCGGCAACGGCTAAAACCAGGAGATTTGATCCTCTCGTACATGATGATTCTTTTAGCAGGCTGAAAACCCTGCGCATGTTTTATCTCGCCGTCGGGCGGTTGACTACAGCCAAGAAACAACGGCTAGGTATCCCACCGGGAGAACTCTTCCTCTAACACATGAGACTTCTTCCCGCAGGCTAAAAACCTTGTAGGAATATTATGTACAGGCGACGCTATTCCAATTGTAGTACCGGCCCTAACTAAAGGCTGTCATGTTCGCCAGTACATCCAACTTGAACCATTGGCTGTGGAATTCCACCGGCCAGGTCCAAACTTGCTTAACGCTCACTCCTATGGAATAACCGGTTGTACGAACCGAGACATTCCTACGGACAGCCTTGTATGACCTACGGGCTCCAGGTACCACCGGGCTTTATAAACCCGGGAGACTTGCTCCTCTCATACAGGAAAACTCTTCCCGCAGGCTAAAAACCCTGCACATACCTCATGCTTGTAACACACAGGCTGAGAAGCGATCGGGGATGCCGGCCAATATGAACACAAGGCCGCTTCACCCCACCTGGAGACTTGCTCCTCTCATACAGGACAACTCTTCCTACAGGCTAAAAACCCTGCACATACCTCATGCCTGTAACACACAGGCTGAGAAGAGATCGGGGATGCCGGCCAATACGAACACAGGGCCGCTTCACCCCACCGGGAGACTTGATCCTCTTATACAAGACAACTCTTCCCGCAGGCTAAAAACCCTGCACATACTTCACGCCTGCAGAAACAAAGTCAGTCATACAACACCCCACCGGGAACTCCTCTAACACAGGGCATGTTTCCCGTTGGTACCAAGTTACCTCATCAAGACAACTCCATTTAAGGCACCCACTGACCACTGACCTTTGTGGCTACCTTTCTCACTTGGGGGACTCGTTCCACCCGTGCGCTATATTCACCCGGTTTTTTTGGGACATAGCATGGCACGGCGGATTTCAACGTCACATTATCATCATCCCATGCACTACATCTTGTACATGTATGCAACTGTCATCATGAACATCATAACCATGCACTCGTCACATTAAACGCGGACTTGGGGGGCTAAGACACCGTTGGGTTCATATCTCAGCGGGTCTGCGGGCCAGTAAAGCAAGACAGATTTAAGTCCCCATTCAAGATGGCACTTGACCGAGAACTTGGGAAACTTGTTGACAGTAGCCATAGAGAGGCTACCCAGGCCCCCAGACCCGCAGCCAATACTCCTGGACCCGGCCCAGGATCCGGGAACAAAGCATGGGCACCTGGTCCCGCTCCCGGGCAGGTCTTACTTGTGATCGGGGCCCGAGAATCGGGGATGGCAGCACCCCAAGCAGGGGCCGAAACAGTCCAACAATATGTGCAGAAGGGGGCCTGTCCCATATCGAAGGGTGAGGCCAGTCCTCATACCCAACAGCCTACATATGAGTCCCAACTACCCTCATTAATAGGTAATCAATACTTCAACTACTCATTCCCACTTAAGTTATCAGTTTATCCCATCTATACTAACTTAAGCATAAGAGCAGAATAGACTGGCCCGCCCGGTATTCCCTTAGTTAGCAGGATTTGCAGGAATGAATCACACCAAGATCCACCGGTCTCTGTGAGTCTACGGATTCAGACAGAAACAGTTATCATCCCAACTTCAATAAATCCCTCAGGTTGTTTCATGTAGATCACTTCCTCAAGCTCACCATTTAAAAATGTTGTTTTGATATCCATCTGGTGCAGCTCCATATCATAGTGAGTCACCAATGCCATGATTATTCTGAAAGAGTCTTTACATGAGACTGGAGAAAATGTCTCAATGTAATCAATGCCCTCTTTCTGTGAGAATCCATTTGCCACTAGCCTTGCTTTATGCCTCTCAATATTTCCAGTTGCAACCTATTGGCTTCTGCCTGGGATCAGGTTCGACTAATTCCCAGACTTCATTCTTCTCCATGGACTCAATCTCAACTTGCATGGTCTCCTACCACTTGTCTGAATCTTGACTTGCTGCTGCTTGATCAAAATTTGTTGGATCATTGTCTTCTGCACAATCTTTATTAATGTCTGCTTCAGCTAAGTAGACAATGTAATCACTATTCCCCCCTACTCTAATTTTGATTTTCTAGCTCGTTTGGATCATCTAAGTTCAGGATTGAGATCATTTTGTGCCTCTATAATATGAGGTTCTGCAGCATGTGGTTCTGCTGCAGCTGGTTGCTCATCAATTTGCATTTGTTGATCAATTTCATGATCTTCTGCATTTTGATTTTCTTGAATAATATCATCTGCTATTTCTTCAGTTTCAAAGGGCAAAACATTTTTTCAATCCTCATCAGTCACAATTTCTTCAAAATCTAAGGATAAATTCTCATATTCTGTATTGTGAACTTTTTCATTTAAGAATTTTACTTGATGAGTTTCAAAAATTTGAGGCTTATGTTTAGCTGAATATAGCTTATAGCCCTTAGATTTTTCTGGATAACCTCTGAAAATAGCAGCTTATGGATTTAGGATCAAGCTTGCTCAAGTTTGGATTATAAACTCGAGCTTCTGCATGGCAGCCCCATACATGACAATGGTGAAGGCTTGGTTTTCTACCACACCATAATTCAAATGAAGTTTTCTCAATGGCTTTACTAGGTGTTCTGTTGCAAATGTAATTTGCAATTTTCAAAGCCTCTCCCCATAAGAATTTTGATAAGCCAGTTGTACACATCATACATCTAGCCATATTTAGAAGGGTTCTATTCTTTCTCTCTGTAACACCATTCTGTTGTGGATTATAGGGTGTTGTATATTGAGCTTTAATTCCAGGCTCTTGTAAATACAAGGCAAATGGACCCTTCTGTTGACATTTTTCTATATATTTTCCCTAAAATTCCCCACCTCTATCTAATCTAACTGTTTAGATTTTTCTCTCTAGTTGATTCTCTACCTCAGTCTTGAAGATTTTAAAATCTTCAAGTGCTTGAGATTTTTCTTATAGTAAAGAAACATAATTGTATCTAGAGAAATCATTAATAAATGTAATGAAATACACATTACGATGGATAGTTTGATGTTTAAATGGACCACAGATACCAGTATGTATGAGTTCTAGTAAATTTTGGCTTCTAATTGCAGTCTTCTTTATTTTATTTGTCATTTTCCCCTTAAAGCATTCCACACAATCATTAAGATCAGAAAAATCCAATTCATTTAGGATATTGTTTTTAACCAGAATTTTCAGTCTCTCTTTTGAAACATGGCCGAGTCTTCTATGCCATAGATATGTAGATTTTTCATTTTGTTTGGTTATTTTAACACCAATCAAGGCATTAGTATTGTTAGTGTTTTCTTTTTCAACAAGAGAAATTTCTTGTTGAGACATAGAACAATTAAGCTGTAAATAATCATTCAATATCACATCAGAACCAATCTGTTTTGAATTTCTAGAAATAGTAATTCCACTATTATCCATTAAAAGTCTACAACCAGCATTAATCAGTTGAGGAACTGAAACTAAATTCCTCTAATAGAAGGTACATAATAAACATTATCCAAAAATAAAAATTTTTATATCCCAGATCAAGCTTGAGGGTTCCAATGACTTTGACTCCCACTCGCATTCAATTGCCTACTCTCAGGTTCACCTCATCACTTCTTGGGACTCTCCTCTTTGTGAATCCCTGTAAAGAATTAGTGACATGAATAAAAGAACCAGAATCTATCCACCATGACTGGGGTTCAACATTTATAAGATTAATTTATAAAAGAGAATACTGTATTAGAAATCATCTTACCCTTTTTAGCTAGCCAAGCCTTATAACCTGTACGGTCCTTTTTCATGTGACCTACTCTCTTGCAAAAGTAGCACTTGTATCTGAATGGCCTGTTTTCTTTTGGTCATCTGGCTGCAGATGCCTTGGTGATGGTTTTGGTAGGCTTGAGTTTGTTTTGAGTCTTTTTCTTCTTAGGCTTCTCAACTAGGTTGACTGTGAGGGACTGTGACTGGTTTTTCTTGATCCTAGATTCCTCATCAACACAGATTGAGATGAGTTCATCTAGGGAGCAGTTTTCTTTTTTAGCATTGTAACTTGTTCTGATATTGTCATAACTGCTAGGGAGCGTGTTTAGTGCATGATGCACCAACAATTGATCTTTTACTCCCACTAACATCTCTCTCAGCCTATTGTTGATGTTAATCAACTCCATAATATGCCCTCTTACACCTCCAGGTCCTGTTCCAGAGTACTGTAGGGTATGATACTCTTTGCTTAGCCGAGCTATTTCAGCTTTTTCAATTTCTTTAAACTTACTTGACACAACCTCAAGGAAATCAGCAAATTTTGGCATTGTGAGTCTTTTTCTTCTTAGGCTCTCAACTAGGTTGACTGTGAGGGATTGTGACTAGTTTTTCTTGATCCTAGATTCCTCATCGACACAGATTGAGATGAGTTCATCTAGGGACCAGTTTTTCTTTTGAGCATTGTAACTTGTTCTGAGATTCTCAAAACTGCTAGGGAGTGTGTTTAGTACATGATGCACCAGCAATTGATCTTTTACTCCCACTAACGTCTCTCTCAGCCTGTTGTTGATGTTAATCAACTCCATTAGATGCCCTCTTACACCTCCATGTCTTATTCCAGAGTACTGTAGGGTATGATACTGATGAGTCGACTAAGCGAGCATCAAGTAATAATAACCCTACAATCGTTAGTAGTATAGACATAAGTAGGGATCGTTCTAAGCCGGAGATTAAGGGTACCTGAAACATGAGATTGTTAGATAAAAACATATATACATACGCACAAAAATCGTCACATGGGGGAAGATCATGGTGTCGGCAGCTAGGCTACCCATAACACTAGACACGAAAATAAAATGCAGAAAATAAATCCTAAGTCTAATATTTACAAGTTTGGTCGGCATCTTTCACACAAAGCACTCGGCACTTAACTCTTTAACACATAAGACTCATACAAAAGAAAGTAAGAAACAAGTATTTAGCATGCATTGGATTTAAACAAGTTTCGACCTACAACTAGAACGTTTCCGATCTTACCTAGTTGAGAGACTCTCTAATGTTTTAAGATCGAGCTATTCGCAAAGTGACCCTAAAAGTTATGCTACCGTTATACAACTCGTAACATTGAAGCACAAAAGTCTATAATCGAAGACATGTAAACAAGCAAGGTTGTCAATCATCTCATTTAACATGCAAGTTTTAGCTAAGGTTATACCCTAGGTGAGCACAATAGAATCAAAGCAACATACGTTTAATCTTTATTCATTTTACTCGGGTTAGATGAAACCTAACATCTAGATTTACTTGTTTGTTAGACAAAACTAATGTGTCGGTTTTTAAGTCACGCCCTTAGATTACTAACCAATTTAAATCCTCAATATGCATCTATACCGCTGTCCTAATTATCTAAGTGTGTAAATCTTACAAGTTTTATATTACAAATTAGCATGCAAAGACTCAAAGAAAACGTGGCTTAAACCTAGACCTAAGCAACGAATCAAATATATCTTTAACATAAAAATTATAAAACCAATCTTCAATTCAGTTCATACATAGACATACAAACCAAAACCAAAAATACATGCAAGTTTCATAGACAAAACTAGACATAACTACATAAAATTTACTAAACCGAAAGAGGGGAGTAGATCACACTTTTGTAGACACCTTGATGACTTCGACTCATGTGGATCCGGCGAAAGATGGAGGCTGTATGGAAGGGCTGCTCGGCAAAAGATGGCTCGGCAGGAAATCCAAGTTTCGGCAGAAACTTGGGTGAGGGTGAAGACGGTTTTCGGCTAGGGTTTATGTAGGATTTTTGGAGAGAATTTGGTAGAGCTTTGGCTTTGTGTTTTGGCTTGAGATGTGACAAGTTTTTCTGTGGAAAAGTTGGCTATATATAGAGGAAAAAGGCTAGGGTTGCCGGCCTCAACAAGGAAAGGAGTTTTCCTTTTCCTAGTTGGCTTATGTTTCCTTGTTGGATAAATATTGCATTCTTGGACTTCTTTTTCTGAATTTTCTTCATATCATGGGCTGCATATGTGGACTTGAAAACTCCATTTGATGAACTTGATCCATGGAAAATACCAAAAGCCAGCCAAGAACCAAAACCGACAGCAGCATTGCCGATCGGCAAGCAATCCTAGCTCGACTAGGATTGCTCCTTTTCTTCACTTTTTTCTTCATTGCTTTGGCTCAATGTCTTCCTCTATCCTTCAATAAGCTTGGATAATCTTCAAATATGCAATTGTACACCAAAATGTCCATCGAAAACAGAAACAAAGGAAGAGAGGCAGAAACTTGGTGGAATCGGCTGGAATGACCTTGCTTCAGTAAATCTGGCATAACGCCCTCCTCGGAGCTCCAATTGATGCTATTCCAAGTCTCCGAGAAACTACACGAAGAGCTTCCTCCATATAAAAGGGCTTGATCAAATTCCTTGTGAAACGTCGGGAATGAATTTTTGAAGTTGGGACACAGTCCCAGGAAAAATCCTGGAAGTGCCTGGATTGATTTGCTCGAACTGCTGATTTGCAGCCATCTTTTGGGTGACTTCCCGAACTCCGATTGATCTGTATTTTTGATACAAAACCCATTAGAAAGCCAATAATATGCATACCAAATGTCAGAAAATTTGGAAAAGGATAGGTCATAATTCTATTCATCTCAGAATCACGAAAAAGACACATTTTGTACTATTTTTTCAGAATCCTTTAACTTAGTCATTTTTCGGATTCTAAAGCACATATTTCCAAAACTCTATCAATTCGACACTAAACTAAATTATGACTCAATCTTAGACAAATAAGGGTTAAACAAAACATAAGCGAGGGCAAATACATATTAATATCGTCGCACATTGTGCTCCTATCAACTACCCCACACTTATCCTTTGCTAGTCCCTTAGCAAACTAAATTAAACTAAGACTCAAACTACTATTGCCCCTAACAATTTGTCTCAGGCTCGTATGTACACATAGCTTTCAAGTTAATGCATGAGAATGCGAAGCGCGAAAATTCCAAGTTTCATGAACATGTAACATCAATAAAAACATATACGAGCAAAAGTAAGCATGTAGACACGTTAAGCTAATTCACTCCACCTCACAAGGCATACTCTCTTCGATCTCTACTCGTACCATGGTTATTCACTCATTAGTATATGCAAGAAAAAGATAATGAATTATGAAGAGTAACTTGCATATGTCAAGAAAAGAAAGTACTTTGTGAAATTTCTTATGGAAAAACCTCAAATAACAACTATGTGCATCAATGAACCAAAACCATATGCGTACTCTTGAGATAATCTCCACATATCAAATTTAACCTTCTTAAGAATCATGAAAAGATCTATGAAAAGGGATGTAATAGGGCTTGGGTTAAAAGACATTCGAAATTTAGGATAAGGAGGCTCAAAACGTCACTATGGCCTTTAGCAAAACTCAATTCTCCTTATGTCTTCTCACCAAGGATCGGATTTCTTCTTGTTGGACCCAAAATTCATTCATTTCTTCCCCAAAACATAGTGAATATGAACAAAGGTCGAAATTTAAACAATAGTAGACCTTCACATGCATACATACTCCAAATTCACAACACTTTTCAATACTAGACTTAGCAATTTTATCAAAACAAGCAGTGCCTACACTTTATTTTTTTTCTTTTATCTTGGACTTGATTTTTCTTTTTCTTCTTTTTATGTCCGAATTCAATTTTTCTGTTTTTCTTTTGCTAGGCACGGCACATACAATTTTTCATATAATTTTCTAGCTAAGTCTACCCCACACTTGTTCTTCTTCATCACTTCACGCAAAAACTCCTTCGAAAATCAAGCTTTGCCAAAACTTTGATCAAGGGTAAAGGCATCACTATACTAAGCTCATGGAAAGTGTTTAAGGGTGATGAAAGAAAAGGCTATACGTAGGCTCAAAGGGGTTTACTAAGGTGTCCCACGACGGGCACAAATAGGCACATGTTTTATTTGGCAATGGTGGTAAACCTAAAAGATCTTTTCAATCACTTTCAAAATCAAGGTATTTTATGACTAAGAACGTTTTGAGAATCAACAAGAATAAGTTCTAGCATTCTAGAGTTCATTAAAAAGCTATGGCACATAATCGTTGAATATGCAAAGAATAATGAGGTTCATATAATATCATGCTCGAAATTTTTAGAATTTTAGCACTCATAAAGACAGCAATTTGGCTCTAAAGCTCACATAGGTTATTATGGAAACAAACTAGCTAAAAACATGCATGCTTCGTTAATCAACAAGTCCTACATGCTCCTACCAATGCACAGAATCCATGAAACTCACAATTTTAATTGTATGCATTACCATCATCTATGTATGCAAAGAGGAGAAAAACATCATTGACATATTAGGGGCATCCTAAGACTCGAAACAAACAAATTTAAACACTCTATTTTTGTATTACAATTTTCTGAAATTTTCTTTTCTAAACTAAGCACACGAAAACATACACGTCCTCAATGTAAGCACAATTCTATATCAACGAATTTCCTAAGCATGCAATCGACTAACACATTCCAACATATCATCACAAATCAATGAAAAAGAGAAGGGTTAAGAAATGTCAAACTCTCGGTGATGGCTCCTTCACTTTTCAATGGTCGAATTGGGTTGCCTCCCAAGTAGCGCTTTGTGTTTATAGTCCATTGCTTAGAATTTTCATCATGTGTTTTGTATTCTCATCGTGGCCCAAAAGAGCTTAATTCGGCAGCGAAAATGGCACGAAGGTGCATGTGCCATGTTTTGTGCGTATCGGCAGCATGGTGCTTCCTATCGGCAGCGTTGGTGTCATCGCGCGCAGGATCCATAGTGATGTTTTCAGCAGGGTGTGCGTGTGCGCCAGCATGGCAATGTGCAGGGGTAGCAGCTTGGCAGCAGCAGCAGGGCAGCAGCAGGGGCAGCAGAGTCCCTTGGCGCGCAGGCAGCGAACATGCGTCATGGCAGGGAATGCAAGCTGCAACGTATCGGTGGCGTATCCGTATCCGTATCAGATTCGGTCAAAAGTAGCTCAGGCGGATCGACATGCGTATCGGATATGGCTACTTGGTTGGATACGTGTCGGAATTGGTCTTGGATACGGTTTGGCAGGACTGGTGGATACGTTGGCAGCTTGTGGGCAGCGTGCGTGCATAGGCTGCGTGGCAGCAGCTTGCTCGTCAGGATGTTTGGCAGCATGCTTATTCTAGGGTGTGTAGGTCTCGGTAGGCTGCGGAGATGCAAGCTGTGCGCAAGAGTTTCAGTAGGGCTGCTCGGCAGCAGTAGGCTCAGCAGGTAGGCACTCGTCAGTGGCACCTTCGGCAGCCTGGGGCTATTGGCAGCATGCAGGGCTGGCTGCAGGCAGCTCGGCAGAAGCTTTGGCAGATGGTACACTTCCCTTTTGGGCTCGAGTTTGGGTGTGTTCCACCATCCTAATGCAAAAGTGTTATAAAGCAATGTTGTAGTGAACACACAGAGCTTTCCAACGGTATAAAGTTTGCCTCAATCGGACCAACATAAGTACTCTTTGTTTGGCCTTTTACCAGACCTATTGATCTGCCCAGTTCTCTGTTCTGCCAGATTGACCTTGCTTCACTCAAATTGAAACTGGGATCGGCTCGAAATTCCAAATCCACTTCTGTCAAATCCTACGGAAAGTAGACTCAGAGATCTTTCCAATGGCATATATCTCACTTTCCCAGGTTTTGTGAGCAGCAAACGGCAGCCTTCCAAAGTCGACTGACTGCACTGCCCGATTTCTGTTTGAGCAGAACTTTCGTATTTCCTGCACTTTTCTTTTCAATCCGGCCTGCGCACACACAAAACACATCAAAACGAACAAAAAAAATAAATGCAAGAGTATACAAAGCTATACTTCAACAAATGTTTTAAGGCATTACACGAAAATTTCAAGAATTTTTCAAACTATACACGACATCAAAGATTCAAGGTACGTGGAGCAGAGGAGCAAACTGTGCAATGGACTTGTGAAGCCCATGGTAAGGTCATGCTTTATCCGATATACCTCAAAAATTGATGGACTCAACACGGTTTTCAAAAATTTACAAAGCTAACATTCAAACAAATCAAGATTTTATAATCCCCGGCAACGGCGCCAAAAATTGATGAGTCGCCTAAGCGAGCATCAAGCAATAATAACCCTACAATCGTTAGTAGTATAGACATAAGTAGGGATCGTTCTAAGCCGGAGATTAAGGGTACCTGAAACATGAGATTGTTAGACAAAAACATATATACATATGCACAAAAATCGTCACATGGGGGAAGATCATGGTGTCGGCAGCTAGGCTGCCCATAACACTAGACACGAAAATAAAATGCAGAAAATAAATCATAAGTCTAAAATTTACAAGTTTGGTCGACATCTTTCACACAAAGCACTAGGCACTTAACTCTTTAACACATAAGACTCACACAAAAGAAAGTAAGGAACAAGTATTTAGCATGCATTGGATTTAAACAAGTTTCGACCTACAACTAGAACGTTTCCGATCTTACCTAGTTGAGAGACTCTCTAATGTTTTAAGATCGAGCTATTCGCAAAGTGACCCTAAAAGTTATGCTACCGTTATACAACTCGTAACATTGAAGCACAAAAGTCTATAATCGAAGACATGTAAACAAGCAAGGTTGTCAATCATCTCATTTAACATGCAAGTTTTAGCTAAGGTTATACCCTAGGTGAGCACAATAGAATCAAAGCAACATACGTTTAATCTTTATTCATTCTACTCGGGTTAGATGAAACCTAACATCTAGATTTACTTGTTTGTTAGACAAAACTAATGTGTCGGTTTTTAAGTCACGCCCTTAGATTACTAACCAATTTAAATCCTCAACATGCATCTATACCGCTGTCCTAATTATCTAAGTGTGTAAATCTTACAAGTTTTATATTACAAATTAGCATGTAAAGACTCAAAGAAAACGTGGCTTAAACCTAGACCTAAGCAACGAATCAAATATATCTTTAACATAAAAATTATAAAACCAATCTTCAATTCAGTTCATACATAGACATACAAACCAAAACCAAAAATACATGCAAGTTTCATAGACAAAACTAGACATAACTACATAAAATTTACTAAACCGAAAGAGGGGAGTGGATCACACTTTTGTAGACACCTTGATGACTTCGACTCGTGTGGATCCGGCGGAAGATGGAGGCTGTATGGAAGGGCTGCTCGGCAAAAGATGGCTCGGCAGGAAATCCAAGTTTCGGCAGAAACTTGGGTGAGGGTGAAGATGGTTTTCGGCTAGGGTTTATGTAGGATTTTTGGAGAGAATTTGGTAGAGCTTTGGCTTTGTGTTTTGGCTTGAGATGTGACAAGTTTTTCTGTGGAAAAGTTGGCTATATATAGAGGAAAAAGGCTAGGGTTGCCGGCCTCAACAAGGAAAGGAGTTTTCCTTTTCCTAGTTGGCTTATGTTTCCTTGTTGGATAAGTATTGCATTCTTGGACATCTTTTTCTGAATTTTCTTCATATCATGGGCTGCATATCTTCATGGACTTCATATGTGGACTTGAAAACTCCATTTGATAAACTTGATCCATGGAAAATACCAAAAGCCAGCCAAGAACCAAAACCGGCAGCAACATTGCCGATCGGCAAGCAATCCTAGCTCGACTAGGATTGCTCCTTTTCTTCACTTTTTTCTTCATTGTTTTGGTTCAATGTCTTCCTCTATCCTTCAATAAGCTTGGATAATCTTCAAATATGAAATTGTACACCAAAATTTCCATTGAAAACAGAAACAAAGGAAGAGAGGCAGAAACTTGGTGGAATCGGCTGGAATGACATTGCTTCGGTAAATCTGGCATAACTCTCTCCTCGGAGCTCCAATTGATGCTATTGCAAGTCTTCAAGAAACTAGACACGTAGAACTTTCTTCATATAAAAGGGCTTGATCAAATTCCTTGTGAAACGTCGGGAATGAATTTTTGAAGTTGAGACACAGTCCCAGGAAAAATCCTGGAAGTCCCAGGAATTATTTGCTCAAACTGCTGATTTGCAGCCATCTTTTGAGTGACTTCCCGAACTCCGATTGATCTGTATTTTTGATACAAAACCCATTAGAAAGCCAATAATATGTGTACCAAAGTTCAGCAAATTTGGAAAAGGATAGGTCACAATTCTATTAATCTCAGAATCACGAAAAAGACACATTTTGCACTATTTTCCAGAATTCTTAAACTTAGTCATTTTTCGGATTCTAAAGCACATATTTCCAAAACTCTATCAATTCGACACTAAACTAAATTATGACTCAATCTTAGACAAATAAGAGTTAAACAAAGCATAAACGAGGGCAAATACATATTAATATCATCGCACATTGTGCTCCTATCTGATACTCTTTGCTTAGCCTAGTTATTTCAGCTTTTTCAATTTTTTTAAACTTACCTGACACAGCCTCAAGGAAATCAGCAGCTAACTCTGGTTCCTCAACACAACCTCTCACTGATCTAGACATAGAAGTCCTAATCACATTCTTGGCCATCATATTCGATTTCATCCATTTCTTGTGGTGAGCTTTGATTGAGGGTTTATCATCTTCTGCTGGGGTGTCAGGTTGCTCTTCAAGAAAACAGAAACCTATTGTCTCATGCATACCGATGCAGTTTTCTACAGAATCTCTCCAGGCTTTAAAGTTTGAACCAGTAAGCACTAAGACATTGTTGAAGGTCATGTAGGTGTTACCTAAGGAGCGAAAGAAAAGATTTTTGTGAGTTCTCAATTTTGTAAAGCTTTTTGAGTTTTCAATATTTCATGAATTCGTTTAAGTTAATCAAATCATAGAAAAAACACTAATAAAACAAGACATACAGAAAACTCAATACATATATACTTGCATTCACATCAGTCCATATCTTTAAAACACTGTTGAGTACCACTTTTGAGCAGAAACTTAGTATTATGTAGTTCTTTATCAATAAGCCACACTTGATAAAAACATGTTATCAGATATGCTTACTGCTGTTTGCATTCTAAAAACATATTTCGACACTTCTTTGGAAGATAAAAAAATATTATTTTAAAGGACAAAATACTAGTCACTCCTCTATCTTTCAGTGACTCAACAGTTTAGTCCTTCATGTTTTAATTTTAACCGATCACTCCTCATAGTATCTAATACCAAACAATCCGCCCCCCCCCCCCCCCCCCCCCCCCCCGTTTAAGTCACCATCTAATTCAGACGTTATGTTGCTGACCTGACGAACAAAAGCGCCACATGGAACCACAACAGACGGTGTAATGCCTACAATACCCCTAGCTTATGTAATTCATATAACCCCCAACCCAGCACTGAACTTCCCAAAACCTTATCCGCGCTCTAGCCTCCGTAAATCAAATCCTTCGAAATCCCCATTTCAAATCAAACTTCATCTGCAGTTAATCACCAAAGATGGGAGAACATCGATTTCTGCTACGATCTTTGGGTTCCTAGATATGGTGGTCGGCCCGTCGATTGATTTGTGGGTTCTCAGTGATTGAGAAGGGTTGAACGATCGAGTCATTGAAAGGTGGAGGAGTGACCGGTATTTTGTTCTATTTTAAAATACAAAACACAACTTTCAGTTTGTTATACTATATGATCTCCTGCAAATATCAATGAAAAATGCTTTGTACAATATATCCATTTATACCAACAGAAAATCACAAACTTGTATGAGCTTCTATCAAGGTTACCCTTTGTAAGAAAACTAAGCTCTTGTGCCTGTAAAAACTTTTCAATGCATAGATTTTGGGAGACTTTTAATAACCCATACATTATCATCAATTACATAACACATACTTCAATCCAATTCCATAAAACACATCCTTTAAATTTAAGTTTCATCCGGCACAACCCACACAAAACCAACTTATGTACACGCCGGGAGTGCTCTAAGGTTCTTATGCATAATCATATATAGATATATATGCTTGAATTGAAACCAAAATTTCCAGAAAAACCTGTTTTGCTTTTTCCCAATTTGCTACAGAACACAGCGGAAGCTTTAAACTTAATGCAGCCACTATTTCTTGGTTCAATTTCTGCTCCATCTTCTGCCAAAACTATGCCGTTGCAAGACGCAACGGTTAGTTCTGTTTTGTTCTTAAGGTTTCCGAGTCGGGTCGGGTCGAGACTGGATCCGCACTTGCTGTGGGTTGGGTCAAGAACATGTTAACCCTTAAAGCAAACCCACACCACCAACCCCCCCCCCCCCCCCCCTTTTCTTTTTCTTTTTTGTTTGGGAAAACCCTAAAACGATTTTGTTATGCAAAACTGAAAAATTTGTGAACTTTTAAAGGCTCTGATGCCATTATGTAAACCAAAAAATAATATGTTCACAATACAATAGATCATATGCATAACCAAATCATAAGACTTAAGCTTAGAGTTAATTCACCATCATCATGAACCATAGCTCCTTCCATTGATGCAATCCTGAAACACAAAAGTACTAGGCAAGGTCTTCTATTAGTCACCACAATAAGCTTCTCAATGGATAGAACTTACGCTATATCTCGTGGTGATAACAGGGAGCAATACCATCTATTTATATAGAATCATTAACCCTAAAGAGTCATCCCATTAAGGACATTCCTTGCGATTTAAATCTTCTAATTTGATTCCTGATACAATATTGATTTGTTGTCTTGCTTCTAGACTATAACCAGGATTCTTTACAATAATGATCTAATACACGAAATCATTATCAACTAGATATGGTTTTGTAGTTGTTTCCATGTAGAAGTAGATATTGTCATAATTATCATTTAATATGTGACAAGTCCATATTGATCTAGCATGGCGTCCTCCTAGAAACCGCCTAGTCACGTCTAGATCCGCCTAGTCCAGCGTCCGCCTAGGACTAACCTAGTCCTGCCTAGCTAGTCCCACTTAGAACCCGCCTAAACCTTAGTCCCGCACTCGTGTCCGCCTAATCACGCCTAGTTTCGCTTAACGTCCGCTTAGATCTCGCCTAGTGTTCGTCTAGTCACGCCAAGAGCCTAACGTGCGCGGAACTACTAGCGCTCCTCTAGACTCGCATAGAACCCAGGAATGGTCATCCTATGAACAACCTTGCCGGATACAAAATATATGCGACACAACATATATATCACATGTGTACGTATGTGTCCTTAATTCACAAATTACTAGTGTCATTCAGGGATTCGATACTTGATTGATTCTCGAAATCACTAGACTGAATAGTGGCCATACATCAATCATATAGCTGGCTGCTAGAATAGGGCTCCGTTCTTAATCCAAATATTTATCTTTTAAAAAAGAACTGATTGATGTTGTGTATTTTCTTGATGATAATACCGCTTAAGTAAAAATTAAAAAAAAATTGAAAAAGCGTCAATAGCAAATTAATCTAAAACAACGTATGATCATGAGGCGAGGATATTCGTTTCTAGAGTTAGTACGTATCACTTATGCATTATTCTCACATGGAATTTTACTCTCAACAGTATCTCACATTTCTCTGTTTCTAAGCTTTGGTGTCTCACGTTTCTAAAACTTCAGATTGGTATCTCACCTTTTGATTTTATCCTAACACCAGTACCTAGGGCTGTTAACACCTTAACAAAGTTAGTTATGCTATCTTTTTGCTCCTTAACTGACCATACTACCCTCTTTCCTAAAATATAATAATTTTTTTTTTGGCCAACTACATATTTGCTTACTAAAACCTAATTACCTACTCATTCTAAGAGCTAGCCTTCAACATGCCAAATTCACCTAACGACACTCTGTCTAAACAGTTACTATTATGGCGGAATCACTGCTGTCTTAGTCTTGGACAGTTCCTAAAGTTCTAGCAAAACAAATAAATCTGGTTTCTTAAGTTCTAGTTAAGCAGTAAACGACTAACATAAAATTTTATCTCAAATACCACTCCTAGGAGGTAGTCCTCCACCTGGGGTTTGAGAAGTTTTAACAAAACAAGCAATCTCAAAGACCACTCTTAGACGGTAGTCCGCCACCTGGGGTTTGAGAAAGTTTAAAACTGAAATTTCAACGGATATGGGAAACATCAACTGAAATTTATTTATTCAAACATACATACATATACATAACCCAGAGCCTCACTCTTGGGTAAACAGCTAAAAGCTGTTTAGCTACTCATAATTATGATACACATGCAGACTTACTTGGAAATAAAACACACCACACCGAATGACTTGGCTAGAAATAGCTTCTCCAGACACTACTTCAATTAGACACTACTCGCTCTTATTTCACAAATATTCACAACCGTCAAAAGAACTCTCTTTCAAGACTTTCTGATTATGTGTACTCCACTCCCGAACGCCTTCAAATGAGAGCTTCCTTCCCCTTTTATAGAAGCCGAACTCCAAACTAAAATTGAAACGCCTTAAGAAAAAAGAGACCAGAGGAATCTTATTGCTGATAAGATTTTATATTTTTCTCCTTTTGAATTTTGTCCGCTTCTGTCGGCCACTTCCTTTTTCTTATCTTTTCTAAAAGTCATTTGTCGCTATGCGTCGGCAACCACTTATTTCTTATCTTACATAAAGTTGCTTGTCGCAATGCGTTGGCAACCACTTCAACCTTCCATCTGGTTGATAATGTTGTGCAATTCCTCATCACAGAAAGAGGCACCTGAATCTAAAAATCCACCTGGTACCACACCATCATCCTCAGATTTTATATCTGAATCATAAGGATTTTGGTGCTTATGCTCTCCTTCCAGTTTCTCTATCCAAGTGGTGGTGGCTAATGTCCCATCTGCTTCACGCCTTTCTAAGGCCCTGTAAAAATCACAATTTTCTGGAGGGGGATGATTATTTCTAGTAACCATTATTTTTTCTCCACTTGCTAGAAGAGTAGCACAACGATCTTTCTGAACCAATTTCTGTATATTGATTATCGCCATTGGTTTCATCCAAGGGATGCTCTGGTTTGGTTTGCCATTTCTTGATGCTGAATTATTTCTATTTGTACGACCTTGAATTATTCTGACATAATGATAAAGAGAGATATAGCTCACTCGTCCTTCTTCAATTGTCCATTCTGGAGGAGTTGAAATGAACTTCAATCTTCAAATGCATCCTTCAGGTCTAACATTCTTAACTGCTTCATAGATTATTTCTGGAAGACCTTCTAAGTCTTTATTAGTTTTTGTCCAAAGGTTATGGACAAAACCATTTTCTATTATCCAAAACTTGTGCTTCTGCGAATGTTCTACTTGAACATCAACCAGATATCTCCCGTAGTAAGGACCTGCTACAACTGATAGAGTAGATTGGAGCGCTTTCCTATTCTTAAAATCTCCTAAGAGGTTATGAAAACGGAACCATTCAAACTCTAATAAGGTTACTATAGGGACCTTTGCACTTTCTGGATTCTCAAGATACAGTATCTCAAGATTTTTCTCATGGACTTTTTTCTTTTCTTCCAAATCGTAACTGTAGAATTCTTCAGTCAAAGCTTCAAGTGCTTTGTTCTTTTCACGTGAAACTGTTAGGATGTTATCCATAATGACCTTTTAGTTGAACTGTAAAACTCTACTTGTTTTAAATACTAGCATTTCATAAATCCTCATCGGATGATTAAAGATTTTCTTTGGAATCGGTCATTCTTAACCGTAGTTCTAGGGTGCTGTAAAAACACATTTAAGAGTTGTTTCTCTTCTGAATTCGCAGATTGTATTTCTTTTTGTAAAGGAGTTTTGTTGTTTTGATAATCTTCCCAACCTGCTGGGTCTGGTTGAATCTTTTCTGAGGTCTTGCTTGATTCTGCAGGGGAATATGACACTATGTACTGATATCCAGGTCCATCATGTAGAGGGCCTACAGTTTTATCTCCGCTCTTGTATCTCTCCCACATAGCTTTCTCTTTTGTTCTTGATTCTCTGTCTTCAGGCACTGATTTTTCTCTTAGCCCAAAGTCTAGCTTTCTCCTTTCTTCAAGTTTCGGCTCTGGTCTTCTGCTTCTTGGATTTCGACATTCATCTCTTTCAAACATTGCCATCTCTCTTGTTAGAGCGTCAGACAAATAATTCTTGTCTCCCGCAATCATTTCAACATCATATTCATATTGAGATAAAAACATTTGTCATCTAAGAACTCTTCCTCTATCAGCTACATCTGTTAACTTATAATTTTTGAAGTTTTTTACTCTTTTGTTATCAGTTCTAACCATAAACTTATTTCCTAAAAAAGCTTCTGCACCCTTAATAGATTTTATTATGGCAAGAACTTCTTTATCCACCGTGAAGTAATTCAATTCTGTAGGATTGAACTTTCCTGACAAGAATTTACAAATCTTTTCTTGATTCGTATCTGGCGTGATTGCCAAAACTACTCCTGCCCAGTAATAATCATTTGCATCAGTCTGCAAAATAATTAAGTCACATTTTTCAGGTAACTGCAAAGGAGGGAGGTTCTTTGTGAGTTCTTTGATTTTCTTAACAGTGTTACTATCATCCGTTGTAAAAGACCATTTTCTTTTTGGACTTGTCTTTAGAGAGAGGAGAGCAGTAAGGCCACTTACTTGAGGAATAAAATCTCTCGCAAAATTAACAACCCCCAAAAATCTCTGAAGAGATTTTGCCTCTAGGATATTGTCAGGGAACTGGCTAATTTTCTTCACAATATGTTCCTGAAGACGAATTTCTCCATCTTTGACATGTATGCCAAGAAAATCTATTTCTCCTTTTGTGAGATGAATTTTCTTTTGTCCAAGTATGATTCCTTTCTGGACCATAAGTTTTCAAATTTGCTCAAAATGTCTCATATGCTAGTTCATAGTTTTAGAGAAGACAAGAATGTTATCAATGTAAACTATACAAAAATCTGAATATGGCTTAAAAATATTATCCATCTTTCGTTGAAAGATAGATGATGCTTGTTTGAGTCCAAATGACATTACTAACCATTCGTAATGTCGTTGAGGAGTTCCGAATGCTGTTAAAGCAATGGAATCAGGGTGCATCCTGACTTGCCAAAAGCCTGACTTTGCATCAAACTTAGAGAAGATTTTTGCTTCTTTCAATCTATTGATGAAGACTCTTACTTGTGCAATCTGATAGCCATCTTTGACTGTTTTCTTATTGACATCTCGATAGTCTATCACCATTCTTGCTTTTCCTCTTAATTGTTCTACATTGTTTCTAACCAAGAATGCTGGAGCATGATGAGGGCTTTTTGAGTGTCTAATTAGTTTCTTTTCAAGCAATTCTTGAATTTGACTTTCCATTTCCTTTCTATCCTCATCTCTATAATGAGGAATGGCTTTGACATGATATATTACATTGGCATCATGCATTCTTAGCTGACAATATACCGGGTCTCTTTCCCAGTATAGCTGGGGATCCTCACTGATTATGGGTTTCAGTAGGTTTTCTATTTCAACAAGATTTGAAACTTTCTTTTGTTCTATCTTGTTAACGTATACTTTTAGATTGTGCTCTTTGATGAATTCTTCTTCACCATTAGAGCTTTCTGAATCTTGAGGTTCTACCTCTGATTCTGAGTCTTCTGAACTAGTTGCTTCATTTGGTATGATTTCTTGGTATTCTTGAAATGCTAACACTAGTTGTAAAACTGGTTTAAAAGGTGATTTATGATCACCACGCTTTGCTGGCGACTTCTGATATTGTTCTGTAAATCTTTTACTTGCAATGATGACTGCATCAAGTAGTCTAGATTCCCAGTAGAACTTGTTGTTCTTTTCAAACCCGATCATTTCGAGGGTTTGCACTATCTTTTGCTGACGTAGGAAGTCATTTCCTATTAGCATATCAGCTCCTTGAGCTTCACTTTGCCAAATTCTTTGGAAAGTAAAAGTTCCTCCTCCTATGGAGACTCTGACATTCTTAGCAACATGATCCATTAAGAATTTATTATCTCCCATTCCAATTCCAGTAACAGCTTTGTCAGATTTTTCCCAATATTCTTCAGGAAAAACATATTTTTTTGCTAGACTGTATCCTGAACCATTATCTACAAATGCATGTAAATGATAATTTTTATACTTGGGAAGTTTCAGGCCAACAGTGATGTAGTTGCTTTATATACTCGTCTGAACCTGTTTTACTGGTTGGATTGTATTTTCAGATATTTCTATGAAAAGATTGATCTTCCTTTCATTTTCTTGAGGAGAATCTTTTCCTGATGTTTCTTCTGTTTTCTGACTTAATGAAGTTACTAACTTCATTTTCTTAAAGTCATCCTCAATATCTTGTATTTTCTTGAGATTACCCTCAAGCTCTTGCTTTTGGTTTTGATCATGGAATATATCATATTCTTGCTCGACCAATGTATGTGCATCATTTTCTTTTGTTTTTCTTCTTAGTTCTGCTATGAAACACTCTTTATGATATGTTTCTCCTGTTTTTTCACAATACATGGGTATTGTGTCACTATTGTAGCATTTGCAATAGTCACAGGTAAAGGTGCCTGGATTCGGTAGAAATTCAACCTCATTGATACTATCAATGTTTTCTTGTTTCCAATTTTGGATTAACATGAATATAGGGCGATAACCACTATATTCTTCTTCAGAATCTTTTGAAGTGCTTTATGTATCACTTTCTAATGAATATTCAAGAGAATATATTGACTCATTCTCTTCATCAGAATAGGCTACTTCGAAACCTTTTAACTTTACGTATTCTATAGCTTCATCATATTCTGCTATGAGAGCTTTAGAAGATTTTTTTTCTCTTTTAGGACATTCATTCGCATAATGTCTTTCAGCTTTACAAAGCCAACATCTGCAGGGATTTGTATCTCTTGAAGAGTTTTACTTTTGTGGTTGTTTTTTCTTAAAGAATCTCTTTCTAGGAGATGCTTTTTCTTTGTTTCGTTCTGTTGACAGTAGCCGCAGAGGGGCTACAGCAGGCCCACAGACCCGCAGCAAGTGCACCAGGGCCCGGCCTGAGGCCCAGGACCGAACCACCAGCACCCGGCCTCGGGGTCCAGTAGTCTATCCGGCTGCCAGGGACCCTGGGACCGGGGGCGCCTGCCTGCCAAAGAGGTCACCAGAACTGCCCTTTGAAGGGAACCAGTCTCACATCGAAGGGTGAGGCCAGCCCTCACCCCCAGCCACCTATATAAGGGCCCCAACTACCCTCATTAATAGGTAACTGATCTCTCTCACCGCTTACATACGTGCTCAAGTTATATATTCCAACTATACTGACTTAGGCATCGGAGAGGAGAAGACCGGCCCGCCCGGTATTCCCCTTAGTAAGCAGGTTTGCAGGAGATCAAGTTGGATTCATCTGTATCTACCAGGCCCCAGGGTTTGTGCAGAAACAATTGGCGCCGTCTGTGGGAACTTGAGCCAGAAGCCGTGTAAGCAGTACCAATGGCAGAGAATTCGGAAGTAAGTCAAGAGAGAGGAACCACCGAGGAGGGACGTGTTGCATTAGTGCAAACGCTCGCCTCCACCCCGGTCGTCACGCGGGAGCCGCATGGCGCCCAGGGCAACGGTCAGGAAGGAGGAGGCTGTGGTAGGCCGTCCGGTATGCCGGGACCGGGACACCACGACAGCTCGCGCGGGAAAGGCCCGGCAGAGGATGAAGACAGTCCAGGGCACCGGGGCTTCTCCTTGACGTTCTTGGATGATCCGAGCGACCGATCTGAGAGCCCGCTCTACGACAGCGACTGGGATCCTACGTACAGCCCCGACCAGAGCGGTATGGCGGGAAAGATACGGGCAATGGCCGTAGAAGTCAATCGTCTAAGAGAGGAGGGCGACAGGGACAGAGCCAAGTCCAACGCCCGGTACGATGAGATGGAATCGGTGAATGCTGCCCTGATAGCCGCCCTAGAGAGAGGACAACAGCGTAATAACACTATGATCAAGGTGCAAGCGGCAACCACGCCAGTCCAACCTCAGCAGTACGAGGCAGGGCAGTCATCGGGCGGTCGGCCCGGTGATCCCGTGCGAGAGAAGTCACCAGGCGGTGCAGGTCCGCCGAAGAGCACGCCAACCTCCCGCCAGCTCCACACTTCGTTTGTGGATGAAGTTGAGACCCCGACCGCACGGGCACTGCAGATGTTAGCCGACACTGTGTCAGACTTGAAGGCCCAAATGGAGGCCAACGAGAGAAGAGCCGCCCGGCCTATGGAGGGCGCCCGGTTTAATGAGCGTATGGGCCCTTTCTCGCACCGGGTCATAGAGTCGGGAAGGTCTGGCAACCAGAAGTCCCTCAAACTCACCTATTCAGGGTCCGGCTGTCCGTACCAGCATCTGAACAGTTTCCGGTCCCAGACCTGCGCCAAGGGTTACTCCGATGCAGTATGCTGCAACATCTTCCAGGAAACTCTGTCTGGAGAGGCGCTCAGCTGGTTCTACGAGCTTCCGGCGAACTCGATCGAGGCATTCGAGCAGTTAGCTGACCGGTTCGTAGGCCGCTTCATCCTCCGGGTCGAGGGAGCCCGGACGTCAACGATCCTCTTCAACTGTATGCAAGCGCCCGGAGAAGAACTGAGGACATTTGTCAACCAATGGCAGACGGCCACTGCTGGGGTCCGGAACCTAGACAAGGGCATCGCCGAGATGGCGTTCAAGTAAGGGCTCCAGCCAGGGAAGTTGTCCTACGCCGTCCGGGTAGAACTCCCGCAGGGGTATGATGAGTTGATGGCAATGGCCATCCGGCATGCTCAGGCCGATCACAAGACATATGGGCACCACCTGCTGAAGAGGAAGCGGGATGAGCATCAGGAAGACCATCCCCGGGAAGAGAACCCCCTGCCCAGTCAAGAGGACAAGCCCAGTCAGCGGACCGAGAACCGCGCCGCTCGACCGAACCGGCATAACAACAGAAACTGGGCACAAAGGCAGCAGAGGCCTTATCCCGATAAGCCCCAAGGCGAGCACAGGCCGGCGTCTTACCGCCAAGAACGCCTCCTGGCAATCATGCCAGCACCACCGGCCGGTCAAGAAGTCTTCACTGCTCTCACCTCTTCGTATGAGGATATTTTGCTTGAGAACGGGAACGCCATTCCCCCACCGCCCAAAAGAAGGTACCCGAAGGGGAAACTTACCACAGCACAAACGGGCAAGTACTGCTCCTATCATGATGAAGCTACTCATTGAACGAGTCAGTGCTGTGCTCTCAAGACAACGGTGTAGGGTTTGATTAATAACGGCCAGCTCCAGCGGTACGTAGGGGAAAAGAGAGCATATCCCGATCGGGAGCAAGACCAGGCCTGGTAGGCTCGCCCAAGCCTCCGGTTAGTTTGGCATACATCCGGTTCTACCGTTGTAAAAAATATCACAAATATATGCAAACTACTTTTGAGAAAATTTCACCGGCTCCGCCAGTTCAAGTATATTCATAATCAGGCAAGTATACAAGCAGTAACCGTTCCGGAAAGATTATAAGGAGAAGAGCAAGGAAAATCCTAAGGAGCCACGACTCCACCCTCAGCAGGCAATCCGCCGGCCTCTCCTGCGGTACTCTCGTCGTCGACCTCAGTTCCGGCGCCGACTCTGGCTCGGGGAGACTTGGTACCGTTGGTAAAAGAATCCAAGTCCGAGCGAGTCACTTCTTCCGGCTGCCCCTCCACCGCCTGCTGATGGATGTCTGACTGCTCATGGTTGTCTCCTTCAGCAGCGGCGTCCGTCATCAGGGAAGTGTCTAACCACCTCTTCCCCGCCCATTCCGTGTACGCATCTGAGATGCCCTCTTCCCTGGCCTTCCCCAGGAACTCGTCGCTCTCATGGTATCAGAGAACGAACCGCTCATATTGTCCTGGGCCCTCTTCCCCGGCAGCAGCAGCGGTAGCGGCGCGCAGAGCGGTGGCTCCCACCTGGAGCTCATCTACCTTGGCTTCCAGCTCGGCCCTCTCAACTTCGGCCCGCTCCTTCTCCTTCTCCAGGCTCCGGTTCTGCTCCTCCAGCTTCTTGGCCCTCTCCTCCGATCTGGCCTTCTCCCGATCCGAGCGGGACTTCTCCACCTCCAGGCGTTGTCGGGTCTCCGATAAAGCAGCTATCTGCCTCTTCAGCTCCGGCAGTTTCTCGCTCGCGTCCAGTTGGTACAGACTGTACAGCAACTGCACAACAACAGAAAGTTAGTCAAGCAGCAACAGAAAACAAACTACAAGCGGTGTAGTGGCACCGATTAGTGCTTACCCGGATGACGGATTCCTTGTATTTTGGCCGGCTCCTACCTGCCAAGACTCCGGTGACCCCGGGCCTGTCAAGGCCGAGGCCAGCCAAGTCCGCCGCCACCTGCCGGACGAATGCAGTCTATCCAGCTGCCAGGGACCCTGGGACCGGGGGCGCCTGCCTGCCAAAGAGGTCACCAGAACTGCCCTTTGAAGGGAACCAGTCCCACATCAAAGGGTGAGGCCAGCCCTCACCCCCAGCCACTTATATAAGGGCCCCAACTACCCTCATTAATAGGTAACTGATCTCTCTCACCGCTTACATACGTGCTCAAGTTATATATTCCAACTATACTGACTTAGGCATCGGAGGGGAGAAGACCGGCCCGCCCGGTATTCCCCTTAGTAAGCAGGTTTGCAGGAGATCAAGTTGGATTCATCTGTATCTACCAGGCCCCAGGGTTTGTGCAAAAACACGTTCAAAACTTTTTCTAAACTTATACTTCTTTTTAGAATTAAAATTACGGTTGTATTTCTTGTTTCTGAACTTGCTTTTATTTTTTCGATCAGTGTGAATATGGCATCCCCACTGTGTCGGAGTATCCAATATTATTGGACACATGTTCTCAACTCCTCTAAGTTGTTTTTTTGGCAGTTCTAGATTTTTGATTTTCTGTACATTACTTTCTTAAGAGATCTCTTACTCTTTTTGCTATTCCTTCAACTGTAAAGTACTGGAGGGGGTTTTCTTCAATGGTCTGTGCTACAGCATTATTTCAGGGTTCTGGTAGTTTTCTGTAGTATGTTTTGACAATATCATCATTTTCTAAATCTCCGATCGTACAGAAATAATTCTGAAATTCATTGGTATATTCTTCAAAGTATCTCATGTTGTAAATACTCAGCTTTTGAATATTTGCTCTAGCTATTTCTTTGGACTGTTCGCTAAGCCCTGTTATATCTCCACAGAATTGTGCATATAGGGGAATTGCAAAATCCATCGGATTATTGGTCTGAGCTAGTTTGGCTGCCCAATCAGCCCATATAGAGCTTTTCTTAAAGGAATTATACCATTTCTGGGCAATTCCTGTTAAGGTCGACTCATAGTAAGCATGAGCATCTTCATAGGCGTATTTGGACAGTATTAACGCTTGGGTTAGCTTTAAGCTTGCAACTCAATCATCAATAGTTTTTCTTTTGTCTCCTACATTATCTAGATTCAGATAGACCCCTCTTTCAGAGACTGCTTGTCCCCATTTTGGTTATGTAGGAATGTACTTCTGAGAGCTCATCTCTCCATACTTCCCTATAGGATCTTGTCTTTTAGGAAGTTTGATCTTTTCTTCTCTAATTATCTTAGTGGGATTATTGGTGATGTTTTGGATGATAGTATATCCTTCTTGGGGTACCGATTGGTTATTACTTGTTTCTGCCTCCATGGACGTTGTACCTGATTCTTCAGTGGCAGCCTAATACGGCAGTATTTTTCTTTTATTTTTTCCCCTTTTGATTAAAGAAATTTTCTTTATGATTTCTTCTAGCCCTTCTAGGGAATCAAAAGTCTCTGCTTATGCATAAAGCTCTTTTAATCCTTCTATCTTAAGCATTCTCATTGGCATTTTTGAATCTTCTTCTTCAAAAGACTCTTCAGGAACTGCTCCTGAAATGCTTACTTGCTCATAATTAGCAAATGAGTACCTATGAAACTGAAGACTTATTTTTCCTCTCATGTCTTCATAGATAGATGTATTGGAGCTTTGTATTTGTCTCTCAGGAGGTGCTAAGTTCCATTCCCTTGGGAATGTTACTTCATGCCATTTGGTGACATGTTTTTGCTGAGAATTGTTTCTCGGATTTGTGAGGACAGATGTAGTAATGTCAGGGTTGTTAAGGAATCTAGTGTTTGGCGTTACGTTAGAACTCATTAGCTTGTAATAAATTCTATAATCCACAGCTAGTTCCATCATGCCTTGCTTAATGGTAATCCCTTCTGATTTGATTCTCAGTCTCAAACAGTGGGCTGCATCACTCAGATTAGTGGTGAAGTTTGGAAAAATATTAAAGTATGCAACTTGGTTGCATAATGAGGCTTCAACTGTTCCTAACAGGCTCTTTTTGAAATCTGTTATTCTGTCATCTTGTAAGATGCACAGGACTGAACAATCTATCTCGTCTCTTGCTAAGAGTTTTATTGATACTTGAACAGCACCAATATGCATGTATGAATATTTTTTTCAAGAAGGCTTCACTTACTTCCTTTTGGGTGATTAACCTGATATCTGTTTCTCCACCAGTTGCTGGAACTGTTAGTTCTAATATCTTGAATCTATGAGAGTCCAAGATAAAAGATCTTTTCTTGTAGATCTCATTGAATCTAAATTTAGGCGCGGATGCTCCTCTTACGCTAGATTTAATTTCATTATAATCAAATTCTTGAGCATTTATGAGTTGTATTAGTGGTACAACATGTTTCTTACTGAGTATTCTACTCAGCATTTTTAGGTCTCTTTTGGGAGTTTTGGATGCTTTCCATTCAAGTAATTTAGGTTAACTAAATTTGAACTCGCTTTCTACCTTTGGAGATGGTATTGTAATCTTACTAGCCAAGGTTTGTGCTAGTGTTTCTTCGTTGATACTTTCAACATTAGAATTTTCTTTCATTTTTTCTACACTTTTTTGTAGATTTGAGATTCTTGCTTTTACTTCTTGAAACTGTTCTTCTATATCTTTTCCGATTTCTTGAAGAAAAGTATTGCTGTAATTTTGCTGATGTATTATTGCTTCTACGTTTTTAGCAAGTTTTTCTGTAGGAAGATAAAGACTTATAGCCTTTATGTCTTCCTGTTTTATTTTTTGTTCTACTCTTTGCTTCATCCTATTCTGGATATAAGAGTTTCTAAAAGTTTTTTCAAATTTTCTTGAGTTTCTTTTAATTCAGTTGCTTACTGATGAATGTTGTTAGCAAGAATTTCGGTTCTTACTAATTTCTTTTCAATATCCGAAAGATATTAATTTTCTTTAAGGTAATCTAGCTTGGCTTCAAGCTTTAATAACCTTGTTGGTATTTCTCCGAGTTGATTAATCTTAAGATTAACTCTCTCGAGTTGTTCTGTTGCTTGCTCAGAAATTTTATTTCTAGACAGATGATCTAGAAATTCAACTATGCTTGGTCTGGAAGGATTAAGTTCTTCTACTCCTATCTCCGTTTAGAGATGAATATGTTCGTCGTATAGAGTGTTTAAAACCCTACAGGCGTATTCAATGGAGTATTGATTTTCTTGGATGTGTCTTGAGTGGAAACACAGATTCCACTTATCACTTTCTTTCTCAATACAGTATGATTGATAGTTCTTATGCTTTGGTTCTCTTTTGTTGGCTAAGAGGAGCCAACTTTGTGGCATAAGCACTTTTCTTGTATCTGTTTTTGAGCAAAACAGGCTCTGATACCAACTCAGGGCGGATCTAACCTCTGCTCAAAATATTAAACGGTTCTTGTTCTGTATCAAGTACTTCTATAAATTCTGCAATCTGGTTTTCTAGAATATGGATTCCTTGTGTAAATCTAAAAATCATATCCCAATAACCAGGCCTACTTCTATGAAGCCTTTCCCTATAATTCTTTAATAGGTTCAGCTTTCTTCTTTTTTTTTTTTTAATTCTTTTTCAGTTATTCTAATATTTTCTAAATAAATCAAACGCTGAGAAGAAATAATTTATGATTAAAATTAATTGTTTACCTTAGAGTATAGAGGATAAATTATATATGTACAGTATGCTAAATAAACAAATTTATGGGCCCACCACGCTCCGTCAGAATGTATGTTTCTGTTTGAATCTATAGACTCACAGATACTGGTGGATCTTAGTGTGATTCCTGCCTGCAAACCCTGCTAACTAAGGGAATACCGGGCGGGGCCGGTCTATTCCGCTTCAATGCCTAAGTCAGTATAGTTGGAATAAACTGATAACTTAAGCGGGAATGAGTAGTTGAAGTATTGATTACCTATTAATGATGGCAGTTTGGTCCCTTATATAGGTTGTCGGGTGTGAGAACTGGCCTCACCCTTCGATGTGAGACTGGCCCCCTTCTGCACATATTATTGCACTGTTCCGGCCCCTGTTTGGGAGCTGCACTCCCCGGTTCCCGGGCCCAGGTCGCAGGTAAGACCTGCTTTGGCGCGGGTGCAGGGGTTCATGCTCTGGCCCCGGGCCCTGGGCCGGGTCCAGGAGTACTGGCTGCGGGTTTGGGGGCTTGGGTAGCCTCTCTATGGCTACTGTCAATAAGTCCCCCAAGTTCCCGGTCAAGTGCCATCTTGAATGGGGACTTAAATATGTCTTCATTTACAGGCCAGCAGACCCGCTGGGGTACTTACCCACCGGTACCCTAGCCCCCCAAGTTCGCGTTTAAGATTGGGGTTGGCCGAGCGTTCGAATAAACCTGTTATGACGATGCATAATGTGATTAGTACATGGTTATGATGTTGATGCTGACAGTTTCATATGGATACAAGATGTAGTACGTGAGATGATAATGTGGCGTTGAAATCCGCCATGCTATGTTCCAGGAAAACCCGGTGAAGATAGCGAATGGGATTATGTGACGTTGAAATCCGCTGTGCTATGTTCCGGGAAAACCCGGTGAAGATAGCGAATGGGATGAACGAGTCCCCCACATCTTAGTACCGTAGCCGCAGAGGGCACCGGTTGACTAAAGTGGTGGATGATGAGGTGAAACTGTATCACCGGGAAACGTGCCCTGTGTTATAGGAGTTCTTGGTGGGTGGCGTAGCCCGGAGTGATCCTGGGCAGCCGTCCCCACGTGTCACACAGCCTTTTATTCTTGCAGGCATATAGGATGTGTAGGGTTTTTAGTTTACGGGAAGAGTTGTCTTGTATGAGAGAATCAAGTCTCCCGGGGTGAAGCTGTCCCGTGTTGGTACCGAAGACATCCCCGATCGTTTCATACCCTTTGGCCGTACGGGAGTGAGGTATGTGCAGGGTTTTTAGCCTGCAGGAAGAGTTGTCCTGTATGAGAAGATCAAGTCTCCCGGTGGGTGGCGTGGCCCGGAGTAGTCCCTGCTAGCCATCCCAACGTCGCTGCATTCGTTCCTGCAGGTGGGATGTACATGCATGGTTTTTAGCCTGCGGGAAAAGTTGTCCTGTGTTAGAGAATCAAGTCTCCCGAGTTTATAAAGCCCGGTGTTACATTGAATCCTTTAGGTTGTACACAGCTCTCCGTAGGAATGTCTCAGTTCGCTGAACTGGTTAGTCCATAGGAGAGCGATAAGCAAGTGCCATCATGGCCGTTCTGATACCGCATCCAATAGTCGAAGCTGGATGAATTGAGGACTAGGAAACTGTTCAACTGGAGCAGGCACTACGGTTGGAATACCGTAGCCTGTACATACTATTGTTGCAGGGTTTTTAGCCTGCGGGAAGATGTTTCCTGCGCTAGAGGAAGACTTCTCCCGGTGGGATACCAAGCTGTTTTTTGTTTTGGCTGTAAATGTGGAATAAATTCAACTGGTGGAATACCCTGTACCGTTGGAATATATGTTAGAGTGCCCCGTACTTGTTGGAATGTTTCGGGGGTAACAATAATAATCGTGCAGGGTTGCTAGCCTGTGGGAAGAAGTCTCATGTGTTAGAGGAAGAGTTCGTCCAGTGGGATACCTCGATGTGTTGGAGTATTTCAGCGCTAGGTGGAGTAGGCTGTAGGTGGGACGGTTCGAGTAAGTCCCCTGCTCTTTCAACTACCCTCCGCATGCGAGGCAGGTGGCTGACATGCATTGAAGGGGGTATTTCATCAGTCCCATCAGTTATGATGGCCTGGGAGGTTACTAATACTGGGACACGTGCCGGTAGAAGACGGTCAGAGATGGATGGCCCGGATCCGCGGGGGCTTTAGTTGCCCTACTGAGTAGTTTGGGGGGGGGGGGGGGGGGGGGGGGCAGGAATTCAAGGGCGCTGGGGCTGCATATAAACCCTTACCTCTTCGTGTGTTTTTCGTTTGGCTGATAACTGATCCTTTATTTAGCCTTGCTCAACACGATTGCTCGGTGCTTTCCAGCGGCTGCATTTCCGTCGTCGTGCACACTAATCGGTGAGTCTCAGTCCTTTGCGGTTCTGAAATTGTTTTTCCTCCCCCTTTTTTGTTCGTGGATGGATCCAATGGCCGTTTGGTGGTACCTAGATTAGCCCTTTGGATAGGACCGTTGTAGTACCGGATCTCTGCGAGAACCGGGAACTGTCGGCTGAGATGCCTGTCGCCCGGTGTGGACTGTGCCGGGGGACCATATGCTTCGTACAGGCCTGCTGTGGTTGTTGGGTTTTTTTTAAAAAAAAAAAATCGTGTTTCTGATCGGACAAAGGGTGGTTTTTTTTTTTTCTAGGTTACATGGATTCTGGGAGCTCCAGTGAGGTTTTCGAATCACCCGCCGGGCGACCGGTGAGGGACGACCAAGAGAGGATGGAGGACTGGCTTGCCTCCTCTTTCTCGGGGCCTAGCCCCAGCGCTCGCTCGGCCGGCGAGGCATCGACGTCCGGGTCGCCGGGACAGGAGGATGCTCCCTACGGAGTGTCTTTGGGCATTGCCCACCAAGGAGGGGCCCCGCTCCACATGATTGTGAACGGGGATAGAACCATAAGTTGTGATGAGCCGGAGGGATCTTTATCTCCCGGGGAGATTACCGCTTTTCGGGCGAGGTGGAATTTCCCGGAGAGGTAGATCTACGGTCCCTATATGCCGGAAAGTCGGCTTGCAACCCAGAGGATGGTTGGGTTGCCGTTCATGAGGTCCAATTCTGGCATGGGCTATCGCTCCCGCTGCCGGACTTTGTGTAGTACCTGCTGAGTGCCATCAGGATATCACCGGCACAGCTACCCGGGAACCAGTGGAGGCAAGTACTAAGTCTGGGTTGTCTGTACTGGCTGAGGGACATGAGTTGCCCAACGGTGAATGAGTTCTGGGCATTGTACCGGGTGACATACTCGAAGAAGAGTAAGGCCCGCGGGTATGTGAGCTTTTCCGCTCGGAATTTTAAGCCGGTAGTAACCCGCTTGCCCTCCTGGCTCAACAATAACTGGAGGAAGAAGGTAGTAATTGCAGGGGGGTTGGCAGAAGAGAAGTAGGGCTTACCGGGTCCCCGCTGCCTTTCAACCGATCGGCGATCATTCGTATCGCTTATCTGAACTGGAGAGAGATAGGATCACCCGGGTTTTTGGGTGCTGGTCGGACCTGGAGCGGAGTTCCTACAACTTCATCCGGCGGGAGGTGCTGGAACTATGTCACCTGGGGGGGAGTCCTGGTGGGTGGTGGAATGTAGGATGTATCTCTGATCTTGTTGACCGTATTGGTGTTGGCTAATATACTTGCCTTATGTTCTGCAGGTGTATCTTCCCAGACGGCAATTAAAGCTGACGAGACGCTGTCAATGGACAATCAAGATTTGGTCTCGAAGCTAAAGGAAAGAGGGGACGCCGCTGCATTGTCTACGGTTGACCGGCGAACCGGGGGACTGACTGTACATGACAAACCGGTTTCGCTGGACGTTGCAGACGAGGGTTACGCTATAATGCGCGTAAAGACTCACGCTTAGGGTCCCCAAACGGCTTCTAGACCGGAGAAGGCTGTTGTTGGGCCGCCAAAGCCCCCGGGTGGTGCATCGAGGATTCCGCAGTGGTTGGGCCCGGTGCCAATGGTCGCCAAGTCCCCTCTACGTGCCGCCTAATCTTCTCCTTTACAGGTTGACCTGGGTGAGAGGAGGAAGAGGTCCCTGGAGATTCCGGCCTCCGCGGTTGTAACCTTCACCGGTCGGTCGGTTGCTGATAGCTTGGCCAAGCGGCTGAAGCTGACGCGTAGTACCCCCACTACCACCCAAGGCGATGTTCCTGCTGCCTCTAGATCTACTACTGCCGGTACAGAAGCATCGGGGGTGGAGAAGGATCAAGCGGCGGGCCCGGGCGACTCTTTCGCCCGGAGGCTGCTAAGGATGTGCAGGGGATGGAGCTGGAGAAGATTGTCCCTCCGAGAGGGCGACCGGAGGAGAACCGGCTGAAGACCAAGGAGGTGGCCCTCCAAGTAAGGATAGTTTTCCACTGGTGTTCGTTCAACATTATTTCGTGCTCTGTTGGTTTATAACCGGTGCCTGTTAAACTGTAGCTGCTGTACCACTTGTATCCGTCGGATGCAAGTGAAGACCTGCCGGAGCTGAAGAAGCAGGTGGCGACGTTGACGAACGCCCGGGACCTCTTGGAGTTGGAGAAATCCAAGCTCCAACGGGAGAAGGCCCGCTTAGAGTAGAGGGCTAGGAAGCAAGTTGCCAAGCTGGAGGCCCAGGTTGAGGCTCTTGAACAGGAGAAGAAGGGTCTGGAGGAGGAGAGGTGATGTGAGCCGCGAGGCTCACACAAATAATAAACCTACAAAATATCGTTAGTAGTATAAGCAAGTAGGGATCGTTCTAAGCCGGGGATTAAGGGTACCTGAAACATGAGAATGTTAGACAAAAATATACAAAACACATATGCACACAATTGTCACACTTATATACATATGAACAAAATTCGAACTTGGGGGGATAAGGGATATGGTTCGGCAGCAACAAGGCTGCCTCTAACTTCCTAGACATGAAAATAAAAAGTTCTAAACTACTATGTACAAGTGATCATCATCTTTCACACCAAGCAATTCACACAAAAGACTCTTTAACATATAGACTCGTATGTAAAAATGTAAGGAACAAGTATCAACATGTTCAGATTCAATTTTAGTTCCGACTACAACTTAGTTGTAAGACTTCTCAAGTTCTTAAGATCGACCTTTTGAGTATGGACCCTAGAATATATGTTAATCCTTTTGAGACTTAACAATTAATCACAATAGTCTAAATCGGAGACATACAAAACAAGCAAGGTTGTCAATCATCTTATTTTAACATGTAAGAAATCTAAAGTATTATACCCTAGGTGAGCAAAACAAATCAAAACAACATTTTGAGTATTTAGCCATATTTGTTATTACTCGGGTTTGATGAAACCTAACATCTAGATTTACATGCTTCAAGCCAATACTAATGTTTTGGTTTTTAAGTCTCAATCCTTAGAATCGATTTCTAACCAATTTCAAACTTAAAACATGCAAGATACCATTGCCCTAATTATCCAACATACAAAAATACTACAAGTTAAAGATTATAATTTGTCATACAAAATTCGCATGCATTCGAAGTTCATAAACAAAGAGTAAAACCAAATTCAACAACCATAAAAACATACAATCTTCATAGACAAAGTATTGTAAAATTACAGAACAATAAAGAAGCCATGAGAAGATGGAGCACGCCTTGCAGAAACCTCCAAAGAAATTCGGCAAGGGTGTGGGACGGATTTACATGGTGGTGGTGGTTTGGCTAAACTATTTTCTGTATAGGATCTATGGTGAGGCTTTGGAAGAGCTTTTGGCTAATACTTGTGCTTGAGATGAGATGATTATTTTCTGAGAATTCATTGGCTATTTATAGAGGAGAAACCCTAGGTTGTCGGCAGCTACAAGGAAAAGCAATTCCTTGTCCAAGTTGGTTAAGGTTTCCTTGTGGGCAAAGCAATGCATTCTTGGACTTCACTTCTGATTTTGGACTTCAATTGGCCTCATTTGGGTAGCATAGACATTTCCAACAAGTAATTACGTCCATTAAATCTGATCCATGCTTCCAAAAGTCCAAAGGAGAGCTTTCCTAATGAAACCGGGAAAATATAGCTTTCTCGGCAGAATTGATCTTGCTCCAGTAAATCCGGCATAACTCCCTCCTCAGAGCTCCGATTGATGCGATTCTAAATCTCAGAGAAACTAGACTCATAGAGCTTTCTCCATATAAAAGGGCTTCCTCAAATTTCAAGTGAAACGTCCGTAATAGATTTTTGAAATCAGGACACAGTCCCAGGAAAATCCTGTTAGTTCCTGATGATCTTTGCTCGGACTGCCAAGTTGCAGCCATCTTTTGGGTGACTTCACGAACTCCGATTGATCTGACATTTTAACACAATATACTTTAGTAATCCAATTATATGCATACCAAATTTCATCAAATTTGGAAAAGGATAAGTCACAATTCCACTGGTCTCAGAATCACGAAAAAGACACATTTTGCATTATTTTCCAGATTTCTAAACTTAGTCATTTTTCGGATTATTAAGCAACTATTTCCAAAACTCTACTAAAACGACACTAAACTAAATTATGACTCTATCTTAGATAAATAAGGGTTAAACAAAGCATAAACGAGGGAGTAAACACATTAATAACGTCGCACATTGTGCTCCTATCAACTACCCCACACTTATCATTTGCTAGTCCCTTAGCAAAACTAAATAAAACTAAGACTCTAAACAAACTATTGCCCCTAATGATTTGTCTCAGGCTCGTATGTACACACAGCTTTCAAGTTGATACATGAGAATGCTAAGCACGAAAATTCCAAGTTTCATGAGCATGTAACATCAATATGAACATATAAGAGCAAAAGGTAAGCATGTAAACATGTTAAACTAATCCGCTCCTCCTCACTAGACATACTCTCTTCTTTTCTCTCGAAGCATAGCTATTCACACATAAGTATATGCAAGGGAAAGATAATGAATTACGAAGAGTAACTTGCATATGTCAAAGAAACGAAAGCAGTTTGTGAATTTTTATGGAAAAACCTCATGTAACAACTATGTGCACCAATGAACCAAAATCATATGCTTACTCTTGAGATAATCTCCACAAATCAAATTTAAACATCTTAATAATCATGAAAAATATCAATAAAAGGGATGTAATGGGGCTAGGTTAAGAGGTATTCGATATTTGGATAAGGAGGCTCAAAACGTCACCGTGGCCTTTGGCAAAGCTCGAATCTCCTTGTGTCTTCTCATCAAGGGTTGAATTTCTTCTTGTTGGACCCATACTTCATTCTTTACTTCCCCAAAACATAGTGAATATGAACAAAGGTCAAAATATAACAATAGTAGACATTCACATGCATACATACTCCAAATTCACAACACTTTTTTCAAGACTATATCCACACAAATTTTTCTTTTTTCTCATCAGTGCCTATTTCTTTTTCTTTGGTTCGGATCACTTCTTTTCTTTTTCTTTTTCTTTGATCCGAAATTTTTCTTTTCTACGGCACAGTCACTATGCAATTTTTTTTCTTTTATGGACAAGTCTCTACCCCACACTTATTTTCCTACATCACTTCACATGAAAACTCCTTCGAAAATCAAGCTTTGTCAAAACTTTGATCAAGGGTAAAGACACAACTATACTAAACTCATGGAAAGTGTTTAAAGGTGATGAAAGAAAAGGCTAAATGTATGCTCAAAGGGGTTTACCAAGGTGTCCCACGACGGGCACAAATATGGCACATGCTTTATTTGGCAATGGTGGTAAACCTAATAGATCTTTTCAATCACTTTCAAAATCAAGGTATTTTATGACATAACACGTTTTGAAAATCAACAAGAGTAAGTTCTAGCATTCTAGAGTTCATTAAAAAGCTATGGCACATAATCGTTGAATATGCAAAGAATAATGAGGTTCACATATTAACATGCTCGAAAATTTTCAATTTTTATCACTCATGAAGAAAGCAATTTGGCTCTAAAGCTCACAAGGTTATATCGAAACAAACTAGCTAAAACATGCATGCTTTATTAATCAACAAGTCTTATATGCTCCTACCAATGCACATAATCCATGAAACTCACAATTTAAATTGTATGCACAACCATCATCTATGTATGCAAAGAGGAGAAAAACATCATTGACATATTAGGGGCATCCTAAGACTCGAAATAAACAAATTAAACACTCTATTTTTTGTGGAATAATTTTCTGAATTTTCTTTTCTAAACTAGACCCACGAAAACATAAACGAAACATGTAAACCTACTCCACACTTAGAAAATTACATTGTCCTCAATGTAAGCATAAAACAATAGCAAAGAATTTCCTAAGCATGCAATAGTCTAACACATTCAAAAATATCATCACAAACCAAAGAAAAAGAGAACGGTTAAGAAATTTCAAACTCTCGGTGATGGCTCCTTCGTTTTTCTTTGATCGAATTGGGTTGCCTCCCAATTAGCGCTTTAATTTAATAGTCTGTAGCCTAGACTTTTCACCGCGTGTTTTGTGCATTTGTTCATCCATTGTTGATGCTCGGCAGCTTGGGGGCAGCAGTCCTTTCTCTCGGCAGTTAGGCTGCTTGGCAGCTTTGTCCTCTCGGCAGTGTGCTGCTCGGCAGCAGCGTTAGCATGCAGGGGCAGCAGCAAGGGCATTGGCAGCGTAGGTGGGCTGTGTGGCTGCAGCAGTGTCATGGTGCGCAGCATCGGCAGCATGCAACGAAAGGGCAGTATTGTTGCGGCGGCAGCATTGCAGTAGGCAGTGTCTTGGCAGGGCCTTCTTGGCAGCAGTAGGGCTGGCTGCAGGGGCAGCAGTAGGGTAATGTGCAGGGGCAGCAGTAGGGCAGGCTGCAGGGCCTTCTTGGCAGCATCGTTGGCTGCGTGGGTAGGCTGCAGCAGGGGCATCAGTGTATCATTAGTGGGTAGGCTGCACTCGCAGCTTATCGGATGGCGTATTCGTGTTCGTATCGGATACGGACATCAGTAGCACAGGCGTATCGACATGCGTATCGGATACGGCTACTTAGTTGGATACGTGTCGAAATTGGTTTTGGATACGGCAGGATATGGCTTGGCAAGACACGTGGATACGTCAGCAGTTTGTGTGTCATGCTGCGCGGCACATGGCAGGAGCAGGGCGTTGGGGCTGCAAGTTCGTCTCAGCAGCAACATTCCTTGGCAGCAGGGTTGCAAGTTCTTCCGGAGCAGGTTGCACGGCTGCATCTGTAGCTTTGTTGTCTTGGCGCGCATGCTGCGCATGTATCTCGCTGTTCTCGGAAGTAGCATTGGCAGCATACAAGGGCAGGGGCAGCAGTAGTCCTTTCATCAAGTGGACGCATGGGCAGCAGTAGGTTCCTCCCGACAGCAGCACAAGTAGGGGCAGTGGCAGGTTCGTCCCGGCAGATCCACACTACCGGCTGCCTGTTGGCTGCAGCGTAAGCAGGCTGCTCTAGGCAGACCACCACGGTGGGACCTCGGCAGAACAAGTTGCTCTCGTCAGGGTCTTTCAGCAGGTTTCTCGGCAAGGACGCTCGACAGGTGCTTGGCAGTGCGCAGGGTAGCAGCTGGGTAGGCTGCAGGCAGCTCGGCAGAAGCTTTGGTTGATGGTACACTTCCTCTTTAGGCTTGAATTTGGGTGTGTTTCACTATCCTAATGTAAAAGTGTTGCAAATAAATATTGTAGTGGACACACAGAACTTTCCAACGGTATAAATTTTGCCTCAATCAGACCAGTATAAGTACTCTTTGTTTGGCCTTTTATCAGACCTATCGATCTGCCCAATTTTCTGTTCCACCAGATTGACCTTGTTGCACTCAAATTGAAACTGGAAACGGCTCGAGACTCCAAATTCACTTCTGTAAAATTTTGCAGAAAGAAGACTCAGTGATCTTTCCAACGGCATATGGCAGCGTGTCCCAGGTTTTATGAGCTGAAAACGGCAGCCATCCAAAGTTGGAGGACTGCACTGCCCGATTCCTGTTTTGGGCAGAACTTTCGAGTTTCCTGCATTTTTTTTCTTTCTTTTTCAACCTGCACACACACAAGACACATCAAAACGAACAAAACAAATAAAATGCAGGCAAATACAAATTTATACAAGTTACGGTTTCAACAAATTCATAAAAGAAAATACAAATTCATACAAGCTACGACTTCAACAAATTTTTCAAGGTTTTTCCAGGAATTTTCAAGCTATACAAACGGCATCAAAATTTCAAAACGTTTTTCAAAAATTCAAATGAAAACTATACAAACACACGAAAATTTAAAAAACAATTAACACTCAAACATATCAAGCTTTTATAATCCCCGGCAACGGCGCCAAAAATTAATGTGAGCCGCGAGGCTCACACAAATAATAACCCTACAAAATATCGTTAGTAGTATAAGCAAGTAGGGATCGTTCTAAGCCGGGGATTAAGGGTACCTGAAACATGAGAATGTTAGACAAAAATATACAAAACACATATGCACACAATTGTCACACTTATATACATATGAACAAAATTCGAACTTGGGGGGATAAGGGATATGGTTCGGCAGCAACAAGGCTGCTTCTAACTTCCTAGACATGAAAATAAAAAGTTCTAAACTACTATGTACAAGTGATCATCATCTTTCACACCAAGCAATTCACACAAAAGACTCTTTAACATATAGACTCGTATGTAAAAAAGTAAGGAACAAGTATCAACATGTTCAGATTCAATTTTAGTTCCGACTACAACTTAGTTGTAAGACTTCTCAAGTTCTTAAGATCGACCTTTTGAGTATGGACCCTAGAATATATGTTAATCCTTTTGAGACTTAACAATTAATCACAATAGTCTAAATCGGAGACATGCAAAACAAGCAAGGTTGTCAATCATCTTATTTTAACATGTAAGAAATCTAAAGTATTATACCCTAGGTGAGCAAAACAAATCAAAACAACATTTTGAGTATTTAGCCATATTTGTTATTACTCGGGTTTGATGAAACCTAACATCTAGATTTACATGCTTCAAGCCAATACTAATGTTTTGGTTTTTAAGTCTCAATCCTTAGAATCGATTTCTAACCAATTTCAAACTTAAAACATGCAAGATACCACTGCCCTAATTATCCAACATACAAAAATACTACAAGTTAAAGATTATAATTTGTCATACAAAATTCGCATGCATTCGAAGTTCATAAACAAAGAGTAAAACCAAATTCAACAACCATAAAAACATACAATCTTCATAGACAAAGTATTGTAAAATTACAGAACAATAAAGAAGCCATGAGAAGATGGAGCACGCCTTGCAGAAACCTCCAAAGAAATTCGGCAAGGGTGTGGGACGGATTTACATGGTGGTGGTGGTTTGGCTAAACTATTTTCTGTATAGGATTTATGGTGAGGCTTTGGAAGAGCTTTTGGCTAATACTTGTGCTTGAGATGAGATGATTATTTTCTGAGAATTCATTGGCTATTTATAGAGGAGAAACCCTAGGTTGCCGGCAGCTACAAGGAAAAGCAATTCCTTGTCCAAGTTGGTTAAGGTTTCCTTGTGGGCAAAGCAATGCATTCTTGGACTTCATTTCTGATATTGGACTTCAATTGGCCTCATTTGGGTAGCATAGACATTTCCAACAAGTCATTACGTCCATTAAATCCGATCCATGCTTCCAAAAGTCCAAAGGAGAGCTAGCCTAATGAAACCGGGAAAATATAGCTTTCTCGGCAGAATTGATCTTGCTCCAGTAAATCCGGCATAACTCCCTCCTCAGAGCTCCGATTGATGCGATTCTAAATCTCAGAGAAACTAGACTCATAGAGTTTTCTCCATATAAAAGGACTTCCTCAAATTTCAAGTGAAACGTCCGAAATAGATTTTTGAAATCAGGACACAGTCCCAGGAAAATCATGTTAGTCCCTGGTGATCTTTGTTCGGACTGCCAAGTTGCAGCTATCTTTTGGGTGACTTTACGAACTCCGATTGATCTGACATTTTAACACAATATACTTTAGTAAGCCAATTATATGCATACCAAATTTCATCAAATTTGGAAAAGGATAAGTCACAATTCCACTGGTCTCAGAATCACGAAAAAGACACATTTTGCATTATTTTCCAGATTTCTAAACTTAGTCATTTTTCGGATTATTAAGCAACTATTTCCAAAACTCTACTAAAACGACACTAAACTAAATTATGACTCTATCTTAGATAAATAAGGGTTAAACAAAGCATAAACGAGGGCGTAAACACATTAATAACGTCGCACATTGTGCTTCTATCAAGAGGGTCAAGCTGGAGACCAAGGTCGAGGAGCTCCAACCGGAGGTGGCGACGGTATCTGCTTCTGTCGGCGGGGCGGTCGATGAAAATGACCCGGAGGTGTACCAGCAGGCAGTGAAGAAGTATCAGGAAAGTGCTGAGCTTCTTGATCTCCTGTACTAGGCCCGGGAGGCGGGGATAGCCGATGTTTATGCTGACTGGAAGAGTAAGGGCTATCTTGACGTCTCAAAGTTGCCATTGCCGCAGGCGGATGAAGAGGAGGGTCTGGAGGGTGGTACCGAGCCGGCCGGTGAGGACTCCGCTGTCGAAAACGCCGCTGGTAAAATCTCTGGTGAAGGAGCTCCTGCTGAAGAGGGGGAGCAAGCGGACGCGCCCTAGTAGGATCTAGACTTTGTACACTCCTGCCGTCCCCTTTTTTCTTCTCTTTTTTTTTTTTTTTTTTTAAATGCTGCCCTGAATTACAATGAATGGACATTTTGTCTGAGCTTGTGTTATGCCTTTTTCAATTTGCCTGGCTTAGCTACCCATGGATTGCGCTCTGTACTTAGTTGAAAATAAAGTTGGAATAGATAACTGCTGAAATTACACCTGCCGTACTGGTTGGGATGCCTAGCTAGTTGTGTTTAGAAGGGAGGAAAATACTAGCATTTTACTCGGGCTGATAGGTTGTTGGACCGCTGAGATTCTATACGGGTGTAAAATTTCGACCGGTCGTGTGAGCGTTGGTGTTGCAGGATAGGGGTCGCGATTCCGCGCGGTCCCCACTGTCCGGGTTACCCTTGATATCGCTGCAAGTCACCCCGGCGGACTAGGCCCTCAATCGTGGTTTTCAAGACAAGGCAGTTGTTTGTATGGTGCGTGGCTTCATCGTGGTAGGAGCAGTACTTACCGGTCTGCGCCCTGGTCAGGTTCCCCTTTGGGTGCTTTCTTTTTTGTGGACGGGGGGATGTTGTTCCCGTTCTCATATAGGATGTCCTCGTAGGAAGCGGTTAAGGTGGAGAATACCTCTTGTCGTCCCGCTGACATTATTGTGAGGGGGCGGGTTTGTTGGTAGGGCGGGGGCTTGACCCCGACAGTGGTCGTCTGCCAACGGTTGACGAAAGCTCGGAGCTCTTCGCCGTCTGCCTACCTGCAGTTGAAAAGAACTGTCGAGGTCCGGGCCCCTCGACCAGTAATATGAACCGGCCCATGAACCTGTCGGCCAGCTGTTCAAACGCCTCTATAGAATTCGCTGGCAACTCGTAGAACCAGCTAATTAAGTGCCTCCCCGGACAGGGACTCCTGGAATATGTTGCAGCAAATGGCGTCGGAATAACCTTTAGCACACGTTTTGGATCGTAAGCTGTCCAGGTGTTGGTATGGGCAACCGGCCCCGGAGTATGTCAGTTTCAGCGACTTTTGGGTGCCCGCTCTTCCGGATTCCAATACTCAGAGTGAGAAGGGTTCTGGCCATTCGTTGAATCGTGCGCTCTCCCGCGGTCTCGCAGCCTTTTTCTCGTTGGCCTACATCTCTGACACCAAGTCAGATAGTATTTGTAGTGCCCGTGCGGTCGAGGTGGTGGTATCTTCCTCGAACGAGCCGTTAGTCCTCCGAGGAGCTGGGACGATATTTGGTGGTGTCACGGTCGCCGGGAACACGTCTCCCGCCACGCCGGTGTCCCTCTCTCCTCCCAATGACTGGCCCACCTCCTGGTGGGGAGGCTCTTTTGTGAGCGGTGCGAATGACTTCGCCAGAGCGGTATTGCGCTCCTGGCCTCTTTCCAAGGCCGCCACCAGTGTGGCATTGACCGCTTCCATGTCTTGATACCTGGTGGTGGCCTTCACCCTGTCCCGATCGCTCTCTGCCCGCAAGCGCACTACCAGAAAATGGGTTATAGCCGACGACGCCATCTCGTCGGCCGTTTTCATTAAATCGTCGGCTATTCTCTCGTCGGGAATGCTCTGTCGGCTATAGTATAGCCGACGACACTCAGGGTAAGTCGTCGGCTTATAAAACACGCGGTATAGCCAACGAATAAAGCGTCGTCGGCTATACTTCGAACATTGCCGACGACAGGATCGTCGGCTTCAACAATTACGTAATTGCCCCTAACCCGGAAGTATAGCCGACGACACTATCGTCGGCTATACGTCCGGCATAGCCGACGACACTATCGTCGGCTATACGTCCGGCATAGCCGACGAATTAATCGTCGGCCATAACAATCGCCGGTACCAGGAACGGCTTTTTTTTGCCGGAAGCCGGGAGGGTATAGCCAACGAAATATGGCCCATTTCGTCGGCTATAACCCCTAAATATTTAAAAAAAATTAAAAATTTAACTCGGGCCCAATTTCACTTCGTCTTCGGTTTGGCTGCAGATAATCCACAAACAAACATCCAAATATCCAACAAATATCCACATCAATCCATCCCTAATATCCTACCTACTGTACAAATTAACCCCCTAGCTAACTAGTCATCTACTCATCATCATCCCCTAAACGCGTAGCGTCGTCCACTGGATCGTTCGAGTTCCGGTGGCTATGGCTACCCTGATCGCCTGGCGATGCGGGGGGGGAGTGGGGACGACGAAATGGGGCATCTGTGGCGGAGGCGGGGGCTGGAGTCCAGCCTGCTGGGCCTCCCAAGATTGCTGCATCCATCGGTACATCTCCGCCACAGATGCGTCTCTTGCCTGCTGCGCCGAAGCCTCCGCGGCCCTCACCAACTCCGCCTGCTGGAGCGCCTCCACCGCCCTCGCCAACTCCGCCTGAGTCCTCTGCAGCTGCGTCTACAAGTCTCCTCTCGTCGAAGCCGCACGCTGCGTGCTGGGATTGGCCGGCGTGTACTTGAGAACCCCATCTCCCGCCGCGCCTAAGCCTCTCTGGTAGAAGTAGTTGTTGCCCGTCCCTACCGCCGCGTGCATGATCTGAGAGGCCAAGCGCGGCTCAAGGGTGTCGATCGTGGAGGCAAACTCCGCGATCGCCTCGTCGGACGCCCCTTCCCTCGGGGTGTCTCGCGCGATCCCGAAGGTGATCGCGTCGGTCTCCGCATCTATTTCCGCCTAATTGACAAGAAAATATAATAAACGAATTAATAAAAAATATATATAAATTAATTTAATGAAACACTTTTATTGAAGATGAGCGAATACTTACCACTTGGTCGGGACGCCCCGAATACATCTGCGCATGAATCCACGACAACGGCCTCAGCGGTCGGTCCCTCCTCGCAATCTCTGCCCACTGCCTCCAGGAGCGGGCGCCGCCGTGGTGGGGGTGCTCGTTCCTCTTGCGGTTGTCGCTGTTCGTCTTCGAGATTTTCTGTATTATAAGAACGAACATATAAACGCAAATATAAATTAGTAACTAAATTAAAATATTAGGAACTAACCAAAATAAAATTATTAACTAATTTAGTTACTAACTAATTTAATTTAATTAGTAACTACTTAACTAACTAATTTAATTTAGTAACTAACTAACTTACTAACTACCTAATTTAATTTAATTTAATTTAATTAAGTAACGAACTAACTAACTATGTAACTAACCAACTAACTTAATTTAATAACTAATAACTAACTAACTAATTAATTTAATTAAGTAACTACATAATTTAATTATTAAATAACATTAAAAAGTTATATACTAGCAGGCTAAATTTTCTTACCGAGACTCTGTCGCTCCCGAAGTAGGCTACCAGCCATAGCCACTAATACTCCATGTACCGGAACTCGTGGGGGGTTGCACCTCGCCCCAAGCGCTGCTCCACATGGTACGTCCTGTAGTGCGTCGACAGCTCGTTCTTCCACTCGGAGTACCTATATTAACAAAACACAACTGTTAGATATATTCGTACACTGGCAATAAATATATTTATACAAAAAAAAGCGAAACACATAACCTGTTCTTCAGCTGCTCGTCTCTCCACCAGTCCAAGGTAGGATGGACTCTAAACCATTGCTGCAATATTATAAATTAATTAGAAAATATTTTTATATAGGTATAAGGACTGAATTCATAAATGTTTATTTTCTATAATAAAAATACGATTTAACTCACCGACAGTGCATTGTACACTCGCGCCTTGATGTCATCGGGCACAGAGCCCCAGTCGGGCCACAACAGTGGGACCCTGTCCCGCACGAGCATGCCCGTCGCGTTGATATACTTGGTGGTGGTGTCTCTCCTCTCAATCGGGCGTCCATCCGCACCGGGACCAGGCAGGATCTCCCTGATCCCACCGGCGAGCTCCCTCTCCAGGGTCGACATGTTCGCTGGCCCTCTGGTCCGTCTCGTCCCCGCGGGTTTATTTACGAGGACGCCTGTTTCATAATTAAAATGAATACATAGTTAAATAATTATTTAAACTAACTAATTAAATAATTAATTAAACAATCTAAATAATTAATTAAACTAACCAATTACCTGCGTCGTTGTACTGCTTGTCCTTCTCACGAACACACCACAGGCTGCGGCAGTCCTCTGAGTCGAAAGGCATGTGGACGTAGGCCTCCTACCAGGGAATCTCGTGGGGCCGGTCGTGCCTCCAAATCTGCCTCCCCCTGGCGTCGTACTCGGGGATGGCAGGGAGGAACTGGACCATGTACATCCCTGATGGCGGAGACATACGGGGCGTGGACCCTGAGGGGCCTGATCCCCCTGACGGTGGGCCCCGTAGCTGTGGACGCTGTCGCTGTGGGGGGACAGGGAGCATCTCTGGAGGGTCCAGATCGGTGCGCGGTGGGGTCGGCTGCCGATCCTGGAACAGTGCTGAAGTGCACTGGGGTCTGGTGGCTCTGCGTCCTCCTCCGACACTCGAGTCAGGGCCCGCTCCCGTCGACTCATACGAGGAGCCCCCACGTGGATCGCTCGGGGTCAATCCCATCAAAGTCTCCTCTCGTCGACTCATAGGCCGGCCTAGGCCCCGACGACCGCTGGATCCGCTCCCCCCACGGCTGGCTCCTGCCTGAGCGTCGGGGTCGCTCTCGGTCGGTCTGCCAAGCCATCGGTCTACAGCGCGGCAGTTTCCTGCACAATTAGTATATAAATTCCATAAATTTCACAAAAATTCCACAAAAAAATTAAAAACCTCATTAAATGTATATATACCTAATTATATATATACCTAAATATATTTATACCTAATTATATATATATATATAGATATATATATTCCGAAATATATATATATATATATATATATATATATATATATATCCTCCTACAAATCGTTGTTAATTCCACAAAATTAAAAAAAAATCCACAAAATTCCATAAATTTCACAAAAAAATAAAAAACTTCATTAAATATATATACACCTAATTATATATATACATAAATATATTTATACCTAATTATATATATATATATATATTCCGAAATATATATATATATATATATATATATATATCCTCCTAAAAATTCCACAAAATTACACAAAATTAACAAAAATTCCACAACATTAAAAAAATTTCCACAAAATTCCATAAATTTCACAACAAAATAAAAAACTTCATTAAATATATATACACCTAATTATATATATACATAAATATATTTATACTTAATTATATATATATATTCCGAAATATATATATATATATATATATATATATATCCTCCTAAAAATTCCACAAAATTACACAAAATTAACAAAAATTCCACAACATTAAAAAAATTTCCACAAAATTCCATAAATTTCACAACAAAATAAAAAACTTCATTAAATATATATATACCTAATTATATATATACATAAATATATTTATACCTAATTATATATATATATATATATTCCGAAATATATATATATATATATATATATATATATATATATATCCTCCTAAAAATTCCACAAAATTACACAAAATTAACAAAAATTCCACAACATTCCATAAATTGCACAACAACCCTAAATTCCACATAATTTCACAAAAACCATAAAATTTCACAAAATCCATAAATTCCACAAAACCACAAAATTCCACAAAATTTCCAAAAACCATAAATGAGAGAGAGCGGGACTACCTAACATGGTGGTGCGGCTAGGGGAGGTGGTGCGGTGCGGCGGCGACGGCGGCTAGGGGCGGCGGCGGCGACGGCGGCTAGGGGCGGCGGCTGTGGCGTTGCCGTTCGGGGGCTGTTTTTGGGTCGGGGAGGGCTCGGGAAGGAGGGGGCCGGGGCGGGGAGGGGTGGGGTGGGGCCGGGGATAGCAGATTGGCGTCGGGGAGGCTCCAGATCGGCGGTCGGTCGGCGTTGGGGAGTGGTGGGCGGCGAAATCCGTTTTTAGGGTTTATGCAGAATGAGGGAGAGGCGCCTCTGTTTTGGTTTAAATCGAAGGACTATAGCCGACGATTTAATTTTAATTCGTCGGCTATAGTCATAGCCGACGAAATTCGTCGGCTATACTCTGACCCGAAATCCGGGCCGGGCCGAAGTTGGGTTTTGCGGGCCGGTTATAGCCGACGAAGTATGGATTTCGTCGCCTATAGTGTGGACTATAGTCGACGATTTAATTGTAATTCGTCGGCTATAGTATAGCCGACGAAATTCGTCGGCTATACTCTGACCCGAAATCCGGGCCGGGCCGAAGTTGGGCTTTGCGGGCCGGTTATAGCCGACGAAGTCGTTATTTCGTCGCCTATAATATGAATCTCGTCGGCTATAATATGAATCTCGTCGGCTATACTTCACGCTCTCAGCAGCCGTCAGATCTCGCCCATCCAACGGCGGACAATGAAACGGCGCGGATCGCAAGAGTTTAGCCGACGAAGTTAAGTATGTCGTCGGCTATTCTTTGGTCAAACTACAAAGTCAAACCTCTACACGATTTAAAACGGCAATTGGCCCGTCTAAATGACGTTTTTTGGCCTGACCTTCAACAGAGAATAGTTTCAGATCAATGAGACGCAACTAATCGCATAAAAATTTTCCTCAAAATTTTTACCGAACGTCAGGCTTCCCATAGGAAAACGGAAGTAAAAAACAGCTAACCGCAACATTCGGCACACAGATTTTGTCGGAATCTTCCCATTTTTCAACCGTAGACGTATTTCAATATTTCGGTCGTATCTTATTTCACGACACTTTTGCATTTGAAGGGTCTACGTATAGCAACTATTTGAAACTATACATTCACTTAAACACTTAGTAAACAAGTTAAGGAACATTAGTGCATATGTTCCGATTTCGAATCTAAAAGTTTGGAAAATCTATTCCAACCGTCAGATATCACCGTTAAGATTAAATACATGTATGAAAAAAATTCCAACTACATCTGACAACGTTAAAGGCTCGATCGGTACGGTCAAACTGCAAAGTCAAACCTCTAAACGCTTTAAAACGGAAATTGGCCCGTCTAGATGACGTTTTTTGGCCTGACCTTCAACAGAGAATAGTTTCAGATCGATGAGACGCAACTAATCGTATAAAAATTTTCCTCAAAATTTTTACCGACCGTCAGGCTACCCATAGGAAAACGGAAGTAAAAAACAGCTAACCGCAACATTCGGCACACAGATTTTGTCGGAATCTTCCCATTTTTCAACCGTAGCGTATTTCAATATTTCGGTCGTATCTTATTTCACGACACTTTTGCATTTGAAGGATCAAGCAATGGTTTCGGTCAACATCCGGGCCAGGGGTTATAGCCGACGAATTACAGGTCGTCGGCTATACTTTAGCCGACGACCTTCAACATTTTATCGTTAGCCGACGACTTGCATATTAAATTACCAGAATGGGCATTATAGCCGACGAAGTATGGTCCATTTCGTCGGTTATAATGCTTATCTTTCCGAAAATTTGCCATTTAGGGCCTGAAAATTGCCTATTTCAGCTGATAAATTCCTGAACATCGCACAAACAATTCAATACAATTTCCCATAAACTCGGAAAACGGTAATTAAGGACGAAAAATGTATTCATACATGCATGCACCATCGTACACAAATACATACATAAACAGTATACTAAGGATGATAATCAGAATCATCCTCATCACTTGAGTCAGACGTAGTATAGTAGTTAATATCTGGCAACCGGTTCTCGTACTCGTCGTCTGAGTCATCGTCTGCCTGATATAGACGATTCGGATTAACATCATACATGGGCACCTGACCCCTAGGAAGTCGAACCACTCTGCCCGGCGTCACATTATTATCGCGGATGGTGGAGGATTCCGGAATGTCGCCGGCGTCCGGCTCTTGGTATGCGGTCGCTTCTTGACACTCTGTGCTCACACCAAGTGTGGTAGCACTGTATATGTCTCGCTGAGACACATGGTTAACTACCTTCCACGTGCCTTTGTTCAATGGATCGTCAAGATAAAAGACCTTTTTGGCCGCTGTGGCGAAAACAAAGGGGTCATCTTCATACACACTAGTGGCGGTATTCACCGAAAGTATGCCGTACTGATCGATCCGTATGCCGTGCGGCCTAGTATCAAACCATCGACACTTGAACAAGTGGACTTTCATGCGGTTCCCATAAATGAGTTCAACAACTGACTGTAGGACACCGTAAAAATCCACGCCCCCCTCTGCACCATCAACCATCACCCCACAATTCTGTGTTTTGCGTTCCCCGTCTCTAGCTTCACATATATACTTAACGCCGTTGACATCACACATTGGGCGGACTGTGGAAGATATCGGCTTCATCGACAACAGCCTCAATTCCTCTGAGTAATTTGTATGACCACCCCTCGCAGCCACTTGCATCAACTGAAAAATATAACTCAAATCAGTTGGGGTGTTTATGATTAAAGAATAGGGAACTGTAAAAGAAAGCCATCTAACTTACCCATTGTGGAAAATAGTCTGCAAACGTCGTGTTGTGGTACTCGACATCACCGCGAACTTCTTTGCAGTGAAGATGGGTTCGTTTCCAATATTGTACCTCCGGACAGTTTATTAGAACCCACCAGTGGGCAATCCCTACCTCATGGTCAGGCAACTTGTCCACACCCTTCTTCTTGAAGCTTCCGTATGGTACAACAGAGTTGGCGACGATAGATAGGTTGAACTCGGGGTCATCTCGACTTGGATGTTGTGGGGGGTCCTCCATCGCTCCCAAGTACAACTTGGCGTACGTTACACACTCATGCGCAATGTAAGCTTCAGCAATACACCCCTCAGGCGCAGATTTATTGTGCACATATTTCTTGTAGTCTCCAAGTTGTCTGCAAGGTTAACAAGTGCATGTTAAGAGCATGCAACTTTTATTTAAAAACATGTATAAATCAAATTTATGAATAACATGTACCTTTCGATGGGATACATCCAAGTGTAGGGTACGGGACCGGTAAGCAACAATTGTTGGGAAAGATGGATCATCAGGTGAGGCATGATGTCAAAGAAGTTTGGGGGAAATGTCCTCTCGAACTTGCACAAGATAAAAACGATTTCCTCATGCATTCTCATGAGGTCTGATTTTCTAACTTCTCTAGCGCATAACTTCTGGAAGAATCTTGACAACGCCACCAACGGCTCAACCACTTCATCCTCCAAGTACGCTCGAATGAAAATAGGGAAGAGGCGTTGAAGCAGTACATGGCAGTCGTGACTCTTCAATCCGTACATCTTGTTGTCTCGGTAGTTAACACACTTGCTTATGTTACCCGCATAGCCATAAGGATACTTGCATAGCCATTAACAAAAATTAGATTTCATGCATATATAGTCGTCCAACAACAGATGGATTCTTTAGGGAATACATGCCTAATAAAAAGTTACCTGACATTACTCAGCCATCCAAAGATTTCATGTTTCTGGTCCCTGGTGACGGTGTAAGGAGCTTGGGGCATCTTGCTCCTGCCCTCTCTCAACCACAAATGGTCCCGCAGTCCCATATTTCTCAGATCAACGCGTGCCTTGGGGGTGTCTTTTGTTTTCTTCTCCCAATTCAAAACTGTGCCAACCACGGCTTCACCCACGTTCTTCTCTATATGCATGACATCCAGGTAGTATCTGGTAGCCAACCTGGCCCAATAAGGAAGTTCCCATAAGATGCTCTTGTGTGACCAGAACCTATACCGATCCGGCCTCTCTGGAATCGTGCGCAACACATCGGGATGATTGCTAAGCGGACCAAAGTCATACTCATTCAACACTGCCAATATTTCCTCCCCTGTCCATTGCTCGGGTGCCCAGCCCATTTCTTCAGTCCCATCAAAAGCCTGTGCATCGTCCCTAAATGGATGGTCATGCGGAAGCCAACGACGGTGACGCATCTGGACAATCTTGCTGCAATGAGGACTGGAGCAATTAACAGTCATGCACTCTGAACAAGCCCTATAACCCCTGGTGACGCTGCCCGACAACATACCCCTCCCAGGAAAGTCACTGATCGTGCCAACAAGCATGGCACGCATCCGGAACATCTCATTTTTGAACCGGTCGTAGACCAGGTGGCCGTTCAGACTCAAGTACCGAAGCTCCTCAATTACGGGTCTCAAATACACATCGAGACACTTTCCCGGATAACCTGGGCCTGGAATCAACAATGTGAGCATGTTATATTCCTTCTTCATGCACATCCACGGTGGAAAGTTGTACGGAATCAAAATAACTGGCCACACACTGTACTGAAGCTCTTTCTTGCCAAAAGGGTTGAAACCGTCGGATGATAGCCCTAGCCAAACATTTCGAACCTCTGATGCAAATTCAGGAAACTCCAACACATTCTTCTTCCAAGCCTCTCCGTCGGCGGGATGTCTAAGGGTGTCATCGTCAGGCACATTCCTCTCAGCCCACCATCTCATAGGTTTGGCCGTGAAAGCACACATGAACAACCGTTCGAGCCTATCAATCAGCGGGAAGTACCGAAGTATCTTCACAGCTTTCTTGTTCCCTTTAGGAGTGAACTTATACCGCTCTGTATTGCATACTGGGCAGTATTCAAGATCTGCAAGTCCTTCCCCGTAAAACAGAACGCAATCGTATCTGCATGCATGAATCTTGATGTAGGAAAGGCCGAGATCTTTAAGGATATGTCGCACCTTATGATGACTGGTAGGAAGCCGATGTCCGGGGGGCATCGCCCCACCCCATATCTTCAGCCAATCATCAACCGATTTGACAGTGCCTTTGTTCTCCGTTTTGATCTTCATCACTCCCATGACAGATTCAAGGACAGTCTTACTGCATCCGGGGTACAACGGAGTCTGTTGCAATGCGATCAGGTTGTTGTACTTTTCCATACCACTTGTGTTGACCGGAGATCGGGGTAATGGCTCGAGTGGCTCAATATCAGGGAAACACTCCATCTCTGGAGGAGGGAGTTGCACATCTGGTGCTTCATCAAAGACACAGCTCTCACGAGGAAACATATCGTTGATCCAGTTCGTTGTTGGATCATTGGAGGAACTCCCTCTCTCGGCAAATTGTCCATGATCATGAGGACCCGCAAACTCTGGTTCACCGTGATAAATCCAATTAGTGTATAGGACCCAAAATCCATATCTAGCCAAGTATTGCTCCACTGTCTCTATGGAAAACCGGTGTCGTGGGGTGGCACACTTGCACTTTTTACACGGACAATAATGAAGTGTAGTGTCTCCACAGTTAGCCATCACAAAATCCAGGAAACTCCTAACTCCATCATGATACGCCTGATCCCATCTTCCAAGGGTAATCCAACTCTTGTCCATCCTGTAAATTCAAGAAATAAATATAGCTATATATAGATATGTATATATGCACGTACTACGTACGTACGTACGTACTAATTAATTAAAAAATTCATCATTACACACACACACATATATATATATACACATGCATCCCTAAATTAATTAAAACATCGTCAATCTCCCTAATTAATTAAACACAATGTATTTTTTATATATACCAAAAATATATTTTTAATTACAATTAAATTAATTAATATATATATACATTTTTTCATCAAATTCATCTAAAATCACCTATAAATCAACAATCAATCACTAATCTTCAACAAAACTTCAATTCTATCTAACCAACATATCAACCCATTAATAATCTCATCTTAACACACATATATATATATATATATATCAAATTAATCACACATTTATTCTAATTAAACTCTAAATTAACACACCTCTGGATATATATAACCAACTAAATCAACACACACAGCAATATACGTACCTTTCAAGCTTATGGCCGAGGTTTTGGACGATTTCAGAGCGTTTTCGAAATGTTTTTGACGAATGAGCTCGCTGCTGCAGAATGGATCTGATATAAGAGTTATAGCCGATGAATACCCTCCTCGTCGGCTATAACCAAAAACTTTTCGTCGGCTATAACTCTTATAGCCGACGAATACCCTCCTCGTCGGCTATAACCAAAAACTTTTCGTCGGCTATAGTTATAGCCGACGACGTCCGACAACTCGTCGGCTATAATGTTATAGCCGACGATGTGGCCGACGAAATAGTAATTCGTCGGCTATGACCCCTTATAGCCGACGAAGTACTATTTCGTCGGCCGTTTTTTCCAATATCGTCGGCTATAACCCCTTTTCTGGTAGTGGCGGTTTACTTCCGCTCGCATCTCTTCTATTTCTCCCGCCATATCGTACTGGCCGGGTGTGGAGACATCGTCCGGGCTGTCGCTGCTGGGCAGCTGATCTTCCCCTCGGTTCGGGGCTTCAGGGGACACCGGCGCGGGTTCCAGGCTCAAGACCTGGTAGGCTTCTTCCGGGTCCTTCCCGCGTGCAACCCTGTCGTATGCGCCCACGGTTCCGTCCTGATCCCGGCTAGCGGCAGCAGTCTGACTGGCCCCTCCAGTGGGCTGCCCCTGTCCTGCCCCCGGGATTTGGACCAGCACCGGCTCCAGAACCCACCGGTCCCCTGGATTTCCTTCCTTCCTTTCTCCTGCGCTTCCAGACATGTTTGTTTTGTGTGTTTTTTTGCGACCCGTAGACTGATCGATTCTGTTCCCGTTTGTATGACAACACAAACTTTTTGTACTCTTTCCACAGACGGCGCAAATTGTTTCTATCTGAATCTGTAGACTCACAAATACTGGTGGATCTTAGTGTGATTCCTGCCTGCAAACCCTACTAACTAAGGGAATACCGGGCGGGGCCGGTCTATTCCACTCCGATGCCTGAGTCAGTATAGTTGGAATAAACTGATAACTTAAGCTGGAATGAGTAGTTGAAGTATTGATTACTTATTAATGATGGCAGTTGGGTCCTTTATATAGGTTGTCTGGTGTGAGGACTGGCCTCACCCTTCGATGTGGGACTGGCCCCTTTTTGCACATATTATTGCACTGTTCCGGCCTCTGTTTGGGGAGCTGTCATCCCCGGTTCCCAGGCACATGCCGGTCGCAGGTAAGACCTGCTCGAGCGCGGGTGCAGGTGTTCATGCTCTGGCCCCGGGCCCTGGGCCGGGTCCAGGAGTGCTGGCTGCGGGTTTGGGGGCATGGGTAGCCTCTCTATGGCTACTGTCAACAATGGGAAATAAAGCTATTTTAAAATAAAACAGAAGATAAGGGCAAACTGGTCAATTTTGACTCTATTAACAGAATATTCTGTGTTTTTAACAGTAGGTACCAATTCTAGGTTGAGATTTAAACGTGAAGTACTAATATGAAAATTGGTAAACGTGAGGTACCAATATTTATAAGGTAGCAAACTTGAGGTACCCTTGAGAGGAAAAACCTTTCTCACATTTGTCTTATTTACTGTCTTTATTATTGTTCATGTTTTGTAAGTAAATGCAGCTTGGCATTGCATTTTTCCCATTTCTAAATTGCTAATTATTCTTGGTGAGATGTTTGTTTTGTGATTCATCAACTTTTATTCATCTATTGCACTTGGTTGACTTATTCATATATGGTTTGTAATTTGTATATTGATCGAGCTATCAAGAACCTACTCAATTAAATAATTATGGTCAACCTTAATAGATTCATACATTATTAATTATGCAATACATCGTGTATATCGCTAGCTTCAAATATATGAGTGCAGCGCGATAAACTATACCAAGAGGTACACGAGTTAGTTTTTTTTTTTTTTTTTTTTTTTTGGAGGAGGTACACAATATCGTTTAGCATAAAATCATGATTGATAATTTACCTCTCTATCAACAAAATGTTAGGTTCATTTGGAAAGATATAGAAAGACATGCATGTATGATCAATATAACTGGCATGGATGTCTGGATTGATCACCATTAATCCATTTGCCTTACTAGTTAAGGCAAATGTATTCAATCAATGTACGTAGATAATTGATGTAATTTACATCCAACATAAAAATTTGGCTTCAGGATCTTTTACTCGATCAGCTCGATATTTTCTTTTCTTTAACTTTATAGTAAAGCAGATTTCCAATTTCCCGACGTCTCATCTATGCTGATTATCAATCCTTAGTTAAGATTAGTTGTTCACTTGTTCTGCTGTGGGATTCTGGGTTTGTCATATTAGAGAGTCGATCGGTTAAGAAATGCTTGGTTTAGCTAGCTAGGAATTTATCTATAACTCTCTGTTGTAGGTTAATCGTAACGACAATTTACAGGTAGTAAGCATAGACTTAATTAGCTCTGCCAAACTATATATAAATAGTAATTACAGGAAATTTTTATAGGAAATAGTTGATCATCGATGGCATGGACTAGAAATTAACTAATGACGTACACTAGCTTACACCTTTATATATGTTTGTTCAGAGCTACTACGTACCAAATTAGATTAGAGAGCTGGTAAGAACAGGTGCAAAATTAGGAATCAACATTTCATATCAAAAGCTAGCATTTTCCAGAAACAGAAAGAAGAAGAAAACACATATAAGAGTGATTTTATTCTGTTCAGTTCCTTCACAATTCCATTTCCTATCTTTTTCTTCGTGACGACGCAGTTTTCATTTCTATATAAAATATACAATTCGGTTACTGATCTCTGTATACTCTTTATAATTGGCTAACATATGACCTAAGACTTCATGTATCAAAAATATTTCCCCGATGAGACTAAAAATTGGGTTCCCCAGAATCAGGGAGAAAGAAAACAAAGGACTGATCGATTTCTAGCTAATTCCTTCACGATTCCATTTGCCTCTTCACCCATGATGCAGTTTCCATTGCTATATAAATATACAATTCGGTTTCCATTTGCCTCTGCATACTGATACACCAACATATATATATGACAGTACCTAAGATTAAAATGATTACGAATCTTATGTAATTAACCCTTTCACCTGCATCATGAACACCAGTGACACCATTTCTTGAATCATGGAAACCCTAAAAATAGGAGGCCCAAGGTTTTCCGTCCTCGTATTAAACCCTGACAGACATCTCACGCAAGCTAAAGGCTAAGGTGTCCAAGCTCAGAAACCAGAGCACACGCAGCAACTGCATGCGACTTACATGTTTCTTCTCTCTCTGCGCCAACTGTTTGCTCTGAAAACTACGTACACGCGCCGCCTACGTATACCACCCACCGCTTCTGCCGTCACTCCGCGTGTTCCCACCTCCTAAGTCATGCACGGCTTCTCTGCTTGTCCTCCCTTGGTTTCTTCTCTTCTAGGGTTTCAAGGTCGGAGAGAGAGAGGAGGAGCGTTAACTCTCAAAGTTAACCAGGGTTAGTTTTTGCTTTCCGGGGCTTCTTTTTTCACGTGGCGGTAAAGCAGTAAATCTTTGCCTGCTGTCTGTTTCATGCAGAAGTTGAAGACAACTGTTTGCCAACTAGACTTTTACTGGTGGAGACATTTGTGAGGGTTTGAACTTTGAAGTTATCTCACGTGGCCCCCACGTGCTTTATTGGGATGATTGTCATCGTCCACGTTGTCATGTCATTGTTCGACGCGTGTTGAGAAAATAAAGTTTGGTGATGCTGCCTAACGAAAATCTTAACGGGCACCCACCTTGTATAAAAGCTATTCCTTTTTTCTAAATCCGTCTATGTTCACTTGTTCAGCAGATTCAGCTACTTCTCAATTTCATTGAAACTACTTATTTGTAATAAATGATATCGTCACTGTATAAATTCATCGTCAAATATATGTAGTATGAAGTATGATTATATGGAGAGAAGCTAATTTCCTTACTGATATAATTATAAATTTTGGACGATCATTTCTATTGCAAGCTGGAAGACTTACAGTCTCTTTATCGGTTTCTTCAACTTTCAATTTTGGTTTTTATAGCGCTTATAGTTGAGGTGATTTTCTTTATTGTTTCTCTATCAGTCATCGAAATTAACTATGAAATACGTTATTAGGTTTCTTGATTTCGAGTCACAATAAGAATAGATGTGAAACCCTTAGATTTTTTTTTTTTTTAAGTCATCGAAATTTTTAGAAAAACTATAAAGAGAGAATTGATATAATATATACACTCTTCTTAGAAGTGTGAGACTGAATATGGACTTCACATATACCTTTTAACATTTAAAAACGTATGAAGAAAACATTGCTCAATCTGCATCTCGCTCGTGCTATAAAGACATCGGCATTTCTACCATTACGTCAAGGCTGACCCATTGAGGCGGCGCATGTGTTCTACGTTAAAATCATGCAATTGTAAAGCATTTATATATGTGTACGTACGCATTCGTGTGATCGATGTTGCAAATTTGTCAGCATTGTTTACACCACTTTTTTGCTTGTCATATATAATATGTTAGACCTGACGAATCTTTTGTCTTTCACACTTAACTGTCAATCTCTCTAAAATAGAATAAAATATGCGCTAACTTTAAATAATTTTGCCAAAAATTTCAATTTCTATTGACTTCAATGCTAATATTAAGATCGGCGCACATGTTGTTATATAGGGACGACTCCTTCAATAATGTAATGATAAAGCATTTACATGTATATATAAAATCACATTAACAGGTGATCGATGTTATAGGTAAACATCTTGATTCACTATCATATTTAACAGTCTCCGAAAATGTGGAATTAAATGTATATATGCTGCAACTTATACAACATGTCACAAGTATAAACACTTCAAATTTTTAATGTCATGATCTTAATCGTTTGAAGGCGACATAATAAACGTTTAAAATAAAAACGGTTCTTCCCACCTTAAACATTCTCAAATTTCCGCTTAAACCACCATCTTTAGCACCACTAATTCTTCCTCGAGTATCAATCAACACGAGTTTTGTAAAACCAAAGTTCGAAACGTGTAATCAACGAGCGCGACCAAATTTGGACGACGTAAATGACTGCGACAGCGTGCCAAAGACATGCTCGAGGAGTCAACGACGTAGACGCCTCCCGACCCCACTACCACTCCCACCCTTCCCCTTCCCCTTCCCCTTCCCTTCAGTTTTCACTTCACCACGTAGAGCCATCTGATTGGACCACACGTCATAGGCATGTAAAGCTAGAAGCTTTTTCCAAAAACAATGCCGCAGTCTCGCAGCTCGGACACGTGGCGTGGGCGAGCGAGACTACTTTGAAAGAGGGAGTGAGGAATTAAAGCCAGAGACGTCGCACCGGACCACATGCGTGTCAGAAAAGCAAGTTCCGCTGCTTGCTACTTTCACTGTCTCGGTCCGAGTATGACACGTAGTCCCCGGTACTCCGGATCTCTCGTTACACGTGTGTAATTTTCGAGAGGGGGAGGAGCTCGGTTTAGGCAGAGGGGCACTGCTGTAGTGTTATCATCTCTCACTATTGCCCGTAGAGACCACGGGCAAGAGAGAGAAACAGAGACAAGCTCCATCGCAGTTGCAGGTCGTTCCCCTACGTAAAAAGCAGTAACACGGGCCGTGGTGGGCCCTCTTTTCTGCCCTTTAAAAGCGTCACTCATTACCGCGCGAGCTCTCTCTTGTATATTGTTGAAAAAAAAAAATTAAAAAAATTGGGGTTTGAGAAATGAAGTCGTTATGGTTTTGAATCAAAGAACAAAAATATGGGTGCAGATCGTCGAGTTGATTTTCAGAAATGGCGGAGATTTGTTGCGGGATTGTGAGCGACAACGAGGTGAGTACGTGCGACGGGAGCTCGCGTGCCGCAAGGCGGAGGAGGATGGAGATCCGGCGGTTTAAGTACGTCGCCGGAGTGGCGGCCCCGGCCGAGTCGGCGGAAAATGCTGACCAAAGAAAGATGGAGTTATATAATAGGGGCATGGAGAACTGCTCTGAGAAAGAGAAGGTTAATAATATGGAGAAGGGTGAAAGCGAAGAAGAGATGACGGTTTCGAGCTTAACGATTTCCACCAAGTGTCCGTCCACGTTAGCACCTTCGGATGCCAAGTTCGGAATGGCTTCCGTTTGCGGGAGACGGCGAGATATGGAAGACGCCGTGTCTATCCACCCCTTCTTCATCCGCCCGGAAAAAGAAACCGCTACCGATATTCACTACTATGCCGTGTACGACGGCCACGGCTGCTCTCATGTAAGTAGGTTTCAGTCTTTTAACGTACACATAATTTATTTTTTACTAGAGCTTAAATTGAACTAAACGGAGTCGTTTTAAACTTTTCAGGTGGCAACGAAGTGTAGAGAGCGGTTCCATGAGCTGGTGAAGGAGGAGATAGAAAACGAAGCTATCCAAGAGTGGCGGAGCGCGATGGAGAGGAGCTTCACGCGCATGGACAATGAGGTGACTGCGTGGATCCATGGCGCCGTAGCCAGAGCAAACTGCCGCTGCGAGCTTCAAATGCCAGAGTGTGAGGCCGTGGGATCCACCGCCGTTGTCGCGGTCGTGACGCCGGATAAGATTATCGTGGCTAACTGTGGTGATTCCAGAGCCGTCCTCTGCCGTAACGGCAAGGCCGTACCTCTCTCCTCCGATCATAAGGTATAATAATATCAGAAAAGTATTGGAAGATTTGTTTGTTGATGACCTAAAAAACGGTGTGAAGAATGTAAAAAAATATTTTAGTTTTCTGAAAGTGTTGTCCTCGTGATCGGTGATAACAGCCGGATCGTCCAGACGAGCTGAGTCGGATCGAGGAGGCGGGTGGCCGGGTCATATATTGGGACGGTCCACGGGTTCTCGGAGTTTTGGCAATGTCAAGAGCCATAGGTACGTATAGAAGTAGAAGAGCAGTTGCCATTTTTATTTTCTGCTTTTCAAAATTTTAATAGTTTGCTTAATATTTTTCAGGTGACAACTATTTGAAACCGTACGTGAGTTCCGAGCCGGAGGTGACGATAACGGATCGGACGGCGGAGGACGAGTGTCTGATACTGGCGAGCGATGGATTGTGGGACGTGGTGTCGAACGACACAGCGTGTGGGGTGGCGCAAATGTGCCTTAGAGGTAAAGCCCACGCGCCGCCGATGGAGAGTGAGGGGATGGTGAAGAACTCCGACAAGGCGTGTTCGGACGCGTCGGCGTTGCTGACGAAGCTGGCGTTGGCGAGGCAGAGCACTGACAACGTGAGCGTGGTTGTGGTCAATCTTAAGCGCAACACGTAGTCCATGATCGTTTCGTTTCGTTCTTTTTTTTCTTTTTTTTATGTTTTGGTTCGGAAGTTAGGTTCGGGTTCTTATTTTTTCTTCTCTGTATTGGGGTTTTAGGTGTCGAAGGGCTTGTATTTTTTTTTTTCCTTTTTGAACAAGTGTCGAAGGGCTTGTTTGAGAAAACTGAAAAGAATGATTGGCCAAAAAATGGGAAATTTCCTTCTTTTTGTTGAAGGAAAAACGTATTATATGCCTTCGTCAATGTAACGGACGATAGATAATTATGTAGTCATTATTGTCATTAATGTATTTCCTATTACCGTTGTAATACTCACTCTATATAAAGGAGATTATCAATGAAATGAGTAGACCAATTCTGATTCTCCTACAACACGTTATCAGCACTTTGCTTTAGCCAGAGAAGAAAAAAAGAAAAAAAAAACTCTAGGTTTTTGTTCTTGAAAAAACCAAAAACCCTATTTTTTTTTTCCCGCCGGCAAAGGAGAAAAATCCCAGAAAAAACCCGTCTGCCGGCAACTTTTTCGTCGGCAAAGAAGGAAGATACTCAAGGCACCCAGAAATTTGATCTGGGCACCCTCCTCCGATGGCTTGTGCCCTCCTCTCCCCGTCGCTCCAACCGGCTCCCTCCGATCGGCCTCGTCCCACTCCGGCAAGCCTCCCGATCTCGCTAGCAGAGCCGCCTCCGCCTAGCCCAACCCCGACGCCGGCTCCGCCCTGCTCCGACACGCGCTGCAGATCGGACCTCCTTAACGCCTCCTGCTCCTCCGCTCGCCTCGTCACTGGCCATACGCGTCTGCCTCGCCTTTATCGGACCCAGATCGGACGACGATCGGACCCCCCCACCCTCCTTCGACCTCATCTGGGCACCCTCCTCGCGACGACTCCGATCTCGACATCAGCCCTTCCCTTCGATCCATCGACGCCGCTCCAGCAGCCCCGATCCGATCGCCAGCACAGCCAAGATCCGATCCCGCTTCTACCGACGACAACTCGTCGAGAAAGGGTGCCTCTCAGAAGTTCTACCGACAAAGCTTCGTCGGCAGAAGCTTGACCCGACCCGGTCTTGTTGGGCCTGACCCGGATCTGCTGACCCGACCCACGAAAAAAAACAGAATTTTCTTTTTGGGATAAAATTTGAAGGTAATTTTAAAATTACCGCATAGTAATTCTTATTTACTGTGACTATTTACTGTTTTATGAATTTAATGGTAAATATTAAATTATTTAATTGATATGGTAAATGTATGATTAAAGTGACTAATCATATGAATATTTTTTTATGTGACATATCAATTTAATGATGCGGCGATGAATATGCGACGACAAATTTGGAGTCGGAGATCGAGCAATCGATTCATATGCAGTTTATTAAATTATTTAATTGATATGGTAAATGTATGATTAAAGTGACTAATCATATGAATATTTTTTTATGTGACATATCAATTTAATGATGCGGCGATGAATATGCGACGACAAATTTGGAGTCGGAGATCGAGCAATCGATTCATATGCAGTTTATTTGGCAAACTTACAAGTAATATTTACATTGACGCTCTGCTTTCATTATATTTTGTTTCAGTTATTTATATGAAATAATGCTTTATTCAATTTGATCGCATTAGTATTTTATATAAATATGAAACTTGAAACATTATATGCTCATTTTATTAGTGTTAAATAATTGTTTTATTTAACATGTTATTTAGTTTGAGCATTGTCATGATAATGCAATTTCATGAGCATTGTAATATAAAGAAAAATAGACAAACCTACTACTGTGAAAAAGTATTTTCACGAAGCATGAAAAATATGACCATTACAAATTTCAGTCTTGAAATCCAATTTTAATTTCTTGAAAAATTTTCATCAAGGATATCTTCTTGATTATATAAAAAGCAACGATAATGAAATTTCATTAGCTTTACATGCAATGAATATGGAAAAATCAAAATTTTATGTGATAAAGTAATTTCACAAAGCATCAGATTTACTATAATGTATCTTGGTTTATTTTAGTTGTCGTGAATGTTATTTAGACCGCGAAACTAATTCATTTTCCCCTTCCCTTATTTTATAGATGGTTTAACCATCACAGTTTAGTTTTGACATATTGGACTCTGAAGAATTTGAGTACCAAATTCCCCTATTAAGCCGACTAAGGCTTGAGCATGGTATATTTATGCAAATTGCTTTATGTAAATAGCTAAATAAATAATTTCAATATCTTGAATGACAATGTAAGGTCTAAGAAAAAGAAATTTCCCTGGAACAAATTATGCAAAGTAATGCAACAACCCTAAACCAAAGGGCAATGACAATGTAATGTATGAGAAAAAGAAATTTCTGGGAACACATTTTGCAAAATAAAACAACCCTAAATCAAAAGGCAATGACGATGTAAGGTCTTAGAAAAATATATATATTCTTGAACAAATTGGGCAAAATAATGCAACGACCCTAAAACTAAGGGTAATTACCATGGACGTAAAATTCATATAATCATCCAAATGTAAGTGGAAACAATGTAACATTTAAAAGATGACTTAGGGGACATGTCATGTGCAGTGAAGCACTCTGTCATTGTTGTAATTCAATGAACTATTGATACGTACATTATACGCTAGCAAAGAATTAGCTACGACTTACAATAAGTATGAAGAATCATACGAGTACGTGGATTTTTTTTGAAAAAGTATCTTCAATATCCAACAAGAACATCGAAAATGAATTTACAACTGAAGACATAACATATGGGAAGAATATGTCAAATGACACATCTCATCATTGCAGCTATTAAAAGAGCAAAAAGGATCTGGCTCAATCCAAGATAGACTTTGATTAGTCTACTTTTAAATTTACAAGATATCCTTATAAAGGCTATTTCGCCTAAAATTAGACTTTTTGTCTTAATGTTTCTATCTCTAAATTGGACAAGACTAAATGTAATCGTTGGCACGTTAATTTTTGAATTTTCTCTCAAAGAATTGAGATTATTCAAATTTTATTCATGGTATACATGATTCAATTTTCTGCATATAACTTTGCAAAGTATTGCATAAAGTAAAGTAACATATCATAATATAGGCATGACACAAAGAACCGTGTGTAAAGAAATGCACCATGTAATCCCTAGAATAATAGTACTGAAGGACAATAGTATTAATATATCACAAAAATAGCACAATAGTACTGAAGAACTGTAGTACTATAATGCAAGTGATAAGGATCTAAATATATGTTCCTTTGGGATTTATAATGCACTTGTCTAACTGAGATTACAATACCTTTTTATTACAATCCCCATCGACTTACTCTAAAGAACTTGAGTTACGTTTTGATGTATATATTGAGCATATGTCAAATTGACAATTTATGCGATAAGAGAAAATTGAATTTATTTCCACATTTTAAAGAAATTGGTGCCACGATGTTCATGTAGATAAGACATAGATGAGAATTTCATCTAAGCTCCTTTGCATTACCTCTAATTACTGCGGATGTAAACAAGTATTAGAGAAGTTTATATGTCAACTTAGTGGGTTATATGTAACCGCTAATTGAATCCAAAATCATAAGCAAATGATATTTTGGAATTTTGACATAGATTGGCTTTGATATGGTGATCCATACATTAAAGAAATTACTATGGACACCCATATTTTGGATGAATAGAAGCAAACACCAGAAGAATATGGTTCACACACGAAACTGAGGACGATCAATGAACATTTTATCCTCAAATATTGTCATATAGGGTTGAAGACGTATGTTCAATTCCTAGATTCCACCGCCCCCCTAAGGTGGCATTATGATTGATGCACAAAGTACATGCAATTATACCCTATTCTGCTTCTGATATCCATCGTGATTTTATGAATAAAAGTATATCATTCAAAGCCTACTCGTAAAATTATGATTGACACCATCATATGCAAAGGACACATGTATTCTCATTATATTCTTATATTGAATTCAAAGAGGATTCAGTGGATTGATTCAACCAACTTGCGGACACCTTAGATATTTTATGGTGTTGGTTGTTGTGTCGACACGCTGGTTACGTGTCATGACACCATCCACAATTAAAATTTTTTGGCTGCTTAAGCTAGAAAGTCAAAACACCTAGGCCGGGTTAATTTCCGTAGGTGTGATGATTTTATGGCTTATTATATGGGATTTGTAATGGACATCATATTCCTATATAAAAACCCAATTGGTCTCACGGAAAACGACTACAGTAATAGTCTTAATATTGGTAAAGCACACCAATACTTCCGTTTTGGGTTATGCAATTTTTGCATGCAGCGTTACTTATTCATCTATGATCACATCATTGAACCAATTTACACCATAGCTAGTGACTATGTGTGAGGATTTTAAAGGATTTCAAACGAACTTGTAATCCTTCAGCTCTTTTGGATTGACACGGATCTACAATCCTTGAGCTCCATTAAATGTTTTATGTGCCAAAATTGCGCCGCCACAGCGCACAATGATGGGTTACTTGAGATGAATAAATATTTATGCTGGATATGAACTTCCAGCTATAGTCCGCTATGTCGAAACCTTGACAGGCGATCTCCTCACCGCTAGATTTGCGGTGTGTCACTTTGATGAGACAGTCTTCCCGTCGTTAGGGGGAGATAAGAACAAGCATGTTCAAGTGGAACGACAGGAATTGTCGTGGTTTGTCCCCACTGTGTCTCATCTCGATCCCCAAAATCACACAAAGCAAAGTGATATCTTATACATTAAAGTGACGAGATCATATAAACCTGCTGCAAATATACCTGCAAGGATTGTGTTTTATCAAAAGGACATGGTATCACCCAAGAGGAATTGGGTATTGCACTGCCACCATCCATGGTGGCATGGTGACGCCATAAGTGGCATAAATGGCGTCACAGGCCGTGGCTCTCCAAGGAAGAGGGGGAGGCCACCTTAAGTTCGATACATACTTGTGTAAAGGAAGAAAACAAGTTTGGCACAACCTGATCTATTGATCAGTGATACTCAAATCCGTCTCATGAGAATATTTATGGATTGTGGTTATCATTGGGGGACGCCTCAAATGTTAGAACCAATCCTTAAAGTATAGAGATCTCTACAAACACATTACACTAGTGTACATGAGGACGTGGAATAATGAGTCTACTATCGAACCATACTTCGTTGAAAAATGTCAACTTAGTAAACTGGCCTAATGGAAAGAAGCGATCCAATATAAACAAAGAGATAGGTATTTGGGCAGGTGACGCCGACACCGCAAATGTAAACCCTATCAAATATATCTTTGTTAGAATGCGTAATGAGAATAAGAGTATGCAGACTCACCTTATGGCGCAAGGTCTCTCAAAAACGCACTGGAATCGACTACGAGGAGATATTCTCTCGTAATGGACTACGATGAGACAATCTCTCGTAATGGATGTCATTGCACTCCACTACCTTGTCAGTTTGGTAGTTTCCGAAAAACTGAACATGCAGCTTACGAAAAGTGATCAAAACATATATCTCTATGGGGATCTAAATTAAGAGATATACATGAGGATCCTAAACGGACTTGATCCACCCAAATCAAGTGACTCTAGATCACATGAGTACGTTTGCAAAAGAAATTGAAACGTTCACTAAAGTGACTACTTGATTGGAAAGGGATTGATGAATTATGCCCTTGCGTTTTCATTATGGATATATATGAACTCTAAATGAAATAAGAGAAACTCAGTGTATTGTAAATCCTAAGTTGAGAATGAAAAAGATTTTGGGAATACACAGTCTTGAAATGGAACTCAAGGACTGTAATGATGGTGATCATCCATCAATCGGCTTAGGCACTCTAAAGAATAAAGTGAGGCCTACAGATATTCCCATGATCAGTCGAAGTCTTTATTCTAACAATAGATCCGTTTTTCATCTAAAGGAAGATGACGAAGAAGTATTGGGAAATGAAATTCCTATATAAGTGCAATGACGCATGATTGTACTTAAACATAATATGTAAGACTCGACCTCTCATTCGATGTAAATTTGTAAAGCTATGTTTAGCTCTGCGCCTACACAACGCAAATCGTTCTTTCATTAAAGATATGAAAGATTTGGGCTTATTCAATCTCTACATAGAATGTGACATGATAAAAAAATTATCCACGTCATAGCTAACTATGCGTAAAGAAAAACGCATTAAAGGTGAAATAAGAAAATCTGTTGTCACAGATCAATTTCAAATCTCTTAATGGTTCATCCATACTCTAGACAAAGTTATGACTGTTTTGTTATATGAAGGTCATACCACGAGTGAACCTGATGTTCAATATGAACCAATGTGTTCGGTTCATGAACAACCTTATCCTCAAAGATCAAAGTAAATCAAGTTGGATCTGAGGACGATGTGGCAAGATTTAGTTACTAAATCATTGCTCAAAGTCATATTTGGAAAAACATGTGAAAATGCATAACTATACTAATGTTACTGAAGCTCCCTTGATCAAATGAAAGAATCAGGGAGAATCCCATGATTAATGTAAAAATCAGGGGGAGGTGCAGACATCAGGGGGAGTCTAGCACATACATGTTGTTTTCAAATGTAATAGGTGCGTTGCGCTCTTTTTGTCCTTCGACCAAAGTTTTATTTTCTCCCATTGGGTTTTTGTTACTTGGCAAGGTTTTTAATGAGGCAACACCACATGCACCATGTTACCCCTGACTCGGCACAAGGGGGAGTGTTGAAGGAAAAACGTATTATGTGCCTTCGTCAATGTAACGGACGATAGATAATTATGTAGTCATTATTGTCATTAATGTATTTCCTATTACCGTTGTAATACTCACCCTATATAAAGGGGATTATCAATGAAATGAGTAGACCAATTCTGATTCTCCTACAACACTTTTTTATTTATTTATTTGAGAATGAGTAGAACTTTTTTTTAGAGTAAACCCAGTTACAAAACATGAAAAATGATGGGACGTGCAAAATGGAGAATTAACATATTTTTGCGGTTGTTTGCTGGTTGTTTTGCATTTTCTAAACGCTGAAAAATAAATTAAGAACTGTAGCAAAAATATTAGGAGAGGGTCCTATATAAAGGGGATTATCAATGAAATGAGTAGACCAATTCTGATTCTCCTACAACACTTTTTTATTTATTTATTTGAGAATGAGTAGAACTTTTTTTTAGAGTAAACCCAGTTACAAAACATGAAAAATGATGGGACGTGCAAAATGGAGAATTAACATATTTTTGCGGTTGTTTGCTGGTTGTTTTGCATTTTCTAAACGCTGAAAAATAAATTAAGAACTGTAGCAAAAATATTAGGAGAGGGTGCATTGTGTGTGTTTGTTTTGTGGTGTCATTTGTTTTAATTTCTTTTTCGGTGTTTTTGTTTAGCTAAAAATACAGAAAAGGTGGATTATCGAAAATTGTCAAATGAAGACATGAATATGATCAAAAGAAGCGTCAAAGTTCAGATCAATTGAATTTTGCCTTGGAGAGAAACGAATTTTACTGCTGATGCTATAGCCCATGTTGGTCACCAACTGGGAATTGGAAGCTGGTTTACAAATTTTCCCTCTGTAGTTGATAAGGCAATTTTTTTTTTTTGATAATGCTGGTATAGGTTGTAATAAAAGTTTTTGTTGTAATGTTAATTTTGTTTAATTGAAAAAAGAAGTGTCAAGTTCTGGCCAAAAGCTATCGGATCATGTTCTTTCTTGTTACAGTTGTGTATTAAAGGTTCAACTAACCAACCACTATAGGGTTAGTTTGAGTAAAATATGGAAGTAGCAGCGTGACCATAAACTGAAATAACAACTCTTGTGGGGTGGAGTCAATCTGTGTACGAAGCTGGATAGACTTGAAGGGCAGTTTCATTCAAGCAATGAATTGGAGGCCGGAAGTGTATGCATGATTGTAATGATTCAAGTTTCCAACTTAGCACTACCTCAAAATGAGCGAAAAATTAAACAGAAAAAGGTGCTTGCACACAAGATGAGGAGACCTCCTTGGAAATGCTCCTACAGAAAAAGACCTCATTTACTAATGTCCAGGCTAATTCGAGAAAACCCGTCTCCCTTGTCACATCTCCTTGCCGTTGCATTTACCCTTGCCAAAGTATGTACCCTCGCCATCATCTTCAACTCCAGCTTTCTCCAGCGCCTTCAACTTTCTGTAACCGGTGTCGGTTCCAAATATCCTGAAAAATAATGCAGAGAAGATAAAGAGACGGTGTGAGAAAGCTGTTGGTTAACTGGGGATCTCATCTACTCGTTCAGATGATTTAAAGCTATACTAAAAACAATCATTAAAGCACTCTATCTACAAAACTGAAAGAGGACGAGCACCGAGTCATCTAATGCCCTACACAAAGGCTTCAGGTCTCAGCAACAAACCCGGTCTTAATATATCAGGAGCCAATTCAATTCTAGGAAAGTTTAAGGGATATTCAGCAAAATAAGATTGTTTTGTTGTTTTGAAAAAAGTGCAGTGCAACAGACCATATATCAATCATCACAGCTAAGTTACTATATTCCTGTGTTACTATCTTTTAAGGATGAAGACCAATTAGACTCAATACCATTCACAAGTCCATAAGATTTAATCACTAGAATACATACCTTGTGCTACTCATCTACAGACTGAACTGAACAGTCAACAGACAGAATATGAGTAAGAAGATTCATTCATATTTTGACTATGAATATTAACATAGAAATATCCTATTCCTAATGCTTCAAGGCGCAATATGCTGAAAACTTACCTGTCCATGTAGACAAAAGTTGATGAATAGTTTCCAGACTTGGTATAAAGCAAACGGTGATGATAGTCATGAAAATCAGCACTGGATAATTATAGAACAACCATTTCAGTCACAAAAGGAAAATATTAATAAAGTATAGAGACTGCTAGGAGAAGAACAGAAATATTTCAACTGACCCTCCATATAAAGGTAAAAAGTTGGAGAGGCTCCATGGGAAATGGTAACCACAATGTGCCTCAACCGTCTCCAGCACTCTGAGTACCATCCATAACCACAGAGTGATCAGATGAGGCCCAGTTATGGCAGGACCAACAATTGTAGCAAAGCCAAGGAATAATATCTCAGCTGGGTGAGCATATTCAGAAGTCAATCCAAAAGGTGTAGCATATCTGTACAATATACAAATCCACAAATAAGCACATAATTTAGAAGAACATTATTACGAACTATCAGTACAGAATATGTTAAATTCAAAGTCTCACTTACTCGTGATGGACGCTATGCACATGCTTGTATAACCATTTTGTATGCAGAACCCTATGTCCCCAATAGAATATGAAATCCTCCAGGATAAAGTAGAAAATTATCTGTGTTGAAACCACTTTCCTGCATTTTACATGCAGTACATCAGTAACTATCCACTGTTTAGTTTAACTCTTCAGAAAGATGAAAAACAATTTATGTAGCTTCTTGATTTTGAGTTGTAACATCAGATTCCACAATTTTCTAAGTTATATGCTCTAGCATATAAAAAATACCAGGATGGTAATGGAAGACTACTTCGCATCCCCATGAATTTGAAGACAGGATAGGAAGCAATCATAACTGGCAGATTGACACAAAAATGATACAGCAGAAGGCGAGTGATACATTTCTCCTGAGCGGCTGGGCTGTTATTTTTTGCCTGCACAAAACCAGAATTAAGTCAAGGGAAAGGAAATACCTAGGTACAAAATACATGAGTAAAACTACCAAAGAAAAATAAAACAAGTCAAGGGAAGAGAAGAATAGTTTTTAATGAATCTGAAAATCGAGGAAGCAAAAAGCCATATCGTCCTATCAAAACATATTTTCTGTAGGTCCATGATAAATCCTCCTTCCACTCAACAAAGACCAAAAAAATCATGCTCTTCTCAAAAGACAAATCGATGATACCAACACAATTTACTTCACTGATAAACTAGGTTTAAACCAAAATTATCTTAATAAATAAAACAGAGCTAGACCATTGAGTAGTGTAAGTTGGAATAGAAGATGGTTGAGTCCCACCTCTTGTCCTCTTCCCCAGTACTTTGAAATAACACCTATTACCAGAATTTGTTTTGGTCTTAAACTTATTTCTGACCATCAAGCTCCACATAACATATCCTTTCCACTGTTTTAACTAACGCCACACAAAGGCTTCAACAGATCTGCAAGGAGGCTTCAACATATCCTTTCCATCTCCCATTCATTGAACTTCTATTAAAAGATGGAATACAAACCCCATTTGTTCCTACTACTTCCAAACAATAAGAAACTAATGCGTCCCTTATCTTCAGCTATAAACTTCATTATCTGGAAATCAGTAGAGCAAAGAGGACGCACCTGAATCTTGTACTTGCTTAGCCATCCTGCCCTCTCAAGATATATAAAAGGAAGTCCAGACAAGAAGAAAACACTTTCATGGAGAAAGAAACTTCCTAGACATGCCAGTTGAAAGTCGTTGAAATTTGTGATGAGATACTGCAATATGCAAAGAAGAGTTTTGCATGTAAGAGAAATATCAGATAACAATAAAGACCAAAGCAAGCATGAAGTGGAAAAAGTCATCATTCCAGAGTCTAGACCACAGAAGTTTGCTAGAGAGAAGTATACATTTCCCTTTCATCTGGGAAGTGAACAAAGTACAATTTAAGAGCTTATTCAGGCTAATCACATTACAACACTTAATTTTCAAACATAGACCCATCATAAGTAAAAAAATCAAAAGAAAAGAACAGTAATTGCATCATTGAGAAATTAGAGTATAGCGACACCTACCTAAACAGAGTGTTTCTTATAACTTAGGATGCAGATCTCAATTCATGTGATCCTGTTCATTATCTTTCCGTACATAGCACACAATGCGTAGTAGCCACACTGCACTGCTAAATCCTAGATTGTCTCTCCAGGTATTAAAATTACATTCCTACATCTAGCACATACACTACCTAAACAACTAAAGAACAGAGCATTGTTTAACTACAAATCACATAAACCTGCTTCTGTTTGAGAGTAAATTACCTCTAAAAAGTACCTCAAAACCCTAACCAACACCTAAATCTGCCCTAATCTCACCAAGTCAGCATGATATTAACTACTAATCAAAACAACAATCCTCATTCGAAATCAATGCACTGGGCAAATGAAATCGTTTGACCGCAAATCTTCATTTTGAAGTAACACATTTTTCAATAGAATATCACCAAATCCACACCTGAATTAACTCTTGAACACCTAATGCTGCACTATTGTCACTTTCCACAGTCCATATCATTTACAAAATTGAAAAAAGAAAAAGAAAAAAAAAACCAATAACCAAAACATCCAAATCCAAATGCACTAGCCAGATCACAATCATTGCACAAAAAGATAAAAGAGAGAAACCAATCATGACCGAACACACCCACATTCCACCATTACTCATTCAAACACACAAATGGGTTCCCAGTTTCAAGAGTAAGAAATCCCAAAGATCAAATCTTGGTCCAAGATTAATAAACAAAGCAAGAAAAGTTTGAAACTTGGATTGAAAAGTAAACAAAAAAGTCTTACCCGCCAGCCAGATTCAACAATGGAAGCCATGAAAGCTTGAGAGGAAGCAGGAGAACAATGAATGAGGTAGTGGAGAAGTCTCTGCTGTTGAGAAGGAGAGCCAGGTGTGATGTGAGAGGGCTCAGTAAACACCGCACGAGATATGAGAGAGAGGTACAGACTGTCAGGGGAATCTGGGTTCTTTATGATTTGGAGTCTTTTGTTTATATACCAAATTGCGATGGTATTGACGAGAGGAGTCAGACCGTGCACGTCTGCCTATAGTGTGGTCTTTTGACCCAGAAAAAAAAAAAAAATAAATAAATTCCATGTACGTATTTTTCGAATGAATTTAGGGCCGGTCCTGTAACAAAATTTTTAACCAAATTGATGACGATCGAGGTGTCAACCTTTTAGCTACTTTTCAATCACATTTTAACTTCTTAGGTATTTAATTTTTAAGTCTTTATTTGGTATTACGTTTTAAAGTAAATAATTACTTATAATTATCATTATGAATTGATTATGTGTTTGATAAGTTCTTTATAGTTTGCTTATTTATAAAATTTAGTTGAAAAAAACCACGATTTTAAAAAGGGTAAAGTACAAATAAATACCCGAAGTTTGAAGCTCATTTCAATTAAATACTCCATCTATAAATTATTTCAAATAAATACCCGAACTTTGAAGCTCATTTCAATTAAATACCCCATCTATAAATTATTTCAAATAAATACCCGAGCTATACAAAATCCTACAAAATTTTCAACTCCGTTAGATATCCCGTTAAAATAACCGTTAACTTGTCTATGAAGGATGTTTGACTTATTGACTGGACCCGCTATCGAGGGTATTTTAGGTAACACAAACTTATTCCCGCTCAGTGTCTCCTATAACCCTAAACTTTCAGCTTTTTCCCTCAACATTTAAGCTTAAACGAAAGTGCTACATTGCAAACTGCAAAATGGAAATCAACTTAATTGTATGTAAACATAATAACTGAAACATAATAACTGAAATTTTTGTACAAAAATTTATTTACATACAATTAAGTTGATTTCAATTTTGTAGTTTGCAATCGTGTAGCTTAAATGTTGAGGGAAATAGCTGAAAGTTTAGGGTTATAGGAGACACTGAGCGGGAATAAGTTTGTATTGCCTAAAATACCCTCGATGGCGGGTTCAGTCAATAAGTCAAACACCCTTCATAGACAAGTTAACGGTTGTTTTAACGGGATGTCTAACGGAGTTGAAACTTTTGTAGGATTTGTATAGCTCGGGTATTTATTTGAAATAATTTATAGATGAGGTATTTAATTGAAATGAGCTTCAAAGTTCGGGTATTTATTTGAAATAATTTATAGATGGGGTATTTAATTGAAATAAGCTTCAAAGTTCGGGTATTTATTTGAAATAATTTATAGATGGAGTATTTAATTGAAATGAGCTTCAAACTTCAGGTATTTATTTGTACTTTACCCTTTTAAAAAACAGGTGACATGTTGCTTATTTAAAACACAGTTTTTCCATATTTGAGTTTTTTCACCTCAATACCAAATTAAGCCTAAGTAAACCACTTGTGCAAGTTTTTAGCCAAATATATACGTCATATCAATACACCAAACCAAATCTATAAAAAAAATGAACAGTTCAAGTTCATAATTTTAATCACATCTCAGACTCATCCACTCAAATTTCATCGTCTTCAAGTCTTCAACACATACTGGACTCATAGGAGGGGAACGTATCTCTACTATTATCTCTACTATTAGAAAGCCAGGCCCTTAGAAATATCACCAAATTGTGTTATGCCCATTTTACCATTCGTATTAAACTAAATTACATAAAAGGATTATGTTATAAGAAAAACCATGAAACAAAATGAAAGAAGGTAAAAATAAATTAAATTCCACGTTTTTCTTCTATTCACAAACAACACGTGCATCGCACGGGTACGAGAAAACTATGTATATGCTCAACGTATTTATCGAAAAACAAATAAACGCACGCGCGAGCGCGGTCCTTTCGCACGCGCACCGCGCGTGCAGGAAGGCTAGTTATAATAATACCGACAATGAAAGAATGGAAACGCATACCATTTCTGGAACCATATTTGACTAATTGCAATAACTCTTAACAGTTTCTTCACTTAGATTTCAATGGGAGTTGAGCTTTCCTTTCGTCTCCTAGGGTCACTTTTACGTCGGAAGAAAATGACATTTTACTAGTGTTATCATCTTGATCCCTCGATTTGCTTATAACCAAGTTCCAAATCGACCCTATCCATCACTATGCTACTTCTGATGGAAGGCCTCATACCCTTGGTATACAGAGTTACGTATAGTTGAGAATAATGCTAACCGTAAACCTGCCACAGCGAGATCCTGGTTCAGTGGATTCCCTGCAATGCCATATATCTAAGAACTTCAGAGGAACGCCAATCGGTTGGAATTTTACACTTGGATGGTCTATTTTCTTCAGATTCTGTTAGAATCCTGCACACAGCTCAGACCTCATTGCCTCTCCAGGGACTGGCGCTTACATAAAGATGCAAAATGGTCTATTGTGGCAAAACCAGATCCCTGTTCGTTATCTGGTTAGAGAACTGGTACCTGGTGTTTCTTGCAGTATACTGTATAATGTCTAGAATAAATTACTTTCGAGTCAGATGAAAAATGAATGTATGCAAGACCAAGGGTAAGGATCTGCATATAAGCAATGCGTATTCGTGTAGCAGAGGCTAATTTTTCTAGATTAGATCATAGATTCACTGTTCCACATCTCATTTAGTAGCACAATATATTACAGATTCAAGCACACAACCTCAAGGGTTTACTCAACTCAAGTAAATAAATACTCGTACCGGACATTTGGTAACCAAAGAGGGAAGCCAAAATCTTAAACAAAGTTTACATAAGAGGATCAGAAAAAAAAAACATTATAGAACTAAAATTTAGCTAAGCACTCTTAATGCCAACATCTTTATAAGATTAAGAGAACAGAGGGGGAACACAAAGAAAAAGAATCTAATTCGCCCTGGGTGTGGCCCATTCAACCCGGAGGATGAGATTATCATAACCATAACCATTCAGTTTGTTGATGGCTCTTTGGGCATCTTCCCTGTTCACAAAGTTAACAAAACCAAATCCTCTGCTAACTTGGGTGTCTTTATCGAGAGCAACATAAACACGACTAACGGCACCAAAAGGCCTGAAAAGCTCAAGCAAATCAGGCTCTCGTGTATCCTCAGAGAGGTTGGTGACACGAACAGAATTCTCATCATTCCTCCGTCTCATATCACTTCCAGGCCCCCTCTCTGCCCCTGCTCTTAAGCCTGGAGGAACATATGTACTCTTGCCAGACCCAGGAACTGCAGTTGTTGCATCTGATGTAGGAGCCTTATCACTAAAAGCTCCCGTCTGTGGGGCAAGATCTTTGTAAGGGCACTGTGCACTCCAGTGTTCACCCTTCTTACCACACACCCTACAAAGCTTGAGACTAGTACCGCCTTTGCCAAGTTGTGCCAAAGAATCACCTGCATTCTTTGGTTCTTCGGCCTTGGTACCTGTTTGAAGTTCAATAATTATGAACAAAAAATTGAAAACAGGGGTGACATGACAAAACTGTAAAAGTCATTTACCCTACCCACATGGCATAGAATAATAGCCCACGTATGACAGTCATAACAAAAGTGAAAACGCATTTTTGATGAAAAACATAAAGCAAGGAAGCTGCAGATGCAAAGGACATCCATGACACCATCAACATCAAGTTACAGTACATAAGGAAATCCAAGTTCTATATCAAGCAGAGAGAAAAATGGCTGGATATTATCAGTTGCCATCAATTTATATATTTCTCTAAACCACAAAAAACATAAGCTCCAGAAAAAAAAAAAACTAAATCAAGGGACTGCAAAAATACTGGTATCCACGAGGAAGGTTTGTCAATGTTACGAATTTGAATCTCAACTCTACCAATATCACTATTTATCCAAAACTAAAAAAGATATACAATTCTCCCTACAGAATTGCAAAACATTAACTCAAGTCGAGGAGTTCTCAGCAGGTTTGTCAGCATATTGACTAAATGCCCCAAGCGGGGATGAGAAAAAGACATGAGGTAAGCTAGACAAACTGCTTAGTGATGCACTAATACGCCTTCTCTCATATAAACAAAGGCACTAAAAGATCATTCCCTCGTCCAAATACCGCACAGAAAAAGGACTAAACCAAGGAAAGTGAAGGAAAGAATTAGACAATGGTTGGTCTTGTTAAAGACATTGACCAGTGTCTTTAACCTCACTCAATCTTCCAATCCAAGTTACAAAATTTGGATAGCTTCCTCACAAATCACACAGCAAACAATGCAAATCAACAATTTTACTATTTCAAGTCACTCATTCAAATACTGCAAGAGAAAGAAAGCATGATTTTCCTTTGAATCTAATTCCCTTCTAATCTACTAAAGAACTAGTAATCTAATTCCCTTAGAGCATAACTTATTCAATGTCAAAAACTAAACTCTATAACAAAAGACTTCACGACACACACAGCAAATTCTGGATAATGTTTCTAATAAATACGCAAACAACACCAATCAACCACTTTTACGTTTCCATTTCCCATTCACATGCTACAAACACAAAATACACTAAATTTCCATTGAACCAGAAATATCTCTTAAAACAACAGAAAGCAGAGGCAAGTGCTTGGGAATGGTGATTTCACTAAACATTTTCCTCACCCTCCCTCCCTCAAGTCTTGAAAATATCGTCCGATTCCATAATCCCCCCCTTAACTGTCCCAATACCAAATCCATCCCAATACCTCAAATCACCACAAAATTGCATGATTTTCAATCTCAACTTTACATAACTAATGAACAAATTATTGTCAATCATCAAAGCTCAAAATGTGGATGACAATTCTAACACAAAAACCAAAACTTAACATTCATAATCTTCAAAAAAAAAAAAGTAAATTTCATTCACAAATTTATTTACCACAAAAAAAGGAGCCAAAAGTTGCATAATTTTTAATCTCAACTATCCATAAGAGAAGCACACAACAAAAATACTGAAACTTTATCAGAAAAAAACTATCTCTCAGCTATTTTCAAATATCAAAGCTCACAATGTAAATGGAATTCTAACAAATTTAACATTCATAAAGAAATGAATTTCATTCACAAATTTATTTACAACAACAAAAAAACAAAAACAAAAAAGGCGAAATGAGTAGAGAGAGCATACCAAGAGCCCTAGGGCGTTCAAGGAGGATCTCCTCAGTGGAGACCATAGTGAGCCTGGCGCCGACGTCTTCATGAACGGCGTCTCCGAACTTGGGCCAGGAGCGCCGCTCGACCGCTCGCTTGCTGAGCCGAGCGTTGGCGAGTTTCCGGGTTCGAGTGATGGTGGTGATCTTGACCTTATTGCCTTCATCGTTGAACTTGTATTCGATGGTCTTCTTGATTCCGTTCTCGTCGGGGCCAATCACCTGCTTCGGCGGCAGGAGAAAGTCGAGGTCCTCGCCGTCGTCCTCGTCGAGCTCGCCCCATCGGATCTTTGCTGGTTGGTTGGCTGAGCCTGGTCGGACTAGAGCCATGGCTGCGAGTTGAGATAGAGATAGAGAGATAAATGAGATTGGTTTTTGGGTTTGGGTCAGATTTTTTAGGAAATGTTTACCCTCTCTGTTTCTATTATTTTACCTGTTTACCTTTTACTTTTTACTGTTAAGTGAAAAATAAAGTTACTAAAATGAGTAAATTGGCAAATGAAATGAATTTGTTGACAATGTGCACCCATACTACTCCATCAATCCATCAATTTAATTGCCTCCATCAGATACTATGCACTGCAAATTACTTTTTTTGGTTAATTTTTATGCACCCATGCAGCTCCATCACTCTTACAATCACTATTCATTAATTAATTTTTTTTTAAAAAAAATTTTGTACATGATAATTAACCAATAGTCAAATGACATGTGGAATTTCCTTGTTTTTTATCACCAAAATAATTGTATAGATTTTCGATAGGATTTCGGACCAACCAAAATTCGATACGTGTATGTTTGTCGACCAAATAATGTCGTTGGATTTTCGATAGGATTTTTTATGAGATTTTCGACGAACCAAAAATCGACATGTCTGTGTTTGTCGGTCAAATAATGTCATTGGATTTTCGATAAGATTTTCAACGAATGACGATTTGACAGGTAACATGATCTTCAAACTCTATGATCCGAAATTTACCATAAATAAGCTTCATCACCCACTCTATACTCACTCAACCTTCACAACTCAGATCTGAAATTTTCCAAAACACAATCTCTCAATTACTTCTCCACATTCCCTCATCCCTACAATGAGCTTCTTTCGCAAATTATTGAAGTAGAATCAACAACACAGTCAAGAGGACGATGAGATGATGGATACGATGATGAATAACGCGGCCATGATGATGGCGCATCTTGATACTTCAGATGAACCACAAGGACACGGTTCACGTCCTGGTCGCTCTCCTAATCACTCAAGATACAGGTTATCAAGGGGAAAAAATCTCTTAGAAGATTACTTCATCGAGCGTCCGATCTTCGGGCCGGAAGAATTTCGTCGGAGGTACCGGATGCACGGCCATGTGTTCAACCGTATCATGACGGACCTCTGCAACCACGACCGTTATTGGCATCAAAGAGCAGATGCCCTTGGAGTACTAGGGTTGCTGCCACAACAGAAGATGACAGGTGCCCTGCGTATGTTGGCGTACGGTGCAGCTGCTGATCAATGTACTGAGATAACCATGATGGGGGAATCAACTACGTTAGAGTGCATGAAGAAGTTCTGTCAACAAGTGGAAGGTATTTTTGGTCCAGAGTACCTCTGCGCTCCAACAAAAGCTGACCTTCTAAGGCTTCTAGCAAGGGCTGATCACCGGGGATTTCCAGGTATAATCGGAAGCATCGATTGCATGCATTGGGAGTAGAAGAACTGTCCAACCGGATGACAAGGGGCTTACACTGGACGGAAGGGACGTCCCACAATTATTCTTGAGGCAGTGGCCTCGTATGACACAAGAATAACATGCTTTCTTCGGTGTGCCAGGAGCTCAAAATGATATTAACGTGCTCGATCAATCACCGGTCTTTGAAGGGCTCATAGCCGGAAACACCTCGTCTGTGACGTTTCACGTCAACGGAAGGAGATATAGCAATGCTTATTATCTGGCTGACGGAATATATCCAAGGTACTCAACATTTGTTAAAACTATGTCAAACTTTGAATCCCAAGCACAGAAAGTATTTGCAAAGAAACAAGAAGCATACCGCAAAAATGTAGAAAGGTGTTTCAGCATCCTGCAATCTCGTTGGGCGATCATTCGACATGGAGTACGGTTACACAAGAGGTCGACACTGAGAAGCATAATGATGACTTGTATTATATTGCATAACATGATTGTAGAGGATGAATTTGTCGAGCCGGAAGAAGAAGATCTACTAAACCCACTAGCTGCAAGAGTTTATGATGGGCCGGTTGATGATCAGGGGGTTCGAATTCCTTTTTTACCAGTGGGAAGAGATGGACGAAACCAACATGCATTTTGAGACCGTATTGACCACCTCGAGTCGATCAGCTTATTTCGTATAAAAAATAACTTGAAAAAAAGGCCGTGCATTACACAACCCGCTATAAAAATAAAAAGGCTGTTGGAGGGCGTCCACGTGTGTGGGTCCCACCAATTGCCCCTCTCACAGTTTGCCGGTGTGATTGTTGCTGCTCTGATCAGCGGGCCCCACGTGCTTTTCTGCTGCTTCCTTTGCCCGGTACATGGTTTTTGACCATCAATCCAGCAATTATGCTGATGAATTGATGAGGTGATGGCTCTCAGCGGTGCATATGCTCTTATGGATACAATGATGACTTGTTCCGTATAATGCAATTCGATCTGGGTACCAAGTGTGAAATTAAACGTCTGCTCACACAAAAGTAATCTCAAACTGAAGATTAATGCTTGATATAACTTAGGCCCAAAAGAATCCATCCGTCTATTATTAAGAACTAACACAGTTATGTTTGAGAATAAAGGAACAGATCGATCAGAGGGGCAAGGAGAGGGAAAAGAGTACTCTCTAATTCGGCCTGGGTGCAGCCCATTCGACACTGAGAATGAGATTGTCGTAACCATATCCATTCAATTTGTTGATGGCTTTCTGAGCATCTTCCCTCCTCACAAAGTTAACAAAACCAAATCCTCTGCTGACTTGAGTTTCTTTGTCAAGAGCAACATAAACTCGGGTAACGTCGCCGAAAGGCTGGAAAAGTTCCCGCAAGTCAGGCTCCCTCGTATCCTCCGATAGGTTGGTGACACGCACAGAATTCTCATCATTCCTTCGTGCTCTCATCACTTCAGTTTTGTCTGCCCTATGTCTCAAGCCTGGAGGAACATATGTAGTCTTGCTGGGTTCTGCAGTTTTGGGGTCTAATACAGGTACTTCAGATGCTTCTGTATCTTGGAAAAGATGCTTGTGTGGACAACTTGAAGTCCAGTGCTCACCCTTACAATACCTGCATTTGATGTAAGTAGTATTGTTTTTGGGGGCCAAAGGTTCTGGTTCTGCCGCCTTGTTAGAGCATCTCCAACAGCTTCCCCAAAATTTTTGCAAAATAGGGAAGCAAAAGTTAAAATCTCTAAAAAGTTTATGCTTCAACTCCAACAGCTTCCTTATTTTGCAGATTTATGCATTTATTACAACAACAAAATATTAACTATTTAAAACAAATCATTTAAGAAAAAGTAGTTTTGAATTATAAAAATTATTTAAGCAAGATAGATATTAATGTTGCTGAAAATTGGTTGGTTGTGAGTTGTTGGAATACGTGAAAATTAATATTGTAGTTATCTCCAAATTGTTTTAGAGATTCTGTAAATTTGGAGAATGTATTGCTTTCTTTCATCTATTTCTCTATTTTAGGAAATGAGATGGAGAAGCTGTTGGAGTGAAAAAAGACCTAAAACCATTAAAAATTGAGAAAATCAAGGAAATGGAGAAGCTGTTGGAGATGCTCTTAGTACCTAGTCAAATAGAAAAATTATCAAATGAGGTGATGATTGTGACAAAACCAAAAACCAGTTATGACTGTGAGACATTAATAGTGTAGAAGAATTAGATCCTACGTATAAGGCTATGACTCCCTCATAAAATTAACTTTCAGGTTATTATTTCAGCTACACACAGCTCAGCCAATCCAAAACATATTATAAATAGATGGAAGTCGAGTATAATTTTCAAGGATAAACGACAAATTAACTGCCGATTTTTCTACCAACATAACTGTGAACAGAAAAAACCACTCCCTCATTCAAGATCATGCAAAAAAATAAGCACTACTTTACTCAAAATCCGACAGCTTCCAAAGAAGATATTTCAGATCAAGTTAGAGTTCAATTTGTTCAAAAATAAAAAGCAATATAATGCAACTTTGGTACAACAAATGATGAACCCAAAACTTCCAACTCTGTTAATGTTTCAGCAAATTCAATAGCCAAATTCTAATTAATACACTAAATCAAAATCCACGAAACAGCTTCAACCACAATTTTTGTTTTTATAATTCTAATTCTAGTTCTTATTTTAATTAATTCAAATTCCCTAACCCTAACGACGCCATAGTTGGGCATCTTCTTCGATCACACAAACAAAAACCCAACTGAAGGAGAAACAATTATCCGTTCAAGCCACCGGATATGAACTACAAAGCCGACGTGGAGGTTCAAATCCATAGTATTCTATGTGCATGAAATACATATAGGACTATATATACGGATCGGATATACCTACCTTCTTCTCGGGCGTCATCATTCATCAGAAGAGTTAATCCTTAATGAAAAGTTATCAATACTAAGCAATTCCAAAGACTTCGAACACAAACATATTATAGACGCCATTTCAGAACCTTCCTCAGAAACCTTACATAGAATTATACCAAAAACAAAAGAACAAGACAATAGAAGAAGAAACCATACCAGGAGCTTTAGGGCGTTCAAGATGGATCTCTTCAGTGGAGACCAAGGTCAGGCTTTCGCCGACGTTCCCATTGACGGCGTCGCCGAATTTGTTCCACGAACGGCGCTCCACGGCCTGCTTACTGAGTCGAGCATTAGCGAGTTTCCGATTCCTAACGGTAGTAGTGATCTTAACCTTTCTGCCTTCCTCATTGAATTTGTACTCAATCACCTTCTTGACGCCGTTCTCGTCGGGTCCGATCACCTCCTTCGGCGGCAAAAGAAAGTCCAGGTTGTCTACATCGTCCTCATCAAGCTCTCCCCACCTGGGCTTCGCCGGTCGGACCTCATCAACTGTTCCTGTTTTCATGACGAACATGCTCTTTGGCTGATTCTAACAACTAGAAAGGAGAAGAAAAGTAAGATTCTAAGGGTTTAGGGCTTGCTTTGGCTTTGGGAATTTGGGAGCAACAATCATCAGTTTCTTCGTTAGGGTTTATATATTTCGACAGTTTCAGATACTAGTTAGTGGGCGGGCTTGAATAATTTCGGAAATTCTTGTATGCACAGCACAATCTTAGCCATTTAAAATACTTTATATACAGGGTCTATCATGTATCTATATGAAGTCATCTAATCTTAACCATTCAAATTGTATGTGTAGGTACACGCCGTGCACTGAAAATACTCTGGATTAATTTGAGTAAATATGTCACATATATGTGGGCTTTTGGTACATTTATTTGTCGGTCATAACATCAAAACACTAGTCTTAAGAAAAAAAAAATCAAAATACTGTTGTAGGAGAAAATGAATAGATGCAAAGCGTAGTCTTTATTGATTGATAAGGAGACTTTTATATAGGCATTACATCAAGTATTCCGAATAATCAAGGATTCCCTATCTAATAAGGTAACTACTAATCTAGTCTAATTAGGTCAAAAAACACATAGGAAGTTACGGAATTATATTTCCTTGAACACCCCCCCTTGTGTCGCGTACCTAATGTGACACGGTGCATAACATGTTGACTCGCTAAAACCTTGCCAAGCAAAACAAAACCACTTGGGTAAAAAATAAAAAGTTTGGTCGAAGGGAAAAGAGCACAACGCACCAACTACAATTGAAGATTATATGTGAGGTAAACTCCCCCTGATGTCTACAAGACAACTCCCCCTGATTGGTAACCCAATATTGGAGTTAAGATAAATGGCGTATATAAACGCTCCTCACAAGCTTCAAAAGTAGGCGTGGCCAATGATCGAGTCATTGAATACAGCCACATTATCCTTGTATTAGACCAGCTACACTTAACTTTACTTGGTCTTAAGGAAGAATGTTGCTTAACAACTAAAAACTAGAGTTCGCGTTGAAAATCAGATTCACGCGCAGCATGACCTTTGTGTACTTAAATAGTCATAACTCTTTCGATACAGTAGGTATGAACAAACCGTAAAGAGTTCTGAAAACTAGACACTCATATCTTTCCAGTGATATAAAGTACACAACATGGTTTGTCCGAAGCTGATCACAAAGCTCTGTCGAAGGTAACTGATATGCAAATTACCGGATACATATAGGCTTTGGTTTAACGTCCTTTAGATAGCCATAAGCCGATAGATGAACAAGTTCATCACTAATGGTTCTCACATTCGAGACCAAGTATTCCCAAGATCTTTTCATTCTTAACGTCGGATTAGTGATACTTCAATCACAATTCATCCGTAGTTTACACCCAAATATGCATGATTCTTCATATTTCATCTCCAATCAAGTAGTCGCTCAACCGCATTGTATAATATCCAACCAGAAGATTTGAACCCATATAGAGAACCTCATAATCTGATAGCATACGCACTTCGAGGTTTTTGCTCACTTGACTTGGGTGAAAACTGATTCGTTCATAATATTTATGTACATCTCTTTACTTAGTCCCAATAGAGATGATTCATAAGCTGCATGTTTAGTTTTTCGGAACTACCTAACTGACAAGGTAGTGGAGTGCGATATGACTCCATTACGAGAGCATATGTCATCGTAGTCGATTCCAAGGCGTTTGTGAGAGACATTGCGCCACAAGGTGAGTCTAGGCTCTTTTTCTCACTACGCTTTCCATCAAAGATTATCGATAGGGTTTACACTTGCGGTGTCGGCATCACCTGACCAAGGACGTATCTCTTTATTTAAACTAGATCGCATATCTTTCCGTGTAGGTCAATTCACAACGTTGGTATTTGCTTCAACTAAGTGAGTGTGTTCGATATCTAACTCATAAATCACGTTCTCATGTACACTAGTGTAATTCGCATTTGTAGAGATCTCTATATGGATTGACTTCTCATTGAGGCGTCCCTCAATGATGACCATAATCTAGAAAATTCATGAGACGAATGAGTTGTCATTGATCGAAGGATCAAGTTGTGTCATACTCGCATTCGGCGAGTGTATATCGAACTAAGTGCCCTCTCTACACTTCTTGTGAGAGTCACGGCCTAGTGACACCATCTACCACTATTGTGGAGTCACCATGTCACCATTTATGAATGACAATATGTCCATTGATTTGGACATCAATCCTTACAGGCATGTTGATACAAGAGTACTATTCCGATCTTTTCCTTGAAAGACCAATATTTTGCTCTTTGCAGCATGTATATTAAATCTCGTCACTTTGATTTATGGGACTTTGAGAACATGATGAGGCACAGTGGGGACAAACCACGGCAATGTCAAGTCGTTCTACTTGAACAAACTTGTTCTTATCTCAACCTAATGACGGGAAGACTGACTCATCAAAGAGTGACATAAACGAGATCGCCTGTGAAAGTTTTCGTATAGCGGACTATAGGTGGAAGCTTATGTCTTATTTAAAAGACAAATACCCATCATTAAGTGCTTGTGGTGGCGTAATATGACACATAAAGTATGTGGACGGTAAAGGGTATTGATCGTTAACACATATACGTTAACAAGATGCATTCCGTTACAAAATGTAACATGCATGTATGCTTCCTGAAACCTTTCACTAAGTTTCAGGACACCAAATGCCACCAAATTTGAATAGTTGGTAGGCACGTGTATTAGGATTCAAACACCACCAGCCTCATTTCCGGAAACGGCCGGAAACATACTGAACCAGTCGGAAAAGTCTCCAGAGGTCAGTGAACATTTGTGTCGAGCGGTTCAGTACCTTCCATGTGTCCAATGGCTCTGAAATTTTATGAGCAAGTTCCCATGGATGTTAGGAATCGGTTGACCAAATTTCACTTCAAGAACCTGCCTAAAAGTAGGTGAACCGCTCCTCACAATGACGAGTCCGCGAGCTGAAAAACCGGAAATTTTAGGTTTTTGCTACTTTTCAATCATTGTGAAGGTGCTTCATAACATTTAAGTGTTATGGCTTGAGTTTTAACCATGAGGTATATCACCATAGTATCATTTTGTCTCATATTGAACCATGATAGGACATTAAGGCTATCATCTTATGTATCATTATCTTTAGCGTAGAAGGGCGTTACTCTGAAACTTTGCTAAAGATTAGGCTTCCATATCATGAGCATAGCTAATGAAGGATCATGAGAGGGGGATCATATGTAGTATTAAATGCATATATGGTGCTTCCATTGACTTGGAGGAAGGCTTGAGTGACTTTAATGTCATCTTTAAGCCTTGAGCGTTGCTCATGACGCCACCAAATATTCTTTTGGTAATCTTTTATCCCAATAGCTTCTGTGCTCAAAAGAAACGATGTACATGACTTACTTACATATGGATCATCAAAACATGTCAAAAATTCCGGACGATGTATGGAAGAGTCTACATGAGTCGCCAATTCAAAGAATCCGAATCATAGTATACGTGAAATACATTCACAATATTGACTCATAAGTTGTGCGCATTCATTAGAAGCGATACATAAGAAATTTCTTCAATTTTCACAATGAGTTTCAATGTGATAAACGTTGGCACCAATATCTTTAAGTGGTGAGCAAGGTTCAATGAAGATTAGCTACACACTCAATGTCTCTATGATACATTCATAAGAGTGTAGAGACAAAGTTTTTATGCCAAGACATATAAACCGGAATATATACTCAATTCATATAGAGTGTGCAACATGGCGTGTAGTATCACACGATAAAACATAGGCATGCTTAAAGGTGTACTAAACACATCCATTAACGCTAAAAAATAGAGCCGGAAAACAGCCAAAATGAGCCAACATCGATACTATAGAGACATAAATGTCTAAACCAAGTATCCAAGACCGATGCCATGAGCTAGCTATAGTTATCCGAGGCCGAAGCCAAACTAGAGTGGAAGCCAAGCCGAAGCAAGACAAGGGAGGGCCGGGGTCAAACATAGGCCCATGCTAGGCTAGCCAAGGCCGAAGCCGAGGTAGTGCATGGGCGGGCCGAGGTTGAGCAAATGTCAAGGCACGCCAAGGCCGAAACCAAGGCGTGTCAAGGCAAAAGCAAAGGCTAATGGGGCCGAGGCGTGATGTTGGAGTCAAGGTCATGCGAGTTGCCGATGGCTAGCTAAGGCTTACCGAGGCATAAAGCAAGGACCTGATAAGGCCGATGCCATGCTAAAGAGCCAAAGGCATGCCGATGCCGAAGCCAAGACCCGCCGGGACGAGTGCATGGGCTTATAGGGCCGAGAGGGGCAGTAGACCGGGCCGTGTGCAGGCCGACGTCAGGGCCGAGGCCGGGGCAGGGCTAGGAGGGCGCGTGCGTGCCAAGGTTTGGAGACCGAGGCATGCCTCATTGTTTGGTTGTGGCGGAGCTGTTTTCCAAGCAGCGCGCAAGCCAAGCCAAGGCCAAAACCGAGGCTAGGCAAGGCGGGCTTTGGTGTGCGCAAGAGTACCGAAGCAGAGGCCGGGCAATGCGCATGCATCCGCGCATGTACGCAAGCATGTCTATTTGTGTCTTGACGAGCATAGGCTCGTTTATCTTTGTGATTTTCAGAGTTAACATCACCAATTAGATTGGTGAACTCAAATCAACATGCCATGTAAATATGTAATGCGATACATTGCATTCACATATAGCTTTTTAGGGAATCGAACCATGTATGCATCCAAATGCCAATGGTTACATCAAGGTCTGGACCATAAAGAGTGTATCGACTAAGTAGCATTAGTCACACATGTGAGGTCTATGCCTTCACAAAATAAATGGATTTGTAGTCACTTTGACTATGAAATTGAAGTCATATGCTTCATATTTATCGCAAATTATCTTTTGCTTTTGAAATCTGTAATCATGAGAATATACTCTCATCTTCTTCTATGTATCTCTTGTATACATTGACCATATGATTGCATTATTTGCAATTATTGAACCGATGTAGAACCATATCAATGACATGATTCTTTTTTTTTTCAATGGCTCATTTCTCTTTTTTTCTTTATGACATGGGGGTTTCGAGGCGTAGCCTCCCCCTCTTTTTCTGGGCGCATTTTGCGGTCAATTTTTCTTTTTCTCAAAAGAACAAGAGGGAATGTATTGAATTTAGGTCGAGACCAAATTTATGACAATATCTGTTGTGACAATTTCCGTCACACATCGATGTTACAGCGACAATTTCGGTCGCACATCATGAGTTTGTCCCTTTGTGACTCCCTAAAGATCGTCACAAGCATCGACAATATTCTGTCAGAATCGTGATAAAATAGTCACGAAGAGTTGTGGTTCACAGTGACATCACAGCCACAAGCACAACTTTGGACGGTAACATCACAGTTACCCCTTAAATACTGTGATACGCTGGGGTGGGTGGGGCCCCTTTGTATCGTCCTGAAAAACACACAAGTTCCAACATACAAATTCAAATAATTGAAATTGCGAAAAACGGGAACTTTTATTAAATCATACTTGCTAGTTCGCCAAATGAACTACGTAGAAATATAAATTGCCCTTGAGGACTCGGTTCTGATCCTTGTGAAAAATTTGAGACGCTCTTCCATGTACGTGCAACGAAATAATTCTTGCAATTTCATCGCGATGCGTTGTGCAATAAATTTCATGGAAAAGAACAAGCATATAGTTAGTTATATTCACCATATACAGTGCAGTAAAACTAATTAGAGAATTACTACAGTAACTGTTTTAACTCGTAGGGTAAAAAACTTTTAATCTGAGGTAAAAACAATTACCATTTTGAACTGGGTCAGATCAAATGATCCGGGTCGAAACCCATTGTAGACGGGTCGGGTCGGGAAAAACCGGGTCTGCTAGATCTGTAGCAGATTAGATCCGGATCGAACGACGTCGTCGGGGCCGGCCCTGCGTTCGTCTGCGCTTGCTGCAGAGGGTGGCGTGCGGGGCTCGGCTAGCGTCGTCGACATGGGGCTGCGTTGAGGAAGATCCGAACGGCGCATGATTGGCTGCTAGCGTCGGCTTGAGCGGTTCGCTGGCGTGCAAGGCAGCAGCATCGGACTCAAGGCCGCGGAGGCGGCGCTGGACTGCGTCGAGGAAGGCTCGACCAGCGTCGAGGAGAGGCTGCGTCGGCGACGAGGCAGGGGGCTATTGGGATTGGTACTCCACACATGGCGTTGGCGTCGACCAGGGGAGAGTACGTCCGGAAAACGACGATGGCGGTGTTCCGGGTTCCCGTGTCGCCGAACCGAGCTTTGGGCTGCGATGGACGCTGAATAGGAGAGAGAGAGAGAGAGAGAGAGAGAGAGGAAGTGGGTGCCAAGAGAAGATTTCTTGGTGCCCTGAGCATATTCCAATTTCTGCTGACAAAGATGTTGTTGGCAAAATTAGGATCCGACTCTTTCATTCTTTTCCGACGAAAAAATTGTCGCCAGAAGTACTATTCCACCTTCGTTGCCGACAAAGGGTTTGTCGGCAGAAGGTAATTTCTAGGGAGGGGTCTTCTTTGCTGACAAGCAGTTGCCGGCAGAAAAGCTAAGGTTGCTGAAATTTTTTTTCAGATTGGGACCCTAGGGTTTATGAATTTTTTCAGGGCTATTAAACGAAGGGTAGAGCTACGTGCTGATAACGTGTTATAGGAGAAAAAGAATAGATGCAAAGCGTAGTCTTTATTGATTGATAAGGAGATTTTTATATAGGCATTACATCAAGTATCCCGAATAATCAGGGATTCCCTATCTAATAAGGTAACTACTAATCTAGTCTAACTAGGTCAAGACACACTAGGAAGTTACAAAATTATCCTTCACATAACTTAAAAAAAAATTAAATTAAAAAAGTTACAGAATTATCCTTCACATAACATAAATTATTTATAAATTCATGAAATTGTTGCTATTGAAAAAAAAATTAAAAAAAGTCTTCGTACGCATAACTTCTCTTATTTCACAAATTTCACTCATTACAAAAATCAATACAATCTAGTGTACGCCTCTCTTACTATTCGAGCTTCATAGATTCAATCCCAATAACCAAACAGGCGGAATAAAACATGAAAGAAACATTGGAAAATTGGCAGAAAGCAACAAATTTCCACTTCATAATCAATCATTAGCCATCACCACCACTGCCACCGCCGTCACCACCACCGCCATGTGCGCTGCCACCGTCACCGCCGTCAATGGAAGATATGTTGGCAGTAGTCACCATGACAACAGCCGCAGCGCCAACACCTGTGCTTGAGGCAGTAGTAGTGCTTGTATCAGTGTTGCCTTCACCATGATCATCATTATAAGCAGTAGAGACAACGTTCCCTCCTCTTCTCTTGCCGCGCCGGCGACGAGAGCTGGAATTGGATTCATCATCGTGCTTGTCATGATCATTCCCTTCTTTGGGTTTCCAGGCCGGGATGCAGAAGCAGATGGTTTTCTGGCTCTTCATTACTGAACGTACGAATGAAAGATCATCGATCACCAAAACTTCACATTAACTTATAGAATTGCCCAAGTGCGTAACATGATTATCTTATTTATCATGAAAGAGGAATATATGTTCTGTGACAGATACGTTGCTTAACTTTTATCATTATTCTTCCATTATCAAATGGGTGCACGCAAAGTTTCTTTTTACCAACCACATGTGATTGGGTCTCCTACCTTTGAATCGGCCCGGCCCGCAAAAGCCCTTGAAGCCCGCCTTATATGGTTGGGCTTGGATCCTAGTAGGCTTCATCAACAGGCCGAGTCGAGCCCGGCCCGGCCCATTCATAGCGGGCTTGGAGCGGGCCGGGAGGGGCTTTACAATGTATTTTAGAAATAGCGGGCCAGGCTTCTTTAAAAATTCTAAGATCTAGGCTTTCGCGAGTTGGGGCCGGGCCGGGCTTTAATTAAAATAAATAAATATTACAGATTACTTTTTAAAAAGGGGTTTGGAAACTCTTAACGCTAAACTCCAAACTCTAAACTCTAAACCCTAAACTCTAAATTCAAATTGATTTTCAATTATAAATATACCCTATAAATATGTGGCTTATGAAATTTTCATTTTATAAATTTAGCCATTATAATGACAATATGCATGCTAATGCGATATAACTTGATTAGAAGATTATAATCAAGTGTATAACTTTTCGAAACAACTATATAAAAGAAGTCAAATTTTGAAAAATGCTATGAAATAGAATTTGATCGTTATGATGAAATACGGTGATGGTAAAAAAATCACTTAAATCCGACAAATTTAGAACCCCGATCGGTGCAGTCGACCTTATTTAAACTTATCTCTCTCTATGGGGAGGCATAGTATCGGGAGGTAAACATTCTCGAATTTTTACATGGCTGATTACGTCTCATTTATTTGAGAGTTTAATGTTTGGAAGAGTCGACGAAACAAGGTCATCTAAAGGTAACTAATAGCGTTTTCGTGTGATAAGTTTTATGAAAATATGGTTGACCGTTTCGATCGAGCATCGAACGTTCACGAAACGAGTTGATTTTTCTCCTCTACTCATATTTAACTATAACGATCACATCAGACAGTCAGAAATTTTATTTTGTGAATTTAGCCATTATAATGACAACATGCTTACTAATGCGGTATAACTTGATTAGTAGATTATACTCAAGTGTACAACTTTTCGAAACAACTATATAAAATAAGTCAAATTTTGAAAAATACTATGAAATAGAATTTGATCGTTATGATGAAATACGGTGATGGTAAAAAAATCACTTAAATCCGACAAAGCTAGAACCCCGATCAGTGCGGTCAACCTTATTTAAACTTATTTCTCTCTATGGGGAGCCATAGTATCAGGAGGTAAACGTTCCTAAATTTTACATGGCTGATTACGTCTCATTTATTTGAGAGTTTAATGTTTGGAAGAGTTGACGAAACAAGGTCATCTAAAGATACCTAATAGCGTTTTCGTGTGATAAGTTTTATGAAAATATGGTTGACCGTTTAGATCGAACATCGAACGTTCACGAAACGAGTTGATTTTTCTCCTCTACTCATATTTAACTATAACGATCACATCAGACGGTCAAATTTTTATTTTGTGAATTTAGCTATTATAATGACAACATGCTTACTAATGCGGTATAACTTGATTAGTAGATTATACTCAAGTGTACAACTTTTCGAAATAACTATATAAAAAAAGTCAAATTTTGAAAAATGCTATGAAATATAATTTGATCGTTATGATGAAATACGGTGATGGTAAAAAAATCACTTAAATCCGACAAACTTAGAACCCCGATCGGTGCGGTCAACCTTATTTAAACTTATATCTCTCTATGGGGAGCCATAGTATCGGGAGGTAAACGTTCCCAAATTTTTACATGGCTGATTACGTCTCATTTATTTAAGAGTTTAATGTTTGGAAGAGTCGACGAAACAAGGTCATTTAAAGGTACCTAATAGCGTTTTCGTGTGATAAGTTTTATGAAAATATGGTTGACCGTTTCGATCGAGCATCGAAAGTTCACTAAACGAGTTGATTTTTATCCTCTACTCATATTTAATTATAACAATCACATCAGACGGTAACAATTTTTATTTTGTGAATTTAGCCATTATAATGACAACATGCTTACTAATGCGGTATAACTTGATTAGTAGATTATACTCAAGTGTACAACTTTTCGAAACAACTATATAAAATATGTCAAGTTTTGAAAAATGCTATGAGATAGCATTTGATCGTTATGATGAAATACAGTGATGGTAAAAAAATTACTTAAATCCGACAAAATTAAAGCCTCGATCGATGATATGTTTACTTCGTGATTTTTAGACTATAATTTAAAATTCTTAAAGATATTAATATAAGGCATAATAGCCAAAATGCACCCTTAACTTATAATTGCGAAATTTTGCCTCCTCAACTGCCGTTTTGCACTCCATCCGTCAAATCTAACAGTTTTCATTCATTTGAGAGTTACATGCCTTGCACATGAGTGGTATTTTTGTTATTTTATATTATTTCATTTTATTAATAAAAATACAAAAGAAATTTATTTTTGTACAATATTTTTTACAATTATATCATTGTATTTGTGATGTAAAGACTACTTTTGTTGATATATTTGAGTTCTTTAGTCTTAGACAAATTATATCATGTTTCTTATTAGGACAAACTACTGGTCACTCCTCCAAATTTCACTGACTCGACAGTTTAGTCCTTAAGGTTTCAATTTCAACAGATCACTCTCCAACTTTCACTAACTCGACAGTTTAGTCATTCAAGTTTCAATTTCAACATATCACTCCTCCAACTTTCACTAACTCGACAGTTTAGTACTTAAGGTTTCAATTTCAAAATATGTAATTGGAGGAGTGATCTGTTGAAATTGAAGTTGTAGGAGGAGTGATCTGTTGAAATTGAAACCTTAAGGACTAAACTGTCGAGTTAGTGAAAGTTGGAGGAGTGATCTATTGAAATTGAAACCTTAAAGACTAAACTGTCGAGTCAGTGAAAATTGAAGGAGTGACCAGTATTTTGTTTTTCTTATTAATTAAAATAGTGGTTCGACAATCCAATTTTAGTTATCCACATAATTTTTCTTATTGACAAATTATATTATGTAAGGTATGCGTTATTTTGAAGAAATAAAAGGAAAAAAAGAAGAAGAAGAAGAAGAAGAAGAAGAAGAAGAAAACAATATTATGAGTAAGTAGACATAATTGTACAAAAAATAAATTCTTTGTGTAATTTATTTAAAAAACTAAATAAATATAAAATAACGAAAATACCCCTCATGTGCTAGGCATGTGACTCTTAATTAGATGAAAACCGTTAGATTTGATGGAGATGGTGCAAATCGGCAGTTTTCGACAAGTTGAGGAGGTAAAATTTCGCAATTACAAATTCGGGGTGCAAACTGACAATTTGAGCCAAGTTCAGAGTGCATTTTGGCTATTATGCATTAATATAATAATTATTTTTAACGAACATAAATGATAAAATAGATGAGTTTAAGAGAAAAGATGATCCATATTGTGCTAGTGACGTGTGAATATCCATTAAAGTGTGTGAAAATAAAGATCTAATTAATACATTAATGTGTCAAAAATATAAAATAACTCTATATAGGGGTAACTTATTCTTTAATTATTGAGGTATGGATTTTAACGGGCTTTATGGGCCGGGCTTTTGATGGAGCGGGCTTGACAGGCTCTTAACGGGTCTGGCCTACGGGCCGGGCCGAGTTTCTAACCCCTAAACTAAGCCCGACCCTCTACCCACCGGGCCCGGGCTTAAGCGAGCTTTTAGACGGGCTGGGCCGGGCTTGAAGTCCATCGGGCTTGCGGGACTCCATCGGCCCACTTGATCCGCGGGCTTAATGATGAGGCCTACTTTGATGGTATCCAATTATGCATAATTACACTGGCAGCTACAAATATGATCAATTTCTAATTTATTTTTCCCATTTCGACAATATCAATCATGTACAAGATATCATGATTCATGAGGACGAAGTTATGACTTATCGGAGCAAGAAAATGACGCGTATCTTGTGAAACATGTTCTAATTTTGATTCTTATTTTCTTACTTGAGTTCTGAGCATTTCAAAAGTACTGAAAAATTTTCATACCACCTGTTATATGAAAAACTACTCACAGATCGCGGTACTTATGCCTATGAATTTAAGCTATGAAAAATCAAGTTAACCAATGAAGCAAAAACATTCCCATATAGGATGATCTAGTGCTTTCGGATCACTAATTAATAATTTCTCATCTTCGCAGATAGTACTGGTTAAAGCTATGAAAATCATAAAGGATAACATCAAAGATTCCTTAAAAAGTTGAAATGGACAAAACACTTCAATTTAATCCAATTAAGGAGGCTGATGATCGAGGAATTTCTGTAAGCAAATCGTAATGATAAGATGAAGATTTCGAAGGCATATATATCAACGAGGAATGGCAACAGGCACCAAAGGCGTGGTGCTTTCAACCTTTATAATAGGCCAAATTTTATCATCAATAAAAGTGACACTACTGCAGATCAGGACTGAAGCAACGAAGAATCAACAAAGGAAAAAATCTTCGTCGCTTCAACACATCCAAGCGACGAATATTGGACTCGTCACCTAAAAAAAACGAGCTAAGAAGAATGGTCAATATTCGTCGCTTCAATAATTTTCAAGCGACGAATATTGATATTTCGTCGCCTCAGTTTATAACAGAACCATTTTTTGGAAAATCTAGGGACAAAATTCAATCTTTGTCGCTTGAAAATTATTGAACCGATAAAGTTTATCGACTTCGTCGCTCGAATACAAAACAAAGCGATGAATATTCGGCAATCTTCGTTTTTTTTCATTTGCTTAAGCACCAAACTATAATTAAAAGAGACACTACAAAAAAGAATTCAGTTAGCCACTGAAAGTTAGCGACGACGGCATAACTACAGTCACTTAAATTAGTTCTTGATTTTTTGCGACGGCACTTCTTAAGCCGTAACTGAAACTCGGTAAATGAACTGTTTTCCTGCTACGGTGTTATTTGTTGTCGCTAGTTATTTTTAGTTTCTTTTAATTAGGTCAACTAAATATATTTGGTGACTTCCATAAGAGGGGCTCCATCATGGGAGCTTTAACATTTCAAACACGTTAATACGTATTGTCTCTACGGGTTATCACACGAAAACACTATTACGTACCTTTAGATAACCTAGCTTGTTTCGTCGACTCTTCCAAACATTAAACTCTCAAATAGATAAGACGTAATCAACCATATAAAAATTTGGGAATGTTTACCTCCCGATACTATGGCTCCTCATAGAAAGAGATAAGTTTACATAAACTTAACCGCATCGATCGGGGCTCTAACTTTGTCGGATTTAACTGATTTTTTTACCATCATAGTATTTCATCATAACGATCAAATGCTATTTCATAGTACTTTTCAAAATTTGACTTCTTTTATATAGTTGTTTCAAAAAGTTGTACACTTGAGTATAATCTACCAATCAAGTTATACCGCATTAGTAAGCATGTTGTCATTATAATAGCTAAATTCACAAAATGAAAATTTTGACCGTCTGATGTGATCTTTATAGTTAAATATGAGTAGAGTAAAAAAAATCAATTCGTTTCGTGAACGATCGATGCTCGATCGAAACGGTCAACCATATTTTCATAAAACTTATCAAAGAAAAACGCTATTACGTACCCTTAGATGACCTTGTTTCGTCGACTCTTCCAAACATTAAACTCTCAAATAGATGAGACGTAATCAACCATGTAAAATTTTGGGAATGTTTACCTCCCGATACTATGGCTCCTCATAGAGAAAGATAAGTTTAAATAAGGTTGACCGCATCGATCGGGGCTCTAATTTTGTCGGATTTAAGTGATTTTTTTACCATCACCGTATTTCATCATAACGATCAAATGCAAACTCATAGCATTTTTCAAAATTTGACTTCTTTTATATAGTTATTTCGAAAAGTTGTACACTTAAGTATAATCTACTAATCAATTTATACCGCATTAGTAAGCATGTTGTCATTATAATAGCTAAATTCACAGAATGAAAATTTTGACCGTCTGATGTGATCTTTATAGTTAACTATGAGTAGAGTAAAAAACTCAACTCGTTTCGTGAACGTTCGATGCTCGATCGAAACGGTCAACCATATTTTCATAAAACTTATCACAGAAAAACGCTATTACGTACCTTTAGATGACCTTGTTTCGTTGACTTTTCCAAACATTAAACTCTCAAATAGATGAGACGTAATCAACCATCTAAAAATTTGAGAATGTTTACCTCCCGATACTATGGCTCCCCATAGAGAGATAAGTTTAAATAAGGTTAACCGCATGGATCGGGGCTCTAACTTTGTCAGATTTAAGTGATTTTTTTATTATCACCGTATTTCATCATAAAGATCAAATGTTATTTCATAACATTTTTCAAAATTTGACTTCTTTTATATAGTTGTTTCGAAAAGTTGTACACTTGAGTATAATCTACTAATCAAGTTATACCGCATTAGTAAGCATGTTGTCATTATAATAGCTAAATTCACAAAATGAAAATTTTGACCGTCTGATATGATCGTTATAGTTAAATATAAGTAGAGTAAAAAAAATTAACTCGTTTCGTGAACGTTCTATGTTCGATCGAAACGATCAACCATATTTTCATAAAACTTATCACAGAAAAAAGCTATTACGTACTTTTAGATGACCTTGTTTCGTCGACTCTTCCAAACATTAAACTCTCAAATAGATGAGACGTAATCAACCATGTAAAAATTTAGGAACGTTTACCTCCCAATACTATGGCTCCTCATAGAGAGAGATAAGTTTAAATAAGGTTGAACGCATCGATCGGGGCTCTAACTTTGTCGGATTTAAGTGATTTTTTTAGCATCACCGTATTTCATCATAACGATCAAATGCTATTTCATAATATTTTTCAAAATTTGACTTCTTTTATATGGTTATAAGTTTAAATACGGTTGACCGCACTTAAGCGACAGATGTTTTATATATCCGTCGCTTACGTGCTTAAAAAAAAGAGCGCGTACCTTTTGGCAAAAATTTTAAATTTCCGCCCAATATTTTAAGCGACGGAGTTTGGCATTCTTCGTCGCTTAAGGTCTTCGTGCTTCATTCGATTCAGTCTTTCCCAAAACCCTATTTTCATCACCAGTACAATAGCCCAGCACGACCACCCTTAATTACCTGCACCACCACCCTTTCCAAAACCCTCTATCTTTCTCTGTCTCTAACCCTCACCCAATTCCAATTCCAATTCAAACCCGAAAGTTAATTTGTGGTGAAACATAGAGGAAGACCAAAGCAGAACCTCTCCGTCCAGCCACCTCCTGACGCCGGGCTACCTTCGTTTGGACCACCTTTACTGTAGAAGGAGGATTTGTGGTGAGAAGCTTCGAGCTTTTGGGTGGAGCCTCTGCGACGCAGACGATTTCTTCAGTGTTTGTGGTAGGAGAATTCTTCATTTCGTCGTCTTCACTGTTTTGGTGAATTTAGTTTCTTAATTTGATCGATTTATGGACTGATTCTATTTTGGGTTTTCTGGGTTTGTGCTGCTCATCGGTGTTCTTCGACGCCACCAATGATTCTGTCTTCCTGGCGTTGTATTTGACTTCGAGTCGATTCTGATGCTTAGTACTTTATCTCTGAAGAGAATGCTTATTGGTTGTATTGTTTTTGTTTTTGCTCATACCCTGTATGATTGTATATATAATCATGCACTAAAAATCGTGCTTTGGAGAAGAAAATATCTTACATGGTCATTGTGCTACTGTAGGTTGCTTGGATCTTGACGCAACTCTCCTGCTATTATAGATATTGGGTTTTGTTTTTTCTTCTTTTTCTTCAGTGATGGTAAGTTCACGAAATATATGACCTATAGAGTTGATCGGTTCTAATTTAGCTTCGCGCCATTAGAGACTTGGCCTCTTAGCTTTTAATCTGTTGTTATGAACTGTGCGGCTAAGTTTTTGTTTCTACATACAGGCTGCAAAGCTTCTTGCAAACTTGCTTATGGTAGGCTCAGGGGTGTTGGCTAGGGCTTTCGTTCAAGCATACCGCCAGGCACTTACGAGTATGTTTTATGTGAAATCCCACTAAGTTAAAATCCTTAGTCTTGGTAGTGCATAATTGAGCCACGTCTTTTAAATGATAAGGCTACTAACAACTGAGTTAGAACTGATTAGGTTCTTGAAAGCAGGTTCGTGTAGCTGATCCAACTTTCTTGGGCTATTTCATTGATAAAGGTGTCAGAATTGGAATCACAACTTTCTCAATTGCAAGAGGATCTGAAGAGGGAAAAGGACCAATTAAACTTATCCGAGTCAGCAAAGAGTTGAAGTGGAGGACTTGATTAGGACCATTCTTTTTTCTTGGAATTTGATTATTGTACATTGTCGTAATTTGAACAAATTGTTGCTTTGGACGAAATCTACGTATTTATAAAATGTAGTGTGTTTGTGTTATGTTAGATGTGTGTTTTATGTTATTTGAATGTGTGTTTTGTGTTATTTGGATGCGAATGAATTTGGTTTAAACCAGACCCAGAAACCTATTTTTTTTCTTCTCTATAACACTACATGAAGCGACGAACATTGATCAATATTCATCGCATAAAAATCTAAACGACGACCAAAATTCGTCGCTTCAATTTTATCATCCCATGTTTTCTTCTCTGTAACATGCACTCTAGCGACGAATTTTGAACCAAAAGTCGTCGCTTTGGTTCTGAAGCGACAAGAATGAAGCGACGACCTCCAAGCGATGACTTGTCGTCTATTCGGTGTTGAAGCGACAAAAAAGTCGTCGCTTCGATTCTGATATGGAGCATGAGGATAGTACGAAATTATGTATATGGTGCATACGTACATAGTCATAATATACCAGAAATTAGACAACAAAACACAACAATCACATGAAAATATAGGTTGACATCGATCAACTCACACCAAAATCCCTACACCAAGCGTAGGCAGAGGTTATCCATATACATGTTCTCCCCAGAGATTTTCCAATAATCCAGTGTTGGTCACTCTTGTACGAATTGATGAAATTGTTCACTGAATCCAAGGTTTGCCATAAGAAGGCTGACATGAGTAAGAAGCTCTCCGCCACACCTAAGTTGTTGAGCATGCTCCTTCCATCCACATTGGCTTGCTGAGTAACACAACATCTCTATCCACACTTCACCTATTATAAACCATTTTTCCTTCATAGTCCATCCCTGTGACTGCAATTTTTCTGCAAGCAAACACCCTTGAGTCAACACTGTCTTGCTTCCCATATTCGAATCTGTCCCGCTATCATCTGAATCCAACAAGTCTCTCCACATAGCAGACAACACTTGATGGCCGGATTCTCCTTCAATTATTTCACTTCTCTGTCTGAAAAAATCGGTGGCCTGCGCACAAGTGTCCTGAAACCTTGTGTCTCCGCTCCCCTTTGGCAACAAGAAGGGCTGCATGACGAGAATGTACATCATATAGTTCGACAAGAACTTGCTCACATGAGAATGATGAAATGTGTACTCATGATCAGGGTGTTTTTTAGTTTCTTCTAGATCATTTTAGAAGCATAAGTCTGGTGCAATGTGCCAAATATGAATCGTCTTCTCCAACGGTACCTGTTTATCCATGGTCCAGTAGAATTCAGAATAAAGATTCAGCCTTTGTAACGCATGATTACCTCCCTAATTTGATCATATTTTGATTGCAGACCTCTTTCCTCATTAACATCATTTCTAGCATCTTGAAGTTTCTGAAAGATAAGCTCTTTCATTCTTATGGGGACTTTCGCATAAGACTTATGTCGGTACCTTTCATACATCTCGAAGATACCAAGGAGCCTTAGAAATCCATGCCACCTGAGGGGTTTATCTTTTACACAGAAATGACAGAATTCAATGAGACTAAATTGTGCCATGGATCCAGACCACCTCTTCCGAGGACTGAAAATTGTCCGCAAGAAACTGATTTCTTTGAAGATGCAACAGGTGAGCATATTCTTTTTCCTGCTTAACCCGTATAGTGTCCAGTCTGAGGAAAGTAGTACAACAATGCCATATAGTTCAAGAGAAATTGATCCAACAGACAACAAGTAAGTGAGAGCTATGTCAATTGTGAAATAGAGCTTCTTATCAATTACGAGGCCAAAGATGAGAAATGTTGAAATGTAACAAAGCATGTAGATGGAGCGGAAAATGATACCTTTGAAAGAGTATACCATGGCTGCCTTTGTGTACAGCAAATCATACATAAAACCAAGCTCAATCTCTACTACTTTGAAGTAATCTTCTGACGAACTACCCACAATCAAAGGATAACTGTTTTCGCTATCAAAAAAGTCGATGGTGAGGTCAGCGTTAAGGCGCACAAACACCTTTTTAAACATCACACAGGCTTGATGTATTAATGTGACTTCAGTTAAACTAAATGGAATCAAGATAAGTGAAGCCTGATTGAGAAGGTACTGACAAACTTGTATATACTTGTACATATTACATGTTTTACAAAACTGCTCTTATATAGAGCTGTTATCAATACTATTCTACCAATATTACAGTTGGGAGTTGATGCACTTAAGCCATGGACAACTTTGTCAATGGTGAAGATATGCAGTTGTCTCTCTTTCACATTGACTCATGTTAACACTCCCCCTTAAGTTGGCGCATACATATCAACCATGCCCAACTTGCTAAGTGAGTCATAAAAGGCCTTTCTGGAAACACCTTTGGTTAACATATCTGCCAGCTGCTCTTCCGTAGAAAAAAAAGGAAAGCTAATAAGATTTGCATCTAGCTTTTCTTTTATGAAGTGACGATCAACCTCTACATGTTTAGTGCGATCATGTTGCATTGGATTTTGTGAAATATCAATCGCTGCTCGATTGTCACGGTACAGTTTCATGGTACTTTTCAGCTTGACACCCAAATCACATAATAAGTTTCTCAACCATAGCAGTTCACACACACCATGAGCCACACCTCTATACTTAGCTTCTACACTAGATCGTGCCACTATTTTCTGTTTCTTGCTCTTCCGTGTAACAAGATTACCTCCTACAAAGGTAAAATAACCTGATGTTGACTTCTTGTTTGTGATGTTTCCAGCCCAATCTGCATCTGTGAAGCCACAAACTTCAAGAATATCGTTGTGTTTAGAGAACATCATTCCTCTCCCTGGAGCTGATTTCAAGTACCTTAAAATTCTCACAACAACATCCATGTGACCTTCACTCGGATTATGTATGAACTTGCTTACCACACTCACTGCATAGGCAACATCTGGTCTAGTATGGGTCAAATAAATTAAACGCCCAACTAGTCTATGATAACGAGCTCGATCAGTAGGTACCTGATCTGGATATTCTGCTAAACGATGATTTTGCTCGATATGAGTATCAACATGTGTACAATCTAACATACTTGTCTATGCCAGTAAATCAAGAATGTACTTTCTCTGATACAGGTAGATCCCTTCTCTCCCCCCTGGCTACCTCAATGCCCAAGAAGTACTTGAGTTCACCTAAGTCATTCATTTCAAACTCAGAGGCTAACTGCTTCTGTAATCTATCCATTTCCACATAGTCATTACCAGCGATTACCATATCATTAATATAGATAATCAGAGCAGTTACATTTCCTTGTTGATGTTTAATAAACAATGTGTGATCTGAATTGCTCTGCCTGTAACCAATCTTTCGCATGAACTGTGAGAACCGCCCAAACCAGGCACAGGGTGACTGTTTGAGACCATATAAAGATTTTCTCAATTTGCATACAAAGTTACCAGGAGAAGCAGTTACATACCCAGGTGGAAGACTCATGTATACCTCCTCAAGTAACTCTCTATGAAGGAATGCATTCTTGACATCAAACTGTCGAAGTGGCCAGTTTAACTGGCAGCAATTGACAACAGGACCCGAATAGTGTTCATCTTAGCAACAGGTGCAAAAGTCTCATCATAGTCTATACCATATGTTTGAGTGAACCCCTTTGCAACGAGACGTGCTTTATACCGATTCACTGACCCATCTGCATTATGCTTAACTGTAAACACCCAACGACAACCTACAACCTTCTTGCCATGTGGTGAAGGCACAAGTTCCCAGTTATTGCTCTTCTGCAATGCTTCCATCTCCTCCTCCATTGCCTTTCTCCATTTTGGATCACCCATCGCATCCTGCACTATGTTAGGTATTAGAACAGCATATATTTGATTCACAAATGACTCATATGACTTAGATAATCTTTTAGCGGATACTTTGACTTGGCTTGAAGAGTAGGTTCATATTAAACTACTGTCTCCGGAAAAGAACGCTACTACTAAACAGAACAAAAACTACTACCAAACTGATAAGATACTGTTACCAACAACAAAAACTACTGCCATTAGGAACAAAAACTACTATCAATTGAACTACCAAACTACTGTCTCCAGAAAATTGTGAGGGACACTTGCTAGAAAGAACAAAATTAAAGCTACTGTCCCTACCAAACAAATGTACTGTCTCAGAAACAAAAGCTACAGAATTAAAAAGGTAATAGCTACTATCTACATCCTAAAAATATATATATAACTGTGACAAGCTGACCAAACAAGAAGTAATAACACTGTACCATTTTTTTGAGTGACACTGGAATGGCTGATGATGGTTATAAATAAAGGAAGTATGGACAGAAATCCATCAAGAGTAGCCCAAATCCTAGGTAAAAATAACTAGCTCATCCTCTCGTTCTAAATAATTTTACGTTATATTTTGTGTATGTTGTTGTAGAATAATCGGAATTGGTCTACTCATTTCATTGATAATCCCCTTTATATAGGGTGAGTATTACAACGGTAATAGGAAATACATTAATGACAATAATGACTACATAATTATCTATCGTCAGTTACATTGACGAAGGCACATAATACGTTTTTCCTTCAACACTCCCCCTTGTGCCGAGTCAGAGATTGAATGGTGCATGTTGTGTTGCCTCATTAAAAACCTTGCCAAGTAACAAAAACCCAATGGGAGAAAATAAAACTTTGGTCGAAGGACAAAAAGAGCGCAACGCACCTATTACATTTGAAAACAACATGTATGTGCTAGACTCCCCCTGATGTCTGCACCTCCCCCTGATTTTTACATTAATCATGGGATTCTCCCTGATTCTTTCATTTGATCAAGGGAGCTTCAGTAACATTAGCATAGTTATGCATTTTCACATGTTTTTCCAAATATGACTTTGAGCAATGATTTAGTAACTAAATCTTGCCACATCGTCCTCAGATCCAACTTGATTTACTTTGATCTTGAGGATAAGGTTGTTCATGAACTGAATGCATAGGTTCATATTGAACATCAGGTTCACTCGTGGTATGACCTTCATATAACAAAATAGTCATAACTTCGTCTAGAGTATGAGTGAACCATTAAGAGATTTGAAATTGATCTGTGATAACAGATTTTCTTATCTCACCTTTAATGCGTTTTTCTTTACGCATAGTTAGCTATGACGTGGATAATTTCTTTATCATGTCACATTCTATGTAGAGATTGAATAAGCCCAAATCTTTCATATCTTTAATGAAAGAACGATTTGCGTTGCGTAGGCGCATAGCTAGACATAGCTTTACAAATTTACATCGAATGAGAGGTCGAGTCTTACATATTATGTTTAAGTACAATCATGCGTCATTGCACTTGTATAGGAATTTCATTTCCCAATACTTCTTCGTCATCTTCCATTAGATGAAAAACGGATCTATTGTTAGAGTAAAGACTTCGACTGATCATGGGAATATCTGTAGGTCTCACTTTATTCTTTAGAGTGCCTAAGCCGATTGATGGATGATCACCATCATTACAGTCCTTGAGTTCCATTTCAAGACTGTGTATTCCCAAAATCTTTTTCATTCTCAACTTAGGATTTACAATACACTGAGTTTCTCTTATTTCATTTAGAGTTCATATATATATCCATAATGAAAACGCAAGGGCATAATTCATCAATCCCTTTCCAATCAAGTAGTCACTTTAGTGAACGTTTCAATTTCTTTTGCAAACGTACTCATGTGATCTAGAGTCACTTGATTTGGGTGGATCAAGTCCGTTTAGGATCCTCATGTATATCTCTTAATTTAGATCCCCATAGAGATATATGTTTTGATCACTTTTCGTAAGCTGCATGTTCAGTTTTTCGGAAACTACCAAACTGACAAGGTAGTGGAGTGCAATGACATCCATTACGAGAGTTTGTCTCATCGTAGTCCATTACGAGAGAATATCTCCTCGTAGTCGATTCCAGTGCGTTTTTGAGAGACCTTGCGCCATAAGGTGAGTTTGCATACTCTTATTCTCATTACGCATTCTAACAAAGATATATTTGATAGGGTTTATATTTGCGGTGTCGGCGTCACCTGCCCAAAAGACCTATCTCTTTGTTTATACTGGATCGCTTATTTCCATTAGGCCAGTTTACTAAGTTGACATTTTTCAACGAAGTATGGTTCGATAGTAGACTCATTATTCCACGTCCTCATGTACACTAGTGTAATGTGTTTGTAGAGATCTCTATACTTTAAGGATTGGTTCTAACATTTGAGGCGTCCCCCAATGATAACCACAATCCATAAATATTCTCATGAGACGGATTTGAGTATCACTGATCAATAGATCAGGTTGTGCCAAACTTGTTTTCTTCCTTTACACAAGTATGTATCGAACTTAAGGTGGCCTCCCCCTCTTCCTTGGAGAGCCACGGCCTGTGACACCATTTATGCCACTTATGGCGTCACCATGCCACCATCCATGGTGGCAGTACAATACCCAATTCCTCTTGGGTGGTACCATGTCCTTTTGATAAAACACAATCCTTGCAGGTATATTTGCAGCATGTTTATATGATCTCGTCACTTTAATGTATAAGATATCTACACACCTTACTTTGTGTGATTTTTGGGGATCGAGATGAGACACAGTGGGGACAAACCACGACAATTCCTGTCGTTCCACTTGAACATGCTTGTTCTTATCTCCCCCTAACGACGGGAAGACTGTCTCATCAAAGTGACACTCCGCAAATCTAGCGGTGAAGAGATCGCCTGTCAAGGTTTCGACATAGCGGACTATAGCTGGAAGTTCATATCCAGCATAAATATTTATTCATCTCAATGGACCCATCATTGTGCGCTGTGGCGGCGCAATTTTGGCACATAAAAACATTTAATGGAGCTCAAAGATTGTAGATCCGTGTCAATCCAAAAGAGCTCAAAGATTACAAGTTCGTTTGAAATCCTTTAAAATCCTCACACATAGTCACTAGCTATGGTGTAAATTGGTTCAATGATGATGGCCATAGATGAAAAAGTAACGCTGCATGCAAAAATTGCATAACCCAAAACGGAAGTATTGGTGTGCTTTACCAATATTAAGACTATTACTGTAGTCGTTTTCCGTGAGACCAATTGGGTTTTTATATATAGGAATATGATGTCCATTACAAATCTCATATAATAAGCCATAAAATCATCACACCTACGGAAATTAACCCGGCCTAAGTGCTTTGACTTTCTAGCATAAGCAGCATAAATTTTAATTGTGGATGGTGTCATGACACGTGACCAGTGTGTCGACACAACAACCAACACCATAAAATATTTATGGTGTCCGCAAGTTGGTTGAATCGATCCACTGAATCCTCTTTTGATTCAATATAACAACATAATGAGAAACTCATGTGTCCTTTGCATATGATGATCTCAATCATAATTGCTTTAACGAATAGGCTTTGAATGATGTACTTTTATCCATAAAATCATGACGGATAGGAGAAGCATAATAAGGTATAAATGCATATGCTTGTGCATCAAATATATTATAATGCCACATTGGGGGAGCGGCGGAATTTAGGAATTGAACATACGTCTTCAACCCTATATGACAATATTTGAGGATAAAATGTTCATTGATCGTCCTCAGATTCGTGTGTGAACCATATTCTTCTGGTGTTTGCTTCTATTTATCCAAAAATATGGGTGTCCATAGTAGTTTCTTTAATGTATGGATCACCATATCAAAGCCAATCTATGTCAGAATTCCAAAAGATCATTTTCTTATGACGTTGGATTTAATTAGCGGTTACTTAGAACCTACTAAGTTGACATATAATCTTCTCTAATACTCGTTTACATTCGCAGTCATTTAGAGGTAATGCAAAGGAGCTCAAATGAATTCTCACTTGTATCTTTTTCACATGAAAAATCGTGGCGTAAATTTCTTTATAATGTGGAAAACAAAATTCAATTTTCTTTTATCGCATAAATTGTCAATTTGACATATGCTCAATATATACATCGAAACGTAACTCAAGTTCTTTAGAGTAAATCGATGGGGATTGTAATGAAAATGTATTGTAATCCCAATTAGGCAGGTGTATTATGAATCCCAAAGGAAAATATATACTGATCATTATCACTTTCTTTGATATACTAATCATTATCATATACTATTGATATAGTGTTACTGTTCTTCAGTACTATTATTTTAGGGATTACATTGTGCGTTTCTTTGCACACGGTTCTTTGTTTCATGCCTATATTATGATGTGTTGCTTTACTTTATACAATACTTTGCAAAGTTAGATGTAGAAAATTGAATCATGTGTATTATGAATAAAATTTGAATAATCTCAATTCCTTTAGAGAAGATTCAAAAAATTAACATGCCAACGATTACATTTAGTCTTATCCAATTTAGAGAGAGAAATTTTAAGACCAAAAGTCTAATTTTGGACCAAAAGTCGTATTTAGGCGTAATGGCCTTTATAAGGATATCTTAAAATTTTTAAAGTAGACTAATCAAAGTCTATCTTGGATTGAGCCAGATCCTTTTTGCTCTTTTAATAGCTGCAATGATGAGATTTGTCATTTAACATATTCTTCCCAGATATTATGTTTTTAGTTGTAAACTCATTTTCAATGTTACTGTTGGATATTGAAGATACTTTTCCAAAATCCGCGTACTCATATGATTTTTCATATTTATTGAAAGTCGTAGCTAATTCTTTGCTAGCTTATAATGTACGTATCAATAGTTCATTGAATTACAACAATGGCAGAGTGCTTCACTGCACATGACATGTCCCCTATGTCATCTTTTAAATGTTACATTGTTTCCACTTACTTTTGGATGATTATATGAATTTTACGTCCATGGTAATTACCCTTTGTTTTAGGGTCGTTGCATTACTTTGCCCAATTTGTTCAAGAATATATATATATTTTTCTAAGACCTTACATCGTCATTGTTTTTTGATTTAGGGTTGTTGCATTACTTAGCAAAATGTGTTCCAGAAAATTTCTTTTTCTCATACCTTACATTGTCATTACCCTTTGGTTTAGGGTTGTTGCATTACTTTGCATAATTTGTTTCAGGAAATTTCTTTGTCTAAGACCTTACATCGTCATTACTCTTTGTTTTCTCATAACTTACATCATCATTGCCCTTTGTTTTAGGGTGATTGCATTACTTTGCATAATTAAATTTCAGGGATTTTTTTCTTAGACCTTACATTGTCGTTCAAGATATTGAAATTATTTATTTAGCTATTTACATAAAGCAATTTGCATAAATATACCATGCTCAAGCCTTAGTCGGCTTAATAGGGGAATTTGGTACTCAAATTCTTCAGAGTCCAATATGTCAAAACTAAAATGTGATGGTTAAACCATCTTTAAAATAGAGGAAGAATATAATGTATTAATCTCGTAGTCTAAATGACATGCACGACGACTAATATAAACCAATATACATTATGGTAACTCCGATGCTTCGTGAAATTTCGTTATCACAATAAAATTTTGATTTTTCCATTTTCATTGCATGTGAAGTTTAATGAAATTCCATTATCGTTGCTTTCTACACAATAAATAAGATATCCATGTTGAAAAATTTTCAATAAATAAAAATTGGATCTCTAGAGAGAAATTTGTAATGGTCATATTTTTCTTGCTTCGTGAAAATACTTTTCCACATTATAGGTTTGTCACTTTTTCTTTATATTACGAAGCTCATGAAATTACATTATCAGAGCAGTGTTCAAACTAAATAATATGTTAAATAAAACAATTATTTAACACTAATAAAATGAACATATAACGCTTCATGTTTCACATTTATATAAAATACTAATGCAATTTCACATTTAATAGAGCATTATATCATATAAATAACTGAAACAAAATATAATAAAAGCAGAGCGTCAATATAAATATTACTTGTAAGTTTGCCAAATAAACTGCATATGAAGCGATTGCTTTATCTCCGTCTCCAAGTAATCGTCACGTATTGATCGCCGTATCGTAATTGTTATGCCACATAAAAACAATATTCATATGATTAGTCACTTTAATCATATATATTTCACATTTATCATATAAATTAAGCAATTTCACATTTACCATTAAGTTCGTAAAACAGTAAATAGTAATAAAGTAAATAGTCACACAGTGAAGTAAATATAAATTACTGTGCGGTAATTTCAAAAATTACCTTTAAATTTTTTATCCCAAAAAGAAAATTCTGTTTTTTTTTCGTGGGTCGGGTCAGCAGATCCGGGTCAGGCCCAACAAGACCGGGTCGGGTCAAGCTTCTGCCGACGAAGCTTTGTCGGTAGAACTTCTGGGAGGCAGCCTTACCCGACGAGTTGTCGTCGGTAGAAGCGGGATCGGATCTTGGCTGTGCTGGCGATCGGATCGGGGCTGCTGGACGAAGGGGGACCGGATCGGGGCTGCTGGAGCGGCGTCGATGGCGCTGGAGGAGGCCGGATCGGGGGGGGTCGATGCAGGTGATCGACTGGATCGGTGGGGGGGGGACGATCCGGGTTGCAGCGGCGATCGGAGGGCATCGAGGCGAGTCAGAAACTAGGCCGAGCGGCGATGGCCGATCGTCGGACGAATCGGAGGTTGGATCCGATCGGAGAGTGAGCAAATCGGCTGGGCTGGCGCTCGGCTGGGCTGGCGTCGTCGGCGCTCGGCTGGGCCACAGAGAGAGCAGACGTCTTCGCCGCGACTGGGTCGAGGCCGATCGGAGGTTGGCGTCGTCTGGGCTGCTGGATCGAGCCAGGCGAGGCAGCGTCGTCGGCGCGGGATGTGGTCCGATCTGGATCGATGTCGTCATCGGAGGTGGGCTGGCATAGGAGCAGGGCAGCTGCTGGTGCAGCTAGCGGCGGCGGGCCGAGCTGGGGCAGTCCGATCTGCACGGCGGCGAGGCGATCTGGAGAGGTGCAGGTGCCCAGAGCAGATTTCTGGGTGTGCCGATGAGATGCTATGCTCTGCCGACAAGCCTATCGTCGGTAGAGTGGTAGCCTGGATTTTTCTTCCTTTTCCGACGACGAGTTGTCGCCAGAAGTCATCGTTGCCGACAAAGTGGTTGTCGGCAGAAGGGATTTCTGGTGAGGAGGTCTTCTTTTCCGGCAGAAGTGTTTTGCTGGGGTTTTTTTTCAGAGACAAAGACCTAGGGTTTTTTTCTCTTTTTTTTTTTCTGGCTAAAGCAAAGTGCTGATAACGTGTTGTAGAATAATCGGAATTGGTCTACTCATTTCATTGATAATCCCCTTTATATAGGGTGAGTATTACAACGGTAATAGGAAATACATTAATGACAATAATGACTACATAATTATCTATCGTCAGTTACATTGACGAAGGCACATAATACGTTTTTCCTTCAACATATGTATTGTTGTTCTTGTACATTAGAGTTCTCGTGACTTAGCAGATGGAATAATAGTTGCGCATTGATGGAAGCCATGGAGGTCGAGCTTGCTGGTTGCGCATTGATGATTGGGAGAAATGTAAACAAAAGGTCGCTCGGACTGTGGAGAGTTGTGCAGGAGGAGATAATAGTCAAGGAAGGTTGAGACTTGTTGCTGATTACGTGCAGAGAACACTACATATGTGGCTTCAAGGTTTGAGGGATGGCGTTGGGGTTAGCGCAACCTCTGGGGGCACGTGACTGGTTGGATTGCTGAGGGATTGATTATGACTTTTGTTCTGATTTTTTCCATCCTCTTAGATTGTTGGGAAGCTTGTAGTGATAGTGGCTCTGTGGCTGGTAGGAGAGACTGATGAAGGGAAGAAGAGCATCGAAGCACAGTTTGAGAAGCTGATTAAATATTCGACTGTTATTCGAGTGTTGGATTGAAGCAGAAGAAACCACATCTTAGCAGAATGCCTGAATGGTGCTTGGAGAGATTAACTTCAGTCTTGGAACCTTCTATAACTCACAAATAGGACTCGCGATTAATCACAAAGAAACATCTGCCAGAACTAGATCTCTACCAAATTTACAAGAACTGGGCACATAGCATAAACCAATAGAAGATTAGTAATACTCAATGTTACATTTCTAAAGTTGGATAATTAGGGAGACAGATAATTCGAAGTGTACACACATGAAATATAGCTTTTCAATCACAACACTAACAATGCGCTAGGAAGTAGGCTTAAACAGTTGGATAATTAGGGAGACAGATAATTCGAAGTGTACACACATGAAATATAGCTTTTCAATCACAACACTAACAATGCGCTAGGAACTAGGCTTAAACAACTTCACATCTCTTCTGCATCAAATAGCTGAGCAATCTTTGCCTTTGCCTCTTCATAACGTAACCTCCGGTGAAGTCGAGCTTGATGATTAACAAATTCCCGGAATAAATCCTTAAGCAGCTTAGCAGTGTTGTATTCTTCAGTTTCGGAGAGGACAACCTTCAACTCATTGCTAGTTTCAGTTCTACTCTGTAACATTTTGGAAAGAATGGTAATTTTAGTAAAGTGTTGATATTTTATGCTACTATATGCTAGCTATTTAAAATTATGTTCAGTTTTGGTATGCTTCTAGAGAGTTACTGTGTTACAAACTTTATGTAGTTATAAATCGCAAAATTCAATCTAATGAACTTTAGATAAATTGAATTATTTCCAAACAATGTGGCTGCAGTATGATGATGCTGAAACACTTACAGGGTAACAATGATTTATTTCCAAACAATGCCAGTTTTCCTTTTCCTTGGGTTTTACCAGTCATTCAAAGCCTAATCTTCACATGGCAATGCAGGAACAAATTTAACACAAAAGACACTAGGTACAAGAAGCTACATTATAGAATTCTTCGGTAGATTCATGCTCTGTAGTCTGTATGTTAGAAAATAAATGGACTTGTTACAATAATATCCAGAATACATGAATCATAAGCAAAATATGAATACTACTTCAACATGGATAATGATTTGTGCTTTCCTAGTTGTATTAGGAAACTGCGTATTGTTCCTAAAGCTAAGGAAACCTTATCGGATTCTATGAGAGGAATACTACAGTGATTCATTCAGTGTCTAATTAGGTTTCTTGTGATTCAAGTAGTCCTTTATGGATGGACTCTTGAATCACAGATCCCTTATATATAGATGATTTAGTCCCTGTTGATCCCATCGTCTTTAGCCTTTTGTTCTGTCCATATCAGAAGCTTTGGTGGTGATCTAACAGAAGGCACAGCCTCATTGTTTCTTGTTTCAGGTTCTATATCAGAGATGGATCCGATTAAAGGAGCTGATGGTATGATGCTGATCATGTTTCTGGTTTAATGTTCTTGTTCTGTATTTTCTGGTTTTATATCTTGTTTAAGTTCAAGCATTATGAATTTGGTATTGAGCATGATGTTTTGTTATTGAAAGTAACAAATGGTATCAGAGCACATCTGTGCTCATAAAATCGGTTGCTTGATCAAAGTATTTTTTGAAAACCAATTTTAAAGAACAAGGAAATTTTCTGGTTTTGTTTTCGGGTCGTGTTCTTGGCAACCCATGTGCAAAAAGGCTGACCCGGTTCATACCCAACCCGAAGCAAAAGTTTTTAAACTGCAGAAATAGCCGTTGGCTCTTAACGGTCGATTTCTGCAAAAAGATGATAAGGGAAAGAGATGAACCAGAGAAGCCAGAGATGCTCTGCGTCTTGTATGGAATTCAACTCCAACACAGCCATGGATTAAGAAGCCAAGATCAAGGCAAATGCTGCAATCAGAGATGCTTCCGCTTTAAAAAACCTTTATGCAGCAAAATTTGGGAAAAAGCAAAATCAGGTTTTTCGTAAACAATTTCAATTCAAGCATGTTATACTATAATAATTATATGTATATATATGCATAAAAACCCTAGAGCACTCCCAGCGTGCACATAAGTTGGGAATTGTGTTCTTCTGTGGCTGGGTGAAATTTCAATACAGATTATGCTCTATGGAATTGGATTGAAGCAATGAAGATATGTCTGTGACTCTATTATACATATTATGATCTCCTTAAGTTTTATATATGCTAATAGAATTACAGATGCAGGGATTTCTTTAAAAGTTTTCTTACAAAGACGAATTCTGGTTAGAAAGCATAAAGATGGAAATCATCAATTTTGTAGTATTCTACTGATATCAATGAGCATATTGCACAAAGCATTCCTCATTGATGTTAGGAGAATACATATGATTATAAAAACAAGATTGATAATTGTGTTTTGAGTTCTAAAATCATATCATTGTATCTTCCAAATAAGTGACAGATTATGATTTTAGAACTCAAAACAGCAATATGCATATCAAACTGAATTATCTCTGGATACATAGAAATTTTCTTCTGTCCAAAGATGTGGATTATTTTCTCTGTATAACATAGTTTGGTTTGACATGGCTTATTGATCAAGACTTACAGAATAATACAAAATATTTAGCTTCTGCTCAAAAGTGTTGCTTTAATATTGTTTTATGGTTTATGGACTGAAAGATGCAAGTATATATAGAATCATGTGTTTTCTCTGTTGGTTTTGATTTTGAGTTTGATGATTTTGCTTCTGCATTGCTTGTTTTTTAAATAAGCTAACAACTTCATAAAACACTGAAAAATCTTTAAAGCCTTACAAAACCAAGAACTCACTAAGTTTCTTTTCTTCTTTTGCTTCTAGGAAAACATTATGTGAATCTTAATTCAGTTTTGGTACTTACTGGAACAAACTATAGAGCCTGGAAAGAATCGATAGAAAACTACATGAGTGTGCAAGACAACATGGATTACTGTTTCTTTGAAGGCATGCCAGAAGTACCAGCTGGAGATGATTCTAAGGAAGTTAGAGACCATTATAGGAAGTGGATGAGGTCAAACAGGATGGCTAAAAACCTTATTAAAACATCTATGTCAAACACCATAAGGGGCAGCATTGCAAAACCAGACTTAGCAACAGAATTCATGGATGCTATTGCAGCCAAATTTAAAGAAAGTGAAAAGTCTGAGATTGCTAGGCTTAATAAGGAATATCATAGTATAGAATTTTCTCAGTCTGGATCAATTAGAGAGCATATTCTAAAGCTAGTAAACATCAATGCTAGACTAAGGGAAATGTGGCAGGGAGTTAAAGATGAGTTGATAGTACATCATGTACTTGATACACTCCCTAGCAGTTATAGCCACTTAAGAACTAGCTATAATGCTCAAAAGGAAAACTGGTCTATAGATGAGTTGATCTCTATATGTTGTGATGAAGAGGAAAGGATCAAGAAAGAACAAGGAGAGCCTAGCACTACAGTAAACCTTGTTGAAAAGCCTAAGAAGAAAAAGCCTCAGAACAAGCTTAAACCTGTCAAAACCATCACTAAAGCTTCAACCTCAGGAGAAACAAAACCTTTCCGGTTCAAGTGCTATTTTTGCAAAAAGATAGGACACATGAAGAAGGATTGTACTGGCTACAAGAATTGGTTGGTTAAGAAGGGTAAACAATTTTCTCAGATTTTTGCTTTAGAAATTAACCTTTTAAATGTTGAACCTACTAGCTGGTGGTTAGATTCTGGTTCTCCAGTGCATATAACTAATTCTTTGCAGGGATTCACAAAGAAGAGAACCCAAAAAAATGATGAAATCAACCTAAGAGTGGCAAATGGCATGCGAGTAGCAGTCAATGCAATAGGCACATTGAGGCTCAGTTTTGGTTCTGGAAGATTTTTAGTTTTAGATAATGTTTTTTATGTACCTTCCATTAGAAGGAATTTAGTTTCGGTTAGTCTTTTGGTCAATGCTGGTTGTAGACTTTTGATTGATGATAATGGAATAATTATTTCAAGGAATTCTATGAATATTGGTTCTGGTGCAATCATGAATGGTTATTTACAGCTCAATTGTTCTACACTTCAGCAAGAAATTTCTTTTGTTGAAACAGAAAGAACAAAACCACTAGAATGCACTCAAAGTCCTAACACTTTAACAGGTGTTAAAAGAACTAAAATCAATGAAAAGTCTGCCTTTTTGTGGCATAGAAGACTTGGCCATATTTCTGCAGAAAGACTGAAACTTCTGATAAAAAACAATATCTTACCAGAACTAGATTTTTCAGACTTAAATGAATGTGTTGAGTGCTATAAGGGAGAACTCACAAACTTGAGGAAAAAGACTGCATATAGAAGCCAAAATCTACTTGAATTAATCCATACTGATATATGTGGCCCTTTTAAGCATAAGACTATCTGTGGCAATGTGTATTTTATCACATTTATAGATGATTACTCCAGATTCTACTATATTTTTCTACTCTCTGCGAAATCTCAAGCTTTAAAAGCTTTTCAAGTTTACAAAACTGAGGTAGAAAACCAACTGGAGAGGAAGATCAAAACAGTAAGATCAGATAGGGGGGGAGAGTTTTATGGAAAATACACAGAGAAAGGCCAATCTAAGGGTCCTTTTGCTTTGTTTCTTGAGGAACATGGCATAAAAGCTCAATACATGACATCATTTAACCCTCAACAGAATGGTGTTGCTGAGAGAAAGAATATGACACTTTTAAACATGGTCAGATGCATGATGTGCACCACTGGCCTACCTAAATTCCTATGGGGTGAAGCTTTGAAAACAGCAAATTATATTTGCAACAGAACTCCAAGCAAAGCTATAGATAAAACCTCATTCGAATTGTGGTCTGGAAGAAAACCAAGTCTTCATCACTGCCATGTTTGGGGATGCCATGCAGAAGCAAGAGTTTACAACTCAAACATTAATAAACTTGATCCTAAAACAATTAGCTGCTATTTTATTGGTTATCCAGATAAGTCTAAAGGGTATAAGCTTTATTCTTCTAAACATTCACCTAGGATTTTTGAAACACATCAAGTAAAGTTTCAGAGTGAAAAAGTGCATAATACAAAGCTTGAAGATTTATCTGCAGACTTTGAAGAAATTATGCTAGATGAAGATATGGAAATAACTTTACCTTTCAAAACCAATAATTTAGTCTCTGAAAGTTTGACAGAAACCAATGCAGAAGATCAAATTTTTGATCAAGAAATGCAAATGGATGAGGATCAAGCTGAACCTGCAGTTCAGCATGAGCCTCAAGTGAACCATCCAGAAGAAAACATAGAGCAACATAACCTTCCTGTAAACCAACAAAATCCACCTCCTCAGTTTAGAAGGTCCACCAGAGCCAAGAAACTAAAATATGGGGAAAATAGTGATTATCATGTCTATTTTAATGAAGGGGAAGTAGAAATAGACTGCTCAGATGACAATGATCCCACTAGTTTTGCTCAAGCAGTAGAAAGTTCAGAGTCTATGCAGTGGCAGATTGCAATGCAAGAAGAAATAAGGTCAATGGATAATAATGCAGTGTGGGAGCTAGTTGAACCAAATTCAATCCAGAAACCTATAGGCTGCAAATGGGTGTTTAAAACCAAAAGAGATGCATTTGGAAATGTTGAAAGACATAAAGCACGACTTGTAGCTAAAGGTTTTACACAAAAAGAAGGAATTGATTTCACAGAAATCTTTTCACCAGTTTCAACAAAAGATTCCTTCAGAATTATCATGGCCTTAGTGGCACATTTTGATATGGAACTCCATCAAATGGATGTTAAAACAACTTTCTTGAATGGTGATTTGGATGAGATGATCTATATGAAACAACCAGAAGGTTTTGTCAATGCTGGCAGTGAGCATTTAGTCTGCAGGTTAAAGAAATCCATTTATGGATTAAAGAAGGCTTCTAGACAATGGTATAAGAAATTTGATTCAGTAATCTCTTCTTTTGGATTTACTGAAAATATAGTTGATGAATGTGTTTATCTAAAGGTCTCTGGGAATAATTTCATATTCCTAGTATTATATGTTGATGATATACTCTTGGCAAGCACTAATGTTAAAATGCTAAAGGATACCAAGAGCTTTCTGTCAAAGAATTTTGACATGAAAGACTTAGGTGAGGCTTCATATGTACTTGGAATAGAGATTAAAAGAGATAGAACTCGAAAGCTTTTAGGCCTATCTCAGAAGAATTATATTTCTAAAGTACTGAAAAGATTCAATATGGAAAAGTGCTCAACTGGTGAAGTACCTATGTTTAAAGGGGACAAGCTAACTAAAAACAAGTCTCAGGATGCAAAAGCTGCTATGCATTCTAAACCATATGCTAGACTCGTTGGTAGTTTAATGTATGCTCAAGTCTGCACCAGACCAGATTTGGCTTTTCCAGTTGGAATCATGTCTAGGTTTCAATCAAATCCTAGTCATGAGCATTGGGTTGCAGGAAAGAAAGTTTTGAGATATCTGCAGGGTACTAAAAGTAATATGCTGGTATATAGACATGTGGAAGATCTAAATCTCACAGGATATTCAGATTCTGACTTTGCTGGGAATTTGCCTACATCTAATAAGTCAACCTGTGGATATGTTTTCATGATGGCTGGAGGAGCTATAGCCTGGAAGACTATGAAGCAAACCTTGGTGACAACTTCTACAATGCAGGCTGAGTATATTGCTGTTTATGAGACCATGTGTGAGGGACTTTGGATTAGAAATTTTCTGATTCAAACTGAGGTTTTAAGTCACATAGTTGAAGACAAACTTGTGATCAATTGTGATAATGAAGCAGCTGTGTTCTTCTGTAAAAATAACAAAAGGTCTAGTAATTCAAAACACATTGATTTGAAGTACTATTGTTGACAGTAGCCAGAGAGGCTACAGCAGGCCCACAGACCCGCAGCAAAGGCACCAGGGCCCGGCTCAAGGGTCGGGACCGGATCACCAGCACCCGGCCTCGGGGCCTGGCACTCTGTTCTGCCTCCAGGGACCCAGGGGCCGGGAGCGCCAGCCTGCCTAAGAAGGCACCAGAAAGTATAAACAGAAGGGAACCAGTCCCACATCGAAGAGTAAGGCCAGCCCTTACCCCCAACCACCTATATATGGGCCCCAACTACCTTCTTTATGAGGTAACTTGTCTCTCTCCCTGCTTACATACGTGCCTTAGTTATATACATTCCAACTATACTAACTTAGGCATCGGAGAGGTGAAGGCCGGCCCGCCCGGTATTCCCTTTAGTGAGCAGGATTGCAGGAAATAGAGTTGGATTCATCAAGTATCTACTAGACCCCCGGGTTTAGGCAGAAACAATTGGCGCCGTCTGTGGGAATCAGTTCAAAAGGCTGTGTTGCTCTACCAACAGGTAGAGATCAGTCAGTGTTCTTATTATTCCATCGGGAAGGGAAAAAAAAAAAAAAAAAAGAAGAAGAAGAGAGATCGGAGATGAGTTAAGAGAAATGAACCACCAAGGGGGGGCACCCCGCAGTAGCACAGACGCTCACCTCCACCCCAGCCGTCACGCGAGAGCCGCGCGGCGACCGGGGCAACGGTCTGGATGGAGAGAGCCATGGGGGACCATCCGGCGTGCCGGATCCCCATCGCGACAGCTCGCAAGGCAAAGGCCCGGCAGAAGAGGAAGACAGTCCGGAGCGACGGGGCTCGCCTTGACATTCTCAGATGATTCAAGCGATCGATCTGAGAGCCCGGACCAGGACCTCACGTACAGCCCCGGCCATAGCGGTATGGCGGGAGAATTACGGGCGATGGCCGCAGAGGTCAGTCGTCTGAAAGAGGAGAGCGACAGGGACAGAGCTAAGTCCAACGCTCGGTACGAAGAGATGGAGGCGGTGAATACTGCCCTAGTGGCCGCCCTGGAGAGGGGACAGCAGCGTAATGACGCCATGGCCGGGGCACAGGCGGCAATCCCGCCAGTCCTACCTCAACGCACCGATGGAGGGCAATCTTCGGGCGGTCGGTCCGGTGACCCCGTACAGCAGAAGTCGCCATTAGGCGCAGGCCCGCCAAAGAGCGCGACGACCTCCCGCCAGCCCGACGCTTCGTCAGTAGATGGAGCTGAGAGGCCAACCGCGCGAGCACTACAGGCGCTGGCCGACACCGTGTCGAGCTTGAAAGCCCAGATGGAGGCTAACGAGAGAAGAGCCGCGCGGCCGATGGAGGGCGCCCGGTTTAATGAGCGCATGGGTCCCTTTTCGCACCGAGTCATGGAGTCGGGAAGATCTGGCAACCAGAAATCCCTCAAGCTCACCTACTCAGGATCCGACTGCCCGTACCAGCATCTGGACAGCTTCCGGTCCCAAACCTGGGCCAAGGGATACTCTGATGCAGTTTGCTGCAACATCTTCCAGGAGACTTTGTCCGGAGAGGCACTCGGCTGATTCTACGAGCTTCCGGCAAACTCGATCGAGGCGTTCGAGCAGTTGGCCGACCGGTTCGTGGGCCGCTTCATCCTCCGAGTCGAGGGAGCCCGGACGTCGACCATCCTCTTCAATTGCAGGCAAGCCCCCGGAGAGGAGCTGAGAACCTTTGTCAACCGCTGGCAGACGGCTACGGCCGGAGTTCGAAACCTAGACAAGGGCATCGCCGAGATGGCGTTTAAACAAGGGCTCCGAGCGGGCAAGTTTTCCTACGCCTTCCGGGTAGAACTCCCGCAGGGGTACGACGAGTTGATGGCTATGGCCATCAGGCATGCTCAGGCCGATCATGAGACCTATGGGCACCACTTGCAGAAGAGGAAGCGGGATGAGGAGCAGGAGGACCATCCCCGGGAAGAGAACCCCCCACCCGCCCTGGAAGCCAAGCCCAATCAGCGGACCGATAACCGCACCGCTCGGCCCAGCCAGAACGCCAACAACAGAAACTGGCCGCAGCGGCAGCAAAGGTCCTATTCTGATAAGCCTCAGAATGAGCACAAGCCAGCGCCGTTCCGCCAGGAGCGCCCCCTAGCAATCATGCCAGCACCACCGGTCAACCAAGAAGTCTTCACCGCTCTCACCACATCCTACGAGGATATCCTACTTGAGAACAGGAGTGTCATTCCCCCACCGCCCCCGAGAAGGTACCCGAAGGGGAAACTTACAACGGCGCAGACGGGCAAGTACTGCTCGTACCATGATGAGGCTACTCATCGAACAAGCAAGTTCCACGCTCTCAGGCAAGCGGTGCAGGTGTTGATTGATAACGGCCAGCTCCAGCGGTACGTGGGAAAAAGAGGGACAGACGCCGACCGGGAGCATGACCAGTCCTGGTGAAACCCGCTAGTCTGAGCGGTTAGTTTGGCATAGTTCGCGGTTCAACCGCTGTAAAAACAAATATATATGCAAACTACTTGAGAAAATTTTCACTGGCTCCAGTATATTCACATTCAAGCAGTAACCGATCCGGAAAGATTACAAGAAAAAGAGCAAGAAAATCCTAAGGAGCTACGACTCCGCCTTCGGCAGGCAATCCGCCAGCCTCTCCTGCGGAACCCTCGTCGTAGACGTCAGTTCCGGTGTGGACTTCGGCCCGGGCAGACTCGGCACCGTTGGTAAAAGAATCCAAGTCCGAGCGAATCACTTCACCCGGCTGCTCCTCCACCGCCTCCTCATGGATGTCCGACTGCTCATGGATATCTCCTTCAGCAGCAGTCGACATCAGGGAAGTGTCTAGCCATCCCTTCCCCGCCCATTCTGTATACGCATCCGAGATGCCCTCTTCCCTGGCCTTCACCAGAAACTCCAGGAACTGATCGCTCTCACGGTATTTGACGAGTCGCCGAAGCGAGCATCAAGCAATAATAACCCTACAATCGTTAGTAGTATAGAATAAGTAGGGATCGTTCTAGCCGGGGATTAAGGGTACCTGAAATATGAGAATGTTAACACAAATATTCACAAATACATATGCACACAATTGTCACACTTATATACATATATACATATTCACACATGAAATCATGGGGGATTGAGATAGGATCGGCAGCTAAGCTGCCACTAACACTAAGAACACAAAAATAAACCTAAACTACTATATACAAGTGATCATCATCTCTCACAAAACATTTAGCACCAAGACTCTTTAACATATAAACTCACATGCAAGAAAGTAAGGAACAAGTATCAACATGTTTAAATTCAAAATTAGTTCCGACTACAACTTAGTTGTAAGACTTCTCAAGTTTTAAGACCGAACTTTTGGTTATGGGCCCTAAAGTTATGTTAATCCTTTTGAGACTTAACAATTAATCACAATAGTCTAAATCGGAGACATGCAAAACAAGCAAGGTTGTCAATCATCTTATTTTAACATGTAAGAAATCCAAAGTACTATACCCTAAGTGAGCAAAAACAAATCAAAGCAACCTTTTGAGTATCTAGCCATATTTGTTATTACTCGGGTTTGATGAAACCTAACACCTAGATTTACATGCAAACAACAAATGCTTAAGCACAACTAATGTTTCGGTTTATAAGGTCCACTCTTTTAGATTTCTAACCAATTTCAAACCTAAACATGCATTTATACCACTGCCCTAATTATCTAACACATGAATTTACAAGTTACATATTACAAATTAGCATGCAAAATTCATTGTTCTTGTCGAAACCTAAACTTAACTCTAAGCATCGATTCAAACAAATCTTTAACATACAATTTACAAAACCAAAATCGATTCATACATAGACATATAAACCAACACCAAACATACATGAGTGTTTCATAGACAAAACTAAACATAACTAAACAAAAATTACTAAACCGAAAGAGGGGAGTGGATCACACTTTGAGACACCTTGAGAGCTTCACGTTGTGTGGATCCGGCGAAGTATGGAGGCTGGGGTGAGGCTGCACGGCAGTAGGTTGTGTCGGCAGTAGGTTGTGGAGGAGAAGTTCCAAGATTCGGCAAAGCAGAAACTTGGTTGAGGTGAGGTGAAGGTGGTTTTCAGTTTAGGTTTTTGTCTAGGATCTTTGGGGAATTTTAGTAGAGTTTAGGCTTTGTGTTTATGCTTGAGATGAGATGATTTTTCTGTAGGAAAACATGGCTATATATAGAGGCAAATTCGGCAGAAACCCTAGGTAGAAAAACTAGTCCAAATCGGCAAAGGCAATCCTTGTGCAACAAGGTTTTGGTTCCTTCCTTTCTTGGTTCTTCTAGGAAACTTCTTTTTCTGATTTTCTTCCTTGGATTGGGCTGCATATCTTCATGAACTTCTTGTGTAGGCTTGACAACTTCATTTGGTGAGCTTGGTTCATGGAAAAATGCCCCAAACCCGCAAGAACACAAGACCGGCAGCAACTCGGCTGGAATGACCTTGCTCCAGTAAATCCGACATATCTCCCTTCTCGGAGCTCCAATTGATGCGATTCCAAGTCTCAGATAAACTAGACACATATAGCCATCTTCCCATAAAATATCTCGATCAAATTCCTTGTGAATCGTCGGGAATGATTTTTTAAAGTTGGATCAAAGTCCCAGGAAAATCCTGGAAGCCCCTGGAATGGAATGCTCGGACTGCCGTTTTGCAGCCATCTTTTGGGTGACTTCCCGAACTCCGATTGATCTGAAATTTTAACACAACATTCTTCAGTATATGAATAATAAGCACATCAAATTTCAATAAATTCGGACAAGGATAGATCACCCTTTTGCTCATCTCAAAATCACGAAAAACACACATTTTGCACTATTTTCCAGATTTCTCATACTTAGTCATTTTTCGGATTCTTAACCATTTTTCGCCAAACTCTACCAAATTGACACTAAACTAAATTATGACTCTATCTTAGACAAATAAGGGTTAAACAAAGCATAAATGAGGGCATAAGCATATAATATCGTCGCACATTGTGCTCTTATCAACTACCCCACACTTATACTTTGCTAGTCCCTTAGCAAACTAAATTAAACTAAGCTCTAAACAAACTATTGCCCCTAACAATTTGTCTCAGGCTCGTATGTACACATAGCTTTCAAGTTAATGCATGAGAATGCTAAGCATGAAAATTCCAAGCTTCATGAACATGTAACATCAATAAGAACATATAAGAACAAAAGTAAGCATGTAGACATGTTAAGCTAATTCAATCCTCCTCACTAGGCATACTCTCTTCTTTTCTCTCGAAGCATGGTAATTCACTCATAAGTATATGCAAGCGAAAGATAATGAATTACAAAGAGTGACTTGCATATATCAAAGAAACGAAAGCACTTTGTGAATTTTTATGGAAAAACCTCATATGATAACTATATGCACCAATGAACCAAAACCATATGCTTACTCTTGAGATAATCTCCACAAATCAAGTTTAACCATCTTAAGAATCATGAAAAAGATCAATAAAAGGGTTGTAATGGGGCTAGGCTAAGAGGTATTCGATATTTGGATAAGGAGGCTTAAAAACGTCACCGTGGCCTTTGGCAAAGCTCAAATCTCCTTATGTCTTCTCGCCAAGGGTCAAATTTCATCTTGTTGGACCCATACTTCATTCTTTTCCTCCCATAACATTACAACAATAATCAAGACAATAACCATGCACAAAATTTTTTCTTTTCTTTTTCAAGCCGTGCCTTACATCTTTCTTTTCTTGCTCTCGGTATCTTTTTCTTTTTCTTTTGGTCCGAGCAAAAATGTTTCAAAATTTTTCATTTTTTCTTTTTCTAAGGCACGGCATACATATACACTTTTCATAAATTCATGGCTAAGTCTACCCCACACTTGTTCTTCTTCATCACTTCACGCAAAAACTCCTTCAAAAATCAAGCTTTGCCGACACACAATGGTCAAGACATCACTATACTAAGTTCATGGAAAGTGTTTAAGGGTGATGAAAGAAAAGGCTAATCGTAGGCTCAAAGGGGGTTTACTAAGGTGTCCCACGACGGGCTCCAATATGGCTCATGCTTTATTTGGCAATGGTGGTAAACCTAAATGATCTTTATTCAATCATATTCAAAATCAAGGTATTTTATGATTAAAAACGTTTTGAAAATCAACAAGAGTAAGTTCTAGCATACTAGAGTTCATTAAAAAGCTATGGCACATAGTCATCGAATAATCAAAGAATTATGAGGTTTCATTCTTCCTACGAATCTATTGAATTTTATCTTTTTATCACTCAAGAAGAAAGCAAATTGGCTCTAAAGCTCACATAGGTTGTTATGGAAACAAACTAGCTAAAACATGCATGCTTCGTTAATCAACAAGTCCTACATGCTCCTACCAATGCACAAAATCCATGAAACTCACAATTTTAATTGTATGCAAAACCATCATCTATGTATGCAAAGAGGAGAAAAACATCATTGACAATTTAGGGGCATCCTAAGACTCGAAACAAATTTAAACACTCTATTTTTGTAGAACAATTTTCTGAATTTTCTTTTCTAAACTAAGCACACCAAAACATAAACGGAATACGTTATCCCACCCCACACTTAGAAAATTACATTGTCCTCAATGTAAGTACAAATCTATATCAACGAATTTCCTAAGCATGCAATAGTCTAACATATACCAACATATCATCACAAATCAAAGAAAAAGAGAAGGGTTAAGAAATTTCAAACTCTCGGTGATGGCTCCTTCACTTTTCTTTGATCGACTTGGGTTGCCTCCCAATTAGCGCTTTGTGTTTATAGTCCATTGCCTAGACTTCTCACCATGTGTGTTGTGTGTTCATCATGCCATGTGCAGCTCCGCAGTTGGGGCAGCAGCCCCTCTCAGCAGTAGGATTTTCTTGGCAGGCAAGCTTCTCTCGGCAGACGTGTCTGCTTCTTTTGAGGCCTGATTTTGGGTGTGTTCCACTATCCTAATAGAAATGTGTTCTGAATAAATGTTGTAGTCGACACACAGAGCTTTCCAACGGTATAAAATTCGCCTCAATCGGACCAGTAGAAGTACTCTTTGTTTGGCCATTAATCGGACCTATTGATCTGCCCAGTTCTCTGCTCCGCCAGATTGACCTTCGTGCACTCAAATTGAAACTGGGAGCAGCTCGAAAATCCAAATCCACTTCTGTAAAATCCTACGGAAACTAGACTCAGAGATCTTTCCAACGGTGTATGGCTCACTTTCCCAGATTTTGTGAGCTGAAAACGGCAGCCATCCAAAGTCGACGGACTGCGCTGCCCGATTTCTGTTTGGGTAGAACTTCCGTATTTCCTGCACTTTTCTTTCAAGTTCGACCTGCACACACACAAAACACATCAAAGCGAACAAAACACAAAGATAAATGCAAGAATATACAAAGCTATACAAGCCATGGCATTAGCAAATACAAACAATTTTCAAACAATTTCAAGCTATTAACACACGACAAATTTACAAAACAAATAACATTCAAATATAACAAGTTTTTATAATCCCCGGCAACGGCGCCAAAAATTGACGAGTCGCCGAAGCGAGCATCAAGCAATAATAACCCTACAATCGTTAGTAGTATAGAATAAGTAGGGATCGTTCTAGCCGGGGATTAAGGGTACCTGAAACATGAGAATGTTAACACAAATATTCACAAATACATATGCACACAATTGTCACACTTATATACATATATACATATTCACACATGAAATCATGGGGGATTGAGATAGGATCGGCAGCTAAGCTGCCACTAACACTAAGAACACAAAAATAAACCTAAACTACTATATACAAGTGATCATCATCTCTCACAAAACATTTAGCACCAAGACTCTTTAACATATAAACTCACATGCAAGAAAGTAAGGAACAAGTATCAATATGTTTAAATTCAAAATTAGTTCCGACTACAACTTAGTTGTAAGACTTCTCAAGTTTTAAGACCGAACTTTTGGTTATGGGCCCTAAAGTTATGTTAATCCTTTTGAGACTTAACAATTAATCACAATAGTCTAAATCGGAGACATGCAAAACAAGCAAGGTTGTCAATCATCTTATTTTAACATGTAAGAAATCCAAAGTACTATACCCTAAGTGAGCAAAAACAAATCAAAGCAACCTTTTGAGTATCTAGCCATATTTGTTATTACTCGGGTTTGATGAAACCTAACACCTAGATTTACATGCAAACAACAAATGCTTAAGCACAACTAATGTTTCGGTTTATAAGGTTCACTCTTTTAGATTTCTAACCAATTTCAAACCTAAACATGCATCTATACCACTGCCCTAATTATCTAACACATGAATTTACAAGTTACATATTACAAATTAGCATGCAAAATTCATTGTTCTTGTCGAAACCTAAACTTAACTCTAAGCATCGATTCAAACAAATCTTTAACATACAATTTACAAAACCAAAATCGATTCATACATAGACATATAAACCAACACCAAACATACATGAGTGTTTCATAGACAAAACTAAACATAACTAAACAAAAATTACTAAACCGAAAGAGGGGAGTGGATCACACTTTGAGACACCTTGAGAGCTTCACGTTGTGTGGATCCGGCGAAGTATGGAGGCTGGGGTGAGGCTGCACGGCAGTAGGTTGTGTCGGCAGTAGGTTGTGGAGGAGAAGTTCCAAGATTCGGCAAAGCAGAAACTTGGTTGAGGTGAGGTGAAGGTGGTTTTCAGTTTAGGTTTTTGTCTAGGATCTTTGGGGAATTTTAGTAGAGTTTAGGCCTTGTGTTTATGCTTGAGATGAGATGATTTTTCTGTAGGAAAACATGGCTATATATAGAGGCAAATTCGGCAGAAACCCTAGGTAGAAAAACTAGTCCAAATCGGCAAAGGCAATCCTTGTGCAACAAGGTTTTGGTTCCTTCCTTTCTTGGTTCTTCTAGGAAACTTCTTTTTCTGATTTTCTTCCTTGGATTGGGCTGCATATCTTCATGAACTTCTTGTGTAGGCTTGACAACTTCATTTGGTGAGCTTGGTCCATGGAAAAATGCCCCAAACCCGCAAGAACACAAGACCGGCAGCAACTCGGCTGGAATGACCTTGCTCCAGTAAATCCGACATATCTCCCTTCTCGGAGCTCCAATTGATGCGATTCCAAGTCTCAGATAAACTAGACACATATAGCCATCTTCCCATAAAATATCTCGATCAAATTCCTTGTGAATCGTCGGGAATGATTTTTTAAAGTTGGATCAAAGTCCCAGGAAAATCCTGGAAGCCCCTGGAATGGAATGCTCGGACTGCCGTTTTGCAGCCATCTTTTGGGTGACTTCCCGAACTCCGATTGATCTGAAATTTTAACACAACATTCCTCAGTATATGAATAATAAGCACATCAAATTTCAATAAATTCGGACAAGGATAGATCACCCTTTTGCTCATCTCAAAATCACGAAAAACACACATTTTGCACTATTTTCCAGATTTCTCATACTTAGTCATTTTTCGGATTCTTAACCATTTTTCGCCAAACTCTACCAAATTGACACTAAACTAAATTATGACTCTATCTTAGACAAATAAGGGTTAAACAAAGCATAAATGAGGGCATAAGCATATAATATCGTCGCACATTGTGCTCCTATCAGTATTTGAGAGCGACCCGCTCGAAGAGTTCCTGGTCATCTTCCCCGGCCGGAGCAGCAGAGGCGGCGCGCAGAGCAGCGGCTCCCACTTGGAGCTCGTCCACCTTGGACTCCAGTGCGGCCCTCTCCTCCTCCAGGAGCCGATTCTGCTCTTTCAGTTCGGCCCTCTCCTTATCCAGGATCCGGTTCTGCTCCTCCAGCTTCTTGGCCCTCTCCTCCGATCTGGCCTTCTCCCGGTCCGAGCGAGACTTCTCCACCTCCAGGCGCTGCCGGGTCTCGGATAAAGCAGTTATCTGTCTCTGCAGCTCCGATAGCCCCTCGCTCGCGTCCGGTTCGTACAGACTGTACAGCAACTGCGCAACACCAAAGAGTTGGTCAAGCAGCAAAAGAAAGCAAGTTACAAGCAGTACAGTGGGACCGTGCGGTACTTACCCGGAGGACGGATTCCTTGCATTTTGGACGATTCCTGCCCGCCAAGGCTCCAGCAACCCCGGGTCTGTCCAGGCCAAGGCCAGCCAGGTCCGCCGCCACTTGCCGAGCGATTGCACCATCCGGGCTTCCCCTTGATGCATCCGCAGGCGCTGGGCTACTCTGCCGAGCAGCAGCAGCAGCATTCTCCCCAGCAGCGTTGGTCTGCGCACCGCTGGTAATCCGGAACCGTTTGGCCAGGTTCTCCCGTGCCGACCCACCGGTCAGCGTCACCAGCGCGGAGGAAGGAACGTCCCCGACCTTCCGTTTCTCTCCCCGGCCCTCCGGAGAAGAGGATCGTGCGCTTGCCGGGGCGACGCGAGCCACGCGCGGCACAGACACCGGGCGGTTGGGGATCCTAGTCGCTCCACCGGGAATCTTTAAGGTCCCCCCCGGTACTCTTGCCCTTTCCGGGCGCCAGAAGGCCTGCGGCATGATGGGTCTTCACCCGCTTCAGGACATAGGCATCCTCATCGACTTCCATGGCCCTTGGCTCCGCCAGAGTCGTAAGTCGACCGGACCCGTCGTTCACCGACGTCCGCGAGACGATCTCGGCTTTCTCCTTCAGCTGGTTGAGGAGGTCTTCCCCGTCCATGGAGAGAGTGGTTTCGGGCTTGATAGTCGCCCGAGAAGATGCACCTGCAAGGAAGGAAAACGGTTAGTATTTCGCAAAGCTAGCACAAGGTATCACCGCTCAAGCGCTTCCTACGCACCGGGACCCCGCCCAAGCTGGCAGTATTCCAGCACTTCTCTTCGGATGAAGTTGTAAGAACTCCGTTCCAGATCGTCCCAGCATCCGGTTATGGTCGAGATCCTCTCACGCTCCAGATCGGACAGCTCGTACGACTGGTCGCCAATGGGTTGGAAGGCGCCAGGAACACAGTACATTCTATTCCTCGCCTGCCACTTCCCGCCCACCATCACCACTTTCTTCCTCCAGCTGTTGTCTACCCATGAAGGCATATTGGTAACAATCGGTGGAGGCTTCCGGGTGTTGAAGGACAGGCAACCACGGGACCCCTGCTTCCGGGAGTACGACAGCCTGTACAAGGCCCGGAACTCGTTCACCGTGGGGATGTTCATCCCGGAGAACTCGTACAAGCAGCCGAGGCTCAATACTCGTCTCCACTGGAGCCCAGGAAGCTGCGTGGGTGACACTTGCAGCGCACTGAGCATGTACTGCACGTAATGCGGCAGCGGGAACGACAGTCCATGCCGGAACTGATCCTGATGTGCAGCAACCCAACCTTTTTCCGGGTTGCAGGCTGACTCTCCAGGATTCAAGGGCCGTAGCAGCACTCTATCCGGGATACCCCACGCTTCCCGCAGCGCCTCAATCTCTTCAGGGGTCATGCTCTCCTCCGGTTCATCGCACACCACAGCGTGCTTCCCGCTGCCGATGGTGTAGCTCGCAACCGAAGCATCTGCAAGCCGCACCCCGTGTGGTATTTCAGTCTCCGAGGATTCAGAACTAAGCCAGTCGTCCAGCCTCTGCGCATCGTCCACGAGGGGACCTCTGGCAGCCAATTCGGAAGCCCGGTCAGAACCTGAGGACGACATCTTAACCTAGGGGAAGAACACAAAACCCTAGTTCTCGTCAGCAACAGGCTACAACAACGCCTTCTACGGCCTCTCCCCACGTTCGCCGCAAAGCAGTTCCGTCAGCGGCAGAGAATCCCCCCCCCGCCGCAAAACAGCAAAGCCAATAACAAGAATAACACCGAGGACAATCGGCCCTGGGAAAGCAGCGCGCAATGGTAGGGAGCGCTCAAGAAAGCAGATCTCGTAGGGCAAGAAGGGCTCAGAGTGCTCGCCGGATATCTCTCTTTCTCTTAGTTTCTCCAAAGCAAGAAGCAACAACAGAAAGAAGAGCAGAAGAGGCCTTTTTATAGAAGGGACCAGTGCCCTAGGTAATCGAAATCCCTCCAAAAACAAGTAATCAGAGCAACTCAAAAACCTGCGAATACAGGCCCTACATCTCGAGACCGCCCCGCGCTGGCACGTGTCCCAGCATTGGTAATCTCCCCATGCCATCATAACTGACGGGACTGATGGACTTCCTCCTTAAATACATGTCAGCCACTTGTCCCACACGCTGGCGACATGAAGGTAGTAGCGGGAATCAAGGAGTCAGGCCCTCCCACTTCCCCAGATTCCACGCTTGCACGGCAATCTTCGCTGCATTTCTCGAAGACCTCTCTCGCGGTTATGATCATCCAACCGCTTGGAGAGCACCCATCCGGGTATGAAGCCTCGTCTCGCTATGGCTGGACGCCCGGTCGAGGATCGCCCGGCACCATGACAGTTCGCGGTTATGATCATCCAACCGGCTGCATGGCTTCTTCGCTGCATTTCTCGAAGACCTCTCTCGCGGTTATGATCATCCAACCGCTTGGAGAGCACCCATCCGGGTATGAAGTCTCGTCTCGCTATGGCTGGACGCCCGGTCGAGGATCGCCCGGCACCATGGCAGTTCGCGGTTATGATCATTCAACCGGCTGCATGGCTTCTTCATCGCATATTACTGGAGACCTCGTCCGGATATGGCATTGCGTCCGGACAACGGTCGAGGTCTGTCCAGTCGCATCTCTTTTGGGGGACTCGTCTCGATATGGCAGGACGCCCGGTCGAGTTCCGCCCACCGGTTACGACGCATTCAACCGGCTCCAGAACATATTCCGGGAATAGGATCCACCCGGCTCCATGGCACTTCACTGGGGGACTCGTCCGGAGATGGCATGATGTCCGGGCACCGGTCGAGTTCCGCCCAGTACCATGGCTGACCCCGGTCATGAGAACATTCGACCGGCTTGGGCTTTATACACCCGGGTGAGTTTGCATCTAACCCATGCACGCTTGTCCAGCAGGATAAAAACCCTGCATCGCACTAGCTGCGGCAACAGGGGGACGCAGGGCGAGCTTTGTCACCTCAACGCCACCCCCCTACCAGGAACATAATGCACCTAGCCCCATGGCACTTCACTGGGGGACTCGTCCGGAGATGGCATGATGTCCGGGCACCGGTCAAGTTCCGCCCAATACCATGGCTGACACCGGTCGAGAATATTCGACCGGCGGGCTTTATACATGAACGGGAGCCGAAGCTCGCATGCAATGATAACCCTACAAAAATATCGTTAGTAGTATGAGCAAGTAGGGATCGTTCTAAGCCGGGGATTAAGGGTACCTGAGATATGAAATTGTTAGACAAACATATATACATATATACATCAAACACGTCACAATTATGGGGGATAGTGGTTCGGCAGCAATGCTGCCCACGTACTAGGCACGGCAACAGAATTTAAATGTTGAAAATAAATCCTAAGTCTACTATTTACAAGGTTGGTCGACATTCTTCCACAAAACACTAACACAAAAGCAATCAAAACACATAACAAACAAGCAAGTAAGACTCTCGGCAAAGTATTAAAGCGTTCTAGACTCAATTTAACTCCAACCCAATTAGCTCCTAACCGGCTACTAATTGATTAAGACTCCTCAAGTATTTTAAGTGACTAACCGCCTAACCTTAAAATTATACTAGTCATCTTTGAATATTCTAACCGACGTAAACAAACATGACAAGTAATTAAGCACAGAATCTTTTTCTTTAGTTGGAAACAAGTCAATAGAGTAAGGTTGTCAATCATCTCTTCAACAAGCATGTCCATTTAAATTACTCTAACCCTTGTGAAAAACAATACAAACTAAGTAACTCGTTGATTACCTAATCCATATTAATTTTTCGGCTAATGAGATTAATAATCTACGCATTGCACTTACATAGGCTACTAATCTTTAAGCACACGAATTCAAAGAACAAGTCAAGAAAACCCTAAAATCAATTTAACACATGTTATTGCCGATTATCCTAATTACTAGTTCACTACATATTTTCCTTACTCTTTAGCATGCAATCCATATTCTTACATCTAAAACCTTACTTGAAGATAAAGAAAACAAATTAACATGCAAATCATAAAACCAAACTTCAATCCAATTCATACATAGACATAAAAATTGAAACCAAGAATTCATGCTATCTTTATAGACAAAGTTTAACATAACTACACAAAAATTTACAAAGCCAAGAGTAGGGATTGGATCACACATTAGAAACCTTGAAGACTTCGTCGTGTAAGGATCCGTGGATGATGGTGCTCGGATGGGCTGCTGCTCGGCAGTAAAGGTATCGGCAGCAAGGGATCAAAGTTTCGGCAGAAAACTTTGGTGTGGTGGTGGTGGTTTTGGCTAGGGTTTTTGTGTAGGATTCTTGGGAAATTTAGGCAGAGCTTTGGCTAGATTTTTGCTTTGGAATGTGACCACTTTTTCTGTAGGAAAAGTTGGTATTTATAGGGGATAGAGAGAGAGGCTGCCGGCCACAACCCTAGATGCAAAAGGGATTCACAAAACCTAATGGGATTAGGTTTTGCAACCTTCCTTTCATAGTACAATTAGGTTTTCTATTTCTGAATTTTTCTTCAAGGCTTGGGCTTCACATCTTTATGGACTTCTTGTATGATCATTGGACTTCAATTGATGTGGCTTGGTCCATCGAAAAATGCCCCATATGCCGGCAGCACACATTGACACACAATCTGCCTCTATTCGGCAGCTTCTCCTAGTGTGACTAGGAGAACTTCTTTCTTGTATTTTTCTTCAATGTCATGGCTAGGTGTCTTCCTCTAACCTTCTTTAAGCTTGAACCAACTTCACATATGCGTTTGTGCACCATTAGGTCCATCAAAAACAGAAAACACGAAAAAGGGGCAGTAGGTTCCTGGAATCGGCAGCTTTGACCTTGTCGCAGTGATTCCGACATAACTCCCTCCGTGGAGCTCCGATTGATGCGATTCCAAGTCTCAGATAAACTAGACACATATGGCCATCTCCCCATAAAACAGTTCGACCAAATTCCTTGTCAGTCGACGGGAATGATTTTTCGAAGTTGGGACACAGTCCCAGGAAAATCCTGGAAGCCCCTGGATTGGTTTGCTCGGACTGCCATTTTGCAGTCAACTTTTGGGTGGCTTCCCGAACTCCGATTTATCTGAAATTTTAACACGACATTCCTCAGTATCTGAATATTAAGCACACCAAATTTCATAGAATTCGGACAAGGATAGATCATATTTTCACTCGTCACAAAATCACGAAAAAGACATATTTTGCATTATTTTCCAGATTTCTCAAACTTAGTCATTTTTCGGATTCTTAACCATTTTTCACCAAACTCTACCAAATTAACACTAAACTAAATTATGACTCAATCTTAGACAAATAAGGGTTAAACAAAGCATAAATGAGGGCATAAGCATGTAATATCGTCGCACATTGTGCTCCTATCAACTACCCCACACTTATCCTTTGCTAGTCCCTTAGCAAACTAAACTAAACTAGACTCTAAACAAACTATTGCCCCTAACAATTTGTCTCAGGCTCGTATGTACACATAGCTTTCAAGTTAAATGCATGAGAATGCTAAGCACGAAAATTCCAAGTTTCATGAATATGTGACATCAATAAGAACATAAAAGAGCAAAAGGTAAGCATGTAATCATGTTAAAGCTAATCCAAATCTCCTCACTAGGCATACTCTCTTCTTTTCTCTCGAAGCATGGTTATTCACTCATTAGTATATGCAAGTGAAAGATAATGAATTACAAAGAGTAACTTGCATATGTCATGAAACGAAAGCACTTTGTGAATTTTTATGGAAAAACCTCATGTAACAACTATGTGCACCAATGAACCAAAACCATATGCTTACTCTTGAGATAATCTCCACAATCAAATTTAACCATCTTAAGAATCATGAAAAAGATCAATAAAAGGGTTGTAATGGGGCTAGGCTAAGAGGTATTCGATATTTGGATAAGGAGGCTCAAAACGTCACCGTGGCATTTGGCAAAGCTCGAATTTCCTTATGTCTTCTCGCCGAAAGGGTCAAATTTCATCTTGTTGGACCCATACTTCATTCTTTTCCTCCCATAACATTACAACAATAATCTAGACAATAGCCATGCACAAAATTGATCTTTTCTATGCCTATGCCGTACCCTTCTTTTTTTTCTTTTTCTCACGGCTCTTTTATTTTCTTTTTAATTCGAGCCAATTATTTTTTCTTTTTCTAGGTACGGCATGCATACATTTTACATACAAATTCATGGCTAAGTCTACCCCACACTTATTCTTCTTCATCACACACGCGAAAACGCTTTCAAAAATCAAGCTTTGCCAACACTTTGATCAAGGGTAAAGACATCACTATACTAAGCTCATGGAAAGTGTTTAAGGGTGATGAAAGAAAAGGCTATACGTAGGCTCAAAGGGGGTTTACTAAGGTGTCCCACGACGGGCTCCAATAGGGTTCATGCTTTATTTGGCTTTGGTGGTAAACCTAAATGATCTTTATTCAATCACATTCAAAATCAAGGTATCTTATGATATAAACGTTTCGAAAATCAACAAGAGTGAGTTCTAGCATACTAGAGTTCATTAAAAATCTATGGCACATAGTCATCGAATAATCAAAGAATTATGAGGTTTCATGCTTCCTACGAATCTATTGAATTTTATCTTTTTATCGCTCAAGAAGAAAGCAAATTGGCACAAAAGCTCACATAGGTTATAATCGAAATAAATTAGCTCAAACATGCATGCTTCATAATCAACAAGTCCTACATGCTCCTACCAATGCACAAAATCCATGAAACTTACAATTTTAATAGTATGCACAACCATCATCTATGTATGCAAAGAGGAGAAAAACATCATTGACATATTAGGGGCATCCTAAGACTCGAAACAACAATTTAAGCACTCTATTTTTGTGGAACATTTTCTGAATTTTTTCTTTTCTAAACTAAGCACACAAAAACATAAACGGAATACGTTATCCCACCCCACACTTAGAAAATTACATTGTCCTCAATGTAAGCACAAATCTATATCAATGAATTTCCTAAGCATGCAATCGACTAACATATACCAACATAACATCACAAATCAAAGAAAAAGAGAAGGGTTAAGAAATTTCAAACTCTCGGTGATGGCTCCTTCACTTTTCTTTGATCGACATGGGTTGCCTCCCAAGTAGCGCTTTGTGTTTATAGTCCATAGCCTAGACTTTTCACCGTGTTTTGCATGTGTTCATCATGCTCCAAAACATCCCAAATCGGCAAGAAGAAGATCAATGAGAAGAGTGTTGCATAGTGTATCCGATGCTTGGTTTTCCTGCGTGTCCGGTGCGGGTGGCGTGTCCGGCCTTGGTACTGCCGTATCTGGCGTATCCGAAGGCGTGTCATCCCTGTGCTCGGCCTTGTGTGGCCGTGTGTCAACCCTGCCGGCAATGGCAGGTCCGGCAGGGGGTGGTGGTGCAGCTGTTCCAGGGTGCTCCTGCTCGGCAACTTGAATTGTGGCCGGTGTTGTGGGGGTAGATGGTGTTCGGATGGCACATGGTGGATCGGCAAATGGTGGTGAATCATGGACATCGGTTTCATTATTTAGGGCCTCAAATGGCTCGTAGTAAGGCTTGAGTCTATGTCCATTTACCTTGAATATGTTTCCCGTAACTTCATTCCGAATTTCTATATCTCCATGTGGAAACACTTGAAGAACAATGAATGGTCCAATCCAACGAGAGCGCAACTTACCCGGAAAAAGCTTGAGTCGTGAATGATACAAGAGAACTTTTTGACCAACTTCAAACTTCTTCCGTCGAAGCATCTTATCATGAGCAACCTTAGCCTTTTGCTTGTAAATCCATGCGGCTTCATAAGCTTCATTCCGTATTTCTTCAAGTTCGTTGAGTTGAAGCTTTCTATGAAGGCCGGCCTCATCAATGCTCATGTTAAAGGCCTTAACCGCCCACCATGCTCTATGCTCAAGTTCAACCGGTAAGTGACATGCTTTGCCATATGTTAACCGAAAAGGAGACATACCTATCGGCGTCTTGTATGCGGTCCTATAAGCCCATAAAGCATCATCGAGACGATCACTCCAATCCTTCCTTGAAGGTCCAACGGTCTTCTCAAGTATTTGCTTGATCTCTCGATTACTTACCTCGGCCATACCACTTGTTTGGGGATGATATGGTGTAGAAACTTTATGTGTGACTCCATACTTCCTCAATAGGGCTTCAATGGTGCGGTTACAAAAATGTGATCCTCCATCGCTAATCAAGACTCTTGGAACTCCAAAACGTGAAAAGATGTTGGTCTTGAGAAACTCGGCTACCACCTTGGCATCATTGGTGCGTGTAGCCTTGGCTTCAATCCACTTTGACACATAATCCACCGCAAGCAATATGTAGAGAAAGCCCTTACTTGAAGGAAACGGCCCCATGAAGTCAATCCCCCAAAGATCATGAATCTCAATGGCGTTAATAGGAGTGAGTGGCATTTGATCTCTAGGTCCAATATTCCCCATTCTTTGGCATCGATCACATGACTTACAAAACATGAATGCATCTTTAAAAATTGTAGGCCAAAAGAAACCACAATTAAGTACCTTCAATGCCGTCTTCTTAGCCCCAAAATGACCTCCACACGCCTCACTATGACAAAGCTTAAGGATAGGCAAGTGTTCATGCTCGGCAACACATCTTCGGATCACTTGATCGCTGCATTGCTTCCACAAGTATGGCTCATCCCATAAGTAGTGCCGAGCATCCTTCTTCAATTTTTGCTTATGGTGGTTCGGCATGGAGCTAGGCATTTGTCGAGTGGCCAAGTAATTAGCCAAGTCGGCATACCATGGCACATGTGCATCCATGCGAAAGAGTTGCTCATCCGGGAAATTCTCAATAAGGGGCAGCCGATCCTCTTCTTTAACAATTCGACTCAAATGATCGGCTACAACATTTTCTACTCCCTTCTTGTCTTTAATCTCAATATCGAACTCTTGAAGCAAAAGAATCCACCGAATAAGCCTTGGCTTTGCATCCTTCTTTGTCATGAGGTATCTTAAGGCGGCATGATCACTATAAACAATAACCTTGGAATTCAAAAGATATGATCGAAATTTTTCCAAAGCAAAGATTACCGCTAAGAGTTCCTTCTCCGTTGTTGTGTAGTTGAGTTGTGCATCGTTGAGAGTCCTTGAAGCATAGTATATGGCGCATGGCTTCTTCTCAATTCGTTGTCCAAGTACCGCTCCAAGTGCATAATCACTAGCATCACACATTAACTCAAACGGCTCGTCCCAATTAGGGGAAACTAGAATCGGTGCCGTACACAACCTCTCCTTCAATCGGCAAAATGCTTCTTCACATGCCTTTGTCCACTCAAACGTCACCTCCTTTTGTAACAAGTTGCTCAATGGCTTGGCAATTGAAGAGAAGTCTTTGATAAATCGACGATAAAACCCCGCATGGCCAAGAAAACTTCTCACATCTTTCACACACCTAGGGCTCGGCAATGCTTGAATTAGCTCCACTTTGGCTTTGTCAACCTCTAAGCCTCTTGCCGAAATTATATGCCCTAGAACAATGCCTTGCGTGACCATGAAGTGACACTTCTCCCAATTGAGCACAAGATTTGTCTCTACACACCTCTTAAGTATCTTCTCCAAGTTCCCCAAACATGCATCGAAGGTGCCTCCATACACACTAAAATCATCCATAAACACTTCGATAATGTCTTCAATAAAATCCGAGAAGATAGCATACATACATCTTTGAAAAGTGCCGGGTGCGTTGCATAGTCCGAATGGCATCCGCCGATAAGCAAACGTACCAAATGGACAAGTAAAAGTGGTATTCTCTTGATCGTCCGGGTGTATCATGATTTGATTGTAGCCACTATACCCATCAAGAAAGCAATAGTAAGAATGACCGGCCAACCTCTCTAGCATTTGATCCATAAACGGCAAAGGCATGTGATCCTTCCTTGTTGTAGCGTTGAGCTTCCTATAGTCGAGGCACATCCTATGACCGGTTACAAGTCTTTGTGGCACAAGTTCATTCTTCTCATTCTTGACAACCGTTACACCACTCTTCTTCGGCACTACTTGCACGGGAGATATCCACTTACTATCCGAAATTGGGTAGATCACCCCACAATCAAGCAACTTTATAATCTCATCTTTCACAACCTTCATCATGGGAGGGTGAAGTCGACGTTGAGCTTCCTTTGTTGGCTTAGCTCCTTCTTCCAACAAAATACGATGAACACAAGTAGTAGGGCTTATTCCCTTGATATCCGCCAAGGTCCAACCTATGGCGGTCTTGTACTTCTTAAGCACACGTAGCAAATCCACTTCTTGCTTCTCACTAAGCATTGAAGACACAATAACCGGTAGTGTATCTTCTTCTCCAAGATAAACATACTTCAAGTGACTAGGGAGTTCTTTAAGTTCTAACTTTGGGGCCTCTTCCACACTTGGTCGAAATTTTGTTGTGGCACTTGGAATTGACAAGAACGAGTTCCTCGGATACAATGGTGTGGCCTCAAGCTCGGCAACCACCTCTATAAGGCTCGGCAACATTATGAATGACTCGGCATTGTTGCTTGGCTCGGCAATCCCTTGCTCGGCATGGCTTGGCTCGGCTTCATCATGCACTCGTTCTCCCCTCTTGTCAAATCCGACCCCTTGCTCAATCGCTAATTGCTATGCGTCGAGCGAGGTCGACATAACTTGCTCGACCTCCTCCAAAATATCAATGGCACAACCCTCCTTTAAATCAACATTGGGGAATTTCATGGCATCAAAAACATTGAACTTGATCATCTCACCATCAAACTCCATAGTTAGGTTGCCCTCGGCCACATCTATCTTTGTGCGCGCGGTCCTCATGAATGGTCGCCCTAAAAGCAATTGAGTGTTGTTGACCGGCGAATCCTCCATCTCAACCACATAAAAATCGGCGGGGAATATCAATTGGTTAACTTGCACCAACACATCCTCTACATAGCCTTCCGGATATTTGCTTGAGCGATCCGCAAGTTGAATGATGACATTATCCTTCTTGAGAGGTCCTATACTCAACGTTTGATAAACATTGAGTGGCATGACATTGATCGATGCTCCCAAATCCAACATAACATCATCGAAACGTGTATTGCCTATGACACAAGGCACATTGAAGCTCCCCGGATCCTTCATCTTTGGTGGCAACTTCCTTTGAATAACGGCCGACACCGTCTCGCTCATAATTACCACACGAGTCTCTCTAGTATGCCTCCTTGCCGTGCAAAGCTCCTTCAAAAACTTAGCATACTTTGGCACTTGCTTAATGCACTCCAACAAAGGGATGTTGACTTGCACTTTCCGGAAAATCTCCAACACTTCCTCATCGGACTTGTCCTTCTTTGTTCTAGCATAACGTGAAGGAAATGGGGCACTAGATGATGGCACCACTCCCTTACTTGCTTGGTTCGGCAATACCTCATTCTTTGATGTTGCGGGATCGTACTCAAGCTCATTACGCAGCCCCTTATCTTTAATATTAGTGTTGCCGGCACCATGCCTTTGTTCGGCAGCTTCCTCCTTCTCGGCATCACCATTGTTGCCGGCTGCAGCCCTGCCGGTTGTGCCCCTCTCGGCTTCATGCATGTGGCTGCCGGCATTATCATGGCCGGCAGCCCTCTCTTCATCCCCAATGCCTTTGAAAGTCACTTGCTTCTTCTTTGGACTTGTTGGAGGAAACAACTCTCTTCCGCTACGAGTTTGAATCACTTTGGCTTGCTCGTTCCTCGGATTTGGAATAGTATTGCTTGGCAACTTCCCTTGCTCATTGAATCTTCCCATGAAATCCACAACTTGCCCCATTTGAGTCTTGAGCTCACCAATGTCCTTTTGATGATTTTGTTGCCCCGCGAGTAATGCTTGAGTAGCACTTGACAAAGATTGAATCAAAGCATCATAATTAGGATTGCTCTGCGAAGCTTGGCCTTGGATAGGCACGGCTTGGTTTTGGTTTTGGTTCGGCACTGCCCCATAAACTCCTTGGTTCGGCATGTATGGCTGCCGAGGCACATATGGTGGCCTCGGTGCAAACGGCGCTCCTCCCTCTCTCGGTTGCATAGGTGCCCTAAGCACGTTATCATTGTTCGCCCATCGAAAGTTCGGATGATCATTGAACCTTGGATTGAAATTGCCAAATCGTTGCCCTCCTTGAAAACCAATTGCATTGCACTCCTCTACTCCCTCATTAACTCCAAATTGAGGGCATTGGTCGGTCTCATGGCCCTCGGTGCAAATTCCACATACACTCACACGCTTCTTCATCAAATTGCTCACCAAGTCGGTGAGCTTGTCCACTTTATCTTCTAACTTTGAGCTCGAAGACGTCTCATGTACTTTCTCATTCCTTTGCACATTGCCTCGTGCCATGCCAAATTGTTGGTTGTTCAAAGCACGAACTTCCAACAAACTTCTAGCCGCTCCGGCGTTCAACTCCAAAAAGCTACCTCCTGCGGCCGAGTCAAGAAACTCTCTCTCCATGACGCGCAATCCCTCATAGAAATATTGTAGCAAGAGTCCATCGCTAATGCCATGCGATGGACACAAAGAAACTAGGGACTTGAACCTCTTGTAGTAGTCGAAGAAAGTTTCATCTCCAGCTTGCTTCACACTTGTAATTTGCTTCCTCAGATCAGTGATACGTGAAGCAGGAAAGTACTTGAGCAAAAACTCATCCATCATAGTACTCCACGAAACAATGCGACCACTAGGCACCTCAAACAACCACTCCTTTGCTTGATCTTCTAGAGAAAACGGAAATGCCTTCATCTTGAAGTGTTGCAAATCGGTCCCTCTTGGACACATAGACTCCGTAGTGAAGTTAAACCACTGTAGATGCTTATTAGGGTCCTCACTCGGCATCCCATAAAATGACTTCAGCTTATGGAGGAATCCACTCCTCAATTCAATCTCTCCCGTCTTGTCAGTTTCCAAAGGAGGATAAGTGATATTCGAAGGAGCAACTCCAGCTCCAGCAACATGACCATTCTGTGATCTGATTGATGCCATGATCTCTTCTTCTTCTTCTAATTCGGCAAAGGCTTCAAATTCTGGATTCTGAAGATCACAAGACGATGACACAACTGAAGGTGAGCTCGGCACTGATGATGGAATGGACGGCACACTAGGTGATGATGGCAAGGATGATGACACTGATGAACTGGTTGGTGACGATGGAGGTAATGGCACAAAACGAGCAATAGCGAGTTCTTGGTCTAAACGTTGCAAACGGCCTTGAAGATCTCTTGCCCAAATACTAGATTCGGACATGCACTATTTCTGAAATTTTCAACATTCAAACAAGTTAGAACCTCGTAAAGAAATAGAAAGCAAGAATATACATCATTACAAGCCACGGCATTGGCGATTACACAACAAATTTCAAACAATAACACACCAAATCACAATCGGCACAACACAAAGCAGCATTCGGCAAAGCATACATATATTCGGCAACAAGAGGGCAAAAATCGGAAAGTTCATGAGCATGTAATCGCTAAGTCTAATTTCTTTTAAATTTGTTCTAACTCTCGAAGTACGTGGAGCAGAGGAGATAACGGTGCAATGGACTGATACAGCCCCCGGTAGTATCATGCTTAATCCGATATACCTCAAGAGTTTGATCCACACAACATGTTTTATCTTTGAAGAAAATAGGCCACATATGTCAAGTTATGTTCTAGCGTCTAAAGTGAGGTGATGCTTCGGCACAAGCTGTCGACTAGGTCGTGCGGATTTTACGTTTCAAAGGTCATTAAAATCACGGAGGGCGAACCCCCTACAGGAACCAGGCAGGACTCGTTGTTGGACACCACGGAGGGCGAACCCCCTATCGACTCACTCACCGAGAATGAACATCAGTCTATGGGCCTTGAGATCCAGTTAAACAAACCTGAGAACCATATCTATGATAATAACTTCCCCATACTTTGCAAAACAAACACGGATCCCTAGCGGTCTCAAGTGTTGATTAAAACCGCCCTCAACCTCATAAAAATAATACCAAGTTAGCGTCTTTATGCGTGGGGGGCCAACGATGGACTGATTCCAACATTGCAGGGCCCGTTTCCCAATCTACACAAAAACATACCTAACATGGCATCACTCGTATGAAGGGTTTTGGTTATGATCAATAAAAGAGGCTTCACCTACATGTTACACTTTTAGAAACTACAATAAACTCAAACATACACAACATATCAACTTCCTAGAAATTAAACTAAGTGACTACCAACATACATCATTATGCATCATGCAACTTTCGAAATTTAAACTCTACATGCCGAAGCATATTTCTACTTTACATAATCCCAAAATAAACTTAAAATTTACACTTTACACATTCACAACAAAAATTTCCAGCAACATTATATACACAACAATAACATAAAACAAGCTTTTATAATCCCCGGCAACGGCGCCAAAAATTGAACGGGAGCCGAAGCTCGCATGCAATGATAACCCTACAAAAATATCGTTAGTAGTATGAGCAAGTAGGGATCGTTCTAAGCCGGGGATTAAGGGTACCTGAGATATGAAATTGTTAGACAAACATATATACATATATACATCAAACACGTCACAATTATGGGGGATAGTGGTTCGGCAGCAATGCTGCCCACGTACTAGGCACGGCAACAGAATTTAAATGTTGAAAATAAATCCTAAGTCTACTATTTACAAGGTTGGTCGACATTCTTCCACAAAACACTAACACAAAAGCAATCAAAACACATAACAAACAAGCAAGTAAGACTCTCGGCAAAGTATTAAAGCGTTCTAGACTCAACTTAACTCCAACCCAATTAGCTCCTAACCGGCTACTAATTGATTAAGACTCCTCAAGTATTTTAAGTGACTAACCGCCTAACCTTAAAATTATACTAGTCATCTTTGAATATTCTAACCGACGTAAACAAACATGACAAGTAATTAAGCACAGAATCTTTTTCTTTAGTTGGAAACAAGTCAATAGAGTAAGGTTGTCAATCATCTCTTCAACAAGCATGTCCATTTAAATTACTCTAACCCTTGTGAAAAACAATACAAACTAAGTAACTCGTTGATTACCTAATCCATATTAATTTTTCGGCTAATGAGATTAATAATCTACGCATTGCACTTACATAGGCTACTAATCTTTAAGCACACGAATTCAAAGAACAAGTCAAGAAAACCCTAAAATCAATTTAACACATGTTATTGCCGATTATCCTAATTACTAGTTCACTACATATTTTCCTTACTCTTTAGCATGCAATCCATATTCTTACATCTAAAACCTTACTTGAAGATAAAGAAAACAAATTAACATGCAAATCATAAAACCAAACTTCAATCCAATTCATACATAGACATAAAAATTGAAACCAAGAATTCATGCTATCTTTATAGACAAAGTTTAACATAACTACACAAAAATTTACAAAGCCAAGAGTAGGGATTGGATCACACATTAGAAACCTTGAAGACTTCGTCGTGTAAGGATCCGTGGATGATGGTGCTCGGATGGGCTGCTGCTCGGCAGTAAAGGTATCGGCAGCAAGGGATCAAAGTTTCGGCAGAAAACTTTGGTGTGGTGGTGGTGGTTTTGGCTAGGGTTTTTGTGTAGGATTCTTGGGAAATTTAGGCAGAGCTTTGGCTAGATTTTTGCTTTGGAATGTGACCACTTTTTCTGTAGGAAAAGTTGGTATTTATAGGGGATAGAGAGAGAGGCTGCCGGCCACAACCCTAGATGCAAAAGGGATTCACAAAACCTAATGGGATTAGGTTTTGCAACCTTCCTTTCATAGTACAATTAGGTTTTCTATTTCTGAATTTTTCTTCAAGGCTTGGGCTTCACATCTTTATGGACTTCTTGTATGATCATTGGACTTCAATTGATGTGGCTTGGTCCATCGAAAAATGCCCCATATGCCGGCAGCACACATTGACACACAATCTGCCTCTATTCGGCAGCTTCTCCTAGTGTGACTAGGAGAACTTCTTTCTTGTATTTTTCTTCAATGTCATGGCTAGGTGTCTTCCTCTAACCTTCTTTAAGCTTGAACCAACTTCACATATGCGTTTGTGCACCATTAGGTCCATCAAAAACAGAAAACACGAAAAAGGGGCACTAGGTTCCTGGAATCGGCAGCTTTGACCTTGTCGCAGTGATTCCGACATAACTCCCTCCGTGGAGCTCCGATTGATGCGATTCCAAGTCTCAGATAAACTAGACACATATGGCCATCTCCCCATAAAACAGTTCGACCAAATTCCTTGTCAGTCGACGGGAATGATTTTTCGAAGTTGGGACACAGTCCCAGGAAAATCCTGGAAGCCCCTGGATTGGTTTGCTCGGACTGCCATTTTGCAGTCAACTTTTGGGTGGCTTCCCGAACTCCGATTTATCTGAAATTTTAACACGACATTCCTCAGTATCTGAATATTAAGCACACCAAATTTCATAGAATTCGGACAAGGATAGATCATATTTTCACTCGTCACAAAATCACGAAAAAGACATATTTTGCATTATTTTCCAGATTTCTCAAACTTAGTCATTTTTCGGATTCTTAACCATTTTTCACCAAACTCTACCAAATTAACACTAAACTAAATTATGACTCAATCTTAGACAAATAAGGGTTAAACAAAGCATAAATGAGGGCATAAGCATGTAATATCGTCGCACATTGTGCTCCTATCAATACACCCGGGTGAGTCTGCATCTAACCCATGCACGCTTGTCCAGCAGGATAAAAACCCTGCATCGCATTGAAAGGCGATCAAACATGGGGCTACATGGCGAGCTTTGTCACCTCAATGCCACCCCTTACCTCAACGCTTATTCAATACAAGCTGAGAAGAACTAGCAAGTGTTCGCCGGTGCTTCAAAAAGGCCGCAACACCAGGGTAATCTCCCTGCAGCCTAGCAATGAAACTAGTCCCGTTTTGGCAGATCGCCCGGTAGGGGCTCAGTGAATCCCGTTTTGGCAGATCGTCCGGTAGAGGCTCAGTGAACTCCGCTCCGCTTTGATTCGACAGATCGTCCAGTTGAGGCCCAGTGAAGCTCCGCTTTGTACCGAGAGGGCAGAGTGTCCGGCCAAAATTCCGTGCACATTCCTTGCATGGCGGATTTCAACGCCTCATTGTCATCCCATGCACAAATCTCTTGCATGGCGGATTTCAACGCCTCATTATCATTCCATGCACACATCTGTTGCATGGCATCATAACATCATGGCATCATCATTATCATCTTGGCTCCATGCTCATAACACCACAACACTTAGCCATATTACTGCTTATATAGCAAGTGTGCTTATAAACTATTGCTTCCCATCGGTAACAGGTACTCACCTCGGTCACGCCCAATCTTTAACGCAGACTTGGGGGACTGGGCACCGGTAGGTTGGTAGCCCCGCGGGTCTGCGGGACAAGAGCAAGACAGATTTAAGTCCCCATTCAAGATTGCACTTGACCGGGAACTTGGGGGACTTGTTGACAGTAGCCAGAGAGGCTACAGCAGGCTCACAGACCCGCAGCAAAGGCACCAGGGCCCGGCCCAAGGGTCGGGACCGGATCACCAGCACCCGGCCTCGGGGCCTGGCACTCTGTCCTGCCTCCAGGGACCCAGGGGCCGGGGGCGCCAGCCTGCCTAAGAAGGCACCAGAAAGTATAAACAGAAGGGAACCAGTCCCACATCGAAGAGTAAGGCTAGCCCTTACCCCCAACCACCTATATATGGGCCCCAACTACCTTCTTTATGAGGTAACTTGTCTCTCTCCCTGCTTACATACGTGCCTTAGTTATATACATTCCAACTATACTAACTTAGGCATCGGAGAGGTGAAGGCCGGCCCGCCCGGTATTCCCCTTAGTGAGCAGGATTGCAGGAGATAGAGTTGGATTCATCAAGTATCTACTAGACCCCCGGGTTTAGGCAGAAACAACTATGATGTTAGACAGAGAGTGAAACGTGGATAAGTCAGTGTATTAAGTATTAACACCAACTCACAGCTTGCAGATCCCTTCACCAAAGCTCTAGCAGTTGGCGTTTTCAAGGAGCACATCAAGAACATGGGAGTTTTATCGAGCCTAGAGTTTTAAGGTCCAGTGGGAGTTTAAACTAGAAGCAAAAATTAGAAATTTTCAGTTTTGAGTTTTTTGAGAGTTGTTGTGATTTATTCACATTATGTTTTGTATTGACAGTTGATATTTTTTTTCTTCAGTATTTTGAGGTATTTTCAGAAAAAATATTGATTGCTGCAGCATTATGCTTTTAATCATCTGAATTTTTGTCATACTGTTTTGATTTTATTTTTTGTTCTTGCTATCAGATGGCTTTTATCATGGCAAATTATGATAAATACAGTTCAAGTTTTGGGAAGCCACTGGTGAACAGTTTTTGCTTGAGTTTCTGGTTTAGGAAACATAAGGTGGCTTTGATATATGTTTTTTACTCGTAAAATGCACATAAGCATATATCAATTTTGCTGTTTTTGAACATGTGAATTGCATGTGTGTATGTTAGTGGTACAAAAACTCTGCATTTTTGTTAAAATGGTTGTTGTTTCTTGCTCTACATATATAGCTGCATTTTGACGGTTCTGAGAATGAGGTTTTAAGTATCAGGTTGTTATCTGGCGCGCCCTTAAGTAAGTTGATTAGTCTAATACTTACAGGAGCTTTATTTTCATGGTTTGTTGTAACAGTCCAGTGGGAGATTGTTAGAAAATAAATGGACTTGTTACAATAATATCCAGAATACATGAATCATAAGCAAAGTATGAATACTAGTTCAACATGGATAATGATTTGTGCTTTCCTAGTTGTATTAGGAAACTGTGTATTGTTCCTAAAGCTAAGGAAACCTTATCGGATTCTATGAGAGGAATACTACAGTGATTCATTCAGTGTCTAATTAGGTTTCTTGTGATTCAAGTAGTCCTTTATGGATGGACTCTTGAATCACAGATCCCTTATATATAGATGGTTTAGTCCCGGTTGATCCCATCGTCTTTAGCCTTTTGTTCTGTCCATATCAGAAGCTTTGGTGGTGATCTAACATAAGGCATAGCCTCATTGTTTCTTGTTTCAGGTTCTATATCAGAGATGGATCCGATTAAAGGAGCTGATGGTATGATACTGATCATGTTTCTGGTTTAATGTTCTTGTTCTGTATTTCTGGTTTTATATCTTGTTTAAGTTCAAGCATTATGAATTTGGTATTGAGTATGATGTTTTGTTATTGAAAATAACACTGTACACATAATATAATCTAAGAAATAGAGAGCGACCATCACACCACAAGTTCATATAACCAAAAATTCTGCTTATTGATTGAACTCAAACATACCACATATATATGTAGTGTCCAACATCACGACCCGGTTGATGGTGGCCGACTGTGTAGTATTAAGTATATGGTAGGATATTTTTTAACTCATGAAACTACAGTTGATTTAAACTTATAAAACACAATCACAGGAAAATATTATACGAAACTAACCTGATAGTTATGTTGGACACTACATATATATGTGGTATGTTTGAGTTCAATCAATAAGCAGAATTAAGCAGTATTAAGTATATGGTAGGATATTTTTTAACTCATGAAACTACAGTTGATTTAAACTTATAAAACACAATCACAGGAAAATATTATACGAAACTAACCTGATAGTTATGTTGGACACTACATATATATGTAGTGTCCAACATCACGACCCGGTTGATGGTGGCCGACTGTGTAGTATTAAGTATATGGTAGGATATTTTTTAACTCATGAAACTACAGTTGATTTAAACTTATAAAACACAATCACAGGAAAATATTATACGAAACTAACCTGATAGTTACCCATGAGGGCTTGAATTGAAGCCAATGAAATATCATGTGCTGGCCATTTCTCAGCAAGTACCCCTGCATAGAATTTACAAAACGACAACTATAAGGAATCAATAAATAAACCTAATAATTAAGAAACCCAAAGATCACATCCAAGTACCGGCTGGATGTTTAAGCTACAAAAACCCTTAAATATTTTCATCCCAAGTATACCATCAATAGATATAAGTATGGAGGCATTTGAAAGAGTTACCTTCCCTTTGAGGAAATAATGCTGTGATTTGGATTGTCTAAAAACTCAGACAACTTGTCCAGATTCTTTTTGCTTTTCACAGTGATGGTTGCTCTTGTATACGCCTCCCGCGACAAACTTGGAATAACAAGTACTTGACACGAAATTAAAACTTGCTGATGGATAAATTCCATAATTGTAAACGGTGATATCCCCTTCTCAAGGTTCTCCACCATTACCACATAGGGAACCCCTCCAATATCGACGTCTTGTCGATCACTTTCATCAGAACTAGTACACATCTGTGCATCAAACAACAATAAAAAGCACACCAGTCAGAATCTAATGCATTTAGGGGAAACTTTAAGGAAGGGTTTCTAAACCCTTGAAAGGCTTCAAATAGAATCGAAACTTCCAAACATCAAAAACACACCCAAATTACTATTAGGTTCAAAGATAACCCACGATTGATGATCATATAATTTGTTTATCGTATTGATAGTCTCCCTATTGTATCAAAAAGATTGTATCTTTATTGATTGGAGTTATATAACTAATCGGTTCTCAATTTACTCTGCATAAAATTCCTCAAAAACAAATGTAGCAGGCAGTGGCAATGTTGACTATACTTGTTTAGATTATTCAAGAATGCTACATAAATGCTATATACTTGTACTGTGAAGGTTAACTAGGTGAAGAACAACATTGTTAATGAACTTTTGGAGCTACAGGGTATGAACAACATTGCTAATGAACTTTTGGAGTTACAGGGTATGTTAGTTGCAGGCCTTTTTTTCTTTTCCGTACGGAAGAGCAACACTACTCCTGAACCCAACATGACTTGTGATACTAACAACTCTCAAATATGTGGCTGAAGCATTAAACAGACAAAGACTCCAGAAGAGTCTTTCGGCCCTCTACAATTTTAATCATAAAATAGCTAATCATAAGGGCAAAACATCTTGACTGAATTTAAACACTCTTTACCTCTTGATTTCTTCTCTGGGACTGGAAATAATAGCTCTTTCCTGGTGTCAATAAATGCTATCTTTGGTTCCCTGAACAAAGCAAACAAAAAAACAACTCTCAAAAGAAAATCATAGCAATTACTGCAACTGCTATCCTTAAATAAATATCTGCATTTTTAAACCCAAAGAGAACAAACACCAAATTGAAAACCCAAGTCGCATGTAAAAACAAACCCCAAAACCACAATCTTCATTTTGGATCACCCATCGCATCCTGCACTTTGTTAGGTACTGAAACAACAGATATTTAATTCACAAATGACTCATATAACTTAGATAATCTTTTAGTAGACATATAATTGGTTACCGGATACTTTGACTTGGCTTGAAGAGTAGGTTCATATTTTCTGGCTGACTGATCGCGAGTAGATTTATTTGGTAACACATATTGTCTACTATTAGACTCATTATCACTAGAACTAGTAGACGGACTAACCTTAACTGAGTGATCTTCCGTACCAGGGAGCTGTGGGTTGGGGGTAGGAGCAGTAATAAGAGGGGCAGCTGTATTCTCAACTTCGGGTTCTTGTATGTTTGCAGTTTCTACCTCTGGAGTCGGCAGGTTGATGATTTCAACTGAACTCGCTAAAGGCTCCTCCTCATCCTGAGTAACTTCTTCCGAATCTATTTCCTCCTCCTTTCCCTGATACAACTCTTCAAAATAAGAGTGCTCCCCTTGAAGTGTTGTATCAGAGGAGGTGAAATAGCTCATGTCCTCAAAGAAAGTAACATCCATAGTGACATAATACTTTCTAGTAGGTGGATGATAGCACTTGTACCCCTTCTGATGTCCTCCATAGCCAACAAAAACACATTTAAGCGCCCTGGCATCCAACTTAGACCTTTGGTTTTTAGGAACATGGATAAAAACTACACAACCAAAGACACGAGCAGGAACATTATGAAAAGAAGGCAAGGAGACATGAGATGCAAGAACCTCAAATGGAATATTTCCCTGAAGGACACTAGATGGAAGACGGTTAATGAGATGAGAAGAGGCTAGTACAGCATCACCCCAGAGATATTTAGGCATATGAACACTAAAGAGAAGAGAACGGGCCATATCAAGTAAATGACGATTTTTTCTTTCAGACACTCTGTTTTGTTCTGGTGTTCGTGGACATGTTGTTTGATGAACTATACCGTGTGTTTTGAAAAACTCTTGAAAAACACGATTAACATATTCCCCCCCATTATCAGAACGAAAAACTTTAATGGTACTATTGTATTGAGTGTGAACAAGAGTATGAAAAGCGAGAAAAGCTGGAAAAACCTCATCTTTGGTTTTAAGAAGGACAACCTATGACAATCTCGTACAATCATCAATAAACAACACAAAATATCTCATACCAGACACAGTAGGTTCTTTGGAGGGTCCTCAAACATTAGAATGGAATAATTGAAAAGGAATGACACTTTTATCAGAAATACTAGGAGAATAAGTAGTTCGGTGGCTTTTGGCCAAAACACATGTTTCACAATGTAAAACTGACTCATCCACACCTATGAACAAAGTAGGCATAGTTTTTCTCATAAGACTAAAAGATGGATGCCCTAGACGGCGATGCCACAACCAAACTTCACTTAGCTTATCAGAAGTCGAAATCAATGCTGCGCGAGCTGGTGCTCCTGGTCTCTCTCTGGCATATGCCTTATCCAGATGGAACAACCTGCCCCTTAGATACCCCAGACCAACTATCTCCCTGGTGAGAAGATCCTGAAAAATCACATACATATGATAAAACGTCACAGAGCATTTAGACTTAGTATTCAATTGGGGAACAGATATCAAATGATGAGATAAGGCAGGCACATATAACACATTATGAAGTTCTATGGTAGGGGTAACTAGAACTGACCATTTCCCTAACACAGAAAAAGCCTCACCATTTGCATTAGTGACATGTGATACTGGTGGGGAAAACAATTCAGTGAAATAAGATCTATCATAAGTCATATGATCAGATGCACTAGAATCAATAATCCATGTATCAGAACCAATAAAGCCAGAAATATTTAAAGCAATACCGATCTTACCGCGACCAGCTATAGAGGCTGTAGGAGTAGCCCCACCTGCTGTATGATGATTGATTACTTCTTTCTTGACAACTTCCATCATAGGAGGGTTGAGTCGACGTTGAGCTTCTCTCGTTGGCTTAGCTCCCTCCTCAAGATGGATCCGATGAGTACACAAAGTAGGGCATATTCCCTTGATATCAGCAACTGTCCAGCCAATTGCTTGCTTGTGAGCTCGTAGAACAATTAACAGCTTCTCCTCTTGCAACTTCGAGAGCTTTGAAGAAATTATGACCGGTAAAGTTTCACCGTCACCAATGAAAGCATATTTCAAATGCTCGGGAAGAGGTTTGAGTTCTAACTCGGGAGCTGTCTGAATAGAAGGAGCAAGAACATCAGTTGAAACCGGAAGAGAGATAGGTTTAGAAGGCTTACCTTTAATGTATGGTCGTGATTCAAGAGCCTCTTCCATGGCATAATACTCATCTTCCATTTCAAGCTCCTCAGTTGAAGCAATCTCGAAAACAGGTCCCTGTTCGATGGATCGAACTCCAACGTCGATGGGTCGAAAATCCCCTCGACCCATCGAAGCAATCTCTCCGTTTTCCTCTGCCGAAACTGGAGCCTCAATTCGATGGGTCGAAAGTTTGGCTCGACCCATCGAAACTGGGGTACCAGAATGGGCATTTTCTCCTGTCTTCTCCAGTATCCTCTTCAAAGGATCATCCCCCAGCGAATATTGAAAGAATTCCTGCACAAAACTTTCAAACACATCAATAGAACAACAGGAGTACATATCATCACCATTCGGGTGCTTGAGGGACTCATATATGTTGAAATGCACTTTCTCTCCCGCAACTTCCATGCTAAGAGATCCTTCATAACAATCAATCTTAGTACGAGCCGTTCTTAAGAACGGTCTACCAAGAATCAGTGGAATTTCATAGGGCATTGATTCACCCTCCATCTCTAGCACAAAGAAATCTGCTGGGAAGATTAAATCACCCACCTGCACAAGTACATCTTCCACAATTCCACTAGGGTAACAGTTAGATCTATCAGCAAGTTTAATGGTTACCCCAGTGGGAATAAGTTCTCCCATATTCATCATCTTGTCATAAACAGAATAAGGCATTAAGTTTATGGAAGCACCTAAATCAAGAAAAGCACCATCAAACCTGTGATCACCGATAGTACATGGGATGGTAAAACGACCTGGATCACCAAGCTTGGGTGGGATTTTCCTTTGAAGCACAGCAGTGACTCTCTCACTCAAGGCAACTGTCTCAGTTCCTTTGAATTTTCTCTTGTTGGTGCACAGATCCTTGAGGAATTTTGCATACTGGGGGATATGCTTGATCACATCCAACAGTGGAATGTTTACCCCCACTTTCTTGAAGATATCCAAAATCTCCTTATCTTTCTCCTCCTTACCTAACTTTTTCAACCTGCTAGGAAAAGGCACATTAGTTTTAATCAAAGGAGAAGGTAGAGGACATACCTGAGAGGATTTCGGTTTTGGTGTCTTCACTCCAGGTGCATTCTCAACGAGTTGAGGGTTGTTCTCAACAGATTGAGTTGGGGTTCCTGGATCTACTGTCAACGGCTCATAGGGCAACACTTGCTCAATAATAGGCTCATCCCACATCCTCTTCGGCTTCTTAACTGCAGGCTTTTCACTCAACACTTTTCCACTCTTCAATGTGATGGCATGAGCCTCATGTTGGCCCTTGGGATTGGTCAGAGTGTTGCTTGGGAGCCCTCCTGGATTGACTTGGGCGAGCTGTTGTTGCACTTGGCTCATCTGTCTTTCTAACAAGTCAATTGCCTTACCCTGCTGCTGTTGTACATTCTTACTCTCTTGGCGGTAGGCACTCTGCTCATCTCTCTCCTTGTTCTGTTCACGCTCTTTCTGAGCATCAAACATCATCTGCTGCAGCATTGCTGTCAAGACAGGATCAGATGATGATTGCACTGGAGCTTGCTGTTGATGAGCTCGTCTCTGGCCAAACTGTTGTCCATCACCAGAAGACTGTCTCTGCTGAAAACCAGTAGGAGGATTGAGCACATTATTGCTCTTATAGCTCAAGAATGGATGATCTCCGTTCCTCTGGAAGTAATTTGCCTCTTCCTTATCATCATCTTCTCTATCAGCTCTGAACTTGGGACAATCTTCCGCTACATGACTGTTCTCTGAGCAGATAGTACACATAACCTGAGCTGCAGCAACTGTTGGCTTCTTTCGACTGTTGAGAAGAGCCATGTCATTCTCCAAAGTACTTAGTCGTTTCTCCATTGCTCCATCAACTGCAACTGCACTCACTGATCTTCTACTTGCTCCCATGGATCTATCCCTTGACTGAAACTACCTTGAATTCTCTACTTGACTCTCAACAATATCTTTAGCTTCAGCTCCAGTCATATTCCACCAATTACCTCCACAAGCTGAATCAAGCTTTGACCTGTTGAAAGAATCGAGTCCTTCATAAAAGTACTCCATTTGAGCATTGATGTCAAACTTGTGATGAGGGCACTGTCGAAGAAGACTCTTAAACTGACTCCAGGCTTCATGTAATTCATCACTGTCTTTCTGCCTGAAAGTACTGATTTGCTTCTTCAAGTTCTTGGTTCGGGAAGCAGAGTAGAATTCCTTCATAAAAGCAATACACATCTTCTCCCAAGTATCAATAGAAAGAGGGGGAAGAGAATTGTACCATTGCTTTGCTTGTTCCTTCAAAGAAAAAGAAAACAAGATGAGCTTCACAACATCTTCATCAATATTAGTTGATTTCTGGATTCTGCACAAGGCTGTGAACTCATTGAGATGATCCTGAGGGTCTTCAGAAGGTGTTCCTCTAAAGTGTGGCAAGTTCGTGATGAGTGATGGAGGAATAGAATAATTCCCCAAGTTGTCCGGTAGAACAATCGGTGAACTCTCTGCCCCTGTGCCTGGTGCAAACGACTCCCTCAACCTGGGTTGTCCGTTGTTAGCCATTTGTCCCGGTGGTGATGGTGGTGGTGTAGGAATGTGCACCTCCTCTTCTCTCTCAGATTCTGAACCAGAATGCACAGAAACTCTATCAGAAGGTTCACCACTCAAGGACTGTTGTCTGCTCTGCTGTCTGTTTTGCCTTGTTGAGCGCTCAATCTCTTGATCAAAGTATAATGGCTCAGCGCTCTTTGTGCGTCGAGTACGCATATGCTATGCTCCTGCACACAAGAGAGATCGTAAGAAACAAAAGAAAAAGAAATTAAACTAAACAAAAACAAAACAGAAATTTTAACTACTCTATTAAGACTTAGAGTTAAGCAGTTCCCCGGCAACGGCGCCAAAATTTGATGAGTGCCAATGCACCTCTCAAAGATACCTTATTTCCCTTCAAGATATATCAATATAGTACGGTAAACAAGGGTTATCGATCACAAGGAACTGGTGATACTAAGACTTAACAAAATAACTAAAAGCTGACAGACTCGACCTACATACACTAACAAATTTCGAACTCAAGTTTGGCTACACCAATGGGCACGAAATTTGGACACAATTAACTAGACTCAGTGGCGGACTACCACCTAAAATTTGAGTGGGTTTCGTTGAGTTTTGGTTGGTGAAATCAATCACCGAAGACAGCTAAATGCAGAAAATAAGATGTTGAAGTTAATAATGATATGAATGCAAATGTGTTTAAACTATATGATTATGAGGTTAAGAAGCACGCAATCCACCACCGCCAATCCATATTTTCAATATATAACTAACCCAATGCACATATCCCATGAATGAAAGTTCCCAAGAAGGGCCGATCGTTAGATCATTGGTCCACATCTTATTACCAAATCCTTAACCCTATATGAGTTCGTCGTTAGACCTCCCTCACGTCTATCCTTCAATGAACCCTTGTTCGTTAGACCCCCAGGTTAACAAAGAAGAAAGCATTACGTTTTGAAATGGTTTGAGAAGCTACAAGGGTTCACAGGTACATACGGTTGTGTCCTGCTAGACCTATGGTTTTCTAACTCCCAAGAATACGCATATCTCCTCGGTGTATCACTATTGAGAATCCGGTTGAAGAAATTATCTTCAGTCGCCCATATCTCATGACATTAGAACCCTAGCATGCATACTAAGTTGGCCACCAAGGCAAACATACAAGGAATTCATCACTGAACCGATTAAAGAAAGAAAACTCATTCATAACATATGCAAAACTAGGTTAGGGTTTATATATCAAAAAGACTTCATGTACGGGGCTTCAAGCAGCCCCTTAACAATGGTATTTAGCCACTAAAAGTCATAGAATAATTATCTAAACAAAGCATGAAAGATTATACAGATGGATGGAGAAGAAGAAGAACTTCGGTCTCTTTTTCTCTTCTGGTATTCGGCTCCCCTCCTCTCCTTGCGTGAATGAATGATTAATAGAGTCGGCTTCCCATTTAATCCCTTATGCCGAATCCACAATGAGCAAGGATAATTGCAAGCCCACTTATATTATTTAAGCCCTTTTTCTCCATTTAGCTCCAGAATACCTGAAAATAATAAATATAATTAACTAACTCAAATAATAGCAATAAACTAAATATAGGGAATAAATTAAACACCGAATAGACGCATAAATATGCAACTATCAATGATCCTGACAAGTGATGCCATAGAAGTCTGGTTCTTGGACCAATTGAACAGCTGCTTTCCCCTTAGGACGATATCCATGCCTTTTAGGTCTGAGATGCTGGTGCAGTTTCCAGCAAGTCTCTCGAGCATGATTTGAATCATTGCAGTAAGAACAGTGTAAACAGGGACGATTCCCAAATCCTGGCGGTGGTCCTTGCTGATGAAGTGGGATTGAACTCTACTGCTAGAGGAAAGGTGCTGGTGATCTTGTTTGAATAGCTAGGCTGAATGCTTCAACTTGTGCATGATTGAGGCTCTCTTGTTGGGACTCATCCTTACGAATATATGTAAAGGCTGTGTTCAAGCTTGGGGGATCCGACATTCTAAGCAATTCTCCTTTAGCACTGTTATGCTTTGCAACAAGGGCTCTCAAGAAATAATGAACCCGCTCAAGTTCTTTCTCTTTCTGGTACCATGCAATATCCTCCTGATTTTTTTATCTTGCATGGACGCTTCATATCAATTTTAGCTTATACATTCTTTAGCTTGGTAAAAAAATCGACACTGGTTGCCCATTTTGTTGCATTCCTGCAGCTTTGTACATCAACTCATGAACCTGTATAAAATCAGACTCATTTGTATAGAGATCTTCCAATGTCTTCCATATTGCTTCCGCTGTTTCACACTGCTCCACCATCTGCAGCACATCTTGGGTCATGGCCTTAAATAGAGTTGACATCACCCCACCATCATCATCTTCCCACTTGGCAAAAGCCTCCATATCATCTTCACTAGGAGGCTTGGTTACCCCTGTCACATGCCCCATCTTATGCGTCCCACAAAAATGAACATACATAATTTTCTTCCATGTTCGGAAGTTAGTACCATTGAGTTTGGTACCTCCAAATGAACCACTTTCTGAATTTTTGACAGATACCTCAACTTTCTGGACCTCATTGGCTTTAGAATTTTCAACTCCATCAACCATTGTGAAAAAGTCAATTGAGTAGTAATATGCAGCGGAAATAAGAAAATAATATGCAGGTGAACTTGTACTCGGGTGAACCTGCACTTAAGTGACTGAAGTGGGTCAAACTAGAGACAAAAATCTCTCTCTTTTCTGCTGCTCCTTCGAGCCCCTCCTTCTCTCTCCTTTTTTTTTTTTTTTTTTTTCTAAAGCCAAGGCTGCTGGGTCGGGGCTGCGTCGAGCCTATGGTGAACAAGTTTGGCCTGCGTCAACGACACGGGATCCGATTTGGTGAAGTTCGGGGCTGCTGGATCGGATTTGGTGCTTCGGGAGCACAGTGGTCCGATCTGCTGGTGGGATGTGGTGGTCCGATCTGGTGGTCCGGGTGAAACGTCGGAACAAGGACTGAGTTGAGACGCTGGAGCTAAGAATGACACCGAACTGAGTGGAGCAGGATGCCGGACTGAATCGTGAGAGGATGATGGCGCCGGTGAGGGAGGTAGCGTCGGAGCAGATACTCACTGCTGGAACCAAAGACAGTCTTGGTGGTGTAGATGAGGATGCCGAAACTTTGAAGACAAAGTTGGATCACGACGCTGTCGTACTGTTGAGATAAGAAAACACAGAAGAATCCTAACAATGGGATTTAGTTTCTGAGATTGAAAAACAAAGAGACAAAGTCCTTTCGGATCTTTGCTCTGATACCAAGTTAAACTAAATGGAATCAAGAGAAGTGAAGCCTGATTGAGAAGGTATTGACAGACTTGTATATACTTCTACATATTACATGTTTTACAAAACTGCTCTTATATAGAGCTGTTATCAATACTATTCTACCAATATTACAGTTGGGAGTTGATGCACTTAAGCCATGGACAACTTTGTCAATGGTGAAGATATGCAGCTCTCTTTGTCAAGATATGCAGCTCTCTCTATGTCAAGATATGTAGCTCTCTCTCTTTCACATTGACTCATGTTAACAACTTCAAAGGCACTAGGTTTTAGCCCCGCAACCAAATCTTCGGAACTCATTCTCCAGAATCTTAACCTTCTTCCTAGATCCTCTACATCTGTTTCCTCGGCATCGTTACGCAAACTAACAGGAGCATTACCATCGTTACGCAAAGTTTCTATATCTGTCACTGGTTGTCGACCGCAGGACCCAAGTCCTCTCCCCATACTTAATAATTCCAGCAATAAACATCGGTATTGATAGAAGTGAGAGCTGGTACGGGATAGCTCTCCATGATCTTAAGAATATGTACAAGGCAAGCGCGACTTGGACTAGTAAACCAAGGAGGTGCCTTAACCAGAGCTCATTGTCCTCAAGTGAATAAGCAGTGATGCTGTCTGGGCCACCAAGGTGCGCAAGAAGAAACGGTGTCCAAAAAGCCATGATCATCAGGGTGTTAATTCTTTGGTTACAATCTCTTCGGAAGCTTAAGATCAGTCCAAGTGCGACTGTAGCAACCCAATCCGCTGATAAGTAGGCTATCCAGGTGATAATCCTCACCGAGTTTCTAGTACTGAACTTTCTTCGGCTTCCAAAGTATACAAGGACAATTTGCGGGCAGAGGCTACTTAGAACCATTATACAGATATCCCACTCGTTCCATAGTTTGTCCAAACTTTCTGGAATAATTTGCAACGTCTTCCTCATCTTTATGCGGCTGTTTGAAATTTGATTTGTTTTTACTGATGAACAATGATAGGATTTGGAAAGAAGGAATGGTGATCTTCGGTTCTTCACAACAAGGATCACATAAATCTAGCTGCATTTCTACGTATGACAACGACAACAATATTATCCAAAACTTATTGTACTTTTTAATTTGTTGTTAGTCCATCTATAGTCTTTGCATTGCTACGAGTTAGTCTGTTCCGTAGTTACCTTTGACCATTTCAAAGCAGTATAACAAGACCAATTCACGAATTATTCTCAAACAAAAAAGAAGAAAAAGACTAAAATTCACAAAAAATAATTTGGGTGTTTCTAAATGTACCCGATAGATGTCGAATGAGACACGCGTTAATGTATTTGTCACTAATTTCCGAGATCCCTTTCCATTTTAACAAAATGCTCATTATCTCAGATTTTGAATATTTTCTACTAGCAAAATAAGGTTTGAGAAATTCTTACGTGCACAAAACATTGTAAGAGAGTGTTCTCACTTACCCGCTTTTTCATTTTTAATTTTTTTTTCTTCATATTTTTTTTGACAAAACTACCGTTTCAATCTTTCATCTCTCTCTCTCTCTCTCTCTCTCTCTCTCTCTCTCGACCACAACCTCGCCCAGATCCAAGTCGACTTGCGCTCCAACGATGCCCTCCGGCAGTGCAACGCCCTCCTCCAGTCCCTTCAGAAATTCGTTGCCGGCCGCGACACTTCCGTCCTCGCCAAGTCCGCCGTCGAAGTGATGCATGAACAATAGATAGTCAATTGAATTCATGTGTTGGAACTTTAAGAGTCATTAATTTCTGGTCTTCTACCTTAATTAAGTCAGATTTTGGAAGAAGTATAGAGTCTTCTAGAATTCCTAGGTATTAATGCTATGTTCCTATATATGTGCTATGTACTAGAGACGAAGAGGTAGACTTGAATATATGATTTTTCCCCAATACTTACTGTATTGATCTCTTTATGGTTGAGTGATTTCCAGACCCCTACTGGTTGAGTGATTCCTAGTTCACAAGCCACCCTATTACCCTATCACCCTATTACTCTGATTCACAGAGTACGCTCTGTTCTTTGGTGAGTGATTCCAAAAACCTTTCTCTTCTGGTTGAGTGATTCCCAGATCAAACCCCATCTCATAAACTCTTTATATTTTCCTACATCAACTGGTATCAGAGCAGGTTATCCGTTGTCTATTGCTGGTGGGTGTGTTTTCCTTGTAGCTATCATAGTGCGAGGGAGTGGAAGACGAACAACTCTAATTGATGATGTTCGTCAATGTGATGAGATAGATGCGTTGAAGTGGTCCAATGAGAGTTTGCATAGAATGATGGAGGAGATCTTGAGGCGGCTCCTTGCTCAAGACGGTGGAAGTAATTTTGGTGGTGGCAATCGACATTCATTCCATATCCCGGAAGAACAAGAAGAAAATAAGAGTGTCGTGGATTTTAGTAAGCCACCAATTTATGATTGTTGCTATGAGGCTTGTTGCTATTGTTTTATTAATAGTGATGTCAGCATTGGTGTCAATCATGGATTTTCAAGACCAAGGCCTGGGCATGTGACGAGTACCATAACCGGGGTTACGAAACACGCAAATAATACCCTACAAAAGACGTTAGTAGTATAAAGTAAGTAGGGCTCGTTCAGTCCGGGGATTAAGGGTACCTGACATGTAAAAGGTTAAAAACACACATATTCACATATATACACATTTAAAACACACGAAGGGGGGTTGAAATCATGATCGGCAACAAGGCTGCCCTATAATCTAAGACACAAATTTAAAACCTAAATTACTATGTACAAGTTGGTCAACATCTTTCACACAAAGCATTTAACACAAAAGACTCTTTAACAAGTAAGACACGTATGTAAGAAGGTAAAGAACAAGTATTTATACATCTTAGACTTAATTCAGTTTCGACCAAAATTAGAGCTATTCGTATTTTTAACTAATTGAAAAGACTTCTAATGTTTTAAGATCAGGCTATTCTCAAACGATCCTAAAGTTTTTGCTAATTTGGTTAAGACTTAACATTGAAGCACAAGAGTCTAAAATCGAAAACAAGTAGACAAGTGTGGTTGTCAATCTTCTTATTTAGCATGCAAGTTCTAAGGGTTATTAACTCTAGTCGAGCAACACAAATCACAGAGACAGTTACGTTCATCTAGTTTGTTATTACCTTAGCCGATTAAACCTAGTACCTAGATTATATTCAAAGACGACACTAAGTACCGATTTTCATACACTCCCTTAGATTACTAACCGATTTAAATCCTAAACATGCATCTAATACTACTGTCCTAATTATCAAAACACACGAAATTTACGTGTTAAAATCGCAAACTACTTTACATAAACAAGAATTGGTTCATACAAGAGTTTAACAAAAACCAGGAATTGAATCGAGTTCATACAATATATACAAACATAAACAAATACAAGAGCCATAGAGAGGATGTATCACACTTTAGGAACCTTAGGAGACTCCTCAAGTCGTGGTGGAAAGCTTCGGCAGAAAGCAGGAATAAGGAACAAAATTTATGGAAGGTGATGAAAGGGGTTTCGGCTAAGTATTTGGTATGTGGTGCTTGAGAGACTTGGTAGAGTTTTTGGCTAAGTGTTTATACTTGAGATGTGACAAGTTTTTTGTATGGAATTCGGCATCTATATATAGGAGAAAGCTTGGGCAAAGTCGGCAGCAACTAGGGAACACAAAACCTATTTCGAGTTGGATTAGGTTTCTTGCCTGCCACTCTTTGAAGCTTCTAGATCTTCTTGTCCGAATTCTTTATGGATCACAGCATTCTTGGACTCTTTAATGGATCAACAACTTTGCTTCATGGATAAAAGTCCAAAGGATCGGCTGCTAACCTCCCTAGCTCAACCAAGAAAACTTCTCCTAGAACCGGCAATATGCTTGGCTTTTCCTGTCCGAGTTAGGAGATTCATTCTTTCCTTTTTCTTCACTTCCTTTTACCTTGGTCGATTCTTCTACTCTTCATATGGATCAGTAGCTCTTGATTGATGCATTCGGGTGCCATTTTAATGCACAAATACAGAAAATGGCAAAATTAGGCAGTAGGTTGCCTTTCTCGGCAGGGCAGTGACCTTGTGTCCTTATGACGGGCATAACTCTATCCTCAGAAAAATTTTTGGTGTGATTCTAAGTTCTGTAGAAACTAGACTCATAGAGCTTTCCATGCATATATGGCTCGCACTCTGGTTCCTTGTGAATCGTCCTGCAGAAATCTGGAATTTGGGTGATGTGTCCAGGAAATTACTGAGTTTATTGGATTTGCACCGATTTGTGCTTTGTAATTCCTGACATCTTTTCTTTGTCTGATTGTTGTAAATCCTTCTATTGCTCACTCATCAACATATCTACTGCATATAAGAGAAGAAAAATTCATCAATTACAAGTCGAAGCTTTACAGGTCCAAAGAAACATCTCTAAGACTTCATAAATCGACTAATAACATTTTTCCATATTTTTATCTATTCTTAGCACGATTTTGATATAACTCTACCAAAGAGTCATAACTCTATTGTATGACTCGATTCTACAACATTAAGGTTTAAACAAAGTATAAACGAGGGTAAAAGACATTAAGAACGTAGCATTTTATGCTCCTATCAGCATGATTTAATCTCATATGATAGTGATACAAATTTGGGTTTTGGAAGAATTACCCACAAGAAAAAAATTCACAGCTTTGTTGATTTTGTTGGGTTTGAAGTTTTCAATTTTCATATTCCCAAGATATTAATTGATACTATTAATCTCATAAAAAATGGTGGTAAGACTTTTGGGTTATTTGGTATTCCTCACAAGTTAAGGGTGAGCTTCCTGGAAACTATGGTGTTTATGCAACTTTCAATATTGCACATCTTTCGTCATACTATGAGAACGATTATAGAGAAAACCCAGGGACGAGTTCACGCGAAGCGGAAGCGAATGATACGGGAAAAGACCAACTAACCAACCTGTGAGGATGTGTGGATTAGTGAAGAAGAATTACAAAAGATTGACAAGGCTGCTTGGGAACAAGTCTTCAAAACTCCAAACTCGAGGACGAGTTTTTTCCAGGAAGGGGAGATTGATACATGAACAATAGACAGTCAATTAAATTCATGTGCTGAAACTTTAAGAGTCATTAAGTTCTGGTATTCTACCTTAATTAAGTCAGTTTTTTAGAGAAGTATAGAGTTTTCTGGAATTCCTAGGTAATAATGCTATGTTCCTATATATGTGCTATGTACTAGAGTCCAAGAGGTAGACTTGAATATATGATTTTTCCCCAATACTTACTGTATTGATCTCTTTCTGGTTGAGTGATTCCCAGACCCCTACTGGTTGAGTGATTCCCAGTTCATCTCTTAACCAAACAGTTCACAAGTCACCCTATTACTCTGATTCACAAAGTAAGCTTTGTTCTTTGGTGAGTGATTCTCAAAACCCTATCTTCTGGTTGAGTGATTTTCCAGATCAAACCCCATCTCATAAACTCTTTATATTTTCCTACATCACCAAGGGATCGTCTCCTCCCCCACCTCCGCTGTCTGTAAGAGACTCGCCTTCGACCTCACTGCCGACCTCTGGGACACCGTCTGCATCAGAGTCCTCACCAATCCCGACTTTCCCGACCTTGACGTCAGCGTCGCCGCCGTCTCCATCCTCACCGCCATCCCCTCATACCACCTCTCCAAGCTCATCACCGACTCCAAGAGCCAGATCACCAAGCGCAGTGACGTGTTTGAATCACCGGTGAGGCATATGGCGGAAGCGGCGACGCTGGTGCATCAGAGACGGGTAGGGTTATGGGTCGCGGGAGGTGATGGGATCGTAAGGTGTAGAATGGAGACACTGACATCCAAATTAGGTTGAGAGAACTTGCTGCTGGCCGGAAGTTCTCACTGGAGAAGGAGTCGGGCTTCGAATAGTACGTCACGTTCTTGGTACCCTAGAACGCCTCTCCAGGACATTACTGCTATTACGAGGGTGAGGATTACTGCATGACTCTCTTACAGTTTTTTGTGTTTGTAGACTGATCTGCGTTTCCAGAGCCATACAGTTCTTGCCCTGCAGGAGGCTGTTGAGGCTTACGTGGTCGGTCTCTTTGAGAACACCATTCTTTGCGCCATCCATGCCAAGCAGGTTACCATCATGCCCAAGGATATCCAGCTGACTAGGAGGATCAAGGGTGAGCGTGCTTAAGTGACTTGCCTGCAATGGAAGGTGTGGTGGCTGTAGATGGGAGGCTGTGATGTATCAAATGCTTATTTGGAGTGGAAGGTGGTGTTTTGCTTGGTTCATTTGTTAAGTCAGATAGGCAGTAGGTTTGAACCTAGTTCTATTGGGTCCCACAACAATTCCCTCTCCTCTTTTCTCCCCGCTGCATTGTTTCACAGCAACAATTTAGTAATTTGGTTGCTAAATTATTGCTAAATTGCTTGATTGCTTCCAACCGCTGCATATGGACTAATGGTGCTTGAGTGGTTTGTTTGTAGTATTGGAACCTACATTTTGTTGGTCCATTGTTAATTGTGGTATTTTGTTATTTTGATTGTCTGCAGCTTCACCAATGGGTATTTGAACAAACTTATATTTGATCGAATCTAGTCTTGTTTGCTATGTGTATTTGTTTAAAGATGATTATAATGTGCATTGGATGTGGAACTTGTTTAATAAAGATGCATATTATTGTGATACTCACTTACATGTGTTGTTCTTGTATAATTTCTGTATTATCTTAGGAGTCCTTACATGATTAGAGTTGTCGGGTCTTAACATTCTGTTGCTTCCCATTAACTCTTACAAAGTCTACTAGAATATGCATCCTTCCTGTACTGAGATTATGGATCTACTGTTGTTGAAATCTTTATTTTGAGAGTTGCAGTTCTGAATGACTCAAATGATAGAGCAGTGAGCAGCTTGCAATTCTGACTGGGATAGCCTTTAAACATGGTAGCACATATAACAATTTATGTGCTATTTGATTAGTTTGTTGCGAAAACAGTTTCATATTCATTGTTTATAACAATATTGTAAATGCATAAATCAATATATTGGTGGTTTATTGGGGGCAATAGAGGTCTGGTGGCCCTGAAAATCAAGGTTTTATTGTGGGGTAGTAGAGGTCTATTGGGTGACAGTATGGTTCTATTAGGGGAGAGTAAGAGTCTATTGAGGGGCAGTATGAATCTATTGGGATTGCGGGATAGTAGGGTCTTATTAGGGTTCTATTAGGGGACAATAAATGTTCTATTGGGGGACAATTATACTGGGAGTAGTAGATGGTGTATTGGGGGCAATAAGGGGTCTTATTGGGTGGGGTGGGGTTGGGGGTGGGTGGGTTGGTCAATGGCTGATGCGGGATCTTTTCAATTAAGCATTAAAATAGGCCAAAATCAACTCAATAACTTGATTATTGGGAAGATTTTGTATGCGATTCAGATCATGAAAAAAACAGAAGAGGCTTGACAACGTGAAAGCATGACGTGTGAGTTAGAAACACACTGCGGCGAAGAGAATCAAAGTTTTTTTTCTGGGTAAGGGATTTCTGGGAATAATAGATTGAAGGTTGAAGGTGGCTTTTTGAGGGAAGATGGTTGTGAGCTTGGTTTGGTGCTTGAAAGCATGAAAGCTTGAAGACGTAGGGAATAGAAGACTGTTTCTAGCTTTTCTGGGTTTTTGATCGATGATGCCTGATTCCCGCCCCCCCCCCCCCCCCCCCCCCCACATTGGCCAAGCTCTACTTTTATAGACTCAATTGAAGGGGATTTTGACAATCCAAAACATACAAATTTCTGGGTTTCCCCTACACAAATCACGCCCTAATTTGGGGGAAAGAGTTCTTTATTGTGAAATGGGAATTTGGGAGAAAGTGAAGATCACTACAACAATGGACAAAAAAGAGCTGTCACGGCACAAATCCTGGAACGAGGAAGACTAAGGTATTACGGGCTCGTTATTGAAGGAAGAAGAGGATACCTTTTGACTAGTTTGAAGGTTTCTCTTGGTTAGATGCGGTGATAATTGTGATGGATTTCGGTTTGGTTCGAACTTTGTATCTGGGTGTTGCGGGGAAGAAGAGATTTTCTGTAGGAAAAAAGAGGCGAGCCATGTAAAAGAAGAAGAAAGGGAATTGGGAAGTTGGGTTTTTCTCATATGGGCTTTTGGATTCCTAAAGGAAGGGTTGGCCTAATTCTATGTTCTCATGTTCACCAAATTCATTGTCGATCTAGGTGTTGCGGTTGGATTTTGGGCCCAAGTCTAAAATTACCAACGATATTAAATCAACAAATGAGCATGTGCGTTTATGTAACCTTCCACACCACACTCACATTTGCAAGCCCCAAAAATGCATGAATGTGGCTTGGGTCCACATTTAGAGTATGCTTGCATGATGCGTTGAAGCCGTGAGATGAGCATGAGAATAAAATTCTATAAAACTATAGAATTTTATGCAAATAGCGTGTTTATGCTAGTTTATGACATATTAATCAGTCGCATGATTTTTTGGGTATCAACATTAGCCCCTTTGATTATGTGGCCTATTGAAGCATGAAATGGCCCGCATAATCAACAAATGAGAAATTCAGGCCCAAATTTAAGCGTGAGTCAACGTGGGAGAGTCAAAGGACTTTGCTTCTTGTTCTCGCCTGTTGAATTGAGTACTAGAAAAGATTTGACTTTCTGCTCGGATCCCTTGAGTTTGTCTGTAATTTGAGCTTTAGGTTCTGAAACTTACACTCCTCTCTCTTTTTCTTTTCTCAATATCTAATCTTCCTTTTTCGGTTTACAGTCCATGCATTATGGGCTTGGATTTTATTAATCGCTCGTTGGCCTGTACCACTTGTGGGTCCATCTCAGCAATGATTTTGCTTCTAGAATATCTGGTATCATTGATGCTTTGAGAGGGATACTGATAGCTTGGGTTCAAGATCTTGGGCATTTAATTTGATATACATGTAGGCTGTTTGAGTAATAGGATATCGATAAGGGTTAGATTTTGGAGTGTGGACACTAATCTCTGGTGATAAATTAGATATGTAAATGCTTTACGTTAAAGTATGGCTGCAGATGTTTGTGTATGGTAGTCTTTAGAATATGACTTTGGTTGCTGAACTTTGGATGAGTAGCAATATTCAGACCTGCATATGCATTGGTATTGGGACAAAGATCTATGATGGATTGGATTTTGACTTCAGAATGAGCATATGCCTGATGATGAAATCATAGCAGGTGAAAACTAGCTATATCCCATTTGTAAACAACAACTTTACCTGGTATAAGTGGATATGAGTTGAGAATGGTAGAAAATTAAGGATGCGTTTGCGAGAGGAGAGGCATGGCAGAGAAGAATATAGTCCAGCATGAGAAGTTTGAATACGTGTAGAGGTAAAAGAGTTTGTGAATTTGGAATTGACTTCTGGAATTAGAAGGGAAGAGATTGGTTGCTTGGTGATTAGCCTGTGTGTTGTGTGCTTAGAATCCTTGAATTTCTTGGTATGAATAAGACTCTAAGTGCATGATGCATAAATTTCTTGCTTTGAGCTGTTTGTTTTCTTGCAAGAATAATCATATTTTCTTCTTTTGCATCAGGGAGCTAGAGAGCTGATCGATATATCATGGATCACCATCCATATGTTACTCATTGCAGTACATATCTGGTGGTCTACTAACATGAAACCCAAGTACCGAATAAGAATGTGAAGCTCTAGAAAGTAGGAAGGCTCAGGTTGAGTGGTGGTGAGGAGAGGTTATGCTTTCTCGGATTAAAGATAAAATCAAGTTTGGTATGGAGCATGGTTTTAGCTTGTTGAAATTTGACTAGAGATTTTCAAAACTAGAAACAGTACAGTACTGCCGAGGTTATTTATGTGCAATTGGCTTGAAGCAGGACTCATGTGAGCTGATAATTTGTGCATTGACTTGCTATCAAAATATTGGAATACTTAGACATAGCTTGTATAATGCTTTGGTACGGCTATTTTTTTTTAAATATTTTTTTTTTTTTTTTAAGGAAGTTGCTTATCTTGATCCAGGCCTTAGAAGAATAATAGAATGACCGATGAGAAGAGGAGTTGGATTAAGAATAAAGCAGTCTCAGCATGGAGCATGATTGACAGCACTGGATTGACACCATGACATGAGGTTAAACAAAGTTTTGATCATAAGAGAGATGATAATTAGAGTTGATAACGAAACTATATATAGCAGTTTGGAAACCGACTTTTTAGAAAAGTTTGAAATATGAATTATCTGGACATATTGGCTGTGGAAATAAGAACGAAACAAAGGCTCTTGATATGGAAAAATGTATGACCAAGGTTTCTTACTGAAGAAAGGTGTGGCAAAAGCATTTTGTTTGACCCCTTCATATGGTGAAATAATGTTTTGGTGTGAAAGTGTTATTGAAGCTTGCTGCTATGGTGTTTATTAACTATTGGTAGGGAGTTTGAACAATAATCGTCCATATTTGGTATGTATAGATATATGCATGAACTAAGGACAGTAGTCAGTGGAACAATAGAAAACAACCAATTGCAGCATCTAGATACTCTGCCCGATATGAATGTGCTTGGCATAAGCTTGATTTATTAAGACTTATTTTGCTTGAATATTATAGTGGCATTATGGTCTAACTTTGACTTGTTTTCTTGTTATAAGCTTTGGCTCCGGCTAGAAGAACTTTGGTAATGGTTGAGAAATGCCTGGTACAAGGGTTGTAAATATTTTTTACTTGTCTTGGTTTGAAGGAGGCTTGCAATAGAGGTCTTAGCTGCATATGATGCTTGGTTACTGCAGTGAGGTTTTTTTTGTTTTGGTCAAAATGAGGGCTTAAACTCTGTTTTGATTTAGGTTTTGATATCAGGCTTATTTACGTACAAAAGGATATTTTTGGTTGCTACGATGGAAGCTATGGCTTTAGCATGAATTTGTTTTTTTTTTTAGACTTGTAACAAGGATCTTTCATGATTGTAGAGGTCGTGGCCTGATTTCGGCAATGGCACTAAATAATTTCTCTATAGTTGTCAATGCTTCTTCTCAAGTAGGGTTGAATGTAAAACCAAAAACGAATCTGAATGTGGCTGTGAAAGCTATCAATAAATAAGGTTTCTAAGGTGATAACCGAGAGGGAGTTGGGAGGAAGGGTGAAACTAGAATTTGTTAGCCCCCAACTGTTTGCATTATTTGCATGATCAGGCTTGTTTAAATAGCATGAGCTAGGGGTGGGCACGGGCCGGGCCGGGCCAAATTTTTTGTGAACCCGACCCAAAGCCCGAAATATCGGGCTCGGGCCGGTTCGGGCTTTTAGAACCTCAGGGACCGACCAAAGCCCGTTCGAGCCGGTTCGGGCCGGGTTCGGGCTTTTTTCGGGCCCAAAAACAGACGCGAGGACGGGGCGGGGATGCCGAGGTGAGGCTGAGGCAGAGGCGAGGCAGAGGCGATGCGATGCAGAGGCGAGGCTAGGCGATGCGATGCAGAGGCGAGGCGATGCGATGCGATGCAGAGGCAAGGCGCTGCAAAGGCGATGCAGAGGCGAGGCGATGCGATGCAGAGGCGAGGCGCTGCAAAGGCGATGCAGAGGCGAGGCGAGGCTGGGCTGAGCACGGCGAGCCCCAGGCTGGGATGGACGAGACGAGGCGAGGCGGGCTAGGAGCGGCGAGGCCGAGCGGGGCTGGGCTGATGGTGATTGAGACTTGAGAGGAAGAGGAACAGAGGAAGAGGAAGAAAGCTTAATAGAGGAAGAAAGGGTCCCCGGATGCGGCTGAGGAACAATACATTTCTAGGGTTTTTTTTTATTTTAATTAGTTATGAACCAATCAGAGTGTGACACATGGCAACCAATATATGGATCGGGCCGGTTCGGGCTTTCGGTCCGACGAAAAACTGGGCCCGAGCCCGATCGGGCCTACACACTTCGGGTTCGGGCTTTTTCGGGTTCGGTCCTTCGCAAATCAGAACCCGGCCCGTTTCGGGCTTTTTCGGGTTTTTCGGGTCGGGCTTTCGGGCCCTCGGGCCAAAACGCCCACCCCTAGCATGAGCTGCTAATTAGAACTACAGCTGGGGGGTATTTTATAATTCTGAGATTCATCGAGCACAAGAGCATATGTAAGAGAAACAATATTTGCTTGTATGAATTAAGTATGAATCTCCTTAATCGCATATAGCATGAGTATTAGGCTTGTCTGGATCTCCTTCATTTTCAAAAACCATCTACCGTACGTACTACAAAGCTACCACAGTAACGAAACAATCATTAAGATTGATCAAGCATGTGCCATAACAACAACTGTTTTATCTGATCTAGGAACGTACAAATTTATAAGTTCACAATGCAGGAATTGAAAGTTCCAGATCTGTGAGAAACTAGCAGCAAAGATTTTTGGTATGAAACAAATGGCTATGGCAGTAAAAGAAATTCGGTTAACTTTGACTACAGATTACTGAAGACTCAAGTGATGACACATAAGGCTACGAATTAGGAAAACACTTGCAATAAGAAACAAAAGGCTTTCGACATCAGACTTATTTGACTTCGACATAGATGTTGTTAATGAAGTCTCAGAACAAGGTAATGGCATGTAACACGGAAAGCCCCCAATTACTTGCACCCAACATCGTTTGTGGGCAACACAAGCCTGATTGAATTGAAGAACTGCATGATGAACAAATCGTTTTCTGAATCACAACCTAGTCCCCAGTGAAGTCGCCAAATTATGAGGGGTCTTTTCAATTAAGCATTGAACTAGGCCAAAATCAACTCAATAACTTGATTATTGAGAAGATTTTGTATGTGATTCAGATCACGAAAAAAACAGAAGAGGCTTGACAGCGTAAAAGCATGGCATGGGAGCTAGAAACACACTGCAGTGAAGAGAATCGGGGGTTTTTTATGGGTAAGGGATTTCTGGGAATAATAGATTGAAGGTTGAAGGTGGCTTTTTGGGGGAAGATGGCTGTGAGCTTTGTTTGGCGCTTGAAAGCATGAAAGCTTGAAGACGCAGGGAATTGAAGGCTGTTTCTAGCTTTTCTGGGTTTTTGATTACCCCCCCCCCCCCCCCCCCCCCCCTCCACATTGGCCAAGCTCTGCTTTTATAGACTCAATTGAAGGAGATTTTGACAATCCAAAACACGAATCACGCCCTAAATTGGGGTAAAGAGTTCTTTCTTGTGAAACGGGAATTTGGGAGAAAGTGAAGATCAGTGCAGCAGTGGACAAGAAAGAGCTGTCATGGCACAAATCCTAGAACGAGGAAGACTAAAGGATTACGGGCTCGTTATTAAAGGAAGAAGAGGATACCTTTTGACTAGTTTGAAGGTTTCTCTTAGTTAGATGCGGTGATAATTGTGTCAGTTTGGTTCGGACTGTGCATCTGGGTGCTGCGAAGAAGAAGAGATTTTCTGCGGGGAAAAAGAGGTGAGACACGTAAAAGAAGAAGAAAGGGAATTGGGAAGTTGAGTTTTTCTCATATGGGATTTTGGATTCCTAAAAGAAGGGTTGGCCCAATCCTATGTTCTCATGTTCACCAAATGCATTGTCGATTTAGGTCGTTGGGATTGGATTTTGGGCCAAAGTCCAAAATCACCAACGGTATTAAATCGACAAATGAGCATGTGCGTTTTCGTAATCTTCCACACCACACCCATATCAGCAAGCCCCAAAAGTGCATGAATGTGGATTGGGTCCACATGTAGAATATGCTCGCATGATGCGTTGAAGCCGTGAGATGAGCATGAGAATAAAATTCTATAAAACTATAGAATTTTATGCAAATAGCGTGTTTATGCTAGTTTATGACATATTAATCAGTCGCATGATTTTTCGGGTATCAACAATGGCTAACGGTCAACAGTTAACTCTCTGTTATCCTAATAGAAGTCTATTTTAGATTTATTTAATTTATTAAGTGTATAATCGTCTTTTTCCTAATCAACTTAAAAAAATAGAATTTTTCTGATCTTATTTTGCTAGTGTGAACAAAAATTCCAAAATCTAGACTAGTGGTCATTGATCGTATTCTCTATTGGATTTAGTGACCAGAGGAATTATTCTATGGTCCCAGACCATTGGTCCCAGTCCTGACCAATAAGTCTTTAACACGTGGGTACTTGTTAACACATCACCCCACATCGGTAACGTTCAAAGATAACGTCGTTGGGGTAGGATTTCTCAATGTTGATTATGGGGTGTCTGTTATACTTCTGCAATGAACTCATTAGTTACAGAATTGAATTCGATGAACCATGATCATCCTTATTTCCAGAATCTTTTACTCTATGATTATGTCATTCCATCTCTTCTTGATTCATATACAATCAAGAGAAGAACACCATTTCTTTTTCTCTATAATTTATATCCTCTATCACTTCATACGAATCAGAACAATAGAAAAGAATACCATTTTCATGAATCTGGGATTCGTCATCTTCATAGTTTATACCCCAGTAGAACAAATTTCTATCTATTTCTTGTAAGAGAAGCCTACAAGTCCGTGGCTCTTATCAGATTTTGTTAGGGGTAGATATCAGATCTTCCCAACGCAGCAAAGATTACCTTTGCTATGGAAAGATGCAATCAAGTGATCGAGTCGGAGATGGCTTGATATACCTACTGCTAATACAACCCATAAAAAGTAAAAGATTTGAGACTTCTACAATTTCCATCTAATTGAACTTAACAACATCGCAAATCAATGATGGGTTCTCGAATATCGCTTAACCGGGGCAACCAAATCTGATCAAACCATTCATCGTACTCTGTAACATGAACCAAATATGAATTTTGAGTGTTTTACGAAATCTTTTCCCTTGAGATCGGAATGGCTAAATGTGAATGAGAATTATGAAACTAGGAAGAAGAGAGTGATGCTGACAAGTAAAGAGTTCTGAACTAAGAATATTGCTTCTTTTAAGTTTCTGGGCTCTTGGGGATGACAGATTTATAATCAAATTTTGATAGTCCAAAAAAATTTCAATTAATCATTTTAGATTTGTCAAAGAGAAGAGGAAAGATTTTACAGAAAACGGAGTTCTTTCCCAATGCTCAACTACAACTGTTTTTTTGTTATGAGACAGTTCAATAACGGAGAGAAAACAGAACTCTTATGTCACTTTTTTAGCTATACAAGTGTCGCATATGTCTATTGCTCCGGACACGTTGTGTTCCGGGACCATAGAATAATTCATCTTAGTGACCAATGAGTTCATATATGAGGGCTATGCATGTACACATTGTTTATCATTCGGTGCATCCAAATTCTTTTTTCATCAATCGGGAAAGTAGATGATATATAATTTCTTTGTTTTGGAATAATTTTATATATGAACCTAAACTAATTATCTTGATTAGAAATTAGTTGACAGTGTGAACATGCATGTTGTTACGTTATGAACCATAAACTAATTAGTAATTATCTTGATTAGGTCATTGACTCATTGTTATTCATCATGTGACAACATGCATGTTCACATGCCATTAGTCATGTTATAAAGTTATAATACAATATAACAAAGACCTTGATTGAATAATTGCAGTCTTTATCACTAATTAGTTATAGTCATCGGCTCAACCTAATCCGTCTCGTATTTCTTGTGTCCAATGCTGTCTATAGAGGTTTCGTGGAGATGTGGGAATCCAAGTCCACATACTGCGGAGATGGTACTGAATTAGTTGAAACCAATGGACTAGCTGGTTAAAATGAAAGGACAAACTAAATTTTCTTTTTGCATGTTAGAATTTTTTTTCTTTTTTTATTTGTTTAAAAGAATCTATTATTTTTGTTGTGACTCGAACTTAAGATCTAATAACTTATTTTTTAGATAATGGTGCTCTTACCACTTGAGTTATTCCATTTCGTCACGTGCAATTTGAACTTGTTTCTTGCAAATGATGGATTAATGATGATGAAACTCAAATGAAAGAAATAGTTATTCTCCGATTCAATTTTACATTCATGGCACAAACTGTACGTGAGTACTTGGCGGAAGCTAATTACAGGAACAAATTAATAGGGATATCCAGTTAACAGATAATGTCTTTCTCAATCATATTTTCCTCAGAAACTAACAGACAAACTATTATAGATACATTGTCATGAGCTCCCGATGTCAAAGAGAGCGATGAAAGAACACACATACCTTCAACAGGACAAATTTAAAATAACACACAAATTCAAGAAGAAGCAGGGATTCGATTACATAATTTCTAGAAACTTTCGCACAAGGTTTTTAAATCCTGTAACCGGTCCATGTCCTGCTCACTCAGTATCTTACTTTGTTCACCGATGCCAAGATCTGCCATGAGAAGGCAGACATGAGTGAGAAGCTCCCCTCCACGCCTAAGTTGTTGGCCGTGCTCCGTCCATCCACATTGGCTCGCTGCATAACACAACATTTCTATCCACACGCGACTTATCATTCCCCATTTATCTTCATTAGTCCATCTCTCCGTTTCCAGGGACTGCAACTTATGTGCAAGCACACACCCTTCAAGCAACACTACATTGTTTAGTTTCCCTCCATCTCCGGACTCAAACTCATCTTGCCATGGATTCAACTCTGACTTCATCTCGTACAACACCTGACTGGCGCTTTTTCCAGCCAATCGCTCTGTCTTACTTATGGTGTCCCTTCTCTCATCGAAAAATGTTGTGGCAGACTCGCATATTTGTTGAAACAAAATCTGTCCAATCCCTTGGGGCAACATGAAAGGGCATATGGCAAGAATATACATCATATAATCTGACAGTAACTTGCTCACCTTGGATTTGGAATTAGGATCGGAGGCCTTCTGATTTTTTTCAACATCATTATAGTAGCATATATCTGTTGCTACATGCCACAATGCAATGCTGGTTTCGAAAGGTACTTCATTCGCTGCACAATGTTTGATATATTTGTCAGCACATCCACTTGTTTCTACCGCATGCTCACCTCTCCAAGTCAAGACTTGACTACGTACTTGAAATTTGGAATTCTGCTCTGCATTATCAACTTCTTGTTTAGCATCGTGAAGTTGCTCGAAGATAAGTTGTTTCATTTTGATAGGTACACCCTCCAAAACCGTGTGCTGATGTTTTGAATACATTTCGTGGATAGCCTGGAGCCTAGGAATTGCAGTACACTTCGGCAGTTTCAAATTGAAACAAAATTCTATGACATTGAATTGGCCCATGGATTCAGACCACCTCTTTTCAAGGCTCAGAGTTGATCGCAATGTAGAAATTGCTTGGTAAAATGTATACGCTAGCGGTCGCTCTTGCTTGCTTAACCAGTACAATGTCCAATCTGTAGAAATTTGTACAAAGATGGCATATACCTCAAGTGCAATTGCTCCAGCACACAAGAAGTAAGTCAAATCCACATCAATAGTCAAATAAATCTTTTTGTCAATGATGAAACAAAAGATCGTAAATGTGGAAATGTAGCAAACAAGGGAGATAGCTCGGAACATGACCCCCGTGAGAGAATGCACTACGACTGCCTTGGTGTACAACACATCATACATAAAACCAATCTCAATCTCAATTAGCTTGAAGACATCTCCAAACGAATGGTTCTGAATCATAGTATTGGAAAGTTGAACATCCTTTTGTTCAATGATCTGATCTGTGTAAAAATGCCTGAACAATTTGAATAGTGCATGACCTTCTTGGATAAGTGTGGCTTTACGTATAGCAGCAGCATAGTTTAGTCTAACACGACCACTACTATCATCATTCTCATTTTTAAAGGGAGTCAGGGCTGCTGCAATAGGGGGTAGAGATTTCCGAAGTCTCTCACTGCTAGCAGACCAGAGGGCCCAAGTCCGCTCTCCATATTTGATGATTCCAACAACAAACATAGGTATTGCTAGCAGTGAGAGGTGTAAGGAGCTTGATGTCCATGATCTTAGAAAGATGTATAAAGCGGCACTAACCTGAACAAGTAAGCCCAAGAGGTGCCTTAGCCACAGCTCGTTGTCCTCCAACGAGTAAGCAGTAATGGTGTCCGGACCACCAAGGTGCACCAGAAGAAACGGAGCCCAAAAAGCCATGATTGCCGGGCTGTTTGGATTTGAAGAGCTTACTTGATCGCTGGTTGGAGTTAGTGAGCTCTGCTGATCATCTCCTTGGAAGGTGGAGATCATTCCAAGCGCGACCGTAGCAAACCAATCTGCTGACAAGTAGGCCGTCCATGTGAGGATCCTTACCCAGCTTTGAGTACTAAACTTTCGCCGGCTTCCCAAGAGGATTAGGACTATCTGTAAGCAGAGGCTGCTTAGCACCATAACCCGGATATTCCATTCGTTCCATAATTTGTCCACACTTGGTGGAATAATTTCCACCATCTTTCTAACCGAGGTATGCCGGCAGACACTGGATCCGCACTGCTGTGTTTATTGTGTAAAAGAAATTTTCAGTTGAAAGACGAGGAATAATGATGAACAAGATTAACACAACGAATCCTTAACTAAGTCAACAATATATCATAATATGTTGGAGGTTGAACCCACGTTGTTGATGGCAATCGTTATGCTCTTTATACAATATGAAAGTCCAAATTATTCTAGCTAGCTACATTTCACATGACTTCTGGGTACTAGTCATCCTTAAAAAAAATGTTTTGAGGCCTTATTAAGGCCTAAGAATTTTGGCCTTAATCTTACGTGGCGTGCCACCTCATCAAGACACATCATCAATATCAAAAACCTTGTTATGTCATATTTGGGTTAAAATACAATCTTCTCCTTTCAAATCCAATGGCTCTAGATTATTGTCATTTTTCAAAAATGAAAAATAATTTTAAGAAAAAAAATTCAAGCTATTTTTTTTATTACACTCGTTTTAAAATTTAAACACCAAATATAATGATAAATAATTTTTTTAAATATAATTATTCGAAAACATCTACATTACAAATTTAAGTAAATTTAAACACCAAATATACACACTACCAGTTTTGACAGAATAGCCGACGAAATTTTTTTCGTCGGCTATTCAAAATTTTCGTCGGCTATTCCTTCTACCGACGAAAATTTCGTCGGCTATAAGTCGTCGGTAAAAGCCCGTCGGTAAAAGCCCGTCGGTAAAACTAATGGCCGACGAAAATAACGAAATCGTCGGCCATTCCAAAATTATCACCGACGAAAATGAATTTTCGTCGGCCAAACCTTGGTAAAATATCCGACGAAATTCGTCGAATATTTTCGAGTATGGCCGACGATTTTGACAACTATAGCCGACGAAGAAAATCAATTTCGTCGGCTATTTGTTCTTAAATATAGCCGACGATTTTGTCTATTTCGTCGGTTATTTTGTCAGAATAATGTGATTTTCGTCGGTAATAAAAGTTATAGCCGACAAAATTTGGTAAAAAATAAGGTCAATTTTGTCGGCTATTCTTAAATTTTGGGGAAAAAAAAATTAAATTATGTTTTGGTTCAACTGAATATGCCGGAGGAGGAGGATGTCATAGTCATAGTCAACTAAATTAAATTAAGTTATGTTATGTCATGGAAAAGGAGGAGGAGGAGGCCGGAGGAGGAGGGGAAGGAGGAGGAGGAGAAGGAGGAGGAGGACGCCGGCGTCGATTTGAGGAGGAGGAGGAGGAGGAGAAGGAGGAGGAGGACGCCGGCGCCGATTTGAGGAGGAGGAGGAGGAGAGCGGCGGATTGGAGACTCAGATCGGCGGAGGAGAGCGGAGGAGGAGTTTTTCCGGAGGAGGAGAGAAAAAAGGCAGGCTGAAAGATTTAAAACAGAGAGAATAGCCGACGATTTAAAAGATTTCGTCGGCTATACTTTGGAAGATCAACAGCCGTCGGATCTGAGCCATCCAACGGCAGACAATAAAAAGGCGCGGATCGCAAGAATTTAGCCGACGAAATATAATTTTCGTCGGCTAAACTTAGAGAATAGCCGACGATTTACAATATTTCGTCGGCTATTCTATGAACATCGTCGGCTATATTTGGAAGATCAACAGCCGTCGGATCTGAGCCATCCAACGGCGGACAATGAAAAGGCGCGGATCGCAAGAGTTTAGCCGACGAAATATAATTTTCGTCGGCTAAACTATAGGTCAAACCACTAAGTCAAACCTCTAAACGCTTAAAAACGGAAATTAGTCTAGTTAAACGACGGTTTCTGACGCATTAGAAGTGTGGAAGGGTTGATCAACGTCGAACCCTCAATGAATGGAGAGTACAATCAACGTTGTACTCTAAAGAACAGGTCTGAAATCCACCAGGAATCAAGAGAAAACTCTTAGGGTTTTGATAAAATATGATTAAATACTGAAAAGAAACCCTAGGGCAACTAACAAGGAAACCTAAAAGACCAAGGAATTAAAACAAAACGAATCCAAAACAAATTAGAAAACTTAAATCTTGAAAACATATTAAAATGCCGTTTTGAGGCCCTAAACGAAGTCGAAAGCCCGAAAAGGCCCACACGTCGTGGCAAAGCAACGTGTTTGATTCCTGGCATCGTTCCCTTTCCGAAATGGTATCACAATCGTCATTCGGACGCCGGACGCCAAATCTGCAGTAAACCGGATTTTGACTTGCAACGGTCAATCTGCTCTTCAATGTTTGCTGTCATCCTTCCTACATCAGTTTCTGGCCTCACCTTCAACAGATAATAGTTTCAAATCAATGAGACGCAACTAATCATATAAAAATTTTACAAAATTGATTTAACGAACGTCAGGCTACCCATAGGAAAACGAAAGTAAAAAACAGTTAACCGCAACATTCGGCACACAGATTTTATCATAACCTTGTCATTTTTCAACCGTAGACGTATTTCATTATTTCGGTCATATCTTATTTCACAATATTTTTGCATTTGAAGAGTCTACGTATAGTAACTATTTGAAACTATACATTCACTTAAACACTTAGTAAACAAGTTAAGGAACATTAGTGCGTATGTTCTGATTTTGAATCTAAAAGTTTAGAAAATCTATTCCAACCGTTAGATATCACCGTTATAATTAAATACATGTATGGAAAAAAATCCAACTTCAGCTGACAACGTTAAAGGCTCGATCGGAACGGTCAACCGGGTGAGTCAAACCTCTAAACGCTTAGAAATGGTAATTGGACTGTCTAAATGATGTTTTTTTGCCTGACCTTCAACAGATAATAGTTTCAAATCGATGAGATGCAACTATTCATATAAAAATTTTCCGAAGGTAACGCTACCATTAGGGAAACGAAGGAATAAAACCTTTGACCGCATCTTTCGACACTCAGATTTTATCGGAATCTTGTCATTTTTCAACCGTAGACGTATTTCATTATTTTGGTCATATCTTATTTCACGACTTTTTTCTGTTTGAAGGATGAAGCAATGGTTTATCGTTAGTGATAGAAAATGAAATATGGTCATTTTTTTTTAAATCATAGCTGACGAAAATGCCAATTTCGTTGGCCAAAATTTCAAAATTTTTCGTCGGCTAATGTTTCAGAGAAAGGCCGACAAAAATCCAAATCGTCGACTAAAATATGAATATAGCCGACGAATTTTTTTTTTACCAACGAAAAAAAAAATCGTCGGCCATTCCCAAACTATGGCCGACGATTTTTTTTTTCCACCGACGAAAAATAAATTCGTCGGCCATTCTAGGGAATAGCCGACGAAAATTTTAAGTCGTCGGCCGTTTTTTTTTATTTCGTCGGGAAAAGTCTTTTTTCTGGTAGTAACATATATATATACACACATATACATACATACACACATATACTATTTCGGGGAAAAAATAGTACTATTTCAAAAAAAATAATTTCAACACACTATATCAATGTCGAAATAAACTTCATATATATATATATATAAAATTCATCTAAAAAATTCGAAACAAATTTATTTTATCTACTTTTATTTTTCTAAAATTCGATGGATATGTGTATGTGTGTGTATATATATATATATATACATAATTTTAAATCTAAATTTTGATTAAGAGTAAAAAATATTTAACATTGAATTTGATTCACAAAGATGAAATGTTTTAATGTCAAATATCGTGTAATTATTCAACCCTTCATAAAATCTAATTTATTAGCAGGAAACTCAATCACAATATTTACCCGTATAAATTATTAAAGGTATAATATTTTCTTTCCATTTTGCGAATTTAATCTAAGTTTTGACTTTTATGATTAACCTAATTTACAGATGGTAATATAAATATATGGGGAATATTTGAATATTGTCTTAATACAAAGCAGTAATTACGATGACTAAAAAAAATAATAATTACGAAATATAATTTACTCATAACTACCTAATTAATAGTCATTGTAAATTGGGCAACAATTACAACCAAATTATGTTTTATTTTAGATGATTTTGTTACCTTTCTTGGGTTGACTACATGAAATTTATTTCTTGACACAATTACGATATTTGACATTAAAACATTCTATCTTTGTGAATCAAATTCAATGTTAAATCTTTTTTGACTCTTAATCAAAATTTAGATTTAGAATTATATATATATATATATATATATATCCATTGAATTTTAGAAAAATAAAAGTAGATAAAATAAATTTGTATCGAATTTTTGAGATGAATTATATATATATATATATATATATATATATGAAGTTTATTTGGACATCGATATAGTGTGTTGAAATTATTTTTTTTGAAATAGTACTATTTTTTTTTGAAATAGTATATGTGTGTGTATATATATATATGTATGTATATTTACTTAAATTTATATTTTTGAATAATTATAATTTAAAAAATTATATTTGGTGTTTAAATTTAAAAACGAGTGTTGTTTCTGCCTAAACCCGGGGGCCTGGTAGATACACGATGAATCCGACTTGATCTCCTGCAATCCTGCTCACTAAGGGGAATACCGGGCGGGCCGGTCTTCTCATCTCCGATGCCTAAGTTAGTATAGTTGGAATATATATAACCAAGGCACGTATGTAAGTAGGGAGAGAGATAAGTTACCTATTAAAGAGGGTAGTTGGGGCCCTTATATAGGTGGTTGGGGGTGAGGGCTGGCCTCACCTTTCGATGTGGGACTGGTTCCCTTCTGTTTGTACATTCTGGTGCCCTCTTTGGCAGGCTGGCACCCCCGGCCCCAGAGTCCCTGGAGGCAGGATGTAGTGCTGGGCCCCGAGGCCGGGTGCTGGTGATCCGGTCCTGAGCCTTGGGCCGGGCCCTGGTGCACTTGCTGCGGGTCTGTGGGCCTGCTGTAGCCTCTCTGCGGCTACTGTCAACAAGTCCCCCAAGTTCCCGGTCAAGTGCAATCTTGAATGGGGACTTAAATCTGTCTTGCTCTTGTCCCGCAGACCCGTAGGGTTACCAACCTACCGGTGCCCAGTCCCCCAAGTCCGCGTTAAAGATTGGGAGTGACCGAGGTGAGTACCTGTTATCGATGGGAAGCAATAGTTTATAAGTACGTTTGTAATATAGGTAGTACTGTGCTTAGGTGTTGTGGTGTTATGAGCATGGAGCCGGGTGGAACCCGGAGAGTGTATGAGATGATGCCATGATGCCATGCAATAGATGTGTGCATGGAATGATAATGAGGCGTTGAAATCCGCCATGCAAGAGATTTGTGCATGGGATGATAATGGGGCGTTGAAATCCGCCATGCAAGAGATGTGCATGGAATTTCGACCGGGCACTCTGCCCTATCGGTACGAAGCAGAGCTTCACTGGGTCACAACTGGGCGATCTGCCAAATCGAAACGGAGCAGAGTTCACTGAGCCTCTACCGGGCGATCTGCCAAAGCGGAGTTCACTGAGCCTCTACCGGGCGATCTGCCAAGCGGAACGGGGTGAAGTTTATGGGATCTTGACCGAGCGTTCTGCCATATCGAGACGAGTCCCAGGTGAACTTCAGTACTGGACCTCGACCGGGCGTCCTGCCATATCGAGACGAGTCCAGGAGTATGGGAACTCGACCGGGCGTTCTGCCATATCGAGACGAGTCCCATATTGCTAGGCTGCGGGGAGATTACCCCGGTGTTGCGGGCTGTTTAAAGCACCGTTGAACACTTGCTAGTTCTTCTCAGCTTGTGTTGAATAAGCGTTGAGGTAAGGGGGGTGGCGTTGAGGTGACAAGGCTCGCCGTGCAGCCCCAGGTTGATCGCGGTTCAATGCGATGCAGGGTTTTTATCCTGCTGGACAAGAGTACATGTGTTAGATGTAAACTCACCCGGGTGTATAAAGCCCATGCCGGTCGAATGTTCTCATGACCGGGGTCAAGCCATGGTACTGGGCGCAACTCGACCGGGCATCCTGCCATATCGAGACGAGTCCCCCAGTGAAATGCCATGGGGCCGGGTGGATCCTGTTCCCGGTAGGGGGGTGGCGTTGAGGTGAAAAGGCTCGCCGTGCAGCCCCCGTTTGCCGCAGCTAGTGCGATGCAGGGTTTTTATCCTGCTGGACAAGCGTACATGGGTTAGATGTAAACTCGCCCGAGTGTATAAAGCTCATGCCAGTCGAATGTTCTCATGACTGGGGTCAAGCCATGGTACTGGGCGGAACTCGACCGGGCGTCCTGCCATATCGAGACGAGTCCCCCAGTGAAATGCTATGGGGCCGGGTGGATCCTGTTCCCGGAATATGCTCTCGAGCCGGTTGGATGCTGATAGGAGCGCAATGTGCGACGATATTATATGCTTATGCCCTCGTTTATGCTTTGTTTAACCCTTATTTGTCTAAGATAGAGTCATAATGTAGTTAGTGTCAATTTTGGTAGAGTTTTGTGAAAAATGGTTAAGAATCCGAAAAAATGACTAAGTTTGAGAAATCTGGAAAATAGTGTAAAATATGTCTTTTTCGCGATTTTGAGATGAGCAAAAGTATGATCTATCCTTGTCCGAATTCTATGAAATTTTATGTGCTTAATATTCATACGTTGAGGAATGCTGTGTTAAAATTTCAGATCAATCGGAGTTCGGGAAGTCACCCAAAACCTGGCTGCAAAAGGGCAGTCCGAACATTTCAATCCAGGGGCTTACAGGATTTTCCTGGGACTTTGTCCCAACTTCGAAAATTCATTCCCGACGACTGACATGGAATTTGGCCGAGATATTTTATGCGAAGATGGCCATATGTGTCTAGTTTACGTGAGACTTGGAATCGCATCAATCGGAGCTCCGAATGTGGAGATATACCGGAATTACTGCAACAAGGTCAAATCTGCCGATTCCAGGAACCTACTGCCCCCTTTTTGTGTTTTCTGTTTTTAATGGACCAAATGGTGTAAAAATGCATATGTGAAGATGGTCCAAGCTTTATGAAGGGAAGAGGAAGACACTAGGCCATGGCATTGAAGAAAAATTGAAGAAAGAAGTTCTCCTAGTCACACTAGGAGAAGCTGCCGAATAGAGGCAGATTGTGTGCCTTTGTGTTGCTGCCGGCAATGATGCATTTTTGGTGGATCAAAGCTTATCAATTGAAGTCCAAGACCATATAAGAAGTCCATGAAGATGTGAAGCCCAAGCCTTGAAGAAAAATTCAGAAAAGAAAACCTAATTGGACTAAGAAAGGAAGGTTGCAAAACCTTATTGCACTAGGTTTTCTGAACTCCTTTTGGCTTAAGGGCTGCCGGCAATCATCCCCCTTATTCTCTATATATACCCTCACTTTTCCTACAGAAAAATCATCTCATCTCTTGCAAAGCACTAGCCAAAACTCTACCAAATTTTCCTACCAAAAGTTCTAACCCGAAACCCAAAATACAAAGTCACCCGATCTCACCACCATACACCACCGAACCATTCCCTGCCCTAGCTGCTGCCGATCCTCTTCCACCACACCAAGACGAAGCTCTCCAAGGTTTCTAAAGTGTGATCCATCCCTATGACTTGTATTTTTATATTCGGTTTAGTCACATATTGTTGTTATAAAAATACTTTGTTTCGTTTGGTTTTGTATGATGAACATGAATTGCAATTTTCATTGGAGTTTATGTGATGACTTGTACGATTTTTAATGCATGGTTTTTGTATGTTTAGATAATTAGGGCAGTGGTATAGAAGCATGTTTAGGATTTAAATTGGTTAGTAATCTAAGGGTGTGACTTAAAAACCGAAGCATTAGTATTGGCTGGAAGCATGTAAATCTAGATGTTAGGTTTCATCTAACCCGAGTTATAACAAATAAAACTATATGCCTGACGGTTGTTTTGATTTGTTGTGCTTACGTAGGGTATAACCTTAGCTAAAACTTGCATGTTAAATAAGATGATTGACAACCTTGCTTATTTGCATGTTTTCGATTTTAGACTCTTGTGCTTAAATGTTAAAACGCGTAAAACCGGATTAGCATAAACTTTAGGATCGAAGGCGAATAGCATGATCTTAAAACATTAGATGTCTAACAATTGGTTAAAAGGCTAATCGCTCTAATTGTGGTCGAAACTAAGTTGAGTCTTGAACATGCTAATACTTGTCTCTTACTTTCTTGCATATGAATCTTTGTGTTAAATTGTGTTTTGTGCTATGTGATGCGTGAGAGATGATGATCAAACTTGTATATAGTAGCCTAGGATTTATTTTCTATTTTTATTGCCGAGCCTAGTGTAGGGGTAGCATTGCTGCCGAACCATTATCCCCCATATGTGTGACGATTTGAAGTGTGATTTTGTATATTTGCACATGTGTTTTTGTCTAACAATATCATATTTCAGGTACCCTTAATCCCCGGCCTAGAACGATCCCTACTTGCTTATACTACTAACGATCTTTTGTAGGGTTTATTATTGCATGCGAGCTTAGGCTCCCACACCAATTTTTGGCGCCGTTGTCGGGGATTATAAAAGCTTGTTTTATTTATTGTTGTGTATATAAGTTGCTGGAAATTTTTGTTGTGAAGTTGTAAAGTTGTAAATTTTAAGTTTATTTTGGGATTTTGTAAAGTAGAAATATGCTTCGGCATGTAGGGTTTAAATTTCGAAAGTTGCATGACATATTGATGTATGTTGGTACTCACTTAGTTTAATTTCTAGGGAGTTGATAGTGTTGTGTATGTTTGAGTTTATTGTAGTTTCTAAAGTGTAACATGTAGGTGAAGCCTCTTTTGTTGATCATAACTAAAACCCTTCATGTGAATGGTGCTATGTCGGAGGGCGTTTCTATGTAGATTGGGAAACGCGGGATACTTCCCCCCACGCATATAAGCGTTTCTTCGGTAATAGTATTACTTCCATGAGGTTGAGGGCGGTTTTAATCAACACTTGTAGACTGCTAGGGATCCGTGTTTGTTTTACAAAGTATGGGGATGTTATTATCATAGATATGGTTCTCAGGTTTGTTTAACTGGATCTCAAGGCCCATAGACTGATGTTCATTCTCGGTGAGTGAGTCGATAGGGGGTTCGCCCTCCGTGGTGTCCAACAACGAGTCCTGCCTGGTTCCTGTAGGGGGTTCGCCCTCCGTGATTTTAATGACCTTTGAAACGTAAAATCCGCACGACCTAGTCGACAGCTTGTGCCGAAGCATCACCTCACTTTAGACGCTAGAACATAACTTGACATATGTGGCCTATTTTCTTCGAAGATAAAACATGTTGTGTGGTTCAAACTCTTGAGGTATATCGGGTTAAGCATGATACTACCGGGGGCTGTATCAGTCCATTGCACCGTTATCTCCTCTGCTCCACGTACTTCGAGAGTTAGAACAAATTTAAAAGGAATTAGACTTAGCGATTACATGCTCATGAACTTTCCGATTTTTGATCCATTATGGCCGTACCATTTTGATGCTTTGCCGAAATGTTTGTATTTATGCCGTGTGTATTGGATGTGTTGCCGAATGTATATATGTGTTATGGTTTGAAATTTGTTGTGTAATCGCCAATGCCGTGGATTGTAATGATGTATATTCTTGTCTTCTATTTCTTTACGACGTTCTAACTTGTTTAAATGTTGCAAATTTCAGAAATAGTGCATGTCCGAATCTAGTATTTGGACAAGAGATCTTCAAGGCCGTTTGCAACGTCTAGACCAAGAACTCGCTATTGCTCGTTTTGTGCCATTACCGCCATCGTCACCAACCAGTTCATCAGTATCATCATCCTTGCCATCATCACCTATTGTGCCGTCCATTTCAGAGTCAGTGCCGAGTTCACCTTCAGTTGTGTCATCATCGTGTGATCTTCAGAATCCAGAATTTGAGGTCTTTGCCGAACTAGAAGAAGAAGAAGAGATTATGGCATCAATCAGATCACAGAATGGTCATGTTGCTGGAGCTGGAGTTGCTCCTTCAAATATCACTTATCCTCCCTTAGAGGCTGACAAGACTGGAGAGATTGAATTGAGGAGTGGATTCCTCCATAAGTTGAAATCGTTTTATGGGATGCCAAGTGAGGACCCTAACAAGCATCTACAGTGGTTTAACTTCACCACGGAGTCTATGTGTCCAAGAGGGACCGATTTGCAACACTTCAAAATGAAGGCATTTCCGTTTTCTTTAGAAGACCAAGCGAAGGAGTGGTTGTTTGAGGTGCCTAGTGGTCGCATTGTTTCGTGGAGCACTATGATGGATGAGTTTTTGCTCAAGTACTTTCCTGTTTCACGTATCACTGATCTGAGGAAGCAAATTACTAGTGTGAAGCAAGCCAGAGATGAGACTTTCTTCGACTACTACAAGAGGTTTAAGTCCCTAGTTTCTTTGTGTCCATCGCATGGCATTAGCGATGGACTCTTGCTACAATATTTTTATGAGGGATTGCGCGTCATGGAGAGAGAGTTTCTTGACTCGGCCGCGGGAGGTAGTTTTTTGGAGTTGAATGCCGGAGCGGCAAGAAGTTTGTTGGAAGTTCGTGCTTTGAACAACCAACAATTTGGCATGGCACGAAGCAATGTGCAAAGGAATGAAAAAGTGCATGAGACTTCTTCGAGTTCAAAGTTAGAAGATAAAGTGGACAAGCTCACCGACTTGGTGAGTAATTTGATGAAGAAGCGTGCTAGTGTATGTGGTATTTGCACCGAGGGACATGAGACCGAACAATACCCTCAATTTGGAGTTAATGAGGGAGTAGAGGAGTGCAATGCAATTGGTTTTCAAGGAGGCCAACGATTGGGAAATTTCAATCCAAGGTTCAATGATCATCCGAACTTTCGATGGGCAAATAATGACAACGTGCTTAGGGCACCTATGCAACCGAGAGAGGGAGGAGCGCCATTTGTACCGAGGCCACCATTTGTGCCTCGGCAACCTTATATGCCGAACCAAGGACAATTTGGAGCCTTGCCGAACCAAGCACAAGCCGTGCCGTACCAAAGCCAAGGAGGGCCGAGCCAAGGCCAAGCTTCGCCAAGTAACCCTAATTACGATGCTTTGATTCAATCATTGTCAAGTGCTACTCAAGCACTACTCGCGGGACAACAAAATCATCAAAAGGACATTGGTGAGCTAAAGACTCAAATGGGGCAAGTTGTGGATTTTATGGGAAGATTTAATGAGCAAGGGAAGTTGCCAAGCAATACAATTCCCAATCCGAGGAACGAGCAAGCCAAAGTGATTCAAACTCGAAGCGGAAGAGAGTTGTTTCCTCCAACAAGTCCAAAGAAGAAGCGAGTGACTTTCAAAGGTATTAGTAAGGATGAGAGGGCTGCCGGACCTGTCATTGCCGGCAGCCATGATGGAGATGCCGAGAGAATTGGAGTTGCCGAGCATGATGATGATGCCGGCAGTGTTATTGCCGAGAAGGGGAGAGCAGCCGAGCAAGGGCATAGTGCCGGCCATAGTGTGAATTACAAGGGGCTGCGTAACGAGCTTGAGCACTATCCCGCGACATCAAAGAATGAGGTATTGCCGAGCCAAGCAAGCAAGGGAGGGGTGTCATCATCAAGCGTCCCATTCCCTTCTCGCTTTGCTAGAACAAAGAAAGATAAATCCGATGAAGAGGTATTGGAGATTTTCCGGAAAGTGCAAGTCAACATTCCTTTGTTGGAGTGCATTAAGCAAGTGCCAAAGTATGCTAAGTTTTTGAAGGAGCTTTGCACGGCGAGAAGGCATACTAGAGAGACTCGTGTGGTGACAATGAGCGAGACGGTGTCGGCCGTTATTCAAAGGAAGTTGCCACCAAAGATGAAGGATCCGGGAAGCTTCAATGTGCCTTGTGTCATAGGCAATACACGATTTGAGGATGTTATGTTGGATTTGGGAGCATCGATCAATGTCATGCCACTCAATGTGTATCAAACGTTGAGTATAGGGCCTCTCAAGAAGGATAATGTCATCATTCAACTTGCGGATCGCTCAAGCAAATATCCGGAGGGCTATGTAGAGGATGTGTTGGTACAAATCAACCAATTGATATTCCCCGCCGATTTTTATGTGGTTGAGATGGAGGATTCGCCGGTCAACAACACTCAATTGCTTTTAGGGCGACCATTCATGAGGACCGCGCGCACAAATATAGATGTGGCCGAGGGCAACCTAACTATGGAATTTGATGGTGAGGTGATAAAGTTCAATGTGTTTGACGCCATGAAATTCCCCAATGTTGATTTAAAGGAGGGTTGTGCCATTGATGTTTTGGAGGAGGTCGAGCAAGTTATGTCGACCTCGCTCGACGCATAGCAATTAGCGATTGAGCAAGGGGTCGGATTTGACAAGAAGGGAGAACGAGTCACGGAGGATAGCAGCAATGCCGAGCAAGCCGAGGCCGAGCCTTGCAAGAAGGAGCCGTACATGGTATTGCCGAGTGTAGAAGAGGTTCACTACAAGAAAAAAAGACTTTGCCGACGAAAAAAAAAAAAACGGCCGACGAAACACTTTTTTCGTCGGCTATTCCCAAGAATGGCCGACGAAAATTTTTGTCGTCGGCAAAAAAAAAATTTCGTCGGCCATTCCCATAGAATGGCCGACGATTTTTTTTTTCGTCGGTAAAAATGAAAAATCGTCGGCTATACTCCTATAATGGCCGACGATTTAAAGTTTTCGTCGGCTATAAACTTTTGGAAGAATGGCCGACGAAACTTTTTTATTTCGTCGGCCATAAGTTTTTTTAAAAATAATTATTTTACGAATAATGGCCGACGAAAATTAATTATTTCGTCGGCCATAAATTATTTAAAAATAATTATTTTACGAACAATGGCCGACGAAAATTAATTATTTCGTCGGCCATACTTTTTTTAAAAATAATTATTTACGAACAATGGCCGACGAAAATTAAGTATTTCGTCGGCCATAAGTTTTAAAAAAAATAATTATACGATTATTTTTGACAGAAAACGACAAAAGAATAGCATAGCCGACGAATACTAGGTTTGATTTCGTCGGCTATGATTAAAAAAAAAAACAAAAAAAGAGCAGTTTCCATTTTCTATCACTATCGACAAACCATTGCTTCATCCTTCAAATGCAAATGTGTCGTGAAATAAGACATGACCAAAATATTGAAATACGGCTACGGTTGAAAAATGGGAAGATTCCGACAAAATCTGTGTGCCGAATGTTGCGGTTAACTGTTTTTTACTCCCGTTTTCCTATGGGTAGCCTGACGGTCGGTAAATATTTTGAGGGAAATTTTTATACGATTAGTCGCGTCTCATCAATCTGAAACTATTCTCTATTGAAGATCAGGCCAAAAAACGTCATTTAGACGGGCCAATTTCCGTTTTAAAGCGTTTAGAGGTTTGACTCACCCGGTTGACCGTCCCGATCGAGCCTTTAACGTTGTCAGATGTAGTTGGATTTTTTTTCATACATGTATTTAATCTTAACGGTGATATCTGACGGTTGGAATAGATTTTCCAAACTTTTAGATTCAAAATCGGAACATATGCACTAATGTTCCTTAACTTGTTTACTAAGTGTTTAAGTGAATGTATAGTTTCAAATAGTTACTATACGTACACTCTTCAAATGCAAATATGTCGTCAAATAAGATATGACCGAAATAATGAAATACGTCTACGGTTGAAAAATGACAAGATTCCGATAAAATCCGTGTCCCGAAATAATGAAATCAGTCAAAACCCGGTTTACTGCAGATTTGGCATCCGGCGTCCGAATGACGATTGTGATACCATTCCGGAAAGGGAACGACGCCAGGAACAAAACTCGTAGCTTCGGCACGACGTGTGGGCTTTTTCGGGCTTTCGAGTTCGTTTAGGGCCTCAAAACGGCATTTTAGTATGTTTTCATAGAATAGCCAACGAAACATTCAAATTTCGTCGGCTATTCCCTAAGTATAGCCGACGAATTCAAATATTTCGTCGGCTAAACTCTTGATCCGCGCCTTTTTATTGTCCGCCGTTGGATGGCTCAGATCCGACGGCTGTTGATTTTCCAAAGTATAGCCGACGAAATAAAAGATTTCGTCGGCTATACTTAGAGAATAGCCGACGAAATATTTTAATTTCGTCGGCTATACTTAGAGAATAGCCGACGAAATATTTTAATTTCGTCGGCTATTCTCTAAGTATAGCCGACGAAATCTTTTATTTCGTCGGCTATACTCCTTCTAAATCTTTTAAATCCTCCCGCCTTTTTTCTCTCCTCCTTCCCCCCCTCCTCCGGCCTCCTCTTCCTCCTTCCCCTCCTCCGGCCTCCTCCTCTTCCTCCTTCCCCTCCTCCTCCTCCTCCTCCCCCTCCTTCCCCTCCTCCTCCTCCTCCTCCTCCTCCTCCTCCTCCTTCCCCTCCTCCGGCCTCCTCCTCCTTCCCCTCCTTCCCCTCCTCCTCCTCCTTCCCCTCCTCCGGCCTCCTCCTCCTCCTCCTCCTCCTTCCCCTCCTCCTCCTCCTCCTCCTCCTTCCCCTCCTCCTCCTCCGGCCTCCTCCTCCTCCTCCGGCCTCCTCCTCCTCCTCCTTCTCCTCCTCCTCCTCCTCCTCCTTCTCCTTCTCCTCCTCCTCCGGCCTCCTCCTTCCCCTCCTCCGGCCTCCTCCTTCCCCTCCTCCTTCTCCTCCTCCTCCGACCTCCTCCTTTCCCTCCTCCTCCGGCCTCCTCCTCCTCCTTCCCCTCCTCCTCCTTCCCCTCCTCCGGCCTCCTCCTCCTCCTTCCCCTCCTCCTTCCCCTCCTCCATCCAAAGCATAATTTAATTTTTTTTTTGCCTAAAATTTAAGAATAGCCGACGAATTTTACCAATTTTCGTCGGCTATAACTAATTATGCCTATTAAAATATTAATATATTTCGAGGAAATAGGCGATGAAATTTTATTAAATCGTCGGCTATAGTTAAAACACAATAGCCGACGAAATTCGTCGGCCATACTTAATGGATTTCGTCGGCCATACTCAAAAATACCCGACGAAATTCGTCGGCTATTTCTCCCACGTTTGCCCGACGAATTTTTGGATTCGTCGGCCATATTTAACTATAGCCGACGAAATTTTTTTTTTCGTCGGCCATTGGTATTACCGACGGCGTATTACCGACGACTTATGGCCGACGAAATTTTCGTCGGCAAAGGGTATAGCCGACGAAAAAATGGAATGGCCGACGAAAAAATTTTCGTCGGCTATTCCCCCGTATCTGGTAGTGGTTGTTGCCGAGCTAGAGGCTCGGCCTTATTCAAAGTATGATTCGTTCTTGTCAATTCCAAGTGCCACAACAAAATTTCGACCAAATGTGGAAGAGGCCCCAAAGTTAGAACTTCAAGAACTCCCTAGTCACTTGAAGTATGTTTATCTTGGAGAAGAAGATACACTACCGGTTATTGTGTCTTCAATGCTTAGTGAGAAGCAAGAGGTTGATTTGATAAGAGTGCTTAAGAAGTACAAGACCGCCATAGGTTGGACCTTGGCGGATATTAAGGGAATAAGCCCTACTACTTGTGTTCATCGTATTTTGTTGGAAGAAGGAGCTAAGCCGACAAAGGAAGCTCAACGTCGACTTCACCCTCCCATGATGAAGGTTGTGAAAGAAGAAATTATCAAGTTGCTTGATTGTGGGGTGATCTACCCAATTTCGGATAGTAAGTGGATATCTCCCGTGCAAGTAGTGCCAAAGAAGAGTGGTGTAACGGTTGTCAAGAATGAGAAGAATGAGCTTGTGCCACAAAGACTTGTAACCGGTCATAGGATGTGCATCGACTATAGGAAGCTCAACGCTACGACGAGGAAGGATCACATACCTTTGCCATTTATGGATCAAATGCTAGAGAGGTTAGCCGGCCATTCTTACTATTGTTTTCTTGATGGATATAGTGGCTACAATCAAATCATGATACATCCGGACGATCAAGAGAAGACCACTTTTACTTGTCCATTTGGCACGTTTGCTTATCGGCGGATGCCATTCGGACTTTGCAACGCACCCGGCACTTTTCAAAGATGTATGTATGCTATCTTCTCGGATTTTATTGAAGACATTATCGAAGTGTTTATGGATGATTTTAGTGTGTATGGAGGCACCTTCGATGCATGTTTGGGGAACTTGGAGAAGATACTTGAGAGGTGTGTAGAGACAAATCTTGTGCTCAATTGGGAGAAGTGTCACTTCATGGTCACGCAAGGCATTGTTCTAGGGCACATAATTTCAGCAAGAGGTTTAGAGGTTGACAAAGCCAAAGTGGAGCTCATACAAGCATTGCCGAGCCCTAGGTGTGTGAAAGATGTGAGAAGTTTTCTTGGCCATGCGGGGTTTTATCGACGATTCATCAAGGACTTCTCTTCAATTGCCAAGCCATTGAGCAACTTGTTACAAAAGGAGGTGACGTTTGAGTGGTCGGAGGCATGTGAAGAAGCATTTTGTCGTTTGAAGATGTTATTGTGCACGGCACCTATACTTGTGTCCCCTAATTGGGAAGAGCCATTTGAGTTGATGTGTGATGCTAGTGATTATGCACTTGGAGCGGTACTTGGACAACGAATTGAGAAGAAGCCATGCGCCATTTACTATGCTTCAAGGACTCTCAACGATGCACAACTCAACTACACAACAACGGAGAAAGAACTCTTAGCGGTAATCTTTGCTTTGGAAAAATTTTGATCATATCTTTTGAATTCCAAAGTTATTGTTTATAGTGATCATGCCGCTTTGAGATATCTTATGACGAAGAAGGATGCTAAGCCGAGGCTTATTCGATGGATTCTTTTGCTTCAAGAGTTCGACATTGAAATTAAAGACAAGAAATGAGTAGAGAATGTCGTAGCCGATCATTTCAGTAGACTTGTGCAAGAGGAGGATCGGCTGCCCCTATTAGAGTCCTTTCCGGATGAGCAACTTTTTCGACTTGAAGTACTTGAGCCTTGGTATGCCGACATTGCCAATTTTCTTGCCACAAACCGATTTCCCAAAGAGATGCCGAGCCACCAACAAAAGAGAATAAGGAAGCAAGCTCGACACTTCTTGTGGGATGATCCGTACTTATGGAGGCAATGTGGTGATCAAGTTATTAGAAGATGTGTGCCGGAGAATGAGCATCGATCCATCCTTGTTTTTTGTCATAGTGAAGCTTGTGGTGGGCACTTTGGACCAAAGAAGACGGCTTTGAAGGTACTTACGTGTGGATTCTTTTGGCCTACGATTTTTAGAGATGCGTTCATGTTTTGCAAAGCATGTGATAGATGCCAAAGAATGGAGAACATTGGAGCTAGAGACCAAATGCCGCTCACGCCTATCATTGAGGTAGAAATTTTCGATTTATGGGGTATTGATTTCATGGGACCGTTTCCTTCAAGTAAGGGCTTTCTCTACATATTGCTTGCGGTTGATTATGTGTCAAAGTGGATCGAAGCAAGGGCTACACGCACCAATGATGCCAAGGTGGTAGCCGAGTTTCTCAAGACCAACATCTTTTCACGTTTTGGAGTTCCAAGAGTCTTGATTAGCGATGGAGGATCCCATTTTTGTAATCGCACCATTGAAGCCTTATTGAGGAAGTATGGAGTCACACATAAGGTGTCTACACCTTATCACCCCCAAACAAGTGGTATGGCCGAAGTAAGTAATCGAGAGATCAAGCATATTTTGGAGAAATCGGTTGGACCCTCAAGGAAGGATTGGAGTGATCGTCTCGATGATGCTTTGTGGGCTTATAGGACCGCATACAAAACACCGATTGGTATGTCTCCTTTTCGGTTAGTTTATGGCAAAGCATGTCACTTACCGGTTGAGCTAGAACATAAGGCATGGTGGGCAATCAAGGCCTTCAACATGAACATAGATGATGCCGGTATTCATAGGAAGCTTCAACTCAACGAACTTGAAGAAATCCGTAATGAAGCCTATGATGCCGCTTGGATTTACAAGGAGAAAACAAAGGCATATCATGATAAGATGATCCGGGGTAAAAGGTTTGAAGTTGGGCAACAAGTTCTTTTATTCAATTCAAGACTTCGACTTTTTCCGGGTAAGCTTCGCTCTAAATGGGTTGGTCCCTTTGTTGTCACTCAAGTTTTTCCATATGGTGCAATTGAAATTGAGAATAGGGTGACATCCAAGCATTTCAAAGTTAATGGCCACCGACTTAAGCCTTACTATGGTTCATCCCAACCATACTCCGTTGAAGCTTCCGATTTCCATGATCCTCCACCGAAAGATGCTGCCGAGCAGCAGCTTTCGCCACTCCCCATTGCCGGCAGGATTGACAAGCTGCCAGCCACCTACCACCCCCACACCACCACCGTACCATGCTGCAGCCCCTGCCATTGCCGGCAGCCCAAGCATGGAAGAACCGGACACACACCATGAAGCCGAGAGGCCGGACCTCACTTATGCTGCAGCCGAAACCCCTGCCGGACCTGCCATTGCCGGCAGGATTGATAAGGTGCAACCAAATACCGAGAGCAGCCGTACAGATACGCCGGATATGCCAGATATAGAGTCGGACACGCACCTTCAACAATCGGATACGTTACCATCCCAAAGTGCCGGATCAGTTGCGACATGCAATGAGCTACTTCTTGAACTTCTTCGTGCCGATTTGGGATGTTTTGGAACAAGATGAACACATACAACACGGTGAAAAGTCTAGGCTATGGACTATAAACACAAAGCGCTACTTGGGAGGCAACCCAATTCGATTCAAGAAAAGTGAAGGAGCCATCACCGAGAGTTTGCAATTCTTAACCCTTCTCTTTTTCTTTCATTTGTGATGATATGTTGGTATATGTTAGACTATTGCATGCTTAGGAAATTCGTTGATATTGTTTTGTGCTTACATTGAGGACAATGTAATCTTCTAAGTGTGGGGTGGGATAGCATGTTCCGTTTTTGTTTTTGTTTTATATTTTTGTGTGCTTAGTTTAGAAAAGAAAAATTCAGAAAATTGTTCCACAAAAATAGAGTGTTTTATTTTGTTTGTTTCGAGTCTTAGGATGCCCCTAATATGTCAATGATGTTATTTCTCCTCTTTGCATACATAGATGATGGTTGTGCATACTTTTAAAATTGTGAGTTTCATGGATTATGTGCATTGGTAGGAGCATGTAAGACTTGTTGATTAACGAAGCATGCATGTTTTAGCTAATTTATTTCGATTATAACCTATGTGAGCTTTTGAGCCAAATTGCTTTCTTCTTGAGCGATAAAAAGATAAAATTCGATAGATTCATAGGAAGCATGAAACCTCATAATTCTTTGATTATTCGATGACTATGTGCCATAGCTTTTTAATGAACTCTAGTATGCTAGAACTTACTCTTGTTGATTTTCAAAACATTTTTAATCATAAACTACCTTGATTTTGAATGTGATTGAACAAAGATCATTTAGGTTCACCACCAAGGCCAAATAAAGCATGAGTCCTATTGGAGCCCGTCGTGGGACACCTTAGTAAACCCCTTTGAGCCTACGTTGAGCCTTTTCTTTCATCATCCTTAAACACCTTCCATGAGCTTAGTATAGTTGTGCCTTTACCCTTGATCAAAGTATTGGCAAAGCTTGATTTTTGAAAGCGTTTTTGCGTGTGTGATGAAGAAGAACAAGTGTGGGGTAGACTTAGCCATGAATCTATATGTGAAGTATGTATGCCGTGCCTTAGAAAATTGAAAAGAAAAAAATGTGCTCGGACCAAAAGAAAAAGAAAAAGAAAAAAATACCGAGAGCAAAAGAAAAAGAAAAAAATGTGTAAGGCACGGCATAGAAAAGAAAAATTTTGTGCATGGCTATTGTCTTGAGTATTGTTGTAATGTTTTATGGGAAGAAAAGAATGAAGTATGGGTCCAACAAAATGAAATTTGACCCTTTCGGCGAGAAGACATAAGGAGATTCGAGCTTTGCTAAGGCCTTTGTGACGTTTCTAAGCCTCCTTATCCAAATATCGAATACCTCTTAGCCTAGCCCCATTACAACCCTTTTATTGATCTTTTTCATGATTCTTAAGATGGTTAAACTTGATTTGTGGAGATTATCTCAAGAGTAAGCTTATGATTTTGGTTCATTGGTGCATATAGTTGTCATATGAGGTTTTTCCATCAAAATTCACAAAGTGCCTTCGTTTCTTTGATATATGCAAGTCACTCTTTGTATTTCATGATCTTTCACTTGCATATACTTATGTGTGAATATCCATGCTTCGAGAGAAAAAAAGAGAGTATGCCTAGTGAGGTGATTTGAATTAGCTTTTACATGTTTACATGCTTACCTTTTTGCTCTTATATGTTCATATTGATGTCACATGTTCATGAAGCTTGGAATTTTCGTGCTTAGCATTCTCATGCATTAACTAGAAAGCTATGTGTACATACGAGCCTGAGACAAATTGTTAGGGGCAATAGTTTGTTTTGAGTCGTAGTTTAATTTAGTTTGCTAAAGGACTAGCAAAGGATAAGTGTGGGGTAGTTGATAGGAGCGCAATCTGCGACGATATTATATGCTTATGCCCTCGTTTATGCTTTGTTTAACCCTTATTTATCTAAGATAGAGTCATAATGTAGTTAGTGTCAATTTTGGTAGAGTTTTGTGAAAAATGGTTAAGAATCCGAAAAAATGACTAAGTTTGAGAAATCTGGAAAATAGTGTAAAATATGTCTTTTTCGCGATTTTGAGATGAGCAAAAGTATGATCTATCCTTGTCCGAATTCTATGAAATTTTATGTACTTAATATTCATACGTTGAGGAATGCTGTGTTAAAATTTCAGATCAATCGGAGTTCGGGAAGTCACCCAAAACCTGGCTGCAAAAGGGCAGTCCGAACATTTCAATCCAGGGGCTTACAGGATTTTCCTGGGACTTTGTCCCAACTTCGAAAATTCATTCCCGACGACTGACATGGAATTTGGCCGAGATATTTTATGCGAAGATGGCCATATGTGTCTAGTTTACGTGAGACTTGGAATCGCATCAATCGGAGCTCCGAATGTGGAGATATACCGGAATTACTGCAACAAGGTCAAATCTGCCGATTCCAGGAACCTACTGCCCCCTTTTTGTGTTTTCTGTTTTTAATGGACCAAATGGTGTAAAAATGCATATGTGAAGATGGTCCAAGCTTTATGAAGGGAAGAGGAAGACACTAGGCCATGGCATTGAAGAAAAATTGAAGAAAGAAGTTCTCCTAGTCACACTAGGAGAAGCTGCCGAATAGAGGCAGATTGTGTGCCTTTGTGTTGCTGCCGGCAATGATGCATTTTTGGTGGATCAAAGCTTATCAATTGAAGTCCAAGACCATATAAGAAGTCCATGAAGATGTGAAGCCCAAGCCTTGAAGAAAAATTCAGAAAAGAAAACCTAATTGGACTAAGAAAGGAAGGTTGCAAAACCTTATTGCACTAGGTTTTCTGAACTCCTTTTGGCTTAAGGGCTGCCGGCAATCATCCCCCTTATTCTCTATATATACCCTCACTTTTCCTACAGAAAAATCATCTCATCTCTTGCAAAGCACTAGCCAAAACTCTACCAAATTTTCCTACCAAAAGTTCTAACCCGAAACCCAAAATACAAAGTCACCCGATCTCACCACCATACACCACCGAACCATTCCCTGCCCTAGCTGCTGCCGATCCTCTTCCACCACACCAAGACGAAGCTCTCCAAGGTTTCTAAAGTGTGATCCATCCCTATGACTTGTATTTTTATATTCGGTTTAGTCACATATTGTTGTTATAAAAATACTTTGTTTCGTTTGGTTTTGTATGATGAACATGAATTGCAATTTTCATTGGAGTTTATGTGATGACTTGTACGATTTTTAATGCATGGTTTTTGTATGTTTAGATAATTAGGGCAGTGGTATAGAAGCATGTTTAGGATTTAAATTGGTTAGTAATCTAAGGGTGTGACTTAAAAACCGAAGCATTAGTATTGGCTGGAAGCATGTAAATCTAGATGTTAGGTTTCATCTAACCCGAGTTATAACAAATAAAACTATATGCCTGACGGTTGTTTTGATTTGTTGTGCTTACGTAGGGTATAACCTTAGCTAAAACTTGCATGTTAAATAAGATGATTGACAACCTTGCTTATTTGCATGTTTTCGATTTTAGACTCTTGTGCTTAAATGTTAAAACGCGTAAAACCGGATTAGCATAAACTTTAGGATCGAAGGCGAATAGCATGATCTTAAAACATTAGATGTCTAACAATTGGTTAAAAGGCTAATCGCTCTAATTGTGGTCGAAACTAAGTTGAGTCTTGAACATGCTAATACTTGTCTCTTACTTTCTTGCATATGAATCTTTGTGTTAAATTGTGTTTTGTGCTATGTGATGCGTGAGAGATGATGATCAAACTTGTATATAGTAGCCTAGGATTTATTTTCTATTTTTATTGCCGAGCCTAGTGTAGGGGCAGCATTGCTGCCGAACCATTATCCCCCATATGTGTGACGATTTGAAGTGTGATTTTGTATATTTGCACATGTGTTTTTGTCTAACAATATCATATTTCAGGTACCCTTAATCCCCGGCCTAGAACGATCCCTACTTGCTTATACTACTAACGATCTTTTGTAGGGTTTATCATTGCATGCGAGCTTAGGCTCCCACACCAGATGCGTCGTAACCGGTGGGCGGATCTCGACCGGGCGTTCTGCCATATCGAGACGAGTCCCCCAAGAGAGATGCAACTGGGTGGACCTCGACCGGGCGACATGCCATATCGAGACGAGGTCTCCAGTAGGATGGCGTGCAGCCGGTTGGATGATACCTAACCGTGAACTGCTATGGACCGGGCGAATCTCGACCGGGCGACATGCCATATCGAGACGAGTCCTCCGGTGATATGCAACGAAGATGGTGTTGGGCGGATGGCTCATACCCGGATAGATGCTCTTGAAGCGGTTGAAAAATCATAACCGGTGAGAGGTCTTCGAGATATACGACGAAGAAGCCATGCAGCCGGTTGAATGATCATAACCGTGAACTGCCATGGTGCCGGGTGGATGGCTCGTACCCGGATGGATGCTCTCGAAGCGGTTGGATGATCACCACTGGTGAGAGGTCTTCGAGCCGGTTGAGAAATCATAACCGGTGAGATTTGCAGCAAAGATGGCGTGCAACCATGGAACCTGGGGAAGTGTGGGAGGGCCTGACTCCTTGGTTCCTGCTCCTACCTTCATGTCGCCAGCGTGTGGGCCAAGTGGCTGACATGCATTTAAGGAGGAAGTCCATCAGTCCCGTCAGTTATGATGGCATGGGCAGTTTACCAATGCTGGGACACGTGCCGGCGGGGGGCGGTCTTGAGATGAAGGGCCTGGATTCGCAGGCGTTTGAGTTGCTCTGATTACCTGTTTTGGAGGGATTTCAATTGCCTAGGGCACTGGTCCCCTCTATAAAAAGGCCTCTTCTGCTCTTCTTTCTGCTGTTGCTTCTTGCTTTGGAGAAACTAAGAGAAAGAGAGAAATCCGGTGAAAACTCTGAGCCCTTCTGCCCCACGAGATCTGTTTTCTCGAGCGCTCCCTACTCTCTTCCGACCATTGCTCGCTGCTTTCGCAGGGCGGATTGTCCTCGGTTGAGCATACTAATCGGTAAGTTTGTTGATTTCTTTGCCCCGGTGTTGTTCTTGTTTTGGTTTTGTTGTTTTGCTGCGGGGGGGGAGGGATCTCTGTCGCTGACGGAACTGCTCTGCGGCAAACTTGGGGAGAGGCCGTAGAAGGCGCTGTTGTAGCCTGTTGCTGACGAGCGCTAGGGTTTTGTTTTCTTCCCCTAGGTTAAGATGCCTTCTTCAAATTCTGACCGAGCTTCCGAATTGGCTGCCAGAGGTCCTATCGTGGACGATGAGGAGAGACTGGAGGACTGGCTCGGTTCGGAATCCCCGGTGTCCTAAGCCGCTGACTGCTCCGGGAGCAGGGTTTCGTCTCCATCCTCGTCTTCGTCTTCCGGGGCTGAATCCTCGGAGACTGAAATACCGCACGGGGTGCGCCTTGCAGATGCTCCGGCCGTGAGCTACACCATTGGCAGAGGGAAGGATGCTGTGGTGTGTGATGAACCTGAGGGTAGCATGACCCCTGGAGAGATTGCAACACTCCGGGAAACGTGGGGTATCCCATATGAAGTTCTGCTGCTGCCCCTGAATCCTGGAGAGTCGATCAGCCTGCAACCCGGAAGCAGGTTGGGTTGCCGCGCATCAGGACCAGTTCCGGCATGGACTCTCGCTCCCACTGCCAAATTTCGTGCAGTATATGCTCAGTGCGCTGCAAGTGTCACCCGCGCAGCTTCCCGGGCTCCAGTGGAGGCGATTACTGAGCCTCGGCTGCCTATACGATTTGTCCGGAATGAGTATGCCAACGGTAAGCGAATTCCGGTCCTTGTATAGGTTGTCCTACTCAAGGAAGCAAGGGTCCCGGGGTTGCCTATCCTTCAACGCCCGGAAACCTCCACCGATCGTCACCAATATGCCTACATGGGTAGACAACAGTTGGAGGAAGAAGGTGGTGATGGTGGGCGGGAGGTGGCAGGCGAGGAGTAAAATGTACCGGGTTCCTGGCGCCTTCCAACCCCTTAGCGACCAGTCGTTCGAGCTATCCGATTTGGAGCATGAGAGGGTCTCGACCATACTCGGATGTTGGGACGATCTGGAACGGAGTTCTTTCAAATTCATCCGGCGAGAAGTGCTGGAATACTGCCAACTCGGGCGGGGTCCCGGTGCGTAGGAAGCCCTTTAGCGGTGATACTTTGTGCTAGTTTTTACAAAATGCTAACTGTTCGCTTTCCTTGCAGGTGCATCTTCCCGGGCGACTATCAAGCCCGAAACCACTCTCTCAATGGACGGGGAAGACCTCCTTAACAAGCTGAAGGAGAAAGGTGAGTCCGTCTCGCGGACGTCGGTGGACGAGGAGTCCGGCCGGCTCACGACTCATCCGGAGCCGAGGGCCATGGATGTTGACGACGACGCCTATCTCCTGAGGCGGGTGAAGACCCATCATGCTGCGGGCCTTATGGCACCTGGAAAGGGCAAGAGCACCGGGGGGCCAGTGAGGATTCCCGGTGGAGTGAACAGGATCCCCAACCGGCCGGTGTCTGTGCCGCACGTGGCTCGTTCCGCCCGGGTAAGCGCACAATCTTCTTCTCCGGAAGGCCGGGGAGAGAAACGGAAAGGCGGGGACATTCCTTCCTCCGCGCTGGTGATGCTTACCGGTGGGTCGGCACGGGAGAACCTGGCCAAACGATTCAGGATAACCAGCGGTGCGCAAACTAACGCTGCCGGGGAGAAGGCTGCTGCTGCTGCCCGGCAGAGTAGTCCCGCCCCTGCGAAGGCACCGAGGGGAAGCCCGGATAGTGCACTCGTCCGGCAAGTGGCGGCGGACTTGGCCGGCCTTGGTCTGGACAGACCTGGGGTTGCAGGAGCCCTGGCGGGTGGGAATCGCCCAAAATGCAAGGAATCCGTCCTCCGGGTAAGTACTGCATGGTACCACTACACTGCCTGTAGCTTGTTTTCTTCTGCTGCTTGACTAACTGCCTTTGTTGCGGCGCAGCTGCTGTACAGTCTGTACCAACCGGATGCGAGCGAGGAACTGTCGGAGCTGAAGAGACAGATAGCTGCTTTATCGGAGGCCCGACAGCGCCTGGAGGTGGAGAAATCCCGCTCGGACCGGGAGAAGGCCAGATCGGAGGAGAGGGCCGAACTGGAAGCCAAGGTGGACGAGCTCCAAGTGGAAGCTGCCGCTCTGCGCGCCGCCTCTGCTGCTCCGACCGGGGAAGATGACCCGGAACTCTACGAGCGGGTCGTTCTCAAATACCGCGAGAGCGATCAGTTCCTGGAGTTTCTGGTGAAGGCCAGGGAAGAGGGCATCTCAGATGCGTACACGGAATGGGCGGGGAAGGGATGGTTAGACACTTCCCTGATGCCGATTGCTGCTGAAGGAGATATCCATGAGCAGTCGGACATCCATCAGGAGGCGGTGGAGGGGCAGCCGGATGAAGCGATTCGCTCGGACTTGGATTCTTTTACCAACGGTGCCGAGTCTCCCCGAGCCAGAGTCAACACCGGAACTGAGGTTGACGACGAGGGTACCGCAGGAGAGGCTGGCGGATTGCCTGTTGAGGCGGAGTCGTGGCTCCTTAGGATTTTCCTTGCTCTTTTCCTTGTAATCTTTCCGGATCGGTTACTGCTTGTATACTTGCTTGAATATGAATATACTGGAACTGGCAGAGCCGGTGAAATTTTCTCAAAACTAGTTTGCATATATTTGTTTTTACAACGGTTGAACCGCGAACTATGCCAAACTAACCGCTCGGAGCTAGCGGGTTTACCAGGCCTGGTCACGTTCCCGGTCGGGGTCTGTTCTTCTTTCCCCCACGTACCGCTGGAGCTGGCCGTTATCGATCAAACCCTGCACCGCTGTCTTGAGAGCGCAGCACTGATTTGTCCGATGAGTAGCCTCATCATGATAAGAGCAGTACTTGCCCGTCTGCACCGTTGTAAGTTTCCCCTTCGGGTACTTTCTCTTGGGCGGTGGGGGAATGACGCTCCCGTTCTCAAGTAAGATATCCTCGTAGGAAGTGGTGAGAGCGGTGAAGACTTCTTGACCGGCCGGTGGTGGTTCTGGCATGATTGCCAGGGGGCGCTCTTGGCGGTACGGTACCGGCTTGTGCTCGTTCTGGGGTTTATCAGAATAGGGCCTCTGCTGCCGCTGTGGCCAGTTTCTGTTGTTGGCGTTTCGGCTGGGTCGAGCGGTGCGGTTCTCGGTCCGCTGACTGGGCTTGGCTTCCTGGCGGGGCGGAGGGTTCTCTTCCCGGGGATGGTCTTCCTGCTGCTCATCCCGCTTCCTCTTCAGTAGGTGATGCCCATAGGTCTCATGATCGGCCTGAGCATGCCGGATGGCCATAGCCATCAACTCGTCATACCCCTACGGGAGTTCTACCTGGACGGCATAGGAAAACTTGCCCGCTCGGAGCCCCTGCTTAAACGCCATTTCGGCGATGCCTTTGTCCAGGTTCCGAACTCCGGCCGTAGCCGTCTGCCAGCGGTTGACGAAGGTTCTCAGCTCCTCTCCAGGGGCTTGTATGCAATTGAAGAGGATGGTCGATGTCCGGGCTCCCTCGACTCGGAGAATGAAGCGGTCTACGAACCGGTCGGCCAACTGCTCGAACGCCTCGATCGAGTTTGCTGGAAGCTCGTAGAACCAGCTGAGCGCTTCTCCAGACAAAGTCTCCTGGAAGATGTTGCAGCAGACTGCATCGGAGTATCCCTTGGCGCAGGTTTGGGACCGGAAACTGTCCAGATGCTGGTACGGGCAGCCGGACCCTGAATAGGTGAGTTTGAGGGACTTCTGGTTGCCAGATCTTCCTGACTCTATGACCCGGTGTGAGAAAGGACCCATGCGCTCATTAAACCGGGCGCCCTCCATCGGCCGCGTAGCTCTTCTCTCGTTGGCCTCCATTTGGGCCTTTAAGTCCGACATGGTGTGGGCTAACATCTGCAGTGCCCGTGCGGTCGGAGTCTCAACTTCATCCACCGACGAAGCGCCGAGCTGGCGGGAGGTTGTCGTGCTCTTCGGCGGGCATGCGCCTGCCGACGACTTTTCTCTCATGGGGTCACCGGGCCGACCGCCCGAAGACTGCCCTGCCTCGGTGTGTTGAGGTTGGATCGGTGGGAGTGTCGCCTGCGCCTCGGCCATGGCGTCACTACGCTGCTGTCCCCTTTCCAGGGCGGCCACTAGGGCAGTATTCACCGCTTCCATCTCTTCGTACCGGGCGTTGGACTTAGCTCTGTCCCTGTCGCTCTCCTCTCTTAGACGACTGACCTCTGCGGCCATTGCCCGTAGCTCTCCCGCCATACTGCTATGGCCGGGGCTGTACGTAGGGTCCCGGTCCGGTCTCTCAGATTGATCGCTTGGATCATCTGAGAACGTCAAGGAGAAGCCCCGGCGCTCTGAACTGTCTTCCTCCTCTGCCGGGCCTTTTCCGCACGAGCTGTCATGGTGGGGATCCGGCACGCCGGATGGTCCCCCACAGCTCCCCCCTTCCTGACCGTTGCCTTGGTCGCCGCGCGGCTCCTGTGTGACGGCTGGGGTGGAGGTGAGCGTCTGCACTAGTGCAACACGTCCCTCCTCGGCGGTACCTTTCTCTCGACTCATTTCCGAATTCTCCTCCAACAGTGTTGCTTACACGGCTTTTCGTTCAAGCTTCCCACAGACGGCGCCAATTTTTCTGCCTAAACCCGGGGGCCTGGTAGATACACGATGAATCCGACTTGATCTCCTGCAATCCTGCTCACTAAGGGGAATACCGGGCGGGCCGGTCTTCTCCTCTCCGATGCCTAAGTTAGTATAGTTGGAATATATATAACCAAGGCACGTATGTAAGCAGGGAGAGAGATAAGTTACCTATTAAAGAGGGTAGTTGGGGCCCTTATATAGGTGGTTGGGGGTGAGGGCCGGCCTCACCTTTCGATATGGGACTGGTTCCCTTCTGTTTGTACATTCTGGTGCCCTCTTTGGCAGGCTGGCACCCCCGGCCCCAGGGTCCCTAGAGGCAGGATAGAGTGCTGGGCCCCGAGGCCGGGTGCTGGTGATCCGGTCCCGAGCCTTGGGCCGGGCCCTGGTGCACTTGCTGCGGGTCTGTGGGCCTGCTGTAGCCTCTCTGCGGCTACTGTCAACAAGTGTAATAAAAAAATGGCTTGAAAAATATTTTTCTTTTCTTAAAATTATTTTTATTTTTGAAAAATGACAAAATAATCTAGAGTTATTGTATTTGACATGACAAGATTGTATTTTAACCCAAATATGACATAACAAGGTTTTTGATATTGATGATGTGTCTTGATGAGGTGGCACGCCATATAAGATTAAGGCCAAAATTCTTAGGCTTTATTAAGACCCCTATCACTACTCTCATTCTTAATTAGTTTGCCTTATGTATTAATTTTTTTCTTCTCTGTGTATTCATTCACATGTTCATATCTTAAAAAAGACGAAAGACTTCTTACGTGTAATGCGTGCTTCTGGTTGTTAAACATACAGGCCCATTTGCTTATTATGTGTTCTCCTTTTTTCACCCAGTTGTTCACATGTCACTTTAGAATACAGTAAGGTATATTACTGCATTTTTTTTTGGCAGTGGTATACTACGGCATGTTACACATTAAATCATGCACAGTATGCAAGTTTCATTCTTCTCAAAAAAAAAAAAAAAAAAAAAAGCATTTTAAGGGAATGCAACTCTGTCACCATTGAACGTAGAATAAAGAGAGCTAGCTAGTTTGTCTGGCGAGTGACCATTTCGTGGACTGAGAGGCTAGGTATTCTCCCAATTACCCATAACTTATGAACAATTTAATTGACCTTACACCAACATTGTAATTATTATTTTTTAGAAGGCTCATCCCCGGCCACATCGATCTGATTATTATATTACAACGATAATTATGTATATAGGGGAAGATAGAGCCTTGACCTCTAGTAATATTAGAAGCAATCTCGTAGAATTGTCTTAATTATTCATAGTAATACCATGCAACAATACTTTTGGATCGTTTATGTAAGCAAACATATAGCTTTTCTCCTAACATTCTCATTTTTATCTTCTCCTCAGAGAATGTTGTACCTCACTAATTAAACTAGAATAACACCAAACCTAGCTTCAAACTATTGAGCGAGAAGAATATGCAATATTATATATCTTACTCATACTCATCGATTGTCCTTATTGAACCAAATCTAAACACTAGATTAGAACAAATTAAATTTAAATAAACACCAAACCTAGCTTGAAGCTATTGAACAAGAAGACTATGCAATCTTAATTATCTTACTCATACTCATCGATCATCCATTCGGCCTTATTAAACCAAATCTAAACACTAGAAAGAACAAAAAAAAAAAAAAACAGTTGAAATTTCACACGGCCACACCCTGCATGAAGTCTTCATCCTCCGCCAAAGCTTGTAGTGTCTGAAGCGAAAGGCAAGCCTCAAAATCCATACTTCCTTCTTCGGCCCAGCATACACCGTCAACTTGCCATCAAATTTGTTCCCCGAACCACTTCGGACAGCCGCCGGCCTCCCCCAACTAAAGTCATTCCCATACACATCGAACCGCGGCGAGCTTCCTGTTAAAAACGAATAGTTATCACCGAACTTTTCTTCACCAGTATAGGCTTCTCAGCCCAGTCTTTGAAATACTTGTCCACTTCTTGTTTCGTCTGCGAGGCTATCATCTTGTGCAGTTTCAAAGAGGCGCACCCTAGTCCGCCCTGAAGCAGATCACCTACAGTGGAGGTTGCAGTGACATATAGAACTGCATTTCCAACGTATTGATCCGGCAATGGCGGCTGCAGTCTCTGCCTCATGCCTACCATTACGTTGTACTTCATTTCTTGATCATCAGCAGTACTTGAAGCCATGAGACGACGGGTTCGGGCTATGGATACCCAAAGATGGCCCATGAGGGCTTGGAGGGAGGACCTTTTGGTTGTGCCCATCTGCGCATTAGCTTTGGATTTAAGATCTGCAATCTTTTCCTTTCTGAAATGGAAAACTTTCTGCGGAAGTGGTTCGGTTGGTAGCGAGAATTTCTCTCCCGGGTCTTGATCGTGGAAGGATGGAACTCGACATGGGAGATGAAAGATGCCGTCAAGAAATTCACGGCTGAAAATGAGCTTGGCCATGGTGGAAGTTCCGGATCGAGAGATTTCGGACCAAGTGTTGAAGAAGTTCAAGAAGGTTGTACCATCGCCAACACAGTGACACCAATGAAAACGCCATCAACGAGCTCAGTTACTTGCACTGCAAGCAAGGGTTTCAATTTGCCTTCGTAGTTTGGAATCCCATTGATCAGAAAGAAAGAGTTGACGATGTGATCTGGAACATAAAAAGGGTCAAGGATATCGGCAACGGTAACACCATCAGCGGCTGCATGGATATATTCGGCCCCGGCCCCATTAATTGCAGTCGAGGTAAACCGAGATGGTGTTGTTGTCCTCGTTTTCCGTGACAGCGAGCCGGCCAGCAAGAGGGTAGAAGATGTTCAATGTGCTTGAGAAGGAGGATTTCAGTTGCTCGATCAGCTTCAAGCTCTGCTCGTCGTTGATGTATTTTTCATGATCGGGTTGGGGTTTGCGGAAGAGAAGGCCTTTTTGGATCGGACCTACTAGCAGCAATTGAACATCACACGGGGCTAATTCTAATTTAGTATACTGCTGATCAATTTGTCTTTTGGGTTTAGCATAAGTTGTGGAGATGAAGCGGATGTTCTCCATGGATAAGAAAAATGGATAGATGATATACTTATTTTGCAACTTGCAAGTGAATATCTAACTATTTCTAGAGAAACGTCAATGAAGAATACAATAATTAGAGACTTGCGTTTAAGGATCACAATAGAGTGGTGAGTACTGAGTGCAACTATTTGTACACGTACAACGAAGATAAAAAAAATGTAGAACTGTAACACCATTAACACAGCTATACCGAATAATTGACAGATTTACTATGAACGTAAATGCATGTTTCTACTTCTTATACAATAACTATTCAACAACTAACGTTCATATTTCTGAGTATGTGGATTGTGGAGTAAACTTCTCCACATCTGTTTCATTATTTTGTCTAGCTAATGGGCTATGGTTGCACCGATCACAGATCACTTATTGAAACTTTGGATTCAAACGGTTGGGTGATAGCTATAGTCGCACTGATCCCTTAATGCTGCAAGAAGGTGACAACACTACACTGCTACGTACAGTCCTACTTGCAATACAAATTTTTACCCGGGCCCTAGATCGAGGTGATCTATATATTGTGAACTTGCTGTGAAAACTAATTACACTAGCAACAGGTCAAATTAATCCTCTGCCTTTAAGCAGTCCAAATAATATAGTGAAGCAAAAACATTCAAGATAAGATGCCCTGGTACTTCTGAATCACTACTAATTTCTCCTCTTAGCAAATACTACTGGGCAAAAACATTCAAGGGAGCAGCTGAATGTCTTGAAAGCCAAGTCGACTAAGGGGGAAGACAATTGTCGAAGAACAAGTCATTGATCAAGTTTACTATATATTATTGGTGCTGAAGGGTTAGTACTGTTCACGGGAACAGTAAATGAACAGTATGTGTTGGGTTGGGCCGGGTTACATTCTTGCATCTGAGCCGTTGGATCGGTTTTATTTTCTCCTGATTCGTTCGTTCCGTCATATATAAAGCCGATGTTGGTCGACACGCGTCATTTTTCTCCTCCGCTTGCTCTACACCACTTGGTTCTCTCTCCTGAAACTTGCAGTAGTTGAATAGAGTTCTTCCTCTCTCTCCGCTCCAGTCTCTTTGAAACACTCTCTCCTTCTACTGATCTCTTCATCTGCTCTTTAATCAGGTACCTAGCGATCGTGCATAATAGGATCATATTGGGTTTTCATTTGAGAATTTTGGGTGGTATATCTGAATTTTGATTGTGGCTTTTTTTTTTTTCTTTTCTTTTCTGATTAGAGTTGATGATCGCTGCTGTGTACACTTTTGATTATGGGGTAACAGAGAAAGGATTTCCAGGTATTAGTGCTCTCAAATTTCACTCTTTTAGGTTCTGGGTTGCATATGATCTTTATTTAATTTGAATTATGATTCGCTAGCTTTCGGGTGTTTGGTGTTTTTCATCGATGAGTGTTTGAATTTCCATTCTGAGTATTTTTTTTTTCTTTTTCTTTTATGCGGTAAATTGGGATCAGTGATTCAACTTAAACATTTTTGATGTTGTTTCTTTGCTTTTGGATGTGGAGGTAGTTATTTCTCTCTTATAAGGATGTCTTGAGTTGATGGCAAAGTCCCCCGCATTGGTGATTCAGTGTATAGATCTTTACTCCCACAAGCATAGCCAAATCGCAAAGTATAAATGATTTGAACATCAATACAACCAGTAGGCTCCTATAATTAGAGATTGATTGAGTTAGGGGTAGGTTCTTGGTTCGAATTGAACACTTGATTAATGTTTCTATCAATTGGATTTTGCATTAGGTTTTATGATTTTTCTTTTGCAGGTTTCAGTTAAAGTTGCTGGAAGTCAATCCTGTGTTCAAGCTCTTTGAATTTCTGTTAAAGTCTGCCAGTTTGGAACTGTAAGGAGATACTTCTGGTCTGATCAAATTGTGAAGCGCTCTTTCTGATCTCTTTCAAAGTTTCACCTGCGAGATAATTTAGCCATTACAATTAAGGGATTAGAATATGAAGCTGAGAAGAAGATGGCTATGGGTAATGGGTTTTCAATACGATTGATTATTCTGGTATATCTTTTTTTCCTTTGGTTCTCTAAAATAAAAATTGGGTTTATTCACTTGGTATGATATATATGGGTTTCTATTTTTTTTTTTAATTATTATTATTATTATAATTTTTTTTTTTTTTTTTGGGTTTTAGGGTTCATGGAGAAAAAATAGACTATAACAGGATGGAGATGATAAAATTGTTTCAGTAGAATTAACTGAATTACATGTTGGACCTGCACCTTTTTGTAGTCATCGACCTAATTGTCCTTATGAATTACATGAAAACAAAAAGAAAGGAGGCAAAAATGTTGAACACAAGACGGAAAGAAGAGTGATTATGATTCATATGATAAGGTGGTATGGAGCTTGGTTGATTTATTTAACCTTCTATAACCATTTTTTGTCCAATGTATGACTATTTCAATTTTGGCAGGTGAATGCTTATGAGGCCAAATGTTAAACTTGATGACGGAGAATGCTGATGCGAAGGCATTATTCCTATCAATGCAGGTGAGTCCAATCATTGTGTATACCATGATTGTTAATCTGGGTAGGGTGCAGGGATTTGTGGTGGTTCATGACAGCGTTTAGGGTACAACCAACATCTATTAATTGGGATATTACAGATAAATCTATATATGAAAGAGATATGTGACCATTCAATAAGTGTCAGAAAGTTGTTAAATTGAAGAATCTTTGATCATTCTTTATCGGTGATTTCGATTCTGGGTTTTCTGTTGGTGATCTTTTTTTCAGGTCCAATTTGGTGGTCACTATAGTGAGTTGTTGATGCTTGGTTCTGGTTTCTTTTGGGTGATATCCAGTTCATCAGGTCTCAAGGTGATGCTTTGAAATTTCATAGATTGTGGGATTTAGACAAATTTTGTCATCTCTGATTTCTTTTCTATAATGTCACCGTGATTGAAATATTTCAAAGACATGTAAATCATCTTTGATTAATACAATAAATAAAAAGAAGTTAGCACATTCATATATAAGAGTTAATGATCGATATAAATATATAAATCCAAAACGAGATATTTGGATAGATTTCAGGAATGTAAATGACGAGGAAAACATACCAACAATTACAGAAGTGGTGTGAGTGTAAATAAGGAATTCACTTGGATATGCATATTGCCTTTTAGATCTTATTGCACCATTCTCACGTTTCAAATAACATAATTTACATATACATTACATTTACATAGTGACAACATTGAAAAGTTTTTACAAAAAATATTAACATGATTGCATTGTGGGAAATGACTTTATTTCAGAATGCTATATTTACTGGGTTTATTTCCTATGTTGCAATACATGTAGGGGGTGCAGCCCTTCCATCTTATGCACTTGGTATCCTGATATGTTTGGTTCGGACAGGAGGTTGTTATACGCGGTGATTCATTATTGGACATAATCTACAACCACAAGTGTAAATGCTTTTGGAAATGTAAGGTAAGTAGCTCTTCATTTTTAGGCATATAAGTTGTCACTGTTAATTTTGTTGGAGTACATCAATTTCTTTTTAGAGGAACCTGAAACCCCCAAATTTTGACTTTCTACCTAAAGCTGAAATGTGAGGAATAGAGAAAATTAATATACAAGGAAAAGAAGAAATAGGCATCAGGGACGCATAATAAAGAAACAAAGAAGAAAGAGATGTTTGAAAGAAATAGAGTGCAGATTGTTAGCATGATTGAATTATAATAAGTGAGAGTTAAAACTGACTTTGATCCCAGCATTTATTTATTAATGGATCAAAGGTTTTAAATGAAAGATTATAATTTTTTTGGTCTATTCCTATTTATTGCTTAGGTTTGTCAAATGTGAGGCAAGCTGAGAACGATTTGAGTTGGTTTTCAACATATATATATATATATGAAAAAAATAAAGAAAATATCACTCTAGGTTTTTGAGTATCATACTTTGTTCATAAATAACAAGGGAGAGGGTGGACTGAAGATTTTGCCTTTTCCCCATTGGCAGAAGAGCATCACAAGGGAGAGCCTGGATATCTAATATGGGTATCTTCGGACTTTTATCTTCTTTCATATATGACAATTATCACATAACCTTCTCACTTCTTTCATGCTTAAATCACTCATCCTTTACTTTTCTTCATTTTTGTTTTTCATTCAGTCCTCATTGATCTTCTCTAGGACAAAATATTGGGCTGCAGGTCAGTTACTTTTTTGAAGTTGTGAAGGATGGAGTACCATACATCCATAGAATGTTGAAGTTATGAGTCGTAATTACACAGCGATAGTCCAGGTACCATTTTAACATTTTAGTCAGGATATAAGTTTTAATTAGCTCCATTCCTTGCAAAGAAATAGAAATGTTCAGAGCATAGGCTATCACTAGGGGACTCGGATCAATATCAAATTTCTTCACACAAGCAGGAAAATGCAATGGAGACTTAAAAGAGAGCAAAACATCTGATGGAGTTTAAAAGTTTGGATAATGAAAGTGGGGAGCCTTCACTTATGTATAAATTTTCTGTACTGATTTGACATCTACCCTTTAGTGATGAATAATGGTTTGAACTATCTACATATGCATACTGTATGTTTCTTTTGATTTCAGAGCTAGATAATTATATGATTTGAGTTTTGTAGAACATATTTAGTCCGTCTACTTTTCCATGTAATGGCTATGGCACAAATAAAAAGCTTTGTTCTTCGTCTAAACTTCTTGCATTATACCAACCTTTTTCAAATAACTCACATATGGAAACTTATTTATCATGAAAGGGTTCTGCGTAGGTTTGGGCATATGGGGGATTTTCCCGCCCCGCACCCGCACCCGCACCCGCACCCGCACCCCCTGCCCCCCGCCTCTACCCGCCCCCGCGCCCCCACACTGGTGTGGGGGGATTTTCAAATGGGGGATTCCCCGCCCCACCCCCGTCCGGTAATGGGTTCCCCGCCCCCGCCCCCGCAATTCAAATGGCCTGGTACTTTACAAAATCAAGGATTTTCATTTCAACAAAGGACGCTATAACAGAGGAGCCTCTCGATTTGATTACCTTGCCTGCTTCACGCGCCGCCGTAGCAGGGGAGCCTTTCGATTTCATTACCTCGATTGCTATGCTGACGTAGTGCGCCGCCGTCCTAGGGTTTCGAATCAGAGCCGAGATCTGGAAACGCGGGTCGAAGAAGGTGTGGATGCCGTAGATGACCAACGACCCGTCGTCGAAGATCGGGGACGCCGTGACGGTGACGTTGTTGAGGGACACGTGGCGGTCGCCGAGGAGAGTGGTGACGGTGAGAGAGTGGCCGGCGAGGAGAGTTAATATCCTGGCGTCGAAACGGAGGGACTTGAGTGATTGGAGATGGAAATTGAAGGGGAGGAGGTGGTAGTGGAGGAGGTACACACTGGTCTGGTCGTAAAACGGGATCCTCGTCTGGGTAATGGGGAAACCAGCCCCCGCCCCCGCATCCTTGATGGGGAACCCACCCCCACCCCCGCCTGAAAAATATGAGGAAAACCCGCGGGTTTCCCGCCCCCGCCCCCATATGCCCATCCTTAGTTCTGCGTAACTAAATTAGAATCCCATTATAGCATGTGAGCACGTTTTAATGCTGATATTAGCACGAATTTGCTGCAGGCGCGAGCACCTTAAAGTGTCCATACCACACAATTCTGCAGCAACGCGCGGCCATCTAGCTAGTATACCTCATACGAGCTCTTTGCAAGTCATGTATGGAGATGTGCAACCAAGGCTCGTGAACTAGCAGATGATCAAGAAACCAAATTATACGTTGTTGTAAATGGAAGGCCCAGGTTGCAGCCTCCACTTCCCCCTGGCTACGTACTTTGGTAATGTTATTTTCACAGACACACCAACTGCCTTAGCTAGAGACCTAATATCGAAGCCGATATCATATGCCGCAAGCTGCATTCACAATGCAGTGGTGCATCTGGATAACGATTATCTACGATCCACAATTGAATTGAGCTTCAACAACCTCACTATTTGAGCCTAAATTGACATTTGTCTGAGATTGTGGATCGAGGCCCAAGATGTTATTTATTAAAGAATAATCTAATGTATATTAAATCTTTCATTGTTGGAAAAGAATTGGGGTTCCTTTAGGAATCCGAGAAGGAGGTGCTTTAAGGTAATTGAATCCTAATTCACCTCAGAATATATTATGCTTGATACGCAAATATTGAGGTTCTTCATTCTTTATATAAAGAATTCTTATACGACTTGAAAAAAGGTTCACTACCATCTTACAAACACACAAGCTTTTGCGCATCGCAAATCTTGCAAAGTCTCTCCGGAGTAAATTCTTACGCGTACTGCCTCCACAAACTACAAACAACCACCATTCAACCCTGCCGCAACCTTACGCCCTCCACCGGTTGCTGTATACTTGCGCGGTTGTCGAAGTGTGTCTTGCATTCGTGTGAGCATCGCTAAGACCTATCGTGTCAGTCGCTACACCAGTAGCAAATCGAGTCGTTACTCTGATAACAAAACCTAAAGCCAATCTTCAAGAGGTTGGAAGAGAACCATTCCCCGCGGTCTTGAATTGTTGCTCTACTTTGCATCTCAGGATCGAAGTAAGAATTACTCAATCTGCAATAGGTTGAGAAGAAAATCCTAATAGATTTTTGTTAGGTCTTGTTCGAGCCTCTTACGCCGGCCTAGTCAACGCTCGCGTAACAGTCGCTTGGTCAAGAGGTCAGGTATCGGGAGCAGACAGATACACTCGCCAGAGGTCGTCCGCATTAAAGTTGTACCAACTCAAAGGTACTGGCACGCTCGCGCACATCACAGGAAGACTGGAATTGACGTCCGCCACCCCCACGTGTTGACTGTTCGTCTGGTGCAGAATCCGACACGAACACTCACCATGATCTACGAGACTTTTTTTTTCATGCGGATCAATATATGTTCCCTAATCTTCGGATAACCAGTTGCACTAGTCCAGCAAACAACCGAAATTTATCGTCGCTTCAGCTCCATATGCGTCGCTTCATTACTGAAGTGACAACAAGTCGTCGCTTGGATGTCGTCCCTTCAATCTCGTCGCTTCGATTCCAAGCGACGAACATTGACGCAAACGTCGTCGCATTGATATTTTAAGCGACGAAACCAAAGTTCATCGCTCAAAAGCGAGCGACGACTTTTGAGTCGTCCCTTGGATTTTTATGCGACGAAGTTTGGGTCGTCGCTTACCATCTGTAGCGACAAACTTTGATTCTAAATTGGTCGAGTCATGTTACAGAGACGAAAACATGGGATGAACAAATGGAAGCGACGAAGTTTGATCGTCGCTAAGATTATGATGCGACGAATATTGGGCAATGTTCGTCGCTTCGTGCAGAGTTACAGATTAGAAAAACAGGTTTCTGGTCAGTTTTGAACCAATTTCAATATGGATCAAATAACACAAAACCTGCATTCAAATCACATATAACACACATCCAACATAACACAAACACAATACATTTTATAAATACGTAAATTTCATTCAAAGCTACAATATGTTACATAATTACAATGTACATTAATCCTCGGGAATGTACTACAATATCCAACAAGCTACAATAATGTACAAAGAAAGAAAAAGGTCCTAATCAAGGTCATCATGGGGGATACGTAATGAAGCACATGAGGATATATCGGCGATTGGAGCTATTACAGCGGCATTGTCACCCGTATTGCCTTGGGCCGCCATGAAAGCTTGGACAGTAGCCTCCATCTGTGCCATACGCCGCCTCAGATCTTCATTCTGTTCGGTGATGGCTGCTAGCTGACTCCTCAAATCCTCATCTACTTTGGAAACTCGTGCACCGCCTCTTGGTTTTGGTGGGCGTCTTAATGCACCCCCTAGCCCTGCAAAAATGGTAAAATTAAAACATTAGTCAAATTAAAATCTAAAAACTAAAACTTGTAAAAGATTTAGGTGCAAAAAAAAATTACCTCGGACCCTCGTTTCCGACTTCCCACCCAGCTCCTTCTCGACTACCTCCATCTTCTCCTCGACGGAAACGAGGCCCGTCACGTGACTGCCGCCCGCCTCATCACTCACTCGACTAGCACACAGCTCTTCCATCTTCCTCTTCACCGCTGCCTACAAAAAAAACAAGTCCAATAGATTAGGGTTATTATACATTTTAATTCAAAAAAACCGAAATCACAAGCGAATAGGGAAGAAGCTCACCACTTTCTCTTGCGCATTATGTGATGGTTGATAAACATCGCAGACTGTTTGCAGTATAGGGGCTAGATGTCTTTTCGCCTCATTCGCAGGTACCCGGTAGCTGTAGGGAGTGGTGCCAGAGTGATGGTTGATTGCGTACCCCTTCTCCTTTCTCTTGTTCCGGTTAGCGGCATTCCTGGTACACATCCTCTGCAAAAAACCGTACGAATATATATTAAAATATTTCATATGAGAATTAAGAAATTATATGAAATGCAAAAACCTGTAATTAATTTCCATTATCTTATAATCGCTGTCCTCAAAGTGAACTTTGAGGTACTCCCACTACTCAGGTCGGTGGATAAACTCTGCCGGCGTCGCCTTTGATACCTCAACATAGTGAGTATGGCAGTCGTACTTCCAATCCTTGTAAATCTTGGAAGCGGTCTCGTCGATATATTTCCACATGTCTGTCTTGGTGGGAAGGAGGTCATAGAGCGTCTAGTAAATTTTTTTTTTAATAAATCATCAGAAATAATATATTAGTAGATAATGTGGTATGTTAATTGGTTTTACGAACCATCGATGGAAATTAATGCTTTACCTCCATATAAGTGGTCAATGCATCCTGGTGCTCCTCATCCAGCTCTGCAAAGGAAGACACAAGCATCGACACTTTGCTCCAGACGGCGCTCTCGATGTCTCGGGACATCAAAGTCTTCCACTTCAAGAGACGCGGACCCTTGTGCTCTTCGGACTCAACCTTCAGAGGCTGGATGTTGTTCATCATCTTCAAATACTGGGTCTTTGTGCCCATGACGATGCCGAGCTTCTCAGGGTTCCGCCCCTTCACCTTCTTCCCCGTTGCCATATCAACCACCTCTGTCATATCGATCATATCAATTCAATAAACTTCTGATACATTTGAGAGGGTAGTACGTATGTAAATTTATCATCAAACTTTATATATACAGTACTAACAGTACTAACTTACGTTTTGGAGATCATGGTAGTTTGAGGAAAACTAACTTCATCAAAACGAGTAACATATAGTAAATCATGCTACTAATTATAGATCTAGATATGAAAGTATAGAGAATTGTTAATCAGCTTTAAAAAAGAGAGACAAGTATGGACTATATATTGTTATCTCTGGTGATAATCTTACTACAAACTTAGGTAGCTACTAATCTTGTGAAAAAAAAAATAATAACATGATAATTAGTAGTGATTGATCCATCTGTAATGTAGTAAGCTTGTTATATTGCAAAGCCCCATATATCAATCAGTAGAGACATTCATTGTTTAGCTACGTATGAGGTGGATTTGTTCATGATCAGAGAGAGAAAATAAGGAAAAGAAAACATGCTGAAAAAGAAGATTCTGAAATGCCAATTCAAGCAAAAAGAATGCGGAGTGATCTGCCCGTTTTCATAGTTTTGGCCAACTTAATCAATTAGTTAACAGCTTGGCTATATGAAACAAAGTTGCATGTGGTATTCATTTTAAGCTTTGGTCCCTAAGCTGCTTCTGCAGTTGTATGACCTCGTAATCCTCTTTTGGACAAGGAGAGCAGATCGATACTGTTACATAAATGAAAATTTGATACTAATTTGAAGTATTCTTTCAGTCTGTATGTAGAAACTAAAAACTCTATGCGACTGAGGTAGTGAGAGGAAAAGAAGATCACAACTAAGGATCTCAGCTAGGCTGATCGATACCATTTAGAAACTGATTCCTTCACATTGCATTTGATTTACAAAAATTACAGCTTTATAGGAAACTGAACAAAGCTCACATATAGTTACAAGATCCATATAATTAGCATATATATAAGCTATTCTAGATTAATACAAGATCCATATGATTAGCATAACAGTCATACAACACATTACTGGATTTCAGGAAAGATAATTGATTATCTTTAACATTGTACCCTTCATATTTTCACTACTCGCCTCTTCTTGGATTCTTCTAAAATTCAAACCTATTTACCTAAGGACTGATCCAGTGTTAGGATATAGTTGAGGTATGTAATGCAATGTTGAGGATCAGGGAGAAAAAAAACCAGAAGAAACTAAGGACTGATCCAGTGTTATGATACTTTTGGCCAACTTAATCTATCAATTGGCTTCTTCACTATAAAACTAAGGTGTGTATTCATTTCAACCTGCTTTGTGGTTTTGTGACCTCTTAATTTCACAGGGTAAAGAGAGCAGACAAATTTCTAAGTTGAATGACTGGGAATTAGACCAAATTTTTTTTGTGTTTCATTCAGTTTCTACTCTCTACCCTTCTAATTTCTTGGAGTTAGCTTTCCCTGAATGGGCTTGAACTGATCAGAAAGATTAGATACACATGCCAGATAGCATCATTAAGATAATGAGCACAGAAATGTAAGCCTGCTCTTACTTTGGAGGCAATCACCAATCCCACAACTAGTAGCATTACCACTTTGTGAAAAGTAGTAACTAACATTATGAGTTTCCACTGATTAATTCTCTTTCTGTAATTGGGTCCATTATGAGCCATTCTACACATGCAGTGTATACTCCTAAATAGCATCTCTACTGTTTTAGGCTGATATCCTTTGTAAACAGAAAAAACATGCGCAGGTCTAACCAAACCTATCAAAGCATTTATCTAACCACAAACAACATGCGCAGGTCTGAAATCGTAGACATAATAAGAATCGAAAAAACTAAAATTTTCAAGAAATTACCCGGCTCCTTAGGACCCCTCTTGGTCCTAATGCTTATTGGAGGACCATCCTCGCCTTCCACAGCGGCAGCTCCATCATCTCCGCCACCTCCACCGCCACCGCCGCTCCCGATGTCAGCACCACCTCCAGCAGCAGAATTCAAGCCCGAGGGGGTTGTTTCTTCCAGAGATGGGATTGCCACCAGCGTCGCCGCCTCTGGTCTCGCCGTCGTCTCCGCCGCCTCTGGTCTCGCCGTCGTCTCCGCCGCCTCTGCTCTCTCCGTTTAAACTATATCCCAAAACTGAAACGGAAACCACATGAATAGCAAAAGGATCAACAAAGTCGTGTCCGCCTAAAATGTCAAAAAATGGGACAATTCGAGAATCAACAACTCATCTCGATCAACTAGATGAGTTGTTGATTCTCAAACGGGAGTTCTAAGCTGATAAACACCACAATTATATATAATATGAAACCATAAATTTACACACGGCACCACACTCCCTCACTAAGTCACTCGCATGTTTCAGAAACCCTAACTACCACAATCCATACACAACACAAACTAATTACATCATTAATTAATAATTTCAACCTAATCTACCATAAAATTCACAAAATTTCACTAAATTGCACTATTTCACAAAATTTCACTAAATTACACAAAATTTCAATTTCACTAAATTTCACAATTTCACAAACTAACATAATCTCAATTTCACCAAAATGACTACAAACTCCATCATATATTCAAACATTCAACACTAAAAACAACACAAATCACATTATAAACTAAATCCAACTCAAGATATCAAACACTAAATTCAACCAATCAAACCAAAATATGATGATTACAATGAAGATGAGACATTATACTAACCTACAAAGCAATTAGAAGAGAAGACCCAAGCAATTAGACCCCGAAATTGACAAAATCTGCCGATCTGCCCCCTTTTTCGCAACTCCGGAACAGTTTTTTTTTTTCACCCAACTTCAACTTCTATAATCTGTTGAAGTCGAGGGCTTTATAACGGATTTTGAAACTTTAAGCGATGAAGATTGGACAAATCTCATTGCGTCGTTTATTCTACAGCGACGAAGTTCATAACCTTCGTCGCTTCAATAATCAGTGAACGACGACGATTGAATGTTCGTCGCTTCATTTTTCGAAACCTGGTTCTTTGATAAACGGAGGCGACAACTTACCATTATTCGTCGCTTCAATAATTTGTGAGCGACGAATTTTACACACAATTCGTCGCTCTTGCGATTCCAAACGACAAGTCCAAAATGCGTCCCTTAGATGTGTTGAAGCGACGAAGTTTTTTTCCACTTTTGATTCTTCGTCGCTTCATTCCTTTCCTGCAGTAGTGTTGGTTTACTCTGCCCATCTATGATGCTCATTTTGGATGGGGTCGACCCATTTTCATGGGGCGTGTTGGAATTCCATGTGAAGGGAGGGCTTACATGATTCCGAATGCAACTAATGATGGGAGTTTATCGATGAGCATTAATCTGGAATCTCAGCATATGAAATCATTTTTAAAGTTGATTTATGATATATGATTGCTGTAAATTAAAAGGGTTCATCGTAAAGTATTGATCTAATTAAGCTTTGTTGTGTACACTTCCATATTCGTCGACTGTTTTTATCGTGATTTATTTCAATAAATAAGAAGGGATCATGCCTTCATTCATTCACCTGTGATTTTCAATAGTAGAGTACTAGAGCTAACAATTTCATTTCTCAAGTTTTCATACCTGTAATTTGGAATCAACCTAAAATATGATTGGCAATCCGGTTCAATTGCTCTGACAGATACAAAACGGATAATCGGGCTTATATAGTAATGCAAAGTATCAGTATTTAGCACCATGCTACACTTAAATCATTCTAACATCAAACACTAGTTCTATACCCGCGAAATCAGAGAGTGAGTAGTTAACATGAATAGAATAATCAGTAAGGAGTGTCAATTTGGGAAGGTATTAAGATGGTACAGAATCGTAGTCATGAACTCATGATGAACAGGTGGTTGACTGGTTGATGTGTCCACTAATATTGATGAGGCATTATGGTATCCCCCAAATGTTGGTAGCCTCAAATTGAAGTGTGATGCATCAGTGATTGCAAATGGTACACGGGTTGGTGTTGGCATCGTCACTAACTCACTATTGTGTGCAGAGATAGTTAAGGACGTATTGATTGCAGCCAGTGGCGGAATCAGAAGAAACATAATGAGTGGACAAAAAAAAAATCTGCGAAACTTTTATATCTTAAATCAAAATACAACTAATAACAAATACAAAAGTTACTTGAACAGTACTTTACGTTCTTTGATAGATCTAAACTCATCAAGTATACAATCGGAATCAAAACTCTTAGAAATTTCTCTCTCAATGTAGATTCCCAAATTATCTGCCAAAAGGTCATCATCCATTCTATTTCTGAGTCTTGTTTTGATGATCTTCATTGCCGAAAATACTCTTTCAGTAGTTGCCGTAGAAACAGGAAGAGTTAATATAAGCCGAATCAATCTATCAATAACAGGGTAGATAGATTGATGACAACTTTCAAAATAGACAAATTTAAAATCGGATGAATACAAATCAATGAATCTTAAATATTGAATACAAATTTACATAAAGAAAGACAATTAAAACACCCACTTACCCAGGTGTCCACGCTACATTCTCGGGCCCTGGGCCAGGTCCATGAGTCCTGGCTGTGGGTCTGGGGGCCTGGGTAGCCCCTCTATGGCTACTGTCAACAAGTCCCTCAAGTTCCCGGTCAAGTGTCATCTTGAATGAGGACTTAAATCTGTCTTCCTGTATAGGCCCGCAGACCCGTTGGGGCACTTACCCACCAGTGCCCTAGCCCCCCAAGTCCGCGTTTAAGATTGGGCTTGGCCGGGTTTTCGAATAAACCTGTTATGATGATGCATAATGTGATGAGTGCATGGTTATGATGTTGATGCTGACATTGCATATGAGTACAAGATATAGTACATGAGATGATAATATGGCGTTGAAATCTGCCATGCTATGTTCCGGGAAAACTCGGTGAATATAGCGAATGGGATAAACAAGTCCCCCATGTTTTAGAACCGTAGTAGCAGAGGGCACCAGTTGATTTAAACAGTGGATGACGAGGTGAAAATGTATCACCGGGAAACGTGCCCTATGTTAGAGGAGTTCCCGGTGGGGTGGCGTGGCCAAGAGAGCCTCGCCCGTCGTCCCCACGTTTCCTGCTGCCTTTGTTTCTGCAGGCATATAGGATGTGCAGGGTTTTTAGCCTGCGGGAATAGTTGTCCTGTATGAGAGGATCAAGTCTCTCGCGGTGAAGCGGTCCCGTGTTGGCACCGGTCAACATTCCCGATGGTTTCTCAGCCTTTGTTTTTACAGGCATGAGGTATTGTGCAGGGTTTTTAACCTGCGAGAAGAGTTGTCTTGTATGAAATGATCAAGTCTCCCGGTGGGGTGGCGTGGCCCGGAGTAGTCCTTGGTAGCCGTCCCCACGTTGCTGCATTTGTTCCTGCATATGAATATAGCGAATGGGATGATGTGGCGTTGAAATCCGCCATCACTACCAGAAAAGGCATCATAGCCGACGAATTTAAGTCGTCGGCTATAATGGTTATAGCCGACGATATCGTAGGCTATAATTATTATAGCCGACGATTTCGTCGGCTATAACCATTACCCGACGACATATCGTCGGTTATAACATCGTCGGAAATACGCCGTCGGCAAAACTATACCCGACGACGATATCGTCGGCTATAACCATTTTAGCCGACGAAATACCACTACAAAAGACGAATTTCGTCGGCTATAAAGGTTATAGCCGACGAATAAAGAGTTCGTCGGCCGTTTTTTTTCATATCGTCGGCTATGAACCCTTTTCTGGTAGTGCATGCTATGTTCCGGGAAAACCCGGTGAATATAGCGAATGGGATGATGTGACGTTGAAATCCGCCGTGCTATGTTCCGGGAAAACCCGGTGAATATAGCGAATGGGATAAACAAGTCCCCCATGTTTTAGAACCGTAGCAGCAGAGGGCACCAGTTGATTTAAACAGTGGATGACGAGGTGAAAATGTATCACCGGGAAACGTGCCCTGTGTTAGAGGAGTTCCCGGTGGGGTGGCGTGGCCAAGAGAGCCTCGCCCGTCGTCCCCACGTTTCCTGCTGCCTTTGTTTCTGCAGGCATATAGGATGTGCAGGGTTTTTAGCCTGCGGGAATAGTTGTCCTGTATGAGAGGATCAAGTCTCTCGGGGTGAAGAGGTCCCGTGTTGGCACCGGTCAACATTCCCGATGGTTTCTCAGCCTTTGTTTTTACAGGCATGAGGTATTGTGCAGGGTTTTTAGCCTGCGAGAAGAGTTGTCTTGTATGAGATGATCAAGTCTCCCAGTGGGGTGGCGTGGCCCGGAGTAGTCCTTGGTAGCCGTCCCCACGTCGCTGCATTTGTTCCTGCAGGTGGGAAGTATGTGCAGGGTTTTTAGCCTGCAGGAAGAGTCGTCATGTGTTAGAGGATCGAGTCTCCCGGGTTTATAAAGTGCGGTGGTACATTGGATCTGTTAGGTCGTACACGGCTGTCCGTAGGAATGTCTCAGTTCGCCTAACCGGTTATTCCGTAGGAGAGCGATAAGCACGTGCAATCATGGCCGTGTGATACCGCATCCAATAGTTGAAGCTGGATGGACCGACGACTAGGAAACCGTTAAATTGGAACAGACACTACAGTTGAAATATCGTGGCATGTACATAATATTGTTGCAGGGTTTTTAGCCTGCCGGAAGAGGTTTCCTGTGCTAGAGGAAGACTTCTCCCGGGGAATATCGAGCCGTTGTTATTTGGCTGTAAACATGGAATAAATTCAACTGGTGGAATTCCCCGTATCGTTGGAATATATGTTAGAATGCCCCGTACTTGTTGGAATATTTCAGTGGTAACAATAATAATCCTGCAGGGTTTGTAGCCTGCGGGAAGAAGTCTCCTGTGTTAGAGGAAGAGTTCTTCCGGTGGGATACCTCGATTTGTTGGAGTATTTCTGCGTTAGGTGGAGTAGGCTCTAGGCGGGACTGTTCGATTATGTCCCCTGATCTTTCACCTACCATGCGCATGCGAGGCAAGTGGCTGACATCGAAGGGGGTATCCCATTAGTCCCATCAGTTATGATGGCCTGGGATGTTACCAATACTGGGACACGTGCCGCTAGGAGACGGTCAGCGATGGATGGCCCGGATCTGCGGGCGTTTTACTTGCCCTACTGAGTAGTTTGGGGGAGAAATTCAAGGGCGATGGGCCTGCATATAAACCTTTGCCGCCTTCGTGTGTTTTTCTTTTGGCTGAGAACTGATCCCTTGTTTAGCCTCGCTCAACACAATTGCTCGGTGCTTTCCAACTGTTGCATTTTCGTCGTCGTGTATACTAATCGGTTAGTCCCAGTCCTTTGCGACTCTGAAATTGTTTCTTCTCCCCCTTTTTTTGTTTGTGGGTGGATCCGATGGGCACTTGGTTGTATCTAGATTAGCCCTTTGGATGGGACCCTTGTAGTGCCGAATCTCAGCGAGAGCTGGGAACTTTCGGCTGAGATGCCCAGTGGCCGGTGTGGGCTGTGCTGAGGCACTATATGCTTCGTACTGGGGATTGGAAAACCCACTCTAGGTAGGAAAACCTAAGGGATGCTAGATGAATATGCAACGTACAAGTCACAAATAAAGGGACACAAGTGAACCCAAGTTCATGGTGAATATATGCAAGTTGGTGTAGTGATTTGATTTTTTGGTTGGAAAAGGTGTTGCCTAGAAACTAAATGATTACTTGAAATGTAAACTAAGCTAAGATAAACTAGATGTGATAAAATGGATGGGAGTTGGGACTTAAGGTTTTCTCCTCTAGCCTCTCTTATAAACAATGATGCTTCTAATGTGAATGATACCATTTTAATTAGCCAACTTCTCTCCTCACATCCCTCTCGGGTATGATAAGGGACACTCTCATGTGATGGTATCAAGCAACCCCTCTCGGGTGTAATACTCAACTACTGAAGTCATGCATTTCAATCCGGTTAGGTATCTAATGCATTTCCCTAAGTGCATAAAGCTTGGAGATGAAGAAATTATGCAAACCAACCATGCTTATCTCTAAGTGATTGTAGTTTACAAAAGCATAATATGCACATATGATATGCTATCATGCTTCAAACAACTAAGGTTAATCAAGCCCTAATCATTTCTCATGTCATGGCAAACAAACACACCCAAATTGATTAAGTTCAAGCATGAATGTTCAACTCTTGATCTAGCAGATTAAAGTGCTAATGAAAAGTGCATCAAACACAATATTTACATCAATGTCATACAAGATTGGCTAGGGCTTTCAACCCTAGCCCCAACAAACTAACTACTAACTCATGATCAAATACACAAACTTCAACATGTTCATGAATAACAAAGTAAAGAGTAAGGGTAGAGAAGTGACTAATGAAGCTCAAGTTGAGGATGATGAGGATGAACTCATGGAGGCTTTGTCATGGTGATGATGACAGTGGTGGTGGTGAATCCTCAAATGACACTAGACTCCTCTTCCTTCTCCTTGCTTGATGATGGAGTGTGGAATGGAAGGATGGGGAAGTGGTGAAGCTTTGTATATATAGAATGAGATGGGTAGAAGTAAAAGATTGTGGACTTGAAGGTGGTGGTAATAGAGTTTATGGATTGAAGGTGGTGGTTATGGAGGTTTGTGGAGGAAAATATGGTGTAAAATGTAGAGAATAGAGAGAGAAAAGAGGTGGACTGTGGTGTGGGTGGTTTTTGATAAATGAGGGAAGAGAAAGGCTTCAATGGAGATGATTGAAGTGAAAAATGAGGGAGGCAAAACAATGGAGCAGCTACCCCCAACTCAACCCGTAAGGAAAAAGAGGAGGAGTGTGAAAGTGGAGAAAATTCCCCAAAAACAAAGCCAAAAGATGGGTAGAGGCATGGTGATGCATAGACTAGGTAATGATGGGGATAAATGCGATGATTGCCTCAAAAGCAAATCAGATTTTGTATGCAATATATTTGACTTTTGGACAATAAGATGAGTGATGGTGGTGTGGGAAAGAGAAAAAGGTGGTAGAGTTGAAATGCAACCAATTTGGTTGAGATTTAGTTGTGATAGTACCATGTACTACTCTCCTTTGCTTCTCCATAACGATGACCGGAAAATGCATGAAACCGCCTCAAGTGGTGGTGCACGGAAAAATTGCTGGAATTCCATTTTTCTCTTCTTGTCAAGATTTTCTACAAAACATGAAAATGGATTAGTCAACATTATATTAAACTCACAGAACAAGTAATTTTCATGTTTTAGGGCTTGGAGACGTCTCCCTTTTCCTTCAGCTTCGAGACAAGATCCTGATTGTCCATCGACAGCGTTTCGTGGGCTTTAATTGTCGTCCGGGAAGATACACCTGCAGAACACAAGACAAAGAGACTAGTCAACACCAATTCGCTCAACGGAATCAGAGCTACAACCTACATTCCACCACCCACCAAGATTCCCCCCCAAGTGACATAGTTCCAGCACCTCTCGCCGGATAAAGTTGTAGGAACTCTGCTCCAGGTCCGATCAGCACCCAAATACCCGATCGATCCTATCTCTCTCCAGCCCAAATAACTGATACGACTGATCGTCGATCGGATGAAAGGCACCAGAACCCGATAAGTCCTACTCCTCTTCTGCCAGCCCCCCCCCTGCCACCACCACCTTCTTCCTCCAATTGAGCCAGGAGGGCAGGTGGGTTATCACCGGCTTAAAATGGCGGGCGGAAAAACTCACACACCCCCGGGCCTTACTCTTCTTCGAGTATGTCAGCCGATACAAGGCCCGAAACTCATTTACTGTTGGACAACTCATATCACTCAGCCAATAGAGACAGCTCAGGCTCAGTAGTTGCCTCCACTAGTTCCCGAGAAGCTGTGCCGGTGATATCCTGATGGCACTAAACAGGTACTACACAAAGTCCGGCAACGGGAGCGATAGCCCATGCTGGAATTGGTCCTCGTGAATGACAACCCAACCTTCCTCCGGGTTGCAGACCGACTCTCCGGCATATAGAGGCCGCAGATCTACTTCTCCGGGAATATCCCACCTTGCCCAAAACGCGTCAATCTCACCAGGAGTTAACGAGCACTCCGGCTCATCACAGTTTATGGTTTTATCCCCGTCCACAAGTATATGGCGCGGGGCCCCTCCTGGGTGGGCAGTACCCAAGGACACTCCATAGGGAGCATCCTCCTGTCCCAGAGACCCGGACGTTGACGCCTCACCAGTCGAACGGGCGCTAGATCAGGAGGAGGACTACGTCTTAAAGCGTGTAAAGACTCACGCTACGGGACCCCAGGCAGCGTCTAGATCGGGGAAGACTATTGGTGGGCCGTCCAAGCCCCCGGGTGGTGTTGCAAGGATTCCACCAACTGAAGGGAATGGAGCTGAAGAAGATTGGGGCTTCGGGAGGGCGACCGGAGGAGCACAAACTGAAAACCAAGGAGATGGCCCTCAAGGTAAGGATAGTTTGCCACTGGTATCCGTTCAACATTATTTCTTGCTCTGTTGCTTAACCGGTGCCTGTTAAACTGTAGCTGCTGTACCACTTGTATCAGTCGGCTACAAGTGAAGAGCTGCTGGAGCTGAAGAAGCAGGTGGCGGCGTTAACAAGCGCCCGGGACCTCTTGGAGTTGGAGATATCCAAGCTCCAACGGGAAAAGGCCCAGTTAGAAGAGAGGTGATGTGAGCCGCGAGCCTCACACAAATAATAAACCCTACAATAGATCGTTAGTAGAATAAGCAAGTAGGGATCGTTCTAAGCCGGGGATTAAGGGTACCTGAAACATGAGAATGTTAGACCAAAAATATACAAACACATATGCACACAATTGTCACACTTATATACATATATACGATTTTATCATGGGGGATGAATTATGGCTGCCTTAAAAACTATGGCACGAAATTAAATTGTAGGAAAATAAAATCCTAGAACTAATATATATACAAGTGATCATCATCTCTCACACAAAACATTTAGCACAAAACACTCTTTAACATGTAGACACGCATGCAAGAAAGTAAGGGACAAGTATCAACATGTTTAGATTCAATTTTAGTTCCAACTACAACCTAGTTGTAAGACTTCTCAAGTTTTAAGACCGAACTTTTGGTTATGGGCTCAAAAGTTATGTTAATCCTTTTGAGACTTAACAATTGTGCGCAATAGTCTAAATTGGAGACAAGCAAAACAAGTAAGGTCGTCAATCTTCTTATTTTAACATGCAAGTATCTAAAGTATTAAACCCTAAGTGAGCAACACAAATCAAAACGACCTTTTGAGTATGGCAAAGTTCGTTATTACTCTAGCTGATTAAACCTAGTACCTAGATCAATGTTCAAGACAACACTAAGTACCGATTTTCATGCGCAATCCTTAGATACTAACCAATTTCAAACCTAAACATGCAAGTTACCACTGCCCTAATTATTTAACATACAAAAATCCACAAGTTTCATATTACAAATTAGCATGCAAAATTCATTGTTTGCCGAAACCTAAACTTAAATCTAAGCATCGATTCAAACAAGTCTTTAACATACAAATTATAAAACCAAATTCCAAATTGATTCATACATAGACATACAAACCAAAACCAAAAATACATGAGAGTTTCATAGACAAAACTAAGCATAACTACATAAAAATTACAAAACCGAAAGAGGAGAGTGGATCACACTTTTGCAGACACCTTTGAAGACTTCTACTCGTGTTGATCCTGCAGATGATGGGAGAATGGCTGCTCGGCAGTAGGTACAAGTTTCGGCAGAAACTTGGTGAGATGGTGGTGGATGATGTGTTTCGGCTAGGGTTTTTTATGTAAGATCTTTGGGGAATTTTGGTAGAGTTTTGGCTTTGTGTTTTTGCTTGAGATGAGATACCTTTTTCTGAGAATTCATTGGCTATTTATAGAGGAAAAACCCTAGGGTTGCCGGCAGCAAAAAGGAATGGAAATTCCTTGTCCAAGTTAGTTAAGGTTTCCTTGTGGTAAAGCAATGCATTCTTGGACTTCACTTATGATCTTGGACTTCAATTGGTCTCATTTGGGGTAGCATGGACATGTCTAACAAGTCTTCAGGTCCAATATATCCGATCCATGCTCCCAAAAATCTAAAGGAGAGCTTTCCTGATTAAACCGGGAAACTATTGGTTTTCCCGGCAGAATGACCTTGCTCTAGTAAATCAGGCATAACTTCCTACTCAGAGCTCCGATTGATGCGATTCTAAGTCGCAGAGAAACTAGACTCATAGAGCTTTCCAACGGTGTATGGTACGTCCTCTGGTTCCAAGCGATACGTTATGCAGAAATTCTGGAATTCAGGACACAGTCCCAGGAAAATCCTGGTAGTCCCTGGTGATCTTTGTTCAAACTGCCAAGTTACAGCCATCTTTTGGGTGACTTTCCGAACTCCGATTGATCTGAATATTTTGACACAATATACTTTAGCGTGCCAAATATATACATACCAAATTTCATCAAATTTGGAAAAGGATAGGTCAGTTTAGCACAAGCCTCAAAATCACGAAAAAGACAAATTTCACATCATTTTCCAGATTTCTTATACTTAGTCATTTTTCGGATTATTAAGCACATTTTTCCAAAACTCTACTGAAACAACACTAAACTAAGTTATGACTCTATCTTAGATAAATAAGGGTTAAACGAAGCATAAATGAGGGTATAAGCATATTAATATTGTCGCACATTGTGTTCCTATCAACTACCCCACACTTATCCTTTGCTAGTCCCTTAGCAAAAATAAATAAAACTGCAATTCAAACTACTATTGCCCCTAACAATTTGTCTCATGCTCGTATGTACACATAGCTTTCAAGTTGATGCAATAAGAATGCTAAGCACGAAAATCCTGAGTCTTATGAACATGCAACATCAATATGAATATGTAAGAGCAACACATAAGCATGTAAACATGTATAGCTAATCAAATCCTCATCACTAGGCATACTCTCTTCTTTTCTCTCGAAACATGGCATTCACTCATAAGTATATGCAAGCGAAAGATAATGAATTACAAAGAGTAACTTGCATATGTCATGAAAATTGAAAGCACTTTGTGAATTTTCAAGAAGAACCTCATTTAACAACTATGTGCACCAATGAACCAAAACAATATGCTTACTCTTGAGATAATCTCCACAAATCAATTTTAACCATCTTAAGAATCATGAAAAGATCAATAAAAAGGATGCAATGGGGCTAGGCTAAGAGGTATTCGAAATTTGGATAAGGCGGCTCCAAACGTCACCGTGTACTTTGGCAAAGCTTGAATCTCCTTATGTCTTCTCTCCAAGGGTTGAATGTCTTCTTGTTTGACTGATTCTTCATTCTTTTACTTCCCCACAACATAGTGAATATGAACAAAGGTCAAAATATAACAATGCTAGACCTTCACATGCATACAAAACTCCAATTTCACAACACTTTTTTAAGACTAGACTTAGCAATTTTCTTTTTGAAACCGTGCCTCTTTCTTTTCTTTTCTTTCGGACTTGATTTTTCTCTTTTCTTTTCTTTTTCTGTTCGAATCACATATTTTCTGTTTTCTTTACACTAGGCACGGCACAATTACAATTTTCATACAATTTTCTAGCTAAGTCTACCCCACACTTGTTCTTCTTCATCACTTCACGCGAAAACTCCTTCAAAAATCAAGCTTTGCCAATACTTTGAGACAAGGTAAAGGCATAACTATACTAAGTTCATGGAAAGTGTTTAAGGGTGATGAAAGAAAAAGCTAAACATAGGCTCAAAGGGACTAAGGTGTCCCACGACGGGCTCAAATAGGCACATGCTTTATTTGGCTATGGTGGTAAACCTAAAAGATCTATATTCAATCACTTTCAAAATCAAGGTATTTTATGATAAAAACATTTTGAAAATCTACAAGAGTAAGTTCACATGAAAGATATGGCACATAATCGTTGAATATGCAAAGAATAATGAGGTTCATAATTTAGCATGCTCGAATTTTTCAGAAATTTATCACTCATGAAGAAAGCAATTTGGCTCTAAAGCTCACATAGGTTATTATGGAAAGAAACCAGCTAAAACATGCATGCTTCAATAATCAACAAGTCCTATATGCTCCTACCAATGCACATTATCCATGAAACTCACAATTTTTAAATTTTGCACAACTATCATATATGTATGCAAAGAGGAGAAATACATCATTGACAATCTAGGGGCATCCTAAGACTCGAAACAAACAATTTAAACACTCTATTTTTGTGGAACAATTTCCTGAATTTTTCTTTTCTATACTAAGCACACAAAAACATAAACGGAATACGTTATCCCACCCCACACTTAGAAAATTACATTATCCTCAATGTAAGCATAAAACTATAGCAAGTAACTTCCTAAGCATGCAATAGTCCAACATATTCCAACATAGCATCACAAACCAATAAAAAGAGAAGGGTTAAGAAATTTCAAACTCTCGGTGATGGCTCCTTCGTTTTTCTTGGTCGTATGGGGTTGCCTCCCCATAAGCGCTTAAGTATTTAAAGTCCTTAGCCTAGACTCTTCACCGTATGTTTTCTATATTCATTGTGCCATGTGCTTGGAAGTTGGGGCAGCAGCCCTTTCATTTGGAGTGTTTGGCATGCAGTACCTTGCTCTCTTGCAGTGGCATGGTATCGACAGGGAGGCTCTCGGCAGTGGCCTCCGGAGGGCAGTAGCATGGCTACTTGGCAGCATGGCATGCCGTTGCGCGTGCAGGCTCGACACCAGGGGCAGTTGGCATCCTTAGTAACGCAGCAGGATGCGCAGGCTCTCTTGGTAGGGACTGTACATATTCGGCATGCAGGGGTAGTTGCAGGCAGCTTGGCAAGGTGCAGGGACAACAATAGGGCAGTAGCATCGCAGGAGCAGGCTGCAGCATCGGCAGCATGCAGCAAGGGCAGCAGGGTGCGCAGGGTCTTGGCAGGGCCTTCTCGGCAGCAACAGGGCTGGTTGCAGGGGCAGCAGCATCGACAGGCTGCGGCAGGGGCAGCAGCATCGCAGCGTATCGGATGGTGTATCCGTGTTCGTATCGGATACGGTCATCAGTAGCACAGGCGTATCGACATGCGTATCGGATACGGCTACCTAGTTGGATATGTGTCGAAATTGGTCTTGGATACGGCAGGATATGGCTTGGCAAGAGATGTGGATACGTCGGCAGTTTGTGTGTCATGCTGCGCGGCACTTGGCAGGAGCAGGGCGTTGGGGCTGCAAGTTCGTCTCGGCAGCAACATTGCTTGGCAGCAGGGTTGCAAGTTCTTCCGGAGCAGGCTGCACGGCTGTATCCGCAACTTTGTTGTCACGGCGCGCATGTTGCACATGTGTCTCGCTGCTCTCGGAAGCAGTAGCATACAAGGGCAGGGGCAGCAGTAGTACTCTCGTCAAGTGGACGCATGGGCAGGGGTAGCAGCGGCAGGGGCTTTGGCAGATGGTACACTTCCCCTTTAGGCTCGAATTTGGGTGTGTTCCACTATCCGGATGCAAAAGTGTTATAAAGCAATGTTGTAGTGGACACATAGAGATTTCCAACAGTATAAAGTTTACTACAATCGGACAAACAGAAGTACTCTTTGTTTGGCCTTTTATCGGACCTATTGATCTGCCCAGTTTTCTGTTCCGCTAGATTGACCTTGCTTCACTCAAATTGAAACTGAGAATGGCTCGAGGTTCCAAATCTATATCTGTAAATTCCTACCGAAAGTAGACTCAGAGACCTTTCCAATGGTGTATGGATCACTTTTCCAGGTTTTGTGAGCTGCAAACGGCAACCTTCCAAAGTTGACAGACTGCACTGTCCGAGTTCTGTTTTGGGCAGAAATTTGGAATTTCCTGCACTTTTCTTTTAAGTTCGACTGCACACACACAAAACACATCAAAACGAACAAAAATAATAAACTAAAATGCAAGAATATAAAAATTCTATACTTAAACAATTTTTTCAAGGCATCACACGAAATTTTCAAGAATTTTTCAAGCTATACACGACATCAAAGATTCAAGGTACGTGGAGCAGAGGAGCAAACTGTGCAATGGACTTGTGCAGCCCCGGCAACGGTGCCAAAAATTGATGTGAGCCGCGAGGCTCACACTAATAAACCCTACCATAGATCGTTAGTAGTATAAGCAAGTAGGGATCGTTTTAAGCCGGGGATTAAGGGTATCTGAAACATGAGAATGTTAGACCAAAAATATACAAACACATATGCACACAATTGTCACACTTATATACATATATACGATTTTATCATGGGGGATGAAGAAGAGGTTCGGTAGCCTTAGGGCTGCCCTAAAAACTATGGCAGGAAATTACATTGCAGGAAAATAAAATCCTAGAACTAATATATATACAAGTGATCATCATCTCTCACACAAAACATTTAGCACAAAACACTCTTTAACATGTAGCCACGCATGCAAGAAAGTAAGGGACAAGTATCAACATGTTTAGATTCAATTTTAGTTCCAACTACAACCTAGTTGTAAGACTTCTCAAGTTTTAAGACCGAACTTTTGGTTATGGGCCCTAAAGTTATGTTAATCCGTTTGAGACTTAACAATTGTGCGCAATAGTCTAAATTGGAGACAAGCAAAACAAGTAAGGTCGTCAATCTTCTTATTTTAACATGCAAGTATCTAAAGTATTAAACCCTAAGTGAGCAACACAAATCAAAGCGACCTTTTGAGTATGGCAAAGTTCGTTATTACTCTAGCTGATTAAACCTAGTACCTAGATCAATGTTCAAGACAACACTAAGTACCGATTTTCATGCCCAATCCTTAGATACTAACCAATTTCAAACCTAAACACGCAAGTTACCACTGCCCTAATTATCTAACATACAAAAATCCACAAGTTTCATATTACAAATTAGCATGCAAAATTCATTGTTTCCCGAAACCTAAACTTAAATCTAAGCATTGATTCAAACAAGTCTTTAACATACAAATTATAAAACCAAATTCCAAATTGATTCATACATAGACATACAAACCAAAACCAAAAATACATGAGAGTTTCATAGACAAAACTAAGCATAACTACATAAAAATTATAAAACCGAAAGAGGGGAGTGGATCACACTTTTGCAGACACCTTTGAATACTTCTACTCGTGTTAATCCTGCGGATGATGGGAGAATGGCTGCTCGGTAGTAGGTACAAGTTTCGGCAGAAACTTGGTGAGATGGTGGTGGATGATGTGTTTCGGCTAGGGTTTTTTATGTAGGATCTTTGGGGAATTTTGGTAGAGTTTTGGCTTGATATGTTTCTGGAGATATGTTCTCTGTTTCCCTTTGTCATTTCCTGACAAAAATGGGGAGAACTAGTATTAGGGCATTATGTTTGTGCTATGTTTCAGTTTCATGCTTTTGATATCCTGAAATCTGCTTGTGTGATACATAATGCTTCTGCTATCCTATATGTCCCATATATTACTTCACTTGGTCTTGTGAGATTGTTTGTGTGCAGGTCTGAGGCTTGAAGCTGTCTGCTGATAGGACTAGTTCTTAGGATAGCTAAGGTGTATTTTGTTCAGGAATGTCAAAGGGGGAGATTGTAAGTATAAAGAATATTGGCAATCTTCTATGAAAAAAAACACAGCCCGTTTGTGTTATCAAGCCCAATTGAGTGAAGTTCAAGAGGCCAAGTCAAGAAGAAGGCCCAACACAATCTCAAGGCAACTCAGGTAAACTCATGCTTGTGCATATCATGTGTTTTTCACTGAGGAAAACAGAATTGCTTCATATCCTGGTTTTTAGTAAAATGATCTTGAAAGCTGTGATTTAACTTCCCAATGTAGGTTAGACCTTTCCAAACATTTTGGTTTTCAAAATTCAAACAACCAGCCAAACATTGGATGTCTTGGCTCCCAAATTATCATAGGGTGAAGAGTTTTTCTTCAACCCGTGACCTTGAAGTTTCTAGGTCTTGCTTGTTTAAGCTTGGTTTATGATACACTTACCTATGCTTATGATAGTAGGCTGTTTGGGACTAGGAAAAAGTTGTTTTGCCTAAACAAATGTGTTGACATGCTTTTGGAAAAGCTTTGCAAAACCTTTTGTCTTCCTTTTAAAAAATAACCCATTTTAGAAAAGTTTGTTTTGTCCTATATGTTTGGCTTTGTGTATGAGTTGTCTAATCAGTATCTCAACCAAGGACAACAGTCTAAAATTTTCTGAATGCTTAGGCAAGTGTGTTGCTCTCTTAGAAGCACTCCTTGGCCTATAAATACCAAGCAATATGCCTCTTATTTGGTGGTTGTTGTGTGTGTTTATTTTTGTATGTGTGAAAATCATCTTTGTATGTTTTTCAGTTCATAAGCCCTCTTGCTCTAAGTCTTCTTAGTGACTATAAATCTTAGAGCATTGGCTTGAGCAATCTTTCAAAACTCATATTGCATTTACATTTGCATGCCATGAGATTGTGATTGATGATGCAACAACCCAAGAAGTGTTCATAGTTGAATCAGTTGTGAAGTAACTGAATTCAAGCTTGAAGCTTCTTATATGTGTGTGGGAAAACACTTAGAGACAAGAGAGACACGAGATCTGAGAAATTAGACTAGGCGAGTCTAGACAGGATAGTAACGAGGTTAGATATCCCCTCAGGAGTTGTAATCTTGTGAGAAGTGTTTAGCGCTCTTTATGAACCAGCCTAGAGATAGCTGAGTTCAAAAAACTTTCACATGTGAGCACTTAGGAGACAAGATGGGGTGAACAATCAAGAGACTAGGAGAGTCTGAACAGGATAGCAAACTAGGTTGTCGTTTAGACACTAGGAGAGTCTGGAATAGGATAACAACTGGCTTAGCTGATCCCAAGTTCTAAATCTTGTATAAGTGTACAAATTGCATAGTGGAAAGTTTTGTCCTTCAGGAGTTATGGGCACGCATTTTTTTCCCTGGGTGCAGGGTTTCTGCGTTATAAAAAACATCTCTGTGTTATTTATTTTACTGCACTTTTTCTTTTATACTCATTGAGTTGTGAATCGGGATAGTACAATTCATTGCTATCCTCAATATCAGCCTTTACACGAAAAAGTTGCAAAGTGTCATATTCACCACAACCCCTTGTCTAATCAGTATCTCAACCAAGGACAACAGTCCAAAATTTTCTGAATGCTTAGGCAAGTGTGTTGCTCTCTTAGAAGCACTCTTTGGCCTATAAATACCAAGCAATATGCCTCTTGTTTGGTGGTTGTTGTGTGTGTTTATTTTTGTATGTGTGAAAATCATCTTTGTATGTTTTTCAGTTCATAAGCCCGCTTGCTCTAAGTCTTCCTAGTGACTAGAAATCTTAGAGCATTGACTTGAGCAATCTTTCAAAACCCATATTGCATTTACATTTGCATGCCATGAGATTGTCATTGGTGATGCAACAACCCAAGAAGTGTTCATAGTTGAATCAGTGCGAAGTAACTGAATTCAAGCTTGAAGCTTCTGATATGTGCGTGGGAAAACACTTAGATACAAGAGAGACACGAGAGCTGAGAAATTAGACTAAGAGAGTCTAGACAGGATAGTAACGAGGTTAGCTATCCCCTCAGGAGTTGTAATCTTGTGAGAAGTGTTTAGCGCTCTTTATGAACCAGTTTAGAGATAGCTGAGTTCAAAAAACTTTCACATGTGAGCACTTAGGAGACAAGATAGGGTGAACAATCAAGAGACTAGGAGAGTCTGAACAGGATAGCAAACTAAGTTGTCGTTTAGACACTAGGAGAGTCTGGAATAGGATAACAACTGGCTTAGCTGATCCCAGGTTCTAAATCTTGTACAAGTGTACGAATTGCATAGTGGAAAGTTTTGTCCTTCAGGAGTTAAGGGCACGCAGTTTTTTTCCTTGGGTGCAGGGTTTCTGCGTTACAAAAAATATCTCTGTGTTATTTATTTTACTGCACTTTTTCTTTTATACTCGTTGAGTTGTAAATCGGGATAGTACAATTTATTGCTATCCTCAATATCAGCCTTTACACGAAAAAGTTGCAAAGTGTTATATTTACCCCAAACAACCCCCCCCCCCCCCCCCCCCCCCCCCCCCCCTCCTTTTCTAGGACCTTCATAAAGGATTTCTTATTCTAAATTGTGAATGATCTCAATGTGTTCCGAGGTGCCAACAATCTTAAGCAACGCCCTTACACGCAATATATTCATGTCATTTGAGTGTCACGGTGTTGCAGAGTTTTTCTCTCAGAGATCCATTTGCGCTTGAATTGCTATGGACCAAGGCTGGACCGGCATCGTTGTAGAAATTGACTGACAGTTAACAGTTTACCTCAAGAACTCTGAGATTAACCAAACTAAAAGTTAATGATTTGCTAAACTAAAAGCTAATGATTTGCTAAACTAAAAGTTGTATACAGCATCAATATTCATTTACTAAGAACTCTGAGATTAACCACAATCTCAATAAGACAAGCTGTTAATGTTGAGACAACTGAGGATCCAAAAGGCTGAAAGGCTGAATCTGTTTTTCAAAACCAGAGCTTCAAAAACTGATCATTGACCAGCACATTCCAGGAAAAGGAAATGCTCAGGAATACAGTACATGAATATCTATGAACAGGAGATAATTGATATTTACTGGAACAACGGAAACAGTAAAAAGAAGCAGCTTGCTATCATTTCATTTCACATCACTAAGAAAGATGAAAACTTAATGAGTATATGACAAAGGGAATGTTGCAAAAATTAATCGATTTTGATATGAACCACACACGTACAGCAAGGGTGAGCAAGCATATCAGGATCATTAATTTACACCTCGATCTACTTTCCTCGGCAGTGAAGCAAGAGTCCTAAACCATTTTTGGCTGAGCGCGCGGCATCTCGAGCTTGGACGAAAGGTACGTAGATTACCAACTATGTCTTCCTTTCCTATTTCTGTTTATCAGTTTGAGGTGTATAGATTTTCTTTGCTTCAAATTTTGTGATGCAGATCTAAGATTCTGGCAGGAAGATGGCGGTGATCAATGTCAGCGTGAAGGAGTCGACAGTGGTGAGGCCAGCGGCAGAGACACCTCGGCAGTCATTGTGGCTCTCGAACATGGACTTAATGCAGCCCAGCGCTCACACTCCTAGTATTTATATCTACAAACCAAAAGACGTCGACGCTAGTGCAGATAAGGATAGTAGTTTCTTCGACATGCATGTCATCAAAGACGCGCTAGACAGAGCCCTTGTGCCCTTTTACCCTCTGGCCGGCCGCCTGAAGCGAAACATGGAGGAGGGCGGCGAGAAGGGGGTGTTGTTTGTTGTGGCTGAGAGCAGCTCCTGCATAGATGACTTTGGCGACTTTGCACCCACTTCAGAGTTCGGGAAAGGGCTCCTCCCGACTGTTGATTATTCCGGCGGGATATCTTCTTATCCTCTGCTGCTGGTTCAGATCACATACTTCAAATGCGGTGGAGTGGCACTTGGTATTCGCTTGGATCATCACCTAGCAGATAGTTTATCTGCGTTTCACTTTATAAATACATGGTTGCAGTCCCGCCAACGATCGACAGGACATTACTTCGTGCTCGAGATCAACCTAGGACTTTATTCGAGCACAATCACCACATTGTATACCCACCTCCTAATGACCATGAAAGCACCGAGGTAGAAACAGTAGTCTCAAATTTTACATTTACTAGTAGCTCAACGACTTGAAGGCTGTGTCGACCATGACTAAGGAGGACGACGATGGTATGAGCACTTCACCAGTCAAGTTTAGCACATTTGAGGTATTTTCAGGTCATGTATGGAGATGTGCCTGCAAGGCACGTGAGCTAGCTAATGATCAAGAAACCGGCTTCTACTTTGCTATAAACGGAAGGAACAAATTGCAACCCCCACTCCCACCCGGTTACTTTGGTAATGTGATTTTCAGAGCCGCAGCAACAGCCATAGCAGGGGATCTCATGTCAAAACCACTATCGTACGCCGCAAGCTGCATTCACAATACTGTGGTGCGTATGGACGATGAGTATCTTCGATCCGCACTCGACTATCTTGAACTTCAGCAGCGTTATCTGGATCTGTCAAGCCTTGCTCATGGGACTCATGTTAGGTGCCCTCATCTTGGGATTACTAGCTGGTTTCAGCTGCCCCTCTATGATGCTGACTTTGGGTGGGGGCGACCAAGTTTCATGGGTCGTACTGCCGTTCCAAGTGAAGGGAAGGCTTACATGATTCCAAGAGCAACTAATGATGGAGGTTTATCTCTGTGCATTAATCTGGATTCTAAGTATATGAAATCATTTTCCAAGTTGGTTTATGACATATGAATAAGTAACGAGGAAGATCAATTACAAGCTGTTTGAGATGTCAGAACCCTTTTATGTGTGACAGTTTATTGTAAGTTAGATCGAGTACTCTTGTAAGCTTCGAAATGCTTTCCACTGTATTTGTTGTAATTATAAAAAAATTGGTAAGCACCTCATCTTGCCGACAGTAGCAAGAATAAAATAAGGAGGCTTATCCTATTCCATATCATAGACAATTAAAACAATTCAGTGGTCAAGAAAGAACAACCATAGGCAAAAATAAGTATCCTACCACATAACTACCACATGACCACAACATGTGGTCGAGTTGGTAAGAGTTTTTGTGTGAGAATCTCTTATATTCAGGTTCGAATTTCGTCGACGCTAATTGGAGTTTAAATCTCAATTTATTCTTAGTGCCCAGGAGAGGAAGCGTTTTGACATAATCTCAAGCGCAAATTAGTCTCTGAGTCTAGAAAGCCTTTGAAGATTATTGTTGATAAATTCAAAAAAAAAAAAAACTATCCTACCACATCATAGACAACGACACATCAATTCGGTGGTCAAAATGAAAAAGTAAGTTTTCCGATCTTTAATTTCACATCACAAAAAAGAAGATGGAAGATTGATGGTATGACAGTTTATTGCAAAAATTGATCTGAATGATCATTTACACCTCTATGATTGACCAGAAAAAGGGCTTGGCACTATACAGGCAAGAGTCCGAAACCATTTTAGCCGGGTGGCATCTCGGAGGAAAGGTACTTACTTTTTACTTTTTAACATTTCTATTTATCAATTCTGAGTTTTAGAGCTTGTTTTGATTTCTAGTTTCTAGGATGCTAATTAGCAACAACTTGATCTGGATTAATACATGGCCTCATGCAATTTCAGATCATTTGTGCTGTGGATCTAAGATTTTGGCTGGAAGATGGCGGTCAACGTCACCGTGATAGAGTCGACAGTGGTGAGGCCAGCGGCGGAGACACCTCAGCAGTCATTGTGGCTCTCGAACATGGACTTGGTGATACCCAGCACTCACACTCCTCTTATCTATATCTACAAGCAGCAGCCAACAGACGTCGATTTGGTGCAAACAAGGACAATACTTTCTTTGACATTCATGTCATGAAGGAAGCGCTAGGCAAGGCCCTTGTGCCCTTTTACCCTCTGGCTGGCCGCCTGAAGCGAAACATGGAGGAGGGCGGCGACAAGGGTCGTCTCGAAATAGATTGCAATGCGGAGGAGGCGTTGTTTGTTGTGGCCGATAGCAGCTCTTGCATCGATGACTTTGGCGACTTTGCAATCATTCCAGAGTTCGGGAGAGGGCAGTTTTGGCCGAAACTGACATTTGTCCAAGGCTTTGGATCGAGCCCCATGAGGTTATCCAGTAAATGATAATCTAAATACACATTTAATCTTTTCCTTTTCTGGGAAGGATTTGGGGTTCCTTTAGGAATCCGAAATAGAGTTGGTTTATGGTAATTGAATCCTGATCGATCTCCGAATCAATTATGCTACTTGATACGCAAGTATTAGGGTTTGGCATCCTCTATATAAAGAGCTCTTGTATAACGTAAAAGGGATCCCCGATCAATCAAACAAACACACAAGCTTTTGCTCATCGCAATCCTTGCAAAGCCTCTCCAGAGCATCTTACGCGCACAGCCTCCACAAATTGCAAACAACCACCATTCAACCTCCTTGCAACCTTACGCCCACCACTGGTCGTTGTATCCTTGCACGGTTGTCGAAATGTGCCTTGCATTCGTGTCGAGAGTCGCTAAGACCTATCGCTTCCAGCATATCCGCACATCGTAGCCGCAACCTGCCATCATACGTACAGAGCCGCACCTCGCCGCCATAGGTACAGAGTCGCTTGCTCGTCTTGTGTTCGTGTTCGCTGAAGCACCCAGCGTCAGTCGCTACGCCGTAGCCAATCGAGTCGTTACTCAGGTAACAAAACACAGACCAATCTGCCATAGGTTGGAAAATGATCGTTTCCCGCGGTCTTGAATTACTGCTCTGCTTTGCGTCTCAGGATCAAAGTAAGATTACTCGATCTGCAATAGGTTGAGAGAAAAATCCTAATATACATTTGCTAGGTCTTGTTCGAGCCTCTTACGCCGGCCTTGTCAACGCCCGCGTAACAGTCGCTTGATCAGGAAGTCATAAATTGGGAGCAGACAGACACGCTCACCGGAGAAGTACGTTCGCCAGAGGTCGTCCGTATCGAAGTTGTACCTAACTCAAAGGTACTGGCACACTCACACATATCACAACAGGACAGACATTGACGTCCGCCACCCCACGTGTTGGCCGTTCGCCGGATACTAAATCTTCCACGAACATTTTGGCACGCCCAGTGGGACAGTGTCAAGATTGCGGGATCTAATCCTTATCGACGAATCATGCCTTCGTGCAATAAGCCAAAACACAGGTTGTTCGCTAAGCACAACTCTGCTAACTGCAGATGTCTATCAGAGAATGAGGTAGGCCTCAAGTACGGAGGTGTGGCGGCCAGCATTGAGGATCTTTCTGGGGTCACCAAAGTTGGCCAAGAGGTTCCTGAAATAACATTGGCTGCTGATAGCCAGGAGGAACCCGCCAGCATTCTATCTAAGAATATGGCTGATGCCTTAGAATCTTTAGAGGTCTCTGAGATGAACAGCGCAGCAGTCCTTACCGTTCCATCTCCCGAAGATGTAATGGAATCTTTGAACCTAGTATTGGCAAAGTCAGAAAGGACAGATGACGTCCTTCAAAGGATCGAAGCTAATTCAGCAGAGCTAAGGACGGAACAGATTGGAAGTACATCCAGCATGAGGTGTTTGGCGCAACAGCAGGATAGAATCAACAACCGGATGGCTGCCCATGCTAAGGACTTCAATGAGAAAGGAAAAGCTCAGCAGGATCAGACAACAAAAACCTCAGCTGCTATTGAGCAGTTATCATTACTGTTCGAACAGAAATTGGACTTTGAGTTTCAGGAGTAGGAGGAACCGAACCAACAGAGAGTGATCAAAAAGAGGCAAGGAAGGGGTCCTTCCAGCACGACGAGGCCTCCTAATCAGTCTCGTACAAATAGAGGTATGGACTCTTCTGAAGCTACAAAACGGAGAAGAGGAGGTGGAGGAAAGTTTACTATCCTTCCATCTGATGATGATGAAGAAGCCGACGAGCCAGAAAAGGAGGAAGGCTTGGTTCTAACTGTCGACGATGTGCATCGGCTATTTGAAGAAAGAATGAGGGTTATGCATGGTTTGCCAGACACAAACCGAACTTATGCTAATCCGTTTCCCTTAGAGGTGAATATACTTCCATGGCCACAGAACTTCAAGCACGTCCGGTTCACCCAGTTCTCCGGAGATTCCTCCGAGGATGCTGAGACTCATATCACTCGCTTTAACAACGAGTGTGGTCCCTATGCGAAAAATCCCATACTTAAGCTGCGAGTGTTCGGTACATTGTTAACAGGGTCGACATTGGCATGGTACAAGGATTTAGCTCCAGGTTCAGTCCCAGACTGGAGGACTATGAAAATCATGTTTAACACCATGTTTGGGGTTGTTGAAGCCAAGGTTACTGTGAAAATCTTAGCTGGAACAAAACAACAACCTGGCGAATCAGCCATGGATTTCCTGAAATGCTTCAAACTGTTGATAACTAAGTGCAAGGATAAGCTCCCAGAGGATACTATAGTAGACTTAGCTATTGCTGGGTTAGAGGAGGAAGTTCAAGCTGGCTTTCAGCAGATTCATGTTGCCAATATGGCCGATCTGACCAATAGGTTGGCCAATCAGCAATACTGGGTTGATCGAATGAAGGAGAAGAGGGAAAGAAAGAAAGGCGTCCCTATGTGTTATTACCCTGGCTCTCTAAAGCCTAAAATAGGTGTCCCTTCTGGCCCAAAGACAGTTTCAACTGTAAACACTGAGTCATCTCCGAACCTAACTTGGGTTGAGGAGGAAAACGATGAAGGAGTCCCGGTTGTAGAAGTGGTTGGTCGCCAGCAATTACAGTCACAGAATCTGAGAATGACTAAGGAGCCAATCACGATTACGACTTCTGTACCGACTAAGTCTGCTTTTGAGACATATACTTACAACGCGTACAAGGCGCCAAAGATCTTGCAAGAGCTATTCAACCTCGGCCGGCTTAAACATGATGGAGGTTTCATTCACAAGCCCGACTACATGGCGGGTAAGAAGTATTGTAGCTACCATAACATGAATAACCATTATACTAAAGATTGTGTCAAGCTCAAGGATCAGATCCAGATATGGATTAATGATAAGGTCATGAAGGTAGATGCTCCTAAGGAGCCTACTTGGACAGAAACTAAGTCGTTCCACCACGTGAACACGATAGATTTTGTCTCCAATCCATGTCAACAATTGGAACATGGCGAGTGCGTTTCCAGGTTTGCACATTACACATATATGCAAATAGGGCCCCCGAGATTTGGGAGGTCTTGATCCAGTAAGGTGGGGTCAAGCTTGCTAGCGCCTGCCCATTGCAAAAGGGGATATGGCCAGGCGAATCCTACTGTGTCTTTCATCGTTCTAACGACCACTGTACCTTCAGGTGTGTAGCGTTAATGGACCAAATTCAAGAATGGTTGAATGATGGAACTTTGAGGTTTGCTGAAGAGGCGGTGGCTTCCATACCTAAATTTTGGGTACATGTCATCGACGAGAATAAAGAAGCGGAACAGCCAACTAATAATAATGGGCATCCGCCAGGCAAGGAGGAGATGGTGCTGGTACCACGATCTAAGCTATGCCTTAATTGTAAGGTAGGCTGTCACCTACCTATCACACACGAGGAGCTGCAGTTGGCACTGAAGGAGGCAGAGCAAAAAGCCTTGGAGAGGGCTAAGCACACCCATCCAGTTTCGGAGCGATCCAGGTCAGACGCTTACAAGCGAACAAAATATCATCCTTATGACCGAGAAACCTACGCTAGCAAGATGGGGTCTCAGCAGGGTCCAGGGCCTAGTGGGGATAAGTCTGTACCGGTTTATGGTCCTTCTAAAGTAACCGATCCAGAGGTTATTGCTAGGCCGTACATTCCACCAGCATCAAGTTCAGAGATCAAGACTGATAGGTGGTATCAACAGCAAAATGGTAAGGCTGTGGAGGTACCTCCTAATCCAACCAGGAACATGCAGAAGCGGTATGGCAGGGCAAAACGAACCTTAAATGCTTTGGTCACGGGGGAGTTGATCCCATCAGAGCTTTCGGTCCCGATTAGACACATACGGGACACCTATAAGCTGTATAGGGCCAAAACATATGATGATACTCGCCGAGCACGAGGGAGTCAAGTTTCGCCGCCTCGCAGAAGAAGTGCTCATGAGAGGCTTTCGGAACCGAATCAAGCAGCGGGTGCACCAACGAATTCACCAAGGAGGACACTGGATTACTCCCCAGAAAGACATCATATTAGGACCGCGGCGTCTGACAAAGAAAATCCTCAATCTAGAGAGAAGCTCTTAGAGGTTGGAGGAGATAAAAATGCCAACGTTTTGAAGTGGAAACCGAAGGAGGCGAGTGTTTCTACAATAGGAAGGGTTCCCGAGGGACAGGCAGTAGCCCAGGAATCCGGGCTCGCGAAAGCAGAACCGACCAAGCCTATTACGATTTTGGCTCGGTCAAAGTCAGTGGGTATTCCTCCCGGAATGTCTTTGCCTCAGTATGTAGCACAAAAGCTAGGTGCTGATCCACCTTCGAGAAAAGTGGAGGGTGAGTCCAGATCCCTGCCTTCAAATATGGAGGCGGACGAGGATCTACCAGAAACAGATGATGAGATGAAGGATGATGATGACGAGCAGATGGATGAAGATGATGATATCGTGGATTGCAACATGGTCTCATTAGACCCAGAGATGTTGAATTGTCATATGGCTTTCATATTATCTTCTGATTATGCGGTACCAACACCTATCCCTACTTCTCAATTTATCCAAAAGGAGGGGAAGGACAGGCTGGTATATCTTATACAAGGGCCACAAGATGAGGCATTGGCGAGCGCGGAAGGTAAAGGATCTCAATCCACCAACGACCCTCCAAGGAGTTTGGCTGAGCACTCGCGGCTAAATGTGGTGTTTCCAAAACCCACATTTGCCATGTCCCAACATCTCAAGCCGCTTTATGTGTCAGCAAAGGTGGTGGGCCTCAAAGTTAACAAGATCCTCATCGACACAGGAGCTGCGGTGAGCGTTATCACACTTAGTACTATGGAGAAGCTTCAGATTCCTGCAGAGAAGATTATAGGTACCACTATGAAGGTTAGAGGCTTCGCTGGTGCGGTTATACCGACCAATGGTATCTTGATGCTCAAGGTCAAACTCGGGCCCTCTGACGCTTTTTAGGGTTTTATAGTCACGGAAACCGCCAACGCCCCATATAGCATGATCTTGGGAAGAGACTGGATTCACAAAACACTTTATGTTCCATCATCATTGCACCAAGAGATGATCATGTGGGATCCAGTAGCCGATATCCCGGTATTGGTCAAGGCGGATGATCGCCCTTATCCAATAGAAGCAGATTACTATTATAGTTCCATAAAACCTCTCAGGGTTGAGGGTGTGGACGACGCAGGACATCCAATTGGGGTGGCCTCGAATGATCTAGCTCGATGGGGTTTGACACAAGCCAAATCAGACGGTTCACGGCCCACCTCCATCGATTTCTTATCTAATAAGATCAATGAGTGACAACCTCAAGGTTGAGGAAGCAGAGGCCCTTGCTTCTATGATGCAGCGTTTTGCTATTTTTAGAGAGGAGCAATTGGCATGGGAAGCGGTCGCTCTAGTTGAGTGTATCGATGAAGACGAAACCGCAGTTCTAGACGAGATGGAAGCTATACAACCAGCTCCAACAGCGTTAGATGATACTCCACCTAAAGTACATGATCCAGTGGAAAGAGTTAATCTCGGCACCAATGAAGAACCTATGGAGGTTGGGATTAGTCAGTACTTAGAACCAGAATTAAGGCAGTAACTAATTGAGTTGCTGCGAGAATTTAAAGACTGCTTTGCCGAAAAGTATCAAGATATGCCAGGCTTATCAAGAGAATTGCTTTGCCATCGGATACCTATCAAAGAGGGATTCAGACCAGTCAGGCAAGCGCAAAGGCGGATGAATGCTGAAACTGTCTTGGCGGTTAAGAAGGAGGTTCAGAGCATGCTAGATGCGGGCATTGTCAGGCCAGCACAATACTCACAATGGCTGGCGAACGTGGTTCCTGTCAAGAAAAAGAATGGCAAAATCAGAGTCTGCGTGGATTATAGAGATCTCAACACTGCTTCACCAAACGATATTTACCCAATGCATATTGCGGATATGTTGGTTGATGCAGTAGCAGGACACGAGATGTTGTCGTTCATGGATGGGACGGCCGGATATCATCAAATTCCAATTTATGAGCCTGATATCCCCAAGACTGCTTTTCCCTGTCTGGGTTTCACGGGAGCTTTTGAGTATCTCAGTATGCCCTTTGGTCTCACCAATGCGGGGGCAACCTATCAACGCACTATGAATCTCATATTCCATAATATCTTAGGAGCCATTTTGGAAGTATACATTGATGATGTGGTGGTGAAATCAAAGCTGAAGAAGGACCATATCACCCACCTTCGAGACGTATTCACCAGAATGCAGAGACACCAACTTCGAATGAATCCAACTAAATGTATATTTGGGGTTCGTGCAGGAGATTTCCTAGGGTTTATGGTGCATGAACGAGGCATCGAGGTGTCTGGCGATAAGGCACAAGCTGTCTTAGAGGCGCCAGCACCTAGGAATAAGAAAGAGCTTCAGAGCTTGCTAGGCAAGATCAATTTCCTCAGAAGATTCATATCCAACTCTGCTGGAAAGATTGCTCTGTTTTCATCTCTTTTGAAACTCAAACACGGGGAGCATTTCACATGGGGACCTAAGCATCAAGCTGCATTCAATACGATTAAGGAATGTCTGGCGAGCCCGCCAGTATTATGACCTCCTTTACCAGGGATCCCACTCAAATTATACATTCCTGCTTCCAGCAATTCTATTGCAGGGTTGTTAGCTCAAGATGAAACAACCGGGGAAGGAAAGAGAATCGAGTATGCGGTTTATTATCTTAACATAACCTTATTAGACGCAGAAACTCGGTACTCGCCAATAGAGAGGTTATGCTTAGCATTGTATTTTGCCGGTATTAAACTTCGTCATTATATGCTTTCTTTCACCACCATTGTGGTTGCTCAGACTGACCTGGTAAAATATATGCTTACACGACCTATTATGAGAGGTAGGGTTGGCAAGTGGATCTTGGCCCTATCTGAATTTGCATTACAATATGCACCGTTGAAGGCAATGACTGGACAAGCGGTTGTTGATTTCTTGCTCCATCATCCCCTTGAGGAGGAGATTCCCGAACAAAGTTGGTATGTAGCCATGATCAGGACTCAACCTTGGGTACTCTACTTCGATGGTAGTAGTACTGATTCTTTGGCGGGTGCAGGCATTTGTATCCAAGGTCCAACTGGGATCGTACACTCGTATTCTTTTCAGTTAGAATGGAGTTGTACCAACAACCAAGCAGAATATGAGGCGTTGATTATTGGTCTGGAGTTATTGTTGGATATGGATGCTAAGGAGATTGAAGTCTATGGTGATTCTTTATTGGTCATCAACCAGCTTTCTGGAGCTTACAAATGTCTTTCTTTCCACCTAGTACATTATTGGGAACGTGCATCAGAGTTACTTGAGCAGTTTGCCGATGTGGTGCTTGATTACGTCCCTCGCGAGAAGAACTTTGCAGCTAATGAGTTAGCACAACTGGCGACAGGTATTCGTCTGGCTTACGGTGCTACGGAACGAATCTTGAAGGTGGAGCGCAGAACTTTACCATCTTTTGCCGTTCGTCGAGAAGAACGCGGAGAGTGGTTGGTTGCTACAGTAGAGCCAATTGATACAGATTGGCGACAACCAATCATGCAATACTTACAAAATCCTTCTGCACCGTCCGAAAGACAGATTAGGTACTTGGCCACTAATTATTTACTTAAGGGAGGCGAGTTGCTTCGCAGAGGTGAAGACGGCATTGACCTTCGGTGTGTCTATGGGACAAGAGCCAAGAGGCTTATGCGAGAAGTACACCTTGGCGTTTGTGGTTAGCATCAAAGCGGACCAAAGATGAGGTGGCTTATTCGTAGATACGGATATTATTGGCCATCTATTCTTAAAGACTGTATTAGTTTCCCACAAGTTTGCATTGATTGTCAAGTTTATGGGCCAGTCCAAAGAATTTACAACATCCCTATGCAACCTATTATCAAGTCTTGGCCCGCCAGGGGTTGGGCACTGGATTTTGTTGGAGAGATACATCCTAACTCTTCCCTCCAACATAAGTATCTGTTAATTGGTACAGATTTCTTTACTAAATGGGTTGAAGCAGTGCATGTCCGGAATTGTGACGCCACAACAGTTATCCGGTTTGTCTTTCAGAATATCATTTGTAGATATGGTATTCTTGAATGTTTGGTAGCGGACAGGGGGGCAGCTTTTATGGCAGAGAAGACTCAAGAGTTTTTACAAGGCTATGGAATTCAATTTCTCCATTCTTCCCCATATTATGCTCAATCCAATGGCCAGGCAGAGGCTAGCAACAAGGTGATTGTCTCTATTATCAAGCGTATGTTGGAAGATAATCTGAGAACATGGCATGCCGAATTGGACAATACTCTGTGGGCATATCGTACATCAAAAAGAACTCCTACAGGGACTACTCCATATGCGTTAATGTATGGCCATGATGCAGTCTTGCCTTTGGAGATTAATGTGCAATCTCTTCGAGTCCAAGAGCAGTATCAGTTAATTGGTGATGACTACGTCCAAGCTATGTTCTAGGAGCATGAAGACCTTGATGATAGACGTTTGGAAGCTCTGGATAATATAATCATGGAAAAGAAAAAGGTCGTGAGAGCTTACGACAAAAGAACGAAGGGCAAGTCTTACGGCGAGGGCGATCTAGTCTGGAAAGTCATACTTCCCTTTGGCGAACGCGATACAGGCCGTGGTAAGTGGTCTCCCAAATGGGAGGGTCCTTTTGTCATTCACCGGATTATTGGCAAAGGCGCTTATCAACTCAGAGACATAGATGGTGATGTTCACACAAATCCTATTAATGGCCGCCATCTCAAGAAATATTTCCCTAGCATTTGGGAGTACGAAGAACCGCTCGCCATGGTTGAGGCCGGGGGGCATTCTTTCCCTTAATACCTTATTCGCTTGGGGGGCAACTATACTTAATTTTCCAAGACTTCTCTTCGTTTAGCATTTCCGTACTCGCTTCAGCCAATGAAAACTGGGGAGCAACATAGGGCAATATCAGTGCAAGCCGTCCGCCATAACCCAGAGGCCAAAAGACTGAAGTGATTCAACCATCGGGAAATTTTTGAAATTTTTGTGAAACTGAAAGAGTTTCATGGAGGCTTGTTAATCCCGAATTCAATCCTAGGACCAATAAATGTGGTCCTATTTTTATTTTTATTTGTAGTAATACAATAAACATTCAATTTCATGAAGGAAGACAATACATATGTTTTCCTGAATTTAATTTCATTCGAAGACTTTGCGGTCAAAGCTTTTACAAAGCATAAAAGTTACAATATGAAGAGCTACTAACTAGCTCTGAAACCATGTTTATGCTTAAGGACTTTGATCGATCACAAGGAAGGTTTCTATTTCTACTTTGAACTCTTTATCAGAATTCCTCTGACAAAAAGGCGGCCTCGAGATAGGTTCATCTCCTCGACTTCCGAATGTAGAATTCCCTTTCGTGATTGTCCCTTGTGCCGACCTCCTTGTTCTTTTGAGAACCAACACACAGCAATCCTCATCCGCCAAATTGCAAGTTGATCCTTGACAAATGAGTAGGCCATCTGATTGAGGTTCAGAATTGCTGGGTTGAGAGAGGGGCGAAAGGGCAAGGAGTTTCTGTCCGCCAGGTTGGAGCAGTTCAGATGTTGGCATGGACGGAAATGTCATCCGCAGGTCCTTTTCTGGTCCTGCCAGCAAGGTAAGGAACAGTAGAAGGAGTACGTCCACACGGCAGACAGAGGACGTCTAAGTCGATGATCCAGTGTTATACCAAAAGAGGACGTGCAGAATCTGGCCAAATGCTGACCAACCATCTTATATCATGTCATCCAGGGGCATAATACCAGATTATGCGACTTAGAATTTTGTTAATACCAGATTACACGACTTAGAGGTGTTCACAAGAACATCTTAGTGTAATCTGGATGAAAGGATTGTGGAAGCCATAAGGGCTTGGAAAGAAACAGAGGAGAAACCATGGCGATAATGGAAGGAAATGAAGGTTTGATCAACCCTAGCGATGGGGTTCCTTTATATAGTGAATTGGGTAAGGGATCTTACGGCTGAAACTGATTCGGGTTGATCACGAGAGGTGCCAGAATTTATGGCGCAGTTATTATTTCCAACCGTTTACATTGGAACCGGTAAAGGGTTTTGGTTTTCAAAATCTGGGAGTTGATATCTGCAGTTACTAAGCATTAAATCGGAACATTGAATTATAGTTGAATGAAGCGGTTTGAAAAGTTGGGCCGGATTGCATTCATTAAATGATAAACATCTCATAAAATAATTACTACAATTTCAAGCCTAATCTATTTGGGTGCCATTGTTTTAAGTTCAATCATGTGCATCCCTATTCTTCGAATCTTTGCTTGCAGGTGATTAATTTGGTCCATGAGCTCTTCCTCTTCTGCTAGACTCTGCTGGGCTTCGCTATGAAGAGTGGTCAAGAGCGTCCTTTGTTCGCTCGCTTGCTGGAGATGCTCCTCTTGCCTTGCTTTGATGAGGGCGATCTTTTGGTTAAGAAGATCTCTTTCCCTTTCCAGGCGAGCGAGTTCTTCCCCGTCATCATGGCTTAGGGTCGCTACCGTGGCAGAGTAGGCATTTATTACACTCGTGAGGGCTGCATTTACATCTTGCGTCTTGAATTGTTGAGATGGAACTATTACAAGTTTTTCATGGAGTTGCTTCAGCAGATCGGGAAGGCTCGCAAGGAAATTCTTGAAGTCTAATTGAACCATGGCGGGCAGGCGTTCGGCATGGTCTTGTAGCAGTTGGACCGAAGAATGCAACTTGGTTGCCACTACTGCATCTTTTAGATTCAGGCCTCCCAATTGTTCGATGAACTCCCACACTTCTTTTACTTCAGGGAGATCTCTCCTTGGGGTTGGGAGTTTCAGGAGCGGATCCTCGTCTATAGAAGGGAAAGGTAGACTCATCTTCAGAGGTGAGGGGGTTGGACCCTCGATGGGGGATGCTCTAATCTGTATATCTTGGCGGGGCAAAGTTGCAGTCGGAGTTTGCTCGCCAGAGACCTCGTCACCCATAATAGGAACTGAGGTTTCGTTTACCTATACAAACATAATGGTGGTATGGCTTATTAAAGAATATCCTCAAGAATAACTTATAAAGAATCAGAAGAGTTTGGGAGTTACCTCTTCCACCACTTGCGAGGCTTCAGTGGAGGGCTCGACTTGGGGTTGCTCTTGAGTTTCTGGAGAGCTGGGCAACCTACTTGAGCTCGCTCCGGCGTCCGCATAGTTTCTAGGTGACGACTGGGGAGCTGTACTCAGATCTTCCAACACCACCACTTCAGGAGACAAAGGAATGTTCTCCTCGTCAGTAGCTGCTTGGGGCATCATTACGCTTTCTGGTTCTGTCCAAGTAAGGGCAGGAACTGGCTCAGCCTCCACCACAACTTCAGGGACTTGAACATCCGCTTTTTCTGTCTCTGGCTCTGCAGGGAGAGTTGGAGTGATCAGGGGGAGGGCTTCGGTAGTAATTGAAGCAATCGCCAGGGGGAGACTAGGAGTACTTGTATTAGCAAGAAGAAAGCTTAGTGGTGGTACATCAAGAGTAGTCCTCTCACGAACTTGTTGGACCTCTTTTGCAAATTGCTTAGTCATTTGTTGGACTTCAGCGAAGTCAACAGGCACTTCGCCTCTTATTTCAGAATCTCCAAGGGAAGATGAACTATTGTACGATTCGGAAGACTCACCTGAAGAAACTTCAATCACAGTGGCTGAGGGGGTTGAAGCAGGTTTCTTTTTCCTTATTAGTCCCTGTGGAAGAAAATTTATTAACTACATCAGATTTGCTAGGTGTGCTTATGGTCTAATTCAGTGGTGAAGTATTACAGTAAACAAAGTTGGATGACTTACTGGCTCGTTGTCGTCAGGATCTTCTTCTTCTTCTTCAGCTACTTCGACTACGATGAGGGGTTTTGCCTTCTTTTTGGCAGGCTTGCTTGCAGGGATCTGTGAGCCTTTTCCCCTTGCTCTTGCTCGGCTTGTCAGGAGTCTGTGATAATGAGAATCAGTTAGTGGTTTTTAGATACAAAAATAGCATACGAATGGCAGAAAGAAAATAACATACTTGCTAAAGAGGCAGTTCAGGGTAAAGAGGGCCTCCATCAAGTATTTTGGCATCATCCACAGTAAGGTAATGACGTCGTTCGCCAAAGAGGGCTCTGAAGTAGTGAAGAGATTCCTTCTTGAAGAAGTCTCCTCTGAGCTGCAGCCACCAAGTTTGGTAGTCGTCACTGACTAATCCGGAGATCTCTAAGGTTGGGCACTGATCTAGGCTTGGATAGTTGGCGGGTCTCAAGGCAGAGACGAGGTTGGCGTCTTTATCGGCAGGAGTATTTCTGCTTGGCCGCCAGGCTGAAAACATGTTCAAGCTCTGAACTGGAGGATATGGTAGAACCTGGCTCAAGCCGAACTGTCTGGCGAACAGTTGAGGGGCGTATA